>WOXC01006922.1:12500-656856 GCA_011680675.1 Gymnobelideus leadbeateri | reverse complement strand
AAAAATTTCCTAAGTATGTACGCCCAAACTATATGCAAAAATAAAAGTACTTTCAATGTAGGAAGAATAGTAATGATATCTAGAAATTCATAGGAGCTGGAAATAAAATCCAAAGCTTCAGATATCTCCATATAAGTACATTAAGAGAGAATAATGAACATGACAAACTAGAGACCTCATAGGTATGACTGCGATTTGGTGAGATGAGACTCATGACTAGAATATGACCCTGGAAAGGTATAACCTTACTTAAAATAACAGGACAGGCAAAAGGGAAGTTGGGGTAACAATTAATGAATTGACAAGCATTTTATTAAGAGCCTACTATGTGCCAGGTACTGTTTTAGGAGTCAGGGTTACAAAGGCCAAAGTGAAAACAGTCCCTGCCCCCAAGAAATGTACAGCCTACCCAAGGGAAACAATATTTACATATACAAAATAGATCCTGGTCGATTTGGAGAATTCAGAAAATGCTTCACGTGCAATTTCAGACCCTGAATGGAGGATAATCAGGGCAAAGGCAGAGAGAGGTGGGATATGGAGCACCACATGTGAGGCTAGAAAAGAAAGCTGGTTTGGCTGGATTACTGTATGCATGTAATAAGATTGGAAAAGCAGGGTGGGATAAGGCTATGAAGGCATTAAATGCTAAGACAAGGATACTTCTATTTGATCTTGTCAATAACAGGGAGGCAATTCTTACGTCCCCAGTCCTGGACATCACGTCCTTCTAAGTGTTCCTTTAGAACCACATATAAGGTTTGGCCTATCTCCTTAGTAAATACCATCTTGTTAGAGCTGCCCAACCCTCTAGCCTGTTGACATCTTTTTAGGATCCTATCATCCCACCTTTTAACGATTATCTCCAGTATTACATCATCTGCAGATCTGACAAGCATGTCACTATGTCTTTGGCTGAAGATTCATTGGGCATTTCACTAGAAACCTTCTAAGTTAATGTGGAAACATTAAGAACTACTCTTTTTGGATCTAGTCATTCATTTAATTCTTAATTCATTTAATAATACCCACCATATATGTTGCCCACATTTTTCCATCTTGTTCACAATAGAATAGAATAAGAAACTCTGTCAAATGATTTGCTTAAATTAAGGTAAATTGTATCTGTTAACACTCCTCTGATCAACCAATTGGCTAACTCTAAAAAAGGATATGAAATTAGGCTGTTGTGATCTCTTCTTAATAAAGCCATTATTGTGATCCCTTTGGTAGCCACGTCTTACCAAGAATCAAATTCATGTCATTGGCCTGTAATTTGCAGATTTCATTCTTTTATTTTTTTTGGGAAAATGAGGCAGCATTTGCTTATCAATTCTACAATACCTCTTCCCATCTCCAGTTGATATTTTTTGTGTTTCTGAGTAAAGAGTTCTTCTGGGTCTGGAGAATAATAATCACTGAATACAGTAACTTTTACAGGATATTTTTACTAGTTCCCTCATTCTGTTGGCTATCAAATTCCTAGGAGCCATTTTTGTCATGTCCTTTCCAGTCTAAAGACCATTTTTCTTGGTAGAGAAAAGCAAAGCAAAATAAGAGTATGAGTAGTTCTAACTTCTCTCTAGGGTCCTTTATTATCCTATTCATTCACCCCGAGTAGCAGACCTTTCTCTTAATAAAACCTTAAGCTGTGTAAATATAATGACCAAAGCTGGCTCTGAATAAAAGATAAGAAAATGCATCACTCTCTCCCATCTTTGCAGGGGGGAAGACTATGGCTATGGAACACTCCATACACTATTTTGTTTGGTTTTGATTAAATGCATTTTCTTTCTCTGTGTTTATTCATTCTTACAAGAAATAGATCACTAGGTAAGGGGGTTAAAGAGGAATCTATCTGGCAGTGAAGGTGTTGTATAAATAAAATATATCAATAAAAAACTTTTTTTAATCTAAGTGTCAGTGAATTCCCCATTGTGCTCCCCTTTGTGTCTTCAGTTTCACTGCAGCAAATTTCTCATGCCCCTCAGAATGACAATTCCTATAGAATTTTAAGCCACAGCATCTTTTCTATCCTTTTTTTTTCAGCCCTCTGAGATCTGCTCTCTCAAAATCTAGGATGCATGTCAGGCTATGCCCAACTTTCCTCTCTTAATCCATGTCAAATTCGAACATGTAGTGGTAACTTCCTCACAAAGTTCCCATAAGCGCCATCCCAAAGCAACCACATTCACATTTTATTTTCCTTTATTGGTTTTTCCAGCTTTCAAAGAAAGAAACAGTTGGCTGCTCTGATTTTGCAAAGAGAACGCTCTATCAGATATCAGTACACCTGAAGTACCCATCACCACTAGATAATGCTGCTATGACAGGCTCATAAACTAGATTCTTCCTAAGCTCCTCATCTATGTCCTCTTTCTGACTAGATGGTCTGTAGCACATTACAATGACAGCATTGCATCTTTTCATCCAAATACTTTCTACCATACTTCTTACCCAACTCCTCCAACTGTGTGGATTTTACAGTGCTACCTTAACACAGCTGCCAGCATTGTTTTCCTAAAGCATAAATCTAACCAGGTCACGTTCCTAGGTAACAAACTCCAGTAGCTGCTACTGTCTCCAAGATCAAATATAAATACCCTTAGTTTAGCATTTGAGGCCCTTAGAGCTTGATCCCAATCTACCTTTCCAGCCTAAGTGCATACACATAGTAGTCCAGTCAAATTAGCTTTGCCAGGTATCTATTTTATACATATTTGTTCATGTAAATGTCATCTCCCTTGGCTACGCTGTAAATTTCTTGGGGGGGGGGGGCAGGACCTGTTTTCACTTTGGTCTCTGTAGACCCAGTGACTAGACTATGAACTCTGTCTTGGTCAGGCTCACATATGAAATACTGGGTTCATTTTGGAGTAACATGTTTTAGGAGGGATTTTTAAAAGCTGGAAAATGTCCAGAGAGAGAACCTAGATCACAGAAACACAGAATTTCTGAGTCGGAACAGAATGTGGTGGTCATCCTGATAGTCCCCACTCATCCCCAAAGACTTCTATACCAGTATATACAGTATATACTATATACAGTATACCAGACAAAGCGTCATCCAATCAAAGCCTACAGTGGGGGAGAAACTCTGATGTCAGAGGCAGCTAATCTCATTTTGGAAGAGCTACTCCTCCCCACAAGCCTTGACTGGCCTCTTTATAACTTTTCACCACCACTTTTGGTTCTGACCTCTGGAGCCAAGAAGACTAAGTCTAGTCTCTCTTCCACATGACAGTCCTGCAAATATTTGAACAAAGTTACTATGCTTCTGTTTTCTCATTCAATAAGATAAATGCCCCCAGACCCTTCAACTGATCCTTATATGGCATGAAGTCAAGGTCTTTGACCCACCTGCAGTTGTTGGGAATTAGAGACAGAAGGATGAGAGAGAGTTACTCTGGAACACAACTGGGAGAGCTTCTAATAGTCAAAGGGCACTGATCACACCTGGGCATTGGTGAGAGGACAGAAAGGTACCTGGGGGTCTGACTAAATCAAGATCACATGGGACCTCAAGTAGAGAGGAGGCCAACTTCACTTTATAGATGAGATATATTTTACTATAAAGTGTCCGTGGGAGAATAAAGACTAGAACCCAGGATCTCTGATGCCAAGTCCTCCTACGTAGAGGGTTTTTTTAAAGGTCACATACCCAATTTGACAAACAAAATAAAGCTGGGTAATTTTAAAATTGTGAAATGTTAACAAAACCAGAGCTACTCTCTAAATTGTCACTTACTATAAATTTTAAATTCCCAAAGAGATGCCAACCCTGACAATCCTTGCTTGGAGAATACAAATTAACATTAGCTTAAACTAAAAACATAATTACAATAGCAAATATGTTATTAGAATAACTATACAGGGGGCGGCTAGGTGGCGCCGTGAGTAAGAGCACCAGCCTTGGAGTTGGGATGACCTGGGATCGAAACCAGCCTCAGAAAATGAGCACCCACACATAAATAATGACTAGTGTAATCTTGAGCAAGTTACCTAACCCCAATTGCTTTAAAAAAAAAAAGGAATAACTATACAGAACATGCAAACTATATGGAACGTGTGTCCTGTTTGGAGTTATTCCTACCCAACCCCCTTTTCAACAGCACGGGGCTATGGGAATATCTTCATCATCGTATTAGAATAAGTGGACTGCTCCATTCTGTACATTTTTCTGTTTCCAGCAGCTCCAGAGTTCTTTGCTCTTAGCCCAGACAGAAATGAAAAGAATCAAGAAGAAGAGCTATCCATGTCAGGGCTGGCTGGTCCAACCCTAAAGTAGGAAAACCAGAGTCTGCCCAAGGTGCTCATTAATCAGAGAGAATAAAGAAACTGCTTGCTTCCCTGTCAGAGAATAGGGTTTTCCTCGTTGTGTCTTGTCATGAATTTAGAGCTTTCATAGGACCAAGGCATGTTTTTCATTAGAGCACCAACATGGTGACATGATGACACCCATAAAGAGCACCTAGGACCCTCAGCCTGTAGTAAGGCCACAGAGGTGCTTGCTACATACAGGGCAATGCAGACCTGGAAGGTACGCAAAGAGAACAAGACAGCCAGTCTTTGCTCCTTGCCGCAGTATTTCAAGGCTGGATGATTTCAGTGGTGCAGGTGCTCCTGACCACCAGTGCAGATCAAAAACCATCCAGACTACTGATGAGTGAGCAGTGGTACCAAAAAAGAAAAAAAACATTCAGGGGCCAATTGTGCGGTGACGAGCTTTTCTGGGCTCGTCAATACTTAAGACACACTGACTGTCATCACTACCTAAGACCTGTTAGCTGGGTAGAAGCTGCCAGAGCTTGTGTACTTTGGCCACCCCTTTGGAAAGCCCAGTGTCAGCTCCATGCTGTGAAAGGACACAGGAAGTCTACCTGAGTGACATTCATTCCTGACAGCTGAAAAACAATCCCTTAGTCACTATTCTCCATTATCAATGAATTTTCTTAATATTACAAAAACAGACTGTCTTCTCTTTCCCTCTCTACTCTGCCCCACCAAAATCAAACCAGGTCTTAGGGAGGGGTAAATGAGACAGTGATCAATATAGGAGTTTCTTCCTTCTTACCTGATAAATGTGACTGATCACAGCTGAAATGAACTTGGCTTTATAGATATTCCCATCAGTCCACCGGAGCTGAACAAACTCCCCTTCAGGAGGGGGTCCCAGCTGGATACAATCTCTACTCTGTTGACAAAATAACACAGTTTAAAAGACAATGCACACATATCCCTAAGGTGGAAAGCCACACGTAAACAAGTCTTTGCCTACTGCTATCCATTTGTGCCCATGATTTAATGCTACCTAGCACTTAGAATTGTGGCCAAGATGATTCTGGTGATAACAATAAACCACCATTTTCTAAAAAGAATAGCTTTATTTGAGATAAGTAGTATTTATCTTTGTATTTCTCCCAATGCCTGGCCCAAGGATTTTTGTAAATTAGGCACTAAGCAAATGCTTATTTACTGAAATATGTATATATATAATAAAATGAGGAGTTAATTGAATCAGGAAAAGGTTAAATACTACTATCCCAAGCTCACAGGCCCAACAGGTCAGAGAATCAGGAACTGTGATACTCAGATGACAAGCTCAAGATTGTAAAAAGAGTTCTTGCCCTTGGCCAGCTACTGTCTGCAGAGTAATCCTTTTCTGTATCTCCTGTAATTACTGAATAATGTCTTGCTTGAATTTTGTGTAAAACAAAGGAACACTTTGAAGGTGCATAAACGTGGATGTCTCAAGGTAAAGAAGAGGCCACAGCACAATGCTCCTGAAGGTGACCTGGGAAGAGACACACAGTGCCAGTCTTCACTTTACCCACTACCAGCAGTTTCTTGGCTAATTAATGACAGTCTCTTTCATCAAGGGATGAGGTAACATTTCCCTCCTCCCTTCCCACAACAAGCCCACCAAAACATCTCAAGGCTGCTCACAATAATGCTCTCTGGGTACAAGTTGTCACTGTAAGAACCATCATCAAAGTTCACTTCATAGAATGTCTGTGTGGTTGTGCCAATTACTTTGCACCGATAATAGAGGCCATTGCGGTTCTTTGTGATAACTGTCTGGCCCAATGACACTTCCCTTAGAAACTGGACCTAGAAAACACAGAGAAAAGTCACTGTCTCAACAATCCAAACATGCACTGATGAAGATTCAGAAAAAACTTAAGTTTTTATACCAAAAAGCACTTACACCTTGGCTGCCTGTTTTATGCTTAAAGCAAGTGATAGACACGACGTAGGGCCAATCATCAGGTTCCATTAGGACCCCAGCGACGTGGGCACAGGTCACATGGAAAGAAGTAGAGCAGTGTTCATAGGAACACTGGATGCAAGCTCCAGATATCTTCTTCATCCGTTTTCGACAGTAAACACATTTCTGAAGTGACAGTCAGACAGAGAAATTGTGGTTTTTTACAGGAAAATACTCTCATTGATTAGTCGACTAAAAGCTTTTTACCTAAACACAAATCCTTTTGGATTCCAGGCATTTTCTGTCTGTCTCCATGCCTGGAATGTTCTTCCTCCTCTTTAGCTTCCCTGGCTTCCTTCAAGTCCCAATAAAACTCCACAGGAAGCCTCTCCTGACACCCCCCTTTCATTCTAGTGCCTGCTGGGGAGAGGGAGTGGGAAGGGAATGAAGACTTGCTACGTGTTGACTCTGTTCAGGAACTATGCTCAGCACTTTACAAAGTGTAAATCTGAACCCTGGGAGGTGGCTGTTACTATGACCCCCATTTTACAGCTGAAGAAACTGAGGAATAAGAGGTTAAACTGACTTGCTCAGGGTCACACAACTACTAACCTCAGGTCCCCCCTGGCCTCCTGGGAGGCTCAGAGATCACTCTAGTTTAACCATATCATTTTCTAGTACAGAGAGATGAAACCACGTGCTCAAGACTAAACAGGGGGTCAGTAGCAGAGCTGCCCCTAAGACATCAGGATGACCCATGGACATCTCACATTCAACATGTCCAAAATACTGTTCAGTCGTTCCCTTCTTCCGCTCTTGAGGGCACCAGCATCTCCCATTCCCCTAGGCTTGCACCCTTGGTGCCATCCTTGACTCCTGACTTGCATTCACTCCACACACCCACTATGCTGCCCAACCTTGTCCCTTCTAACTTCTCAAAGTCTCTGGAATCTGCCCCCTTCTCCCCACCCACTTAGCTGCAAGTCTGGGAGAAGCTCCTTCTCACCTCGTGCCTGCTCTACTGCAATAACTTCTCATTGATCTCCCTGCCTCAAGTCTCTCGATATTCCAATCCATTCTCCACTCAGTTGCCAAAATAACTTCCTAAAATCAAAGTCTAACCATGTCACTTCTCACCCTCCTTTAGTTAACAATAGCCAGTGGTTCCCTATTACCTCTAGGATCAAATATAAAACCCTCTGATTGGTTTTTGAAACCTCTCTCTACCTTTCCAGGATTCTTACATTTTACTATCCTGGTGGTTCAGCTCTCTCAGTTATGTCCAACGCTTTGTGACTCCATTTTGGGTTTTCCTTGCAGAGATCCTGGAATAGTTTGCCGTTTCCTCTTCAGCTCATTTTACAGATGAGGAAACTGAGGCAAGCAGGGTTAAATGACTTGCCCAGGGTCACACAGCTAGTAAGTGCCTGAGGTCAGATCTGAACTTGAGAAGAGGAGGCGTCTGACTCCAGGGTGGGCACTCTATCCACTGCACTGCCTATTACAACCCTGAACATAATCTACAACTAAGTGGTGCTGACCTTGGTGCTATGCACACACTGCACTCCATCCTGACTCCGTATCTTTTCCCTGGCTGTTCTTTATGCCTGGAATACTGGCCTTCCTTAAATCTGCCTCTTAGTTTCAATGACTTCCTTCAAGTCTCAACTCAAATCCCATCTTCTATAAGAAGCCTTTCCCAGTTCCCCCCTCCCTCTTTTTTCCCTCTGGGAGAGGCTTCCCTTTACACCGTACATATCTAGTATGTACAATCTGTGCATGCTATCTCCACTTTTAGACTGTGAGCTCCTTGAAGGCAAGAACTGTGCTTTTGTCTTTCCTTGTATCTATCTTCAGTGCTTAGCATGGCTTGTTGACTGATAACATAGGTCTTCTGACAAAAATCAAAGGCTTAGCTATAGCCTTCCAAGGAACTGCCTCAGACTACACTGTTGTCTCAGTTCTGATCTTCCTTTTTTTTTTTTTGAGGGCAATTGGGGTTAAGTAACTTGCCCAAGGTCACACGGCTAGGTTTTTGTCTGTGTGTGCGTTAAGTGTCTGAGGCCGGATCCGAACTCAGGTCCTTCTGACTCCAGGGCCGACGCTCTACTCACTGTGCCACCTAGCCGCCCCAAGTTCTGATATTCCTTTGCAAGCTTTCATCAGGCTTCAAAGGAATTGTTCTGATTTTCTCTCCACAGAAAGTCGTTTTTGCATAAATGCCTTTATAAAATCATCACAAAATAGAGTTCCCTTATGATGAAGGGCTTCATCCTTGCTGAACCACATAACATTACCTACATACCTGAAAACGAATACCTTGCTGCACGTGTCCCTTACCCTAGTATACATGGCCAATGAGCACTATAGGAGTATCAGGGTATATCACACACCCTACCCACTGCTGTACATGGATGCTGTGGTAATCCTAGGAACTGGGCTAGCTTCAGAACTAGCCAGACTCCTTTATGTTATGTTATGTTATCAAGTATTTAATAAGTGGCTCCTTTATCACCTGTAGACTGCATTCAAATAGTAGATAAGTACTACAGCTAAGGGCTCAGCAGGAACGCAGCCCCACATTGGAATCAATAGTGATGAGATCTCATTACTAAACTGTCAATAGAAAATTCTCTCACCAACAGGGACAGTGCTGATACACAACATGCTCAATATTCCTTCATGAGGGAGTATTGACCTTCAAGTCCTGAGGATTTTCCTTGCTGTGATAGCTACCACCAACACAAAATGAAGAAGGTACTGAAGAGAACTCAAGTCACAGCCAGACTCCTCCACAAAATGGACAATAAGAATGACCAGTTCTGCAAGTTTCGTTGAAACAAATCACTAATAAGTAGTTACAGCCTGAAGAGACCACCCTTATAGTGTCCAGAAAAGGAAATTAAGGAGTCTAAGGAAGTTGGGAAGGGAGAAGAAGGAGCTATCCAAAGACACTCTGTAGGAATGACGGCCAAACCTAGCTAGTCATGCTCATAAGGGAAAATGCTTAGAGCAAAGGCATAGTGAAAAATCAGATCAAAGCACAGAGTGAAGAATAGGTTGTCTCCAGCATGATGAACACTACAATTCATTTACTCCACTGAGGAATGACAGCTAATTATTCTGAATTTCCACGTCATAAATAATTTAAACTCAGGCCCATAATACACCATTAATCAGGATGCATGCAAAGACCATTTCTTATAACAGTACATGGCTGATTGGGTTAAGAGAACCTTGTACTGTAAGAAGACACATGGGCTCAATGCACACTATATACTGATATTGATCATTCAGATACTCTGGGGTTCTTCCAAAACACTGCTTCCTGAATTTCCTCTATTCATGCCCCCTCAATCAGATCCAGGCCAGAAGGCACCTCAGGAAAGAGTTATCAGTCCCCTGGAAAATAATGTGAGGAAACATAGCTTCAGAGCAGAGGACTACACTTCTACAGCTTGGCTAACAGGTTATGGTTTCAATATCTTGGCAGCAAAATGTTTTTCCCCATCTATTCAGGATTAGGAATAATCTTAGAGATCTAGTAATATCTTCAAATGAGAGAACCAGGAGTAATGCTTTGGCAGAAAATGCAGAGGCAGATTAGGCTTGATATTAAGAAAAAACTTAGCAATAAAGCTATCTGAAAGTGAAAAGGGCTGCCCTGGGTTTGGGTGGTAGCAACCTCCTCAGGAGAGGTTTTACCTGGATTATCAATTCTCAGGGATGTGGTGGAAGAGATTCTCACTCATTTATAGATTGAACTGGATAGCTTCTGAGGTCCCTTCATCTCTAAATGCTATGATCCTATGACTTGCCTAGTGGTCCATAGTGGTCCCTTCTGAAGGTCACAGGAGCTGAATTCAAGTGGTTATCTACTAAGGATGAGATATTATGTGGTTAATAACATGTGAAGTGAGAGCTGCAGGTTTGGATGGAAAACTGAACCATGACACACATAGCTGGGCTTCAAGAGGGGCCATTTGGTACTTACTGATGTAGGCCTCTAGTGACTCCTAGTGGGCACCATGTTATTAGTGTGATCTCACAAACTGTAACAAAACTATGCATGAAAAATTATAGAAAGCACACAGTAGTGTGAAAAAACAGGCAGGCTTACTTTACTGGCATCTAAGACAGGTGATCTGATTTAGTCAACAAACATTTCTAGTATCAGAGCATAGAATAACCTCCTTTCTATCAAGAACCAGGCCCAAAGCCCTTGCAGACTTCACATATATTTGACATTCTAAGAACAGATAAATGGGACACGCTTCTCATACCTAACAGTTCTTCACAGAAGTCCGTCATGTCTCAAATAAAGAAATCCCACACACCAGCTATAAATACTCAACTACAGCAGAAGCTATGACCAGCCATGAAGTGCCCAATCAAATCAGACCACTGATGGGCACAATAAACAGTAGTTAGCCTCTGGTTGTTTCTCAACTTGGCTAAGAAGGGTTAGATCTAACATGCATCTGTATACAAGTGGCTAAGCCATCAGGTGTGGGTTCTCTTAAACAGCAATGAGAACTGGTAATCAGTAAGCAGTCTGAGAAGGTGCTTTGGGTCAGGTCTAAGTTGGTAAGCATCACATTTTTATTTCCTACATGGGATCCTGGTATATGTAAGTGCAAACCACAGCCCTGTGAAGTCATCTTTCTTAGCCACAGACATACCATAATCAGATCAACAGGGTTGGGCCTGGAATGAGCAATGGGAGAAGATATGAGGTAAGCAAAATGGTGCTAGGCTGCTGGTGGGCAGACTTGCAGGAGTTAAGTGCTTTCCTTGTGAGGCCCCATTAAGCAGTACAAGTGAGCCTTGTGTAAAAGGATTTTTAATTCATCGTTACAAGTGCTGGTAATGAAGAGGATGCATGCTGGAAATGTCAGATGATCCATAAAGAGCCTGTGCGAGAGGATTTATCACTTGCGAGTTGCATTGCTCCATCACTCCACCTGAATAATGAATGCTTTTTACATCCACATTTGTGTACAAAACCCATTTGCACAACAGAGGAATAACTCTGGAAGCCAACACAGCCTCTTCGTAATCACCCATCCAATGCCTGGCTGGGCTTGGATCTGGTGGCTGCATGCTTAATGAATTTCTTTCCCCTTCCCAAACACTACACATGCATCCCTCCAATGCAGACCAAAAACTGACCTGGGCCCAACCATGAGTCTGATGTTCCAGTGCATCGGGCACCCCTAAAGGTATAGCACATTCTTCCTCTGTACCCTCCTCACGTAGCAGTCTCCTCTTTGGTGGCAGCTCCCAGGTGTCTACTGGTACAGAGGACCAATGAGAACATCCTGAGAAACCCCATCACCATGCAGGAGATACTGCCCCCGAGTGGACATGTGAGAGTCTGAATATTAAATCCTTAGCCCTTCACATTTACTTCTGGGTAAAAACTCATACAGAAGATGAGGCAGCTGGACTAAACTATCTCTAGAGAAAATATTACCACCACAGAAAAAATGGCCAAAAGAATACACTGAGTCAGTAATGCAAGACCCTATTTAACTATAGCAAACCCAGCTCTGGTATATGAATTTCTTTTAGTCAATCTCTGAAGGCTGCTTACAAAGGTTAAGGGCCCCAAGGTATCTATTCATACATATTAAGTGTGACTCTAATACCTATTTTTAAACAAACTTTTCATACTCTTCATATATAAATGTAGATGGTATGCATCCTACAATGTATGAGAACATCTATCTTTTTAGGTTTATTAGACATTAGGATCACTAACTTCTTTCAAAGTCCACTTCTCAGTTGGGGCCTTTCCTGAATTCTCCAACTCTAGGTGCCTTCCCTAGAAAATTTTCTTGTTTGAAAAATACGTTTTTATATATACTTATATGTTTATGTGTTGCTTCCCCTGATAGAATGTAAACTCCTTGAGGGGAAGGACTAACATTTCTGTTTTTGTATCACTGGTGCCCATAATGCCTGGTACATGTTAGAACTGTGGAGTTTTGAGCCCAGAAAGAACTGAGAAAATGCACTACCCTTCCCACTTGGCAGCTGTGGAATGTGATTACACTGTTAGATGAGGAGGATATATTGGTTTGGTTCATTGAACTGAACTGCTTCCCTCCCCGCCACCCCCCCTTCCTTTTCTAAAATCCTTGTCACAAGATATGGGTTGCTGGGTAGGGGAGAGGGAAAGGTGTATATCTGGAAGTAAAGGTGACATAAAACAAAAGATATCGATAAAAACAAAATTGTAATTTTAAAATGTTGGACTGATTGCAACGCTTCTCTGATTACAGAAAATGTTACAGGAGCCTCTTTAGAAACTGCATCCAGACCTATGGCATGTTCTTTCTTTATAGCCTCATTGGTGGCAAATATTTTAGGAGAAGGTTTTTTTTTTTTCCTGACCATGCATGGTGAGTAAGTGAGTGGTTAAACTAGCCAAGACAGTAATTTTAGAAAAGAGATCCTTAAAATACTTGAAGCAATGGCTACACCACTGGGGAAAGGGTATGGTTTCTTAAAAGGAAAACTCTGAAGAACAATGCTCCTTTGGAAGTATATGTTCTAGTCTGTCAGTTAATAAAAAACAGGCTCAATCATACATGTGGGAAAATATCAGGGAAAATCTTTTGTCAGCTCCCTCATTTTACCTAACTGCAAAGATAATAACTCTTACACACACAGCACTCTACAGCTTATGCCATACATTCTCACAACTGGCATGAAGTAGGCTGTACAAGCATTTTTATAACCATTTTGCAGATGAAGAAATGGAGCCTCAGAGCCATGAAGTGCTTTGCCCCAGTCATGATGCTTGTAATTAAGGGATTTTATCTTGGTTGAGGCCCAGCCCAACAATGCTTTCCCTAAAAGAGTGAGCGCTTGGGCACAAGGTTGTATGTGGGTGCGTAGGGAGTGGGGGAGGGCATGGGAGATGAATGAGGATACGTCTCTGGATGTTATGAAGTTCCTTTAGCTGACCATAGTCTTTTCTTGTTTCACCTTTCCCCATGCTATAGGATCTCTGCTTTATCTTCACAGTGGTCTGTCTCCAGGCCCTCTGCCCTGCTGTTCTTTCCCAGGATGTGGCTTTCCTCTGGCTACTTTCTCCTCCATTCCCTCTCTAAAGTTTCTAGCCAACTCTACACTAGCCTCTACTCAAACCTCAGCCTTTGATTATTGCCACTATCTGCTTTCTATGCTTTAATTCATGTGTTGATAAAAGTAGCTGGAGAAAAATCACAGACCATGTTGTGTACATTACAAATTTATATATCATACAGGCAAGCCTCTTACCACACACCCCCCTTTGCCATCCCACTGAACAAAGTGGCTGTTTACAAACCTTTTCATCATCGGTTGTCAAGCCTCTTATGGTATCCCCTCCCCCACCATATCAACGTCATACTTCACTGAAGAAATGGAGGCCATCTGCCACAAGTTCTCACTTCTCACATCTCTCAGAAATCTACCTTTTCCCTTTATCTCCTATTTTACCTGTAATACATGGCAAACCCTTCTATGTATACTGTTTAGCAGATTGGCCACTTGCTCTAATCTTTAATATTGCCTTATCTATAAAAGCAGCTAGACAGCACAGTGAATAGAGTGCTGAGCCTGGAGTGAGTTCAAATCCTGCCTCAGATACTGACTAGCTGTGTGACCCTCAAGTCACTTAACCCGCCTGCTTCAGCTTCAGTCTCCTCAAATGTAAAACGGGGCTAATAGCAGCACCTACCTCCCAGAGTTCTTGTGAGAACCAAATGAAATCATATCTGTAAAGCTCTGGCACACAGTAGGTGCTTAATAAGATGCTTATTCCCTTCTTTCCTTCCCTGCTATCTTCAAACACGCCCCCTAGCCATCTCTGATGACATCCTCCTTTTCAGCTAAGCTCCTGGAGAGAGCCATCTCTACTCGTCTCTACTTCCTCTCCTCTCTCTTTGCAAACGTCTCCTGACATCATCATTCAACTGAAATTGTTCTCTCTGAAGTCACTGGAGACAAACCTACTGAGCTGTTCTCAGTCCCTGACCTTGGTGCTCTCTCTGCAGCCTCTGGAACTGTCCATCAAGATCCTCCTCTCCAGGTTTCCATGACCCTGCTCTGTCCCACTCCTCCCTCCCTTTGAGCCTCCTTTGCTAGGCCTTCATTAAGGTCAGTGGGTACACCTCACAGATCTGTCCCAGGTCTTTTTCCTCTTCACTCTATACTACCTTGTTTGGCATTCTCATTAGCTCACAAATGTCCTACACTCTCACTAATATGCTAATGATGCTCAGATATATCTGAGCAAGTTGACTTGCCAATATATCTATATCTATATATCTATATATCTATGTATGTCCCCCTAATTTCTCTTCTGAGCACCAGCTGGACTTCAGACATCTCAAACTCTATACCTCACAGGCACCTCCAACTAAACATGTCTAAAACAAATCATGACCTTTGCCTCTAAACCCTCCTTTCTTTTCAACTTTCTTATTACCACTAAGGACACCATCGTTCTCCTGGATTCCAAATCTCAGTGCCATTTTTGACTCCTAATGCATATCCCACATATCCAATCTATTAACAAATTTTGTCATTTTTACTTTCACCACATTTCCTGTTTACGTCCATTTTCTCCACTCACAAAGCCACCATGCTTTGCTCAGGCCCTCTTCACCTCTTGCCTAGATTATTGGAATAGCATTTTGATTGGTCTCCTTGTCTCGAGTCTTTCCCCACACTAATCCAAAGTGACCTTACAAAAGCACAGGTCTGATCATGTCACCTGCCTACTCAATAAAGGTCAGGGGCTCCCAATGACCTCCAGGATCAAACATGAAATCCTGTTTGATTTTTTTCTTTTTAAGTACATTTTTGTAATCTTTTTTTTTATTATCATCAGAATTTCTCCCCATATCCCTCCCCCTTCCAGAGCCATCCTATATGAGAAATCATATTTTTAAAGGAAAAAAGAGAAAAGAAAAAAATTAAAACAAATCTAATCAATACATCAAAAGAGTCTGAAATGACATGCAATGTAACTGCCACACTAATGGATCTCCCTCTGTAAAGTAGTGAAGGAGTGTTTTCTCATTTCTATTCTTTAGAATCCTATTGATTCAGCAACATTTTGCCTCCATTTGGCTTTTAAATCTAACATCACCACCTCCCTCCTCCCTGCCTTCTTACACACTTTGCTCCCCTGCTCCCCTCAGTGGATTCTGCAGTCCAGTTACTGGATTAGCCTCCTGACTGTTCCTCACACATGAGAAGATGGCTCCTGATGTCATACGGATGCCTGGAACATTCTTCCTCCTCCTGGTTCCCTGGCTTCTTTAGAGTCTCAATTAAAGTCCCATCTTCTATAAGAAGTCTTTGCTGCTAGTCTTAGAACCTTCCACCTAAGACTACTCCCAATTTATTCTCTCTCTAGCTTGTTTGTACACAGTCATTTGCAGATTCTCCCTCATTAGACTGTGTGAGTTCTTCAATTAACTGGGTCTACCTTTTGTCTTTCTTTATATTCTCAGGGCTGGCACAAAGTTGGTGCTTAATAAAGGCTCTGTGACCTATTGAGAGCAGGGAAGGTATCTGTCTTTGTTTGCATTCCCAACACTTAGTGCAGCATATGGCATACAGAAAAGCTTAATAAGTACTTGTTGACTATTCCTTTGGGCAAAAAAAGCAAATAGTAATTCCACAAAAACTTCACAATACAGAACATAGTCTGACATGGCTTAAATACCTACCAATTTCCATCGTTGCTCTGGTATTGCACTGATATCCACAGGGTGACGCTCTATTACATTAAGAAACCGTACTTCTGGGACAGCAATAGCACAGATCACATGGATCCACCTGGACAATTCACAGAAGAGCTTGATTACTAACTTTATTTTCTGGTGAGCTCTCACTTTTTTGTTATTAAAATTATTAATACATTCTATTCTACTGCATTCTATCATTCCTTGTTCAGTCATTCCCTGATGTATTTTGTTTCTAGTTTTAACACAAATAATCCACTGCTAATAACATTTTAGTACGAATGGGATCTCCTTAGAATATAGCACCAGTAGTTGAATCTCAGGGTTAAAGCATATGAGCAACCGGGCAATTTTTCTTGTTCAATTCCAATTCTTTCCCCAAAACCTTTGGGGAAATTTAAGAATTTAAATTAAGAAAATTAAGAATTTAAGAAATTTCCAACTTCACCAACAGTGAATCAATATTACTATATATAGCCCCTCCAACGAGCACCCCTGCTAGCTTAATCTGCATGACGCAGTATCTCACGATTGTTTTCGTGTGTGGTTCTTTGATTACTAGTGATTTTAAACCTTTTTTCATGTGGTTGGTGACTGAACAGTCATACTGTATTGACTACTCACCGTGCACAAAGACATGCACTAGCTAAAGTAGGGCTGTGCTCATCTATAATTATCCCCATTTTACAGAGAAGAAAACTGAAGTTCAGGAAAGCTTATACAGATAAGAAGATGAACTGGGCCTTAAACAGGGCTCCTGACTCCATGTCCAGCACTGTTCTCACAAAACTACAACATGGTTCCTGATGTTAAGGCGTTCATAAGACAGATTATGAGATAGGATATTTAGACATGGCTGATGCTACTGTCCCCCAACCACAATCTCTCTGACTAATATTTGGGTCTTCCTTGGTATCTGAAGGTCAGTGATACCATCATCAGGATAAAAAATGGAGAGCCAAGTATCATCTCTAGTACAGAGAGCAATCATTCCCTCCTCCTTGCTGCTCCCAGTCAGAACCACCCACAACAGAGGAAGAGTCATGATGTGCTAATGTGTAAGCTCTAGGGCCAAACAGTCCAAAAAAGAGAAAAACCCTTCCCACCTTTTATCAGTTGTCATCTGAAGAGCTCCTCCCCTGAGGTTACACAAACAGCATTCCTACAGAGGAAAACCATTGGAGAGATTAATGGTAAAAGCTACCAGACCATTCCCACTCAACTTTCCTTCCACAGAGGGGATCTTATTCACTGTCCCAGTAGAATATCTCTTGGGGGCAGATCCTTAAATTAACTCTTCAAGAGTAACAAAAACACCTGGCAATTCTATAAGGCTTTAGAGCTTCTAAACCCACCCCACCCCCAACTACCTTGTGACCTACTAGTACAAGTACTGTTATCCCCATTTAACATGGGAGGAAACTGAACCCCAGAAGGGTTAAGTGAATTGCTCAGGGTTAATACAGTGAGATAAATGTCAAAACCAAGGTTGTGAACCAGATCTCAGCATCACAGAGAGCACTTTATCTTAGTCCCAGCTGTATTTCAGCAGGTATATATTCAACAATAAACCTCACACACAGTAATCCAATCTCTGCCTAAAAATTAGGATGGGACAATCCAGCGATTCCAAATCTGGTATTCTTTCTACTATTATCAGGCTCTTTCATATGTACTCCTATAGGCTGTCTAATTCAATTCTTTCAGTTTACAGAAGACAGGCTTGGAGAATGGAGCAATCATGCCTAATATCACAGAGTTGTAAGGAAATTGTGACAGAGACCCAAGTTCTATCCCAATTCTAACTCTCAGCCCCAAAGGCCTGAAGATCAGAGGCTTTTGAATGCCTATGAGCAAAGTCTGAAGAACAAAGAGCCCTGGCAGTAAAGAGTATGTTACCGCTGTCCAGGCATTGGCTGTGCACCGGGAACAGGTCCAACCTTCATTTACCAGATCAGGACGGATTCCGTAGCAACCTAAAAGAAGGCAGAGATCCAGAGCTCAGATGCTATGTCATTGGGAGCTGATGGGTACAGATGTTGGTGGGATTTAAAAGGCCTTCCAGAATTCACTGCATTTAAGATAATTGTTCTTTTACCATCCTTTTCACCTTAATTCAGGCCACTGCACACAGTGTGAAACAAAAGGCTTTGGGGCAAAAGAAGCTAGGAATGGTTCATTTAAAATGCTAATGTTATAGAGAAAGAAAACTAAAATCCCCTTTACATGTGGTTGATTCTGGTTTTAAGTCCAAGCTATCAACCTAAAATATCAATGCCAGAATTGTTAAGATAGTTTATGTACTTAGTTATATAAACATTTTCCTGTTATAAAAGTTCACTATCAAAGCAGCTGAAGACTGGTTACTGAATCTGACAAATCAACATTCTGATTGGGTAATAATTAAAAATGAAAATTCAGTTAGGTTCTTAACAACCCCAGTACCACAAACAAGAACTACTTAAGACATACACTGAAAAGAAATCAATATGGCTATATAAGTCTATTCCATCAAAAGGATCTTTGGTCATTGACAGGAAGCAAATCAAGCCCTGGAAGTGGGGAAGAAGACGGAGCCCAGGGCTGACTGGGTCAGGATTTGGAAAACCAGTCAAGAAAGGGATGTAAAATAGAAACTGGCCTACATAAATATTTCATTTGGGAACATCAGAGTTGTGTGCAATTGAATGACATTTCAGTGCTTATTTCCCGCCTCTGAAATCCCAAGGGAAAGGCTCTGCATTGGGGAAGTGATTGTCCTAAGAATGCAGCTCCTATAGGAAGTTTCAAGTAACAGGAAGACAGCACAAAGAGTGTGAGCAGACATGCCCAGGACACTATACCATCAGTTTCATTCTCCAATAGAGACAAATTGGCAATCCAAGAAAAGCCAAGATAGCCACTCAAAAAAACCAAAAACGACACTTTAGAGAGTACAACCTAGAAGAGAAAGCCAGATGATGCTGGTTCAGGAGATAGAAAGCCAAGCTGGAGAAAAGCTTTAATTTCACCCTTATGTGCTGACTGATGGATAATTCTTCCCCAAAACATAGCTCTGCCTGGTTGGAAAGCTCCCTTGTGTACTGCTAGAGAAGGTAGAAAGCCAGATTAGAATCTAAATCCTTATCTAAGCATGAAGCAGAGCAGCTACGGATTATAGTCTATGGGTGGATAAGGGATGCTGAAGCTCTAGGTTATCACCTTAGTTCTATAAGCACACTTAAACAGAGCTGGTAGGATCCTGGTCTCCAAGGAGCAACAAGGGAACTGAACTCTTGTTCTCATTTTAATTCTTTATCAAAGATATTTGTACTAACTGTGTGGTGACCTCTTATCTACAAGGCTGAAACCATGAAATGTAATTTTATTTGATAAGAAGTAGATGTGACCTTTTCTCCCAAGGTCAAATAGTAGATCAATATTCTATCATACTACTCAGTTCAACTGCAAAACTCAACTGGGTATTGCCACCAGTGTTCCAAATTATTGGCATGAAACTCACGATACTATTATCTACTGTTGGAAATCCTCTCTCCAGCTAATATCTAAGCAAAAAAGCCAGGCTGCAGCAAATCTAAGGTTTTTCCCAAAGGGCTCAAACAATGGCAGGCTGATCTCTCTTTTTTCTAATTCTCCCTACTATTTTCTCCCCCAAGGTTTAGCAAGATGGCCCTGATGGTTATTGGTCACCTAATCAATCTATAGAACAGGTCAGAACAAAAGATTCTTTCCAAAAATGACTTGAAACTTTTATGAAATAAGCACTAAGCTAGCATGTGAAAATTAACTTCAGGGCCAGTGAATGAGGGGAAGGAACAATACTAACTTTCCAAAAAGGACAAAGATCTAAGTTATAGCTCTTTCCTCTACCTTCAACAGCAAATATAAATTAAATGTCTTCCTTTTCCTTTCCTCAGACAGAGGGCTGAGGGAACTGACCCATTCCCCTGTCCCAGCCCTTGCCCATGTTCCATTAATACCCTTCCCTCTAACTTTTCTAGCCAATGACTCCTTCTTCCTTTCCCCTCTAGACTGTATTCCAACCCTTTTCCTCCTCCCCCACCCCTATTCCTTTAGGAGAAGCCTAATGCAGCTGTTCGACTCCAACTGTAGGGCTCACTCTTCCCTTCTCATGACTGTGGGTCTGAGGCCCCTCCAGCTCTCTGATGTGAGCAGTTATATTTGCTCCATATCACTTCAATGAGTCCCCAACTATAGTCCTGCTGGTAAGATGGAGAACCATCAGCCCCTTCCTGTTTACCCTGCCACCAAGACTGCCTTACCTTTCCCCTTCTTTCCAAAGTTTCTAATAAGTGCTGCCTCCTGTAATATGAGCTCCTTGAGCATAGAGGCGACCTCCTTTTTCTACTGTATCTTCACGGCTTAGCTTAGCACTTCATTTGCCCATCCTTTCATTCATCTATCCATCCATCCTTTCCTAGAAGCTTGATCTTTGGGTTATTGCTCCCTTTTTGCACAGAAACAAGAAACAAGCTAGTTTCAAGACCACTACATTTTACCTGATTGATCTCTGCTTACCTGTGGAAGGAGACAAGGTGCCCTTACCATGGGAAGAATAATAAGAGTCTCTACTGCACCACAGTGCCACAAATAAATCCAATCCATTCACCCAAAAGCTTCATTCTAACTTCCTGAATCAAATTCCTCGCCAGTCAAAAAAATATCCAAATCAACTCATTTTAATGTATATATTTAGAAATGCTAATGAGGCAAAGTGGCCCTAAAGGCAGGGAAGCAACAAGGAGTCAAGCACAGAGGAAGAGGAAAGGACATAAATCCAAGAAAATCAGCACAAGAATATGCTTGCCTCCTACCCCTGAACCCAAGCGTTTTTTCTGGTTGGGAAAAGACATTAAGAAATTTCCAATCCTCCAAAGGAGTTTTTTGTTGTTCAGTTGTTTTTCAGTTGTGTCTGACTCTTTGTGACCCCATTTGGGGTTTTCTTGGCAAAGATACTGGAATCGTTTGCTATTTCCTTCTCCAGTTCATTTTATAGATGAGGAAACCAAGGCAAATAGGGTTAAGTGACTTGCCCAGAGTCACACAGCTAGTAAGTGTCTGAAGACAGATTTTAATTCAGTCTTCCTGACTGGCATTCCATCTGCTGTGCCACCTAGGTGCCCAAGGGCATCAATTTAACAATTCTGTTCATGAAGAATTTAAGAAGGCAGTTCTGTAATAGAAAAGTCCTCAGTGAAATAAAAGGTCTCCCTCTAATGAAATACTGTCATAACAGGAACCCAAACTATAACTGAAAACACACCTGACTGCTCTGCAGGAGTTCAGTAGTTACTAAGTTCTGCCCTGACGTTTCTAGAAGGGGCCACTCTGAGATTAAATAGAAGAAGAAAGACACTACATCTACCACGTTGGTCTCTTTTTCTGTGCTGATGTAATCTCCATGGACCTTTAACTTATACTATAGAATCTTTTTTTTAACATCTGTGTTTTTTGCCTAATTATGTGACATAACCTCTCACGTTTTCTATGTGACATATAGCATCCAAGAGTTGTCAAACCACAAAGAAAACCAGAAGCTTCAGAAAATTCAAAATGGAAATCAACTTGAGATAATGCAAAGCTTTTTGAAGAAGTCAATGAACAAGGACCATAGTCCTATTATGTAGTAATGTGAAAAAATGTGTATATTATGGTAATGTGAAAACCTATATCTTGTGGGTGTAGATCAGGCCTGCACAACCTACAGTAAGTAAAAGCAAGTAAAAACCATTTAAAGATGCTCTCTAAGTAGAAAGACTTCAAATACACGAACCAACCAAAGGTGTGTCTTGAAGAATGTCATTATTTCCCAACCAGCAGATCTCATTTGTCAGGAGACATCAAAGAGGCCTGAATTTTTTTAACAGGACCACAACCACCCACACTCCCTTATACCTGTACTTTCCCTATCAAACCTCACTTTCCTCAGCCCCCATGTGAAGGGCATTAACTTACTGGCATGAACTTGCAAGTAGCATTTGGCGCAGGCAATGAGGAGGCTGGTTCCATCGTCACCAATATAAGAATTTGCAGGGAGAGGCTCAGTATTCTCACCACTTGAAGTAAAACACATTTCTGGGATCAAGGGCTTGGTCTTCTGTCCACACTTGGAAAGCTGAAGTAGGGAGGAGGTCTCTCCCAGAGAGGCCTGGGAAGTCTCTTTATCTGTCTGTAAGGACTTAAAAAGTAACATAGCAGTGTTAAGTAAAATCTTTCCCCTAATAGGTGGTTAGAGGGCTCTTGTTCCAAAACATTCACTGTATAAAGGTCAGCCCTATGTCAGGGGGAACAAAGTAAAAGAATTCATAGTTTTGTGATGTTGGCCACAGACAATGACATCACTGAAAAATTATTATCAGACCTCCTGTTAAAAAGCTTGTATGATAGAAACCTCACTATCTAACCCTGACCAAGGAAGGGGACCCATTCCACTTCTGGACACGCTTATTGGCCACAATGCTGGAAATCTTGTAGCAAATAAGTGCCTGGACACTCCCTATAAGTCTCCAAGATCAACAACGGGCTTAGGAACCAGCTTTCAATAGGCTAGTCTAAGAGACTATGTTTGATATAAAAAAAAAAAACCCAGAGCACTGAAGCCCAAGTTTATCCAAGGCCACAAAATGCTTGGGATCTGAGAGTTTCCCTTCCCCAAAGAGCTGAAGAACAAGAGATAGCCCCTCACTGAAAGATAAATATCCTATTCAGGAGTGCTGACAAGTCAGGCCATTATACAAATGGCTAGGTAACAGCAGGTAGGACAGTCACTAAATGTTTACTGGTGCTCATAAGGTTTTCAGTACTGCTTTGATGTCTTGTGGCACAGTAGTGATCCTAACCTTTTTTTTTTTTTTTTGCTTTTTGGAGGGCAATTGGGGGTTAAGTGACTTGCCCAAAGTCACATGGTTAGTAATTGTGTCTAAGGATGGATTTGAACTCAGGTCCTCTTGACTCCAGGGCTGGTGCTCTATTCACTGCACCACCTAGCCACCCTGATCCTAAACTTTCAAGAGCGATGCTAAAAAGGATAATGACAAATGCTGGAGGGGATGTGGAAAAATTGGGACCCTAATGCACAATTGTAAACTAGTCCAACCATTCTGGAGAACAATTTGGTACTACACCCAAAGGGCCATAAAACTGCACACCCTTTGACCCAAAAATACCACTACTAACTAAGTCTGTACCCCAAAGAAAAGGACCTATACAGTATTTACAAAAACATTTATAGCAGTTTTTTATGGTGGCAAAGAATTAGAAATCAATTGAGGAATGTGGTATATGACTGTGATGGAATACTATTGTGCTATAAGAAATGATGAGTAGGATGCTTTCAGAAAAACCTGGGAAGATTTATCTGAACTGATGCAATGTAAAATGAGCAGAGCCAGAACACTGTACACAATAACACGTTATAAAAATGATCAACTGTGACTTAGCTACTTTGATCAAGACAATGACCCAAGATGAAAAATACTA
Source organism: Gymnobelideus leadbeateri (assembly GCA_011680675.1). NCBI lineage: Eukaryota > Metazoa > Chordata > Mammalia > Diprotodontia > Petauridae > Gymnobelideus > Gymnobelideus leadbeateri. The sequence goes on along the minus strand of WOXC01006922.1, from coordinate 633,399 downwards.
TCCACCTCCAGAGAGAGAACTAATAAATTCTGACTGTAGACTGAAGCATACTTTAAAAAACTTTTTCATTTTTTCTTTTGTCTAGATTTTATTTTGCAGCATGGCTAATATGAATATGTTTTTGAATGACTTCACATGTATCACACTGTCTGACTTACCGGGGGGGGGGGTGACAGAGGGAGGAAGAAAATCTAGATCTTAAAAAAATTTTAAATGTTAAAATTATCTTTACATGTAACTGGGAAATGTTTAATGAAATGTATTTTAAAAAAGAAAGCTAGGCCAACAGATTATAAGATTTGACAGGTGGCAATGAACAACTTGTCTGTTATCAAGGCTCAATCTGACCGACAAGTTTGGAAAGGCCCATCACTGGACTGCTGTGTCAATGGCTACGGCCAGTTCTTAAAGATTAAGTTATTGTTTACACCCTAAGTAGTCCTTCATACACCTCATTAAGTGAGTGGACTGGTCATGCAATCATGAATCAGAGCTGAAAGGGATCTTTGAGCTCACCTCACCTATGCATAGGAATCCTCTTGACAACAGTGACTAATGGTCACTCAACTTCTATTTGATGACCTCCAATAAGGAGAAAATTCTACTTTTTTTTTTTAAATCAGTCATTTCCAGATGTGACTATCTGCCTCCCCCCTCGATAAACAAAAACACCTGGAACACTGAGGGAGCCTGGAAGCCCAATACTTTAAACCGATAGTCGTCTGCCTCTCTGAGAGTTGGAAGGAAGTAATAATAATGGTAACAATAGTAATCAAAGGAGGAGGACATGATGATGACGACATGACATTTATATGGCACTTTAAGGTTCGCAAAGGGCTTCACAGACATCATTTGATCCTCACAACAACTCTGTGAGGAAGGCACTATTATTATCATCCTCATTCTACAGAAGAGGAAACTGAGGTGAAGAAGTTCTTGTCCAGAGCATGACCCAAGGTGACTCCCAGCTAGAGATGCTCCTCATCTGTAGTTATTACAGAAACTCCGTGCCTGGTTCCATCCTAGTTTTCATTTCCATTCTTTTTGTCATTGTATAGATTGTTCCCCTGGTTCTGTTTACGTCACTCTGGATCAGTTCCTATGAGTCTATGAGTTCTTCATATTCATCGTTTCTCATAGAATAACATTCCATCACATTCAAATAGACAACTATTGTAACATTCTCCAGCTGACAGGCACCCACTTTGTCTCCTATTTTTGGATACTACAATAAATGCTGATGTGAATATTCTGGGAATCATGAGGTTTTCCTTTCTACCTCTGATCTTGATACATTTGGTAATGGGGAATTTCTGGAGAGCTTTAATTGATAGTGAGTTTTCCTTTACTTTGATTTTACTGCTGGTGTGCAGCCTTCCCCACTCCTCCCAGTTCTGTGCATTGGAACATGTGCAATCACAAACCTACAAACACAGAGACAGTCCATGTCTAACAAAATGCATGTACTTCCTTTAATCCTGGAGGAAAACTAGAACACCAGCCTATTTACAATGAGTACCTGTGAATCTGAGATGCTATTTTGGCAATGCCTCCACTTCTTCTAAAAACTGTCACTATTCCCCAAATGAGGCAAGTTGTGAAAATTTATTTTTCACACATATGGAAGCACAAACTTGAGGGATTTAGTGCTGGAGGATTTCATGGAGTGGAGATGGGGAAGGACATGCTTTAGAATTCATTAAGCAGGTTGTCCTGCATGCCTCAATTTGTGATGTATATCTGACATATAAGGCACCATGAGATTTGGTTCTGAACATTTTACTTAACGACAGTAGTTGAGAAAATTCTCATCTTTAACCAAACTTCCCCAAACTCTGAAATCCAATAGTACTTTTTGGCAATGAAAAGAAAGGAATGTGCTTAGTGATAACACTTAGGCATTATCTCTCAACTTTTTTCTTTTTCTTTTTTTTTGCAGGGGAGGAGGGGATGGGGAGGGCAGAGCAGTTAGCCACATGGCTAGTAAGTGTTAAGTGTCTGATTAGGATTTGAACTCAGGTCCTCCTGACTCCAGGGCCAGTGCTCTATTCCAGGAGTCTTAGTGTGGAACTCCCAATTCCTCTTCTCCCTTTCCTTGGCCTACTGAGCAGAAGTCTCTCCCTAACAAATACCTGAATGACTGCTCTAGGATAGATTCTGTTTGAAAGTATAGCCTTTTGTTGGTAATAAAGTCCCCAAAGAACCTGTGGGGCTACATATTCATTCTATGAAAAAAGTTCCAATGAGATGGAAATCATCTTAAAAAGAATCTAAAAGTGGTACACTGGTGAGTCCTAAAATCTAACAAATTTGCCATGTGTTGTTATTTCTATCCAAATGGCTAGGATCTGGCCATAAAAGGGCCATATATAGTATTTGCATTTCAATTTGGGGAAAGAAGAATCTGAAAATTTATACTTAAAAAAAAGTTAACCATTTATACAACTCTCTGTATAAAGTTTTCATAAAATTACATTTTTGTAAAAATGGAAAACTAGTGTTAAGATGTGTCTTCAGTATCTATACCATTTTCTGCTCCTCCTGATTGGGAACACATGGCTGAGTGTCGTATACACTAAGTGCTTCCAACACTGACCATTTCATTCAAAATTCTAAATCCCAAGTCAGATGGACAGACTTTTCCTACAAGAACAACATAGAATGTGGAAAGGGGAAGTACATGGGAGATTTTCCGTACTGACTCAGCACCACTGCCACCTCACTTACACCTACACTTTTTTTTTTTTAAGGCAATCAGGGTTAAGTGACTTGCCCAGTATCTGAGGCTCAATCTAAACTCTGATCTTGCTGACTCCAGAGCTGGTGGTCTATCCACTGTGCCACCTACCTGTCCCATCACCTACACGTTCAATACTTCAAAACATCTATGATTCCACAGATAAGGTTTTCCTTTTACCAATACAGATCACAATATTTTATGTTTTTAAGCAAATGGTTTATTTGTCCAAAAAATAAAATATCAAGAAGCCAATATTTTGGTGGGGAGCCTTCCTGAAGTTAGCAAGACCAGTTCTTAGATGACAGATATGGTTTACTGCTAGAACCAATCATAACCAACCAAAGCCTTCCCAGCTTGGTGAGATCCATCAGAATTTGTCTTCCCCTGCCATAATCTTCAAGAGACAAGGGTTGCCTTCCATGGAAGACAAGCTACAGAAAAAAAGATATCAGTGAAGGCTCGGCTCTACCTATGACACTGTGCTAAAATGACCTGGTTTTTAGTTTTTAGAAATAGATCCTCAACCCATTAAAATTCAACTCTGAGCCTTCTTTAAGCAAAGCAATCACTAGTAACTAGTAACAACAGGAGATAGAAAACATTAAAATCCACCTTGCAACAATTCTGCTAACAGGAAATTCTCAGCAATGTGGCAATTACCTGGTTATATGGATAGAAGAGAGTACAGACAGCACAATATGGCTCTACCAGGGCAGCGGCTGCATTGAACTTCTTCTCTGCCTGGAAGTTATGTACTTTATTCTTCCACTGGAGGGAAAGTAAAGACTTCAAGGCCTCAGGGTCACTCACATCCTCTTCTCCAGAGAAGGGAAACGCTTCTAGAATGAAATGAATGAGAGCAGGAATGGGGGAGGAAGAAAGGGGAGATTTTTTTTTAATGAGGGGGATAAAAGGAAAAAAAGGGTAAGAAAAGTAAGGAGCAAATCTTTAGTGTCAATAAAAAATATACATCTCAAAAACAATACAAAAAAATAAATGTGCATTCCACTGCCTTTGCCTGAAGCATATGCCTTTAACTCAGCTCAGGATGTACATGTACAACCTACAGATTTCATTCAACACTGATTAAATACCAACACATATATGGTGCTGTGCTAAATGTTGGACAGATGTGCAAAGTTTATATAAAACAAGATTCCTGCCCCTCCTCCCCAGGATTTACAGTCTAGTAAGGTGAGAAAACACATAGATAATGATAATATGCACTTACATGATATTTATATGGTAATAATTTGTCTTGCACAAAGCAGTTGCTGAACTGAACTGATGGACACTGGAGCTAGAGTCTTAAGTCCCTCTTCATCTTTGCTTCTTGGCTTTTTCTAAATCTCATTTAATAGCTCACCTTCTGCAAGAAGCCTTTCCTGGAATGGCCCTTCGTTATCTCTCATTTATCCTCTCTATATCTTGTGTGTACAAAGGAGTTTGCATGTAGTCTCTCTTCTGCCTCCCCACCCCCCAATTAGATGGTGAGCTCCTTGAAGGCAGGGACTGTTTTTGTCTCTCTGTCTTCAGCACTTAGCATAGTGCCATACACATAGTAGGCATGTTATACATTCTGTTGACTTGACTAAGGACCCCTACTGGGCAGATGCAAGGATCCCCTGTCTAGTATCTTTGCTGCTGGATCTGTACTGCGTGGACACAATTCAAATTCTTCATTCATTTATTCACACCTGAGCTGTCTTGAAGGTTCAACTCAGGTATTATTTCCTACATAAAGTTTATCCCAATTCCCCTATTGGCTTTGTCCTCCCTACCCCAATCTACACCACTCCCCCAGAATTACTTTCTATATATTATTAAAATTTCATGTTTGTAATAATAATAATAATAATAATAATAATAATAATAATAATAATAATAATAATAGCTATTATTTATAGAACATCAACTATGTGCCAGGGAACTGTGATGAGCATCTGTTAAATAAGTATTATCTCATTTGATTTTTACAACAATGGGAGGCCCCATTTTACAGTAGAGGAAATTGAGACCGAGGTTAAAAGTATCTATTATGTCTTCTATAGAAAGAAGGCTTAACACAATGCCTATCATCTAATTGACATTTGATAAATGTTTACTGAATGACTATGAAGTGTCTGCAGAGTAGAGAGAATACCATGTTCATCACTGCAGGAAACATAGTCTAGCTGAGACCTGGTTCCTGTAGTGGTGCACAGTGGGTAAAGCCTTGGAAGCATAAAAGGCAGGGTTCAAGTTCTGCCCCTAGCCGATACTAAGTGATCATGAGCCTTACTTCTCAATGCCACTGCCCACTCTTTTCCAGTGTTCCTTGCCAACTTCTATTTCATTGAGGTTTGACAAGTCAAATAGCATTCCCTCTGCTGCCCGGGGCTTTTTCCTATTCCTTATATTTAGGATTACAGGCCCAATTATTTAGAGCTGAAAATGCCCCCTTCATTTCACAGGTGAGGAAAGTGAACCCCAGAGAGGAAAAGTGACTAGCCTGGATTTAAACTGAAGTCTCCTGGCCAGAATCCACAGCAATGGGGATAAACTCCCGCCCCCCCCTTATGTTAGACCTGGCACGTCTCACTATTTGACATCCCCCTGCACATCTGCCCCCTTCCTCCTGAGGACTCTCCACAGGGATTGGCAGGGAGCAGACCAAGGTTAAGCAGTCCAACCCAAATGAAACCACACTGCTTCTGCTCAGGTCACATTACATCTCTCAACTCTCTAGTCATTCTGTTTCTAGTTGCCATGATAACCTTTACAGACAGGTCTGACTTGTTCTAAAATTCTCAGTGACTCCCCATTTCCTTATGATAAAATGTAAACTCCTCTTCCTAGGACTCAAATGACTTCACAATCTAGTTTCACTAACCATTCCAGCGATGGTTCCCATTTATCATCAAAGCACACTCTTTTCTGGTGCAAACAGGTCCACTGTCATGCCTTATCACAAACTATCCTCCCAGCCAGGATAGTCTCCCCTTCACCCCAGCCTCTGAATCCTCAGTGCCCCTTGAAGGCTCCATTCAGCTGTCCAACTCTTTGTCACACTCACACACACACGTTTCTACCAAAAGAAATCCCTCAAAGGTCAGGGACCATTGTGTCTATATTTGTGCTTGACAAGTGTTAAGTCATAAATGTCTATTTATATAAGAGGGCACTTGGGGCTGTGACAATTTGTGTTTGAAAATGCTTTACCATTCTACACATCTCTGGTCAATGTATTAATATCTATGTTAGAACATTTTATAAGCCAATATTTAAAACTTCAATCTTGCTGATGTTGAATATACTTGATATGAAACCACAACATAAATTTTAGCATCCTTTATCAGACTATTACTAGGCCAGACATGATGACAGTACTGGGATTCAGGCAAATTTACACACTCACCCTCATCACTTGAGCCCTCTTGTTTGACAACGGACAATGGGGATCGAGTTGGTGGTTTACCCAGGGGATGACGCCGGCTCTTCTTGATCTCCATTTTCAATTTGGAAAAGGTAGATGGGGCCTGTAAAAATGGAAACTACTTAAAGGAAATGCTCTGAGAAGCAATATACATAGCCCAATATAGGATTACCTGTTATTCAAAGAAACTACACTTCCTTTTTTGCTCCCCATTTTCACCCTTAGCCAAGGTCAATAACTCATTGTGCTAAGAACAGCCAGCACCCCTTACTGGTATGATAGCACTGATAACATCAGTTGAAAAAGGGTGAAACCTCCCTGGAAGGCCTAAAATGGCAACTAGCTAATAGCTATCTGGACAACCAACTCAGCTAAATCTTTTTTTAGGTCTTCATGTTACCTGACCTATTCTCCCCACACTCAAGTAGTTTTGTTAGCCCTATCTCCCACAGATGCTGCTAGTTCAAATTCTGCTCATAATCAGAAACAGAATTTGCTTAAGAAGCAATTTTTCCTAAAGTACTAATGCCTCCTGTTTTCTTATGCTAGAATTAGCTAGCCTCTCTTCTCCCATGACAATTACCTGAACCTCACTGGCCTTGGGACTGATCTCCACCTGTTCAGCTTCTCCCCTTTCTTCTTCCTTCACTGTTAGCTCCATGGGGACAGTCTGCTCCCTCCAAATCTGGCCCTTCTGAGCAAAGTGCTCGAGCGTCTGCTGACAAGATACACGCTCTTTGTCAAATACCACCTTATTGGTCCGTGGAACCACATAAAGCATGGGAATGATAGGTCGAGGCTTAAAGTCATCCTCTTCGCTGGGCACCTCAGAGGGGTGGACAATGTTGAGGGGGGTGGTTAAGGGAAAGCTTTCTTCTGTAGCAGTAGATACTGGTGCTAATATAGGAGGCTCCAGTATGGGAGGCGGCGGTGGGGGGACCTCTTCATCTGTACAGAGCTGGGGTGGAGGTGACAACAGCTGAGGTGGCTGAGGCGGGTGGTGATGGTGGTGATGGTGGTGGTGGTGGTGGTGCTTCTTCTTCTTATCACTTTTGGCCTTGGGGCCACGGATCTTGGTCTTACCATCCCCTGGTCCAAGAAATTAAAAGTGTGTTACTGACAGGAATCAACATTTTCTAGCAATCCATCAACAACAAGGATTTACTGAATGGGCAGGTCACATCACTTCTCTTGATCATAGTTCACTCATCTATCAGAATGAGGGGATTAAAAAGAAGACCCCTAAGGTTCCTTCTAATTCTACATCTATAAAAATCCTGTGAGTGCAGGATTAGCATTTTATCAGGAGCAACGAGGAACACAAAGTTGTCTAAGACACAGGCTTTACTCACAAGAGGCTTACAATCTAGCTAGGCACACAAGATACATACAATAAACATTTAGTGGGCAAAGCAATAAATAACAGAGCATTAAATTTTATATGGTCTACATCAGAGGTGTCAAACCTGCCCCGAGGATTGCATATGGCCCACAATACTTCCAAATGTGGCCCATACCAGAATAAAATGTAATTGGGAATTATTTAATGAAATAAATTAAAACATAAGATAATTACATCTTAAAACTAGGACAACAGGCAGCTTACAGCCATCCTGCATTTCTATTTGAATTTTATACCACTGTCTAAGGGACAAGTCTGTTTCTGATTGTGCCTACCAGATCCTATAAATTCCATTACCGGAATATCTCTTACATTTGTTGCCTCTATACTATCCACACTATCCCTAGAACAAATCTTTACTACCACCATTCTAGATTATTGTGATAGCCCCCATCAGGTCTCTCTATTTCTACTCTTTGCCTCTTCCAATTCATTCATACCACTGCTAGAAAAATCTTTCTCATATAGCAGACCTGCACAACTTGCAGCCAGCAGGCTGCTTATGGTCCACAGATTTCCTCTACACACAAAGGATGTTTTCCTCTACATTTCTAAGGGCTGCCTAAACTCCTTTGGTGGGCTGCAAGTTGTGCAGATGTGCTATATAGCGTCCCAAAAGTCTTAGTGAGTTTTAGGCTTACATAACTTAAAACTGTGCAAAGACTTTCAGTATACCCTGTACATTGTAATGATGGAATAATTTTTCTAAATCTTCAGAAGCTTCCTTTTGCCTCCTGAGTTAAATTCAAACTTCTGTGGCTAATATTAAAGGCTCTGTTGGACCTCTCAAACAACCTCACAACACTTCTGCTGCCTTACCTCCATCACTGCCCTTCACATACGCTATGCTCAAACTGAATGGGGCTGCTCTCAGGTCTCCCAATGAATCCGAAGAACCAAGTGCCTCCATTCAAGCTATTCCCTACCCCAGAACACCCTTCACTTTTTCTACCTCTTTACAGGAAACATTCATACCCATCCTTTAAAAGTCATCCTTTAAATGGCACCTCTTCCAAGGAGGTACACTTGGGTTCAGATCCAACCTCATTCACTTAATAGCTATATGACCATAGGCAAATCGCTTTGCCTTGTTTTCCCCAATAACAGCACCCACCCCATGCAGTTGTTGTGAGAATCAAATGAGATGAACATTTTCCCAATGCTTAGCCCAGTGCCTGGCACACAGTAGGCACTTAATAAACACTTGCTGACTAGCACAATGCTTTGCAATTCTACACAGACAGTCAACTATAATATGGAGCATTACACATCCTATCTCTATCTATGTGCTATCCCTTTAACCAGACTTGAGGACAAAGATGCTGTTTCAATTCCAGTGTCTTTCCACCGTTAATTATTTCCTGTTTGTCCTGAATTCAGCTGGCTTTGTACATCTGTCTGCATATTGTCTCCCCATTAGACTGTAAGTTCCTTGGAGGCAAACGCTGTCTCCTGTCTCTTTTTCTACGCTGAGTGCATAAGCACAGTGCTTGGCTTCAGTGCTGCCAGTTAATATTTACTGATTGAATGAACCTGCCTAACACTTAGCACAGCACATTCACAGCTAGTGAATGCACTACTGTGGACTGGAAGCCTTGAAGGAGGCTTCAGGAAGGACCGGCTGGATTATGGAAGAATAGTGCTAATGGTATGTGCTTAAATGTGGACACAAGAATAAACATGCAATGAGGAAGAGAATGAGGAACATAGGAAGACCGCAAAAGAAGCAGGCTTAACTTGAGTATAGAGTTCACATTAAGTAATCATGAGAAATACAGTTCAATGGGTTGGGTGGGAACAGATTAATTTATTAAATTAGTTATTTTAAGAAAGATTACTACCCCAGAAATGCATCTGTTGTGCCATCGCTAAAATGTAATTTGGTTACCTTCTGAACAAATTTGTTTTTCCAAATAGTTATGGGAGCATAAATAGCCTTTTCACTTTATAGGTAGGAAAACTTCCAAGTTCACTGATTCACTCAATAACCATTTATAAGTATCCACTATGTACAACTAATGTTGTATACTGAGAGCAATAGAATTAAGACATGATTACTGTTCTGAGGAAATTCACAATCTACCAGGGGGCCATATAATACACATAAAAACAGTATTATAGAAAATGTGCAATGCAAAAAAAAACAATTATAATGAAAGCATAGAACAGGTAAAAAGTGCTATGCACAGTTTGAAAAAAGATTTCTCATTCTGAAGTAACATCCCAGAAAAGGCAAGGCTTAGGGATTGGGGGGGGAGGGGGTTACTGTAGAATGGGTAGAATTTCAATAGGCAGACATAGGAAAAAGGGAAGCCTAGATATAGGAACAATATGGTCACAGGCATGGAATCAGGAAAAATACAGGATGAATAGGAGGAGAAGAAAGTTAAGTACAGTTTGTAAGAAGCCTAGCACATGGAAGGGGATAGTGTGAGATGGAGTAGGGAGATGCACAGGCTCAGAATTTAAAGGCAATTCAGGTTACAGAAGGTCTCAACAGTTAGGTCAAGATGTTTAGATTTTATGTCTCTCGGGACCCACTGAACGGTTTTGAGAGGGAGGTTAATGGGAAGTTAAACACCTTGGGAAGAAAAGTGAGAAGGTGAGCCAATGCTAGACCTCGTAACATCTCAGCACACCCAAGTAAATGTGGGCAAATGAGAGCTTCAAAGGGATGATGAAAAGTTAAAGAATCGCCTCCCTTTCGGTAGGCTGTTCAATACACAGCCAGTCAAAGAGCTCTTTGAATCAGCAGCTGATTTGTTTTTCTGCAGGTGTAAGACATGGGGTTTATTTGCCTCCCTGTCATATCATTTAAGAGGCTATGGGAGGGCAAAGTCAGATATAGCATCCAGTGAGAGTGAGTGAGTGAGTGAGTGTGTGTGTGAGTGTGTGTGTGTGTGTGTGTGTGTGTGTGTGTGTATTTAGCCAAGTGATTAGTATGTCATAAATCAAAGATAAATTAAACAAATTTTTATTCTTTTGAGGGCTGCTGTTTTATAAGGTGAGGCAAGTAACTATACTAAGAAAGCATGAAGGAGCTCTCCCAGCTCGGCTGGAAATGAATGCTAAAGGGAATTCAGGCAGGTAGAAGGACACACAAAAGTCACTGCAAGTCAGCAAAGGTGGGTTCTAGTACCAACTCTGGTCACAGTCACAGTGAGACATTCATCCTCTTGAAGTCCCTGTTTACTTACCCACAAAGGAAAGATGATCAAGTCAGGTGACAGACTATGCTTGTCACCAGAGAGTCAGCCCTAAGTTGAATGAAGAACTTTTCAGTCACACCAAGTCTTTAAGACCATTCATGGGGTTATAGAATGGCTGCAATGTGTTGGTGGTAGGAGTACATACAAATGAATGAAATGATAATTCCCTGAAGTACTGAAGAAAATCAAGTTAACAGCACCAATCCCATCTACCTCACAAAGCTGTTGTGAAGACCAAAGAATCACAGAAACATGTAGGAGAGCCCTCCTAACTTTAACATTCTTTAAGACCATGCAGTTCAAAGACCCTCATTTTACTGATTAGGAAACTAAGGACCAGAAAGAGGAACTAACTTGCAAGTCATATGGCAAACAAATAATAGATGAAAAAAAAGTGCATCTACTTGAAGCATTTCTGATGCACAAATCAACACCAAAATGCAGTTTTTTCTATTAACAGTGATATATTTTATTTCAGTCTTCTATCTCACAAAAACGAGCCTAATGCAGGAAGCATTCAAAAGAAAATGGAACAGGGGAGAATGCTTTTGTTTCTCTTCATATGCCTCACTAACAATTTAGATCTTAATTCTTTTTGGTATCTATATTCTATTTCTTCAGGTTAATTGCAATCAGTTCAATCCTATTTAAGTCAATTAAATTCAATATGCTACTGTGCTAGGCACTGGAGATCCAAAAAACAATCACCAAAAACACTTTGTCTTCAAAGAACTTAGATTCAACTAGACAATTATATTTAAAAATTACTGGGAAAATGCATTGTACTAGCAGTAGCAGCTGTAGTAGTAACAGCAGATCTCATCTCTCTTATTCCCCCCACCTTTCACAAGTAAGGAAACAGAGTCTTTAAAAGGTTAAGTGACTTGCCCAGGTTCACAGAGCTAAGTGTCTGAGGGTGAATTTGAAATCTGGTCTTCCTGACTCCCAGCCCAGGGTGCTATCTACTGTCACCAGAAGCTTCTCTAAGCAATAATGACAGTTAATGATAAAAGCTAAGATTTATACAGCACTTATTAGGTGTCAGGAACAGTGCTAAGCATTCTACAATGATTATCTCATTTGATCCTCAAAACAATCCTGGGAGGTAGTTGCTATTACTATCCCCACTCTGCAGAGGAAACTAAGACAAACAGAAGTTTATGCAGCCTACTCAGCGTCTGACACCATATCTGAACACAGGTTCAGTACTCTGTTGCACCACCTAGCTGTCCTAAGGCACTAGGCAGAGGCCACCAATTTTATTCAGATCCCTTGGCAACTGCACAAAATGAATCAACTGTATTAACTGAACCTTTACTCCATCATTCTGTCCATTACACAGTAAAGGAAGGTCCACTACAGGTTATTTAACAAGAAGTGGATTAATCACAGAATAGACCCAATTTTACCAGCACAGCAATTTTGGTATTGGCCGTTGTTTTGAATGCTACTTACATGCCTCCTTCCTCAGCTGTTGCTGGCACTCATTTTAGCGGCACGTTGTCAACATTTCTGAGGCAGCTGGGACAGCACACAATGTCCTTTGGCAGGCTGATGCCCCAATAATTTTTAAGAGAAGGAATTACCCATGAAATAAAAAAGCATCTCCTATTCACACTCTCGCTCTTAAGTCTCTTTCTCTCTCTCTCCTCTCCCTCTCTTTAAAGCCCCAACTCTTAACCACTTAATTCTCTCTAATTCCCTTCTTAGAGAAACACAAAAATTATCAAGCTATTTTAATTTTAAGCCTTTCCACAGCTGCAATGATTAAAATTACTCTGGTCTCTGGGTCATGATGGACACTGCCTTCACTGTTCCCCTTATTATATCAACAATGAAATATGTTTGTTTCCTTCCCCTCTCCTGTATCCCTTCCCCCAAATTAATTAATAAAGATATCTGTTCACTGAAAGTAAAATAAATAACAGATGTTCCTCATAGAGATGCCGGCCCTTAATATGCTCAATAAGAGATTGTTTCTCACCTAGGACACTAAAATTGGATGGACTTTCTACAGCAAAAGGTCAGAGCTCCCCCCCTTATCCCCTGGCCCATGGGTCAAATTGGTCATCATAATAAGATGGGTGTAGGAAAAGGTGATCCAGAGTGGGGAGCATTCACCTAATAATACAGGTTTATAGACCACCAGCTCCCAACCAAGAAGTAATCATTAGATTTATCACAAAGCCTGTTCACCAGGTTTCCCACACAGAACAGTATCAGATAAGCAGCAACACGATAACCTGAGACACTATAAAATGATTAAATCCAGAGAAAGATGAAGCTGTGAGACTCCTTGCTTGGGTCATTTAGGTTGATGTCTCAATCTTGCTATTTCCCAGAAGGCTAGAGTCTGTTGGTCTCATTTAGACTAATTTATAAAAATGGCAACAAGGCCAATTCAAATAGCTATAGTTATTGTCATATTTTTGAAAGCAGTCCTTTAGATAAACAGCTTTGTAGCTTTGTGGGGAGAGGCATATTGAATTTCCTTAGAGAAACTAACCTATTGAATGAAAGTCAAATTGAATTTCTTCCTAGTCACACAACAGATCATATTCACTCTCTATACAATGAAAATGTGTTATAAAATTTAAAAAAGCAAAACAAAATTGAACCCCACCTAGCTTTATTGATTTCCTAATGACCTATTTGAGCTGATAACTAGGACTTTTATTTAAAACTTGCAATGATGTGTTAAGATGATGGAAGACCTATTTTACAGGGACCTTACTCAATTAAGTAAGAGAGTCCTATACTAGAATTCAAAGGCAGACTCCAGGTATAAACAAAAGACCCACACTGCCTTAGGCCAACAGAAGATGCCTCTTTTGAGGATCTCAGACCCACTGTATTTAAAATGTGTGCCACCTGCCAGCCTAGTACATCAATCAGTATCTATTCCACTGTGCAGGCTGAGAAGGGGCTGCTACCCAACTCTTTCTGCTGAGCCTCCAAGTCCTGCAGCCCTTAAAATTTACTAGAGCAGAACCAGCTCCTGGTACAAAGAATATATCATTCCAGAGCACACTTATGGTGTAGGCTGTTTGGAAAGGGAGAAGCTGCAAAAGCCACAGCAACTGATGCATTACACCCTAGGTTTTCTTGTGGCCCAACTTCATTATGAACTGGTTAATGCTGGATTTTAGTAGCAGAGGAGAGATGCTGCTTGTTAAACTTACAATCACGTGACTCAGAAGCCACATTCATTCCTTTACTCTTCTTGCCATCCTGGTCTAATTCCTGACCTCTTGGACTTCTTCCCCCCCTACCTCACTGCCCCTCCCTTTTCAGCTTCCTTGGATGGGTAGTCTTCCTCCAGCAGAATAGAAGCTCCTTAAGGGCAGGGAAAGTCTTTCTTTTTGCTTCTAGATATCCTCAATGCCTGATACAAGCAGCACTTAATACTTGCTTGCTGACTTGACTCCAAGGGCTCTCCAAATGTTCTCATTTAGTCCTCTTCCTGTCTATTGGACTTGGAGTCAGCTGACCCAGGTTTGGAGCTGCCACTCATGGCCTTTTGCTATGAGTGAGTCCTTTTGCTTCTCTAGGTCTGTTTCTTCATCTCTAAAATGATGTGGCTGGACTAAAACAACAATAACTAGCATCTATAAAGGTTTTAAAGTTTGCAAAGTCCTTTACTTATATGAACACATTTGATTCTCATAATCTACCTAGGAGGTGGGTGCTATTATTATCTCTTTATGGCTGAGGAAACTGAGGCAAACAAGAGGTTAAATGACTTGCCAAAGATTATGTGACTAATGTCTGGATTTGAACTCAGGTTTTCCAGGATTTAAAACTAGAATAGAGTGTGGGACTTAGAATGTGGAAGAACAAAGGGTTGAAGTCCCCAAAGAAAAGGAATGGTTTGTTCCTGCTTGAAGGAAATTTGGCACACCAAAGAAAATACAGATTGGGGGCCCATGCGGTAGTCAGTCAGTCAACAAACATTTGCTGAGTGCCTACTATGTGCCAGGCATTGTGTACTGTGTAGCAGAAAAAAAGCAGCTGATATAGGATCAACTTGAAAGACTCCAATAAGTTAAGCTGGGGAATCCTGACCTATACTATACAAGACAAAAAGATAGTAATTTATCATCACCATAGCAGCTAGCATTTATTTAGCACTTTAAAGGTTCTGCAAAGCACTTTACAAATATTATCTCACTCGCTCCTTGGTTGGTGCTGTTATGATCCTCAATTTACAGGTGAGGAATCAGAGGCAGAAGGCAGTTAGTTACGTGTTACACAGTAAGTCTGGGGCCATATAGGAACCTGGGTCTTCCAGAATCCAAGTCCAGTGTTCTGTCCACTGCACAATCTACCTAGTTGACTACTTTTTAAAATGTCAAGGGATGGAGTTTGTTGTAAAATGCTTTATCACCGCTGCAGTAAATAATTTTTCCTTTAAACCTAATCTAGCTTTCAAAGTGTTTTCTATTCCCTTAGAGACAGAGGCAACTTGACTATCATCTTTGTTATATTTTTTTTACAAATTAAACCAGTTTTTCAATCACCCCACCACTTATACAAAAGGCTGAAACACTGTAAGGAATTTAGCCTATTTCCCATGGAAGCTGTTTTCCATCCACTCCATCATCTGGGCTGCCCCATGGTGTGAAGAAAGAATCACTGGTCATATCTGAAAGGGTCTTGGAAGTCATCTAGTCCAATCACCTCATCATTAAGAGACGCCTGAGGCTCTGGTGAAGGTGGCAGTTCTCCTTCTGCCCCGTCCTTCCATCAGCTGACCTGAACCCAGGTGGTATTCATTTTTCCCAGTTCCTGCATTCAGTACATACGCTAAGTGTCCTTGGAAAACACTAGCTGGATTTGAAAATTAGAATTTGAATTGAATTCCAAATTTCACTTTATTCAATTATGTATATAGAATTCTTCTAGCTTTGTGATACATAAAAAGGTACTCCCCACCCCCAAACCAAATCCAACAGACTCCTTTGAATCTGAACCCAAACAGACCAGAAAAGTGAACTTGTTGCTTTGACAGTCTCTCATTTACATAAGGAACAATTTTTTTCTATTTGTGGTTGACTTTAAGGCAGCCTGGATTCTAGTCTTGACTCTGTCACTTACTAGCTCTATGACCTTGGGAAGTTCCTTTCTCTCTCAACGTTCTTCTCTGAAAAAGTAAGAGATTATGGTTCCTAGGTGCCATCTGAGTGCAGTCTCCTTTTCACAGCATTACTAAAATTAGCTGCTTCAATACTGTCCAAAGAAACCTCGCTCTTTAATTTACTAGCAATTTCTGCTAAGAGGCCCAGTATGCTGGTTAAAATGGGATGGCACCTGAATTATGTGAGGACTATTTCTCAAGGCTTTCCGAGTCCTTAGTTACCTTTTTCATCATGATGGATTACTGGGAAATGAGGCTATTGGCATGGCTTTGTGATGCCTCAGGGAGAAAGCAAAAAACTCAGGGCACTGCCTGGATCACTTTGCCTTTCAAGCACTCCTGACTCCAAAAGGAGATGACAGTGACAGGGACTCATTCCTACTTAGCAATCATGGCTTTCTTACACTTCTGATTTCAGCAGCCTTGTTCCAGTGAGCATCACAGAAGGCAAACCCTAGTCCTCAATGTCTCTTATGGTCCTAGAGCTCCATGGCTGCAGGAGATTCTGAGAAAATTCATTGGCTCTAAGACTGGGCAATAGGCTGGCATCTGAAACAATAAGACCACAGTATTGTGGATCTTTCCAATGGATTTGGAGCCACAGGGCCTAGGTTCAAATAAAGACTCCACTACTTACTATGTGTACAACCTTGGGCAAATTACTTTCTTTCTTTAGGACCCAGTTTCCCCATCAGAAAAATCTCAAATTATTTGAGTCAAGACCTCAAAATGGGAATATGTCCAGAGATTGATGCTAGGGGTGGGGGATGATCAGCCTAGAAAAGAGAAGACTCAGAGGGAACAGAGGGAGGGACACATGACATCTCTTTTTCAGATTCATGTGGAAGGGGAACATTCTATAAAGATAGATTTAATATCCACATAAGGAAAAAATTTTAATTCCCTGCCACAAAATGAAATGCCTTGCTTTGGGAAGCAGTAGGCTTCACTGAAGGTCCTCTGGACTTGGCTTATATTCATTGTTTATCCTGTTAAGGATTCTGAAGGAGGCTACAAGAAAATAAAAGGCATGGTGACCTTTGATAAGAGTTGGTAACATTCTCCTTCTCCCCGCCTCCTGTCTCAAACATCCTTGGTTTTCCTAAGAGGCCCTCGGACCACAACTTCTCTGCTTGACCAACTTGTAAACTTGTACCACTTCTAAAAATGATCAATTCTTTGAGTTTACTCCCTCCTATTCATTCTTTTTGTGTAACTTTAAGCTTGGAGAAGTGAGAAGTATGTTGCTAGACCGAGCTGTTCTAGGCTTGAGGGAACTAGGTGTTGTTGATGCTGTCCTATACTTCCCCTCTCCTCAAATGCTTCTTTTCCTGGATTCTCCCTTTTGCCTAAAACCAGCCATAACGACCTCTGTTGGTAGTCAAGGATAAAGTAAGGGTTTGTGCAGAGATCTGAAGGGCAGACCTATCACACAGTCGCACATAGCAGAAACACAAGAATG
Source organism: Gymnobelideus leadbeateri (assembly GCA_011680675.1). Lineage (NCBI taxonomy): Eukaryota > Metazoa > Chordata > Mammalia > Diprotodontia > Petauridae > Gymnobelideus > Gymnobelideus leadbeateri. The sequence continues at coordinate 616,034 of WOXC01006922.1, read as the reverse complement.
TTAGTGATTCTCTAACACTGGGAGAAGTATTATTATACTGACTGCCATGAGTTACAAAGCCACATTAACTGTCTAGCTCATTTCTTTGTCCTTCAGGCCTGAATCAGGTATACAGGTTCCTTACTATCACATTGTTTCAGGGGCCTTTGTTCTGTCAATCCAGAAATGTCTATAGGTGCTTTGAGCCCACACTTTCAGACAATTTCCTTTTCTTAGCAGTTCAAAATATATTTTTCCTATTAAGAATTTGCCATTTAAATAAATGCATATTATGGTAAGGATTTTTTTTAGGCAGTTATTTAGCACTTACAGCTTTTAAAAACATTAAGCTGGTACAAAAATCAGAACAGAAAATGCATTAAAATTGTCAATTCATTCCCCACAATGTAATGTTTGCTACCATTTCTCAGGGGTCTCTCTAAGGGTGATCATTCATTTAGTCAATGTATTTATTAGATTTATCTTTCATTCAAAGTATTGAAGGGAAATGACGAAGAGTCTTCAAGCGAGAGATATTTCTCATGTCATTAAAATATTCTTATAGCTTCAGGAGAAAATCTAACCTCCAAAATTTGACAAGAGTCTCTTTTAAAGTGGTCACACTTAAAGAGGTATAATTCAATTCAATTTATTAAAAGTTCACCAAGAACATGAACCCTGCCTAAAGGAATCTACAATCTAATCTCAAGCCTGGACAAGCAAGTCCCAAATTGGTTACTCTCCAGTTAAAAATGATGATGACAATAATAATGACTGATGTTTACACAATACTTGAAGATTTGCAAAGAATTTGAGTTCAATTATTCCATTTTATCTCATAACAGAGGAGCCAACACTAGTACTGTGGTTGCTCGGCAGTCATCGCCTTTCACAAGGAGGGAGAAGAGAAAGCTGAGAAGTAACTTGACCAAAGTGAGAAGGACGACCGAGTAAGGATCGAAACTTTAGTCTTCTTTCTGCTAACCAAGAAAGGAACAGCCTTCAATGACCAGGCAAGAAATTAGGACCTTACTGTTGAATTCTTCAAAGAGAGATGTTTGCATCCATTCATCCACCAAACACTCATTCTGTGTAGCCCACTGGAGGCAGGGCAAGATACAAGGTTTAATCAGGATATAATCTTCATCTTTATGAATCAAAGACACCAACAGAGATGACTTTATCATTAAGTACATGAGACAGACACACAGTGTTAAATAAGTTTCAAGAGTGAAAGTCATCACTGACCAGAAGTGCCAGATGAAGTGGTCGTTTAGAAGGAATTCACAGGGCCTAGCCATAAGAAAGCATGACGGACACAGGCTGTTTTATTTTCTCTTTGAATCCCCAGCATCTAAGCATATGGCTTTACACACCATGGGTTCTCACTGGAGTGCTGAGAGCATGGAGTACACCAAGGAGCAAGGTAAAATAAAGCTGAAAAGGTAGGGGAGAACCTGATTGTTGACAGCTCTGAACGTCATGCTGAGAATTTGAAACTCACTGGGTGGGCAATAGAGAGTCACTGGGGATGTCTGCACAGATAAGTGATAGAATAAGATCTATGCCTAAGAAAGATTCTGGCAGACATATGAATGACAGATTAGAGCTGCCCTGTAGGAGAGCTACTGCAAAAAGCCAAGAAAGCAGTGATCAGGCTTGCACTAGGATAGAAATAAAGGCATAGAGGCCACTTGTGCATAGTTACCTACTGGAAATTCTAAATCAAGTCTCTACTTGGGATCGTATTTACAAAGACATACTTCCTTACATTCCATCATGCAACACACTCCTGATGTGTGAAAATACAAAGTGAAGGTTATTTATTTAAATGAGTGATTCTTAGAAAATCTTTATGAAATGAAGGAAACTAGCAGGCTACCAAAAAGGATTAAGGTTGTTGTTTTTCTAATGAGGAAAAAAAAAATTGAAACTGACTTTAACGAAACAACAGATAAACATATACATGTGGTCTAAAGCTAACAAATAACAGTCTCATAAACAGTCACACCTGATGACAGGAGAAGGTGGGCTGTTGTCATGGTATCCCTTTTGGTAAAACATGAGCATTTTAAAGTAAATCTGTGTTTGGAAGTGAAAGAAGAGAAAATGCTGGAACAAGTTAGAGAAACAGATCCAGGAGTAATTCCCAGGCACTCCCCAACCTCTTTCCAGCCCTTTCCTCCCAGCAAAACAGAAAACAAAATCTGTCTCAACACTGCCTACATGTTTTCTACCTTCAGCATACCTTTCTGCATAAAATGTCACGTAAGTATCTTCTGAAAATTCACTTTGATTATTAAAAAAAAAAAGGCTCTGAAAGATGTAAGTACCTTGGGAATGGTTATTACATTGTTATGGAATAGATAAGTTATGCTGTTTTCCTGGACACTGAAGGAAAAGTTTTTAATGGGGAAGAGTGGGGATGGGGGGAGAGAAGAGGTAGGGCTGGTGTGGAAAATGGCATACTTTGAGGAAGAAGAAGCAGGTCAGGATAAGAGGTTAGCTTAAGACAAATGGGGACATATAGGGAGAGGGACAAAGAAATGGAAGTAGAAGAAAGATATTACACACAAATATGTTATTTTAAAATTTTGCCCCAGGATAGCTAAGACACAGGAAAGGGCAAGGATGAAATATCTTCTTCATCTTCTATCAACTCCTTCCAGAACAAAGATTTATACAATTAGTATAATAATTAAGCTACATTATGGAATAAATAGAATTTTATGCACAAGCCTGGGAAATCAGCCCTCACATACTACCTATTAAAAAAAAAAAAAAGAAACCACAATGGACAGGACAACCTTATAGACACCGTATCTGTAATTTACTATGGAGACTTCACAAATATTGATTAAAAACTATTTACTTCATTAACAAACATTTTAACCACCTCTTCTTTATCATAATTTAAAGTTTATAGAGCCCCCTACTGGAAGAGTCGAGGGGGCTATGGGAGAAGATATGGGAGAGAGCAGATTCGATGAGGGGATATCCTGTGGGACTGCTATTCTGGGGTGGGGGGGTAGGGGAAAAAAGTTGTAACTTAAAACCTGGCAGAAATGAATAATGTAAACCACAATTTAATAAAGCATTTGGGAAAAAAAATCAAGTTTATATAGTGCTTTCCTGACATATTTCCTATATATCTTAAGTAGCATTCTGATTTTACAAATAAGGAAGATGAGACAGAGAAAGGATAAGGGACTTACATAGGGTCATGTCCAGTAAGAGCCAACACCAAAGTTTGGCCCCTAGTCTACTGAATTTAAACCAAGTCCTCTTCCATTAAACTAGCAGGACATGCCTCCCAATGTTGAGAAGATCAAATGAGATCATCTTTGTAAAGCACCTAACACAATGCTTGGCACACAGTAGGAGTGTTCAGAGCTCAGTCCCTTCTCTTCACCCTCATTCTCTAACTCAATACAAATGGAAAGCCCTTTTAAACAATGCCTAAAGTGCTGAGGAAGCATATAACTGAATGTGCTATTGGATACCTCTATGGTCCCTTCCAGCTCTAAATGTCTATTACCACATGATTCAAGAAGATATGGAATCACATTGCCTTTCCCCCAAAAGGCTTATAATAGTATCAATAGACTCAAGTCAGAGGAGAGACAGCCAACACCAGTAGAGAATTCTGTACAGTAAATGCACTGAATTCCAAATAAATAACTTCTAAACAAAACCTGGCAAGACAACCCCTTCATAAATTGAGAACCATCAAGAAACCGTCTGTACTCTAGCACCAGACCAGCTCTCTCATCCTCCAGAAGGCAATGGATAATCTCATTTCTCCCTCAGGGCTGCCTGCCTGGTCTTGGTCAAAACCTTTAAGGGCAGGAGAAGAGGTTTAGAATATCATAGGTAGGACATCAGGAAGGCAATGCTATGACATGCAAGTGAAATGGATTGAAGTGAAGGAAGGCTGTACAAATTCACCAGCCTCACTTTCTCCTCTGGAGCCATCTGGGGTCAGTTGTCATATAGATTAGAATGACGGCAGATGGCCCAGGATGCAGTGGGAGGTCTTGGCCTTTTTAAGCTAAGTCTCAGTTTGACTGAGGTCTTAGTTTGATTGAGGCAAAGCCTATCCTGTGATTAAGGCTTAATAAGAAATAAGGCAAAGAATGACCTCTTAAAAAAATAGATCTGGAAGGGGAAGACCCTTATGGTTTCTGGCCAAAACAGAAACAACTGCTATTTACATTCATTCTGAGCCAAATCAGAGCCCAAACAATAACCAAGTAAGGCTTGGCCTTACTGGTCAATCAATGACAAAGAGTGATTTGGAAAGACAGTGATCTGGGGTTAACAATGGTCTTTAAAAGAAAAGGGGAAGGTGTGGCTAGGTGGCACAGTGAATAGAGCACCAGTCCTGGAGTCAGGACAAACTGAGTTCAAATCTAGCCTCAGACACTCAATGCAAAAACTAGCCATGTGACCTTGGGCAAGTCACTTAACCCCAACTGCCCTCCAAAAAGCACAAAAAAAGGGGGAAAAAGTTTCAGATATTAAAATTTATATTCTCTTTGGGCAGAGCACCTGCAAGTAAGGGAAGGAGGGAGGAAGGAAGGAAACTAGTAGTGTTGCCCAACTGGCCAGTTCAAGTTTGGTCCCCAGTGGGCAGCTCCTTTTTTACTCACAGAGGTTTTTGTTTGTCCTTCGTTCTTGAAGGTGTGGGCTAAGAAAGTCATCAAGACACAAGACTTCCCTTCCTCTATTCATTCAAAATTGAGAAGGGAAAGGAAGAAATGGACAAAGGGAATTTTAAATGCCATACTGTCCTGAACATTGACAATCAGGTATTCTTGCCTTATCACTGTTATTGTAAGCAAACAGTTTTCAGGGCTTATCAATCATAAGATAATGCTAATGAAGAAGGCAACTTAGGAGCCAGACAGAGGCCCTCTATGACAGATGAACATCTAAGGACGTGGCCTATAGTACTGTTCATATATAAAGAGGCCGAGGCAATCCCCACCTGATGGTCATGAAAGAACATGGAACACCAAGCTGGCCAGCAGATTTCCTTCTTTTTCCTGCTTTACCAAGATGGAAAACTTACAAGAGCTCCAGTGACTTTATTCTAGTAAAGACTCCTCCAGTGAACACCCTTTATTCCTGGGCTTCAGTTTCCCTATTTGTGAAACAAGGGGATTGGACTAGGTGGTTTCTATAGTTCCTTCTACCTTTAACATTCATTACACCCAAGGTTCCTTTTAGCTTAGACATTTTGTTATAGAGCATAGTGGAAAAAGTATTATATCCAAAAGAGACCTAAATAAAAAGTTCCCAACTCATTACCTGGTGTGACAATACATAAGTCATCTAACCATCCTGAGCCTGCTTCCTCAGCGGTAAAATGGAAAGTAATAACCGTAAGTACGTAACTTAATGCTAGGTGGCACCATTGTGCACAGAGTGCTAGGCCTAGAGTCAGAAGATCTGCATTCAAATCCAGCCCCAGACACTTACTGGCTGTATGATCCCAAGTAAAACACACAGTTTTCTTAAGTATAAAATGGGACAGATACCTTAAAGTACTACATATGTATGCGCTATTTCCCCCAACAAAATAGAAGCTCCCTGAAGGTAGGGAATGTTTCCTTTTTTGATATTTCTACTGCTAGCACCCAGCACAGTGCAAGACAGGGCAAAACAGGCCCTTAATATATGTTTGCTGGTTGATTTTAAGACACCTTCTGGTTGACGTCATATCCCAAAACTGTGGTGCATGAATGTAACAGAATGTTATTGTACTGTAAAAAAGAGATAAACATGAGGAATATGGAAAGACTTGCAGGAATTGGTGTGGAGCTTAGAAGAGTCAAGAAAACAACAATGACAGTGTTTATAGCAATGGGAAGAATAACCACAAAACCCTGAAAGCTAATGCTTGAATAAGGTTCTTCCCAAATAATAGCTTCTTCTAGTCCCTGCAAAAGTTGTAGGGATCCACGGGTGTAGTGCACTGTATACAGTCAGACTATATTGATGTATTGATCTGTTTTGCTTATCTTTTTTCTTTCCTTTTCTTTTTTATTTTTATTTTCAAATTCTCTATTATATGGGCTGACTCTGAGAGACAGGAAGGAGGATAAAAAAAGAAAATTTAGATGAAAAAACAAGTTATTAACAAAAATTTAAAAAAAAACAACTGAACATCAATGATCATCTAATAAAAATCCTATGTTCCAAGGTCCCCTTTCAGTTTTCATAGTCTAATGCTCTAATGTTATACGGCTCATTTCCAAATCTAACGAACCATATTCTAAGGTCCTTTTGGTTTTTAAGGGCAGCTAGCTGGTACAGTGGATAGAATGCCAGGTCAGGAGTCAAGAAGACCTGGGTTTCAAATCCACACCTGTGTGACCCTGGGCAAGTCACTTAACCTTGTTTGCCTCGGTTTCCTCATTTGTAAAATGAACTGGACAAGAAAATGGCAAACCACTTCAGAATCTTTGTCAAGAAAACCCCAAAATGACTTACTAGCCATGCGACCTTGGGCAAGTCACTTAACCACAAATGCCCTCCAAAAAGCAAAAAAGAAAAAAGAAAACCCCCAAATGGGGTCATGAAGAGTCAGACATGGCTGAAAAACAACTAAACAATAGCAAATTTTTAAACAAGTTTTTAAATTCTGTGATTCTATGGTTCTGGAAATACAAGTCTATGTAAATAATTTTTTGAAATGATATAATATTCTCAGAAAGGACAAAGCTGAATTGTCCTTCCTTAAGAGTAAAAGGGTCATGTTTTTTTAAATGCTATTTTATTCCGCACCCCTTGTACAAAAAGAAACATAAGCATTTGGGGTAATTTGTTATGATTACTAAACTTATGGCTAATATATATATATTCACTTGTAAATAATGGGGAGAGAAAGAATCCTATTGCTCTCCTCACCTTTTCCTCAAACGACAAGAGAATCTTCCAAAGGACTCACTGTGCTATATATAAGACAGAGCAGGGATTTCAGAACACATGTAAAACTGTTTCTCTAGACAGCCCTGGTCATAGGCTTCCTAAACGCCAGCTATAAAACAAGGACCCAGCATGTAAACTGTCTTGTTATATCCCTTTACCTTATTCAAGTGCTAGAAGAGAAATCCAGTTTGACTTTCTCTACCTATAGGGGCATTATTTATTTATAGGCAGGAAAGGGGGTGGGAAGTACCCTGCAGCAGGGAGGGAAGGCAGACATACTACACTTTTCTGTCAGTCACAAACAGCTTCCATCCTGGTTAGAATGGGGCAGATAAAATATACTGATTCATTTCTTTGTGAAATGTTTTTAAAAATGTTTTTTAAAAAACATAACTCCTGTAATATACATTTTTACAAAACTGTAACAGCTCTGGCAAAAACTTCCAACCCTGCCAAAAAAAGCTATTTGAACTGAATTCTTAAACAGAGAGGGGGGAAAATCTACTGCTGCTATGGATGTGAGTACCAACTGACTCCACTGATCTTTTGGTTGAAATAAACAATAAACTTATTTCAATACTTTAAGGATGTATGATTGCATCTCTGCAGTCAAATGCCTTGCCAACATTGATGGAAGGCTTAATGAGTTAACACAGACCACCTCCCTCTGCAACTCTCCCCTCCAAAAAACAAACCAACCCCCAAACATCATGTGGTGTCAAGCCCTTGATAATGAGCAATCTGGGGCTTGAGAAAAGAGCCACTGACAAGCAGCTCGTGACTCACCTTCACCACCTTCAGGGGCTTTGTGCTGCTCTTCTTCCTCTAGGTCAGGTCCATGTTTGGGTTCTTCCTTCACCTTGCCCTCCTCCAAAAGGGTTTCTGCAGCCATAACTTCTCCCAAAGACTTCTGGTCTTCTGTCTTATGCCGCCTAGGCTGGCTTCTTTTTCTGTGCGACCTAGGATGGTAGATTTGTGAAAGTAATCTGACATTCTGGGTTAAAATACATAAGAATACATAAAAATACATAACAAAACCACCCACCTTCTCCCTCCCTTCTTTGAGAGAACCTCCATCACTTGGGCCATCATATCTGCTCCATCAGGAGGAGTAGGGAGAACACTTTCTCTGGGGAGGAGAGGTAGGGAAAAGGGTTTGGGTGATAAAGGAAGAATGGGTTGAAAGAGAGGGAAGGGCAAGGGAAATGGTCAAACATGGGTGCAGTGCTGATGCCAAGCAGAGGATGCTGATGACATCTGGAAGTGGGAAGCCAAGCCTGACACCCAATGGACTTCTGAAAAAGCTTCTTTGACACTCTAAGTCAAAGGAGTGGTACTTATATTTAGGTATAAAGGAGACAAGGGATGCTTTGAATTGAGTTTGAATTCTGGATGAAAATGTCAAACAAACTTCCTGGAAGAGAGTAAAAAGAATTGACTTACGATAGGCCAGGCTTTCTGTTCTGCTCTCTCTTCCTTTCTATATTTGGTTTTCTCTCCTCCTCAGTCTTTTTCCAGTGTCTGTTTTCCTTCAGACTAATTTGTCTAGAATGTAAATTTTCAGGGTTTTTTTTCCTAAGATTTTTCTTCATCTCTTTAAGACATTATCTAATTATACTTCCCTGTCTAGCTTTTTAATTCCCCTCCCTTACTTTCCCCCCATACACGAATATTTCGAATACATTACATACAAGTTCCCATTTTTACTACTTCACTCTGAGCTCCCCCTTTCCACCTTAAGCATACTTTAGGAAAGACTAGCTTCTTTCCTTTCCAATTCGCAGGAACTTGGCAGGGCAGGGCAAGGGAGAGCCAGAAGATTCCTAAACAAAGAGAGCTTCATTTTATTTCAGAGTAGAATGACCCTAGGAAAATGTTATTATGGCTGTGCAGACCATTTTAATACAGTTGAAGGAAATGGATGAGCTTACAAATTCACTCCACAAGATAAAGAGTAGTTTGGAGAAACCAACAAAAGGAATAAAGAGAACAGCTTACGTAGACAAAAAGAAGAAACCAAAAGTAGGCAGACAAGAAACCGACAGTTTTATCTAATTCCAACTCAAGGGAAGAGGAAATCCTAGAGAGTACTTCCTCTGTGGGGAAGACTGCCTTTAGATGAAAAAGAACCTCTAGAAATAGCTTTACTAATCCCCAAACAGACATTTCCAGTTAGGCTAGAGAAGATAAAGAACCCCAAAACACCCCAATCTTAGGAGCCGGTAGGGACTCTATAGATCATTCTGTCCAAAAGTATAAGAAGGAATCTCTTTCTACAATGTCCACAACAAAGGGTCAGTGGAGAAATTAGAGATACTGTGAAATGTAAGCTTTTGCTCAAAGTAGAAATGGGGAGATAAGAAGGGGGAACTTTTTTTTTTGCTTTTTGGAGAGGGAAGGCAGGGCAATTGGAGTTAAGTGACTTGCCTAACATCACACAGCTAATAAATGTTAAGTGTCTGAGGTCTGATTTGAACTCAGATCCGCCCGACTCCAGGGCCAGTGCTCTATTCACTTGGCTACCTAACCACCCCCCTCAGACCTTTGTGTTGCAAATTTGACCACAAGGTCTATTAATCTATTAATTAAGGAAGAAGAATATTACCATTTGAGCTGAATTTTGACCAACTAAACATAGAATATTTATACATATCCTTAATCCTCAAGACTCTTCTACCTCTGCTTCCAAGAGAGGGTAACTTGGATGAATCAATGGACACTTACTGGGGTGACAATAAGGCAGACTTTCTACTCCTGGTATCTTTTTGTCACCTCTATTTTTTTTGAGGAGGGCAGAGAAGGGTTAAGTAAAATTTAAAATGCTTCATTAGTTAAGAGCAAAGTCTGTTCTAAAGAGCTGTAAATGTCACCAATTTTAGTAAAAAGAAAACTTCGAGATAGTGGCAGCTTCCATATGCTTTTTCCATTCTGCACCATTACATCTGTTACAGAATTATAAAGCAGAGTGAATCCTTCCAACAAGTACCTACCACCTAAGTCTCAGATGGAATAGAGATCCAGCTACCCCAATTCCCAGAGCCTGTCCAGAAATCAGGCTGCTAATTAGAACTGGAGCAAAGTTAAAGAATGTAGCAAAAGCCCTTAATGAGGCAACAAACTGAATGAAGAAGGGAGGAGGATACTAAACCAAAATAATGATTAATAGAGGAAAAATGAATCTACACATATAGTCACTTATAATTGCTAGACTCCAACCATATGGTCACCCTCTAAGTATAGATGTTAACTTCACACCTGCAAGATATTCATTAGCAGCAGGAACATTCAGCTGAACCCATAAAGATCAGCTTTGCTGAAGTTCCTAAAAACAGTCTCTCCTCAAAAAGAAAAACACTTTAATTTTGTTACTTAGTAGTCCCACTTTGTGCTTCACATACGAGATCTTGGGAAATGTGAAGCACCAGAGAAAAGTGAAATATTCTGTATGATGCCTAGTTAATTTTTCTAAAAGGGGAAACAAACACACAGGTATCTGGGGGGGGGGGGCAGCAAAGCACACCTGCTGAAAAGATCAGGTGACAGGTTTTTTTAATACTCTCCTTAAAAAGAAGCAAGAGAAAAGCTCATTAGACAGCCTGTGGAGGACTTTTGTTTGTTTGTTTGTTTGTTTTTAAGCTTATGGGAGCAAGATGGGGGCAGTGTGGTGTAGGCAGAATGTTGGCCTTCGGAATCAGAAGTACCTGGGTTTGTATCCTCCATCACACATTTACTAGCTGAATGACCCTATAAGTAATTAAATTCTCTGGGTCTCAGTTTCCTCATCCATAAAATGAGGAGATGGGCCGCAGTGACCTTTTAGGTCCAACATTTAATCTAGGCTCTTATGGGACCAAAGTTGTCTAGGTAACACTTCCAGGCTCTTTACTGCTCTTCCCTTGAGCTGTATGTGAGCCCATCCTGTAGGAGGCAACATGATAGTAGAAAAAGACCTCGATTTGAAGTCAGAGGATCTGGATCCAAATTCAAATCCCAGCTTTCCTCCTTAGTTCCCATGTGAACTTGGGCAAATCACCCTCTGGCCACATGTAAAATGGAGGGGATAAACTCCACGAACCCTTTGATCATGTAACTACATGGTTCTATGATCTACTATATCTCATTACAGAGGATTACAGTATCTAAAATTTGAAAGGGACTTAAGATGCCACCAAATTCAACCTATACCTGACCCAAGAGTCCAGAGAGTGGTCAATGATAAGCAAACCCACCATCTCACTAAGTAGGCCACTCCACTTCAGAAAACCTTAGCTGACCTTAATTTTAAAAACTACTTAGTGAAGAAAGCAGGAAGCAGCCTAACCAAAAACCCCCGAGCAGTCTCTTGAGCAGGTCTCAGCAGCCTCAGCTGCCTCTTCCTTCTGATTTCAGTGCTCCTAAAACCTTCCTCTAAAGAAGGTTCAGAGCTTGCCAGGTAACTTCATTTTCCATCAGTGGCTCACCATGGCTTTCACAACACCAACCTCATGCTCTCGTGCTCAGGACTCCCTGGTTGCCCCACCTCAGCTTCCTTTTCTGTGTTGTCTTGCCCCATTAGACTGTAAGCTCCTTGAAGGTAAGGACTGTCTTTCTTTTTCTATTTGTATTCCCAGTGCTTAGTATGGTGCCTGGCACATAGCAGATGCTTAATGTGAATGAGTTCTATTTACTATGAATAATATGTAGTAAATTGTATAATGGGTTGGTTGCCTTGGGATTTAGTGGGCTCTCCCTTTCTGGAAGTCTGAATGACCACTTGTTGTTAAGGGGATCCTTGCTCAGGAATTAGTTTTGCCAGATTAGCTTCTTACGGTTTCTTCCTGTTCGGAGATTTTATGATATTGTGATACCCAAAGAAGGAAGGAAAAAAGCTTCAGAAATCCAATCTATGAAACGAGACCCAGAGTAACATGCCCAAATTCCACTAGCAAGGTAACCCACAAAATGGTTTCACTTCCAAGGTAATAAACATCTGACAAATGTAGCTACACTAGAACAGCATCAGATTCAACATATGGAGAATATGACTAAATAGCCTATTCATAGCAACCATACATCCCAATGTAATAGGGTTCCCTTCAGAATAGTATATCTGGGAGCAGGGGAGGATGAAGGAAAGGAGGAAAAAGCCTTAAAAAGATATTTCTGGAGAAGTAGCTGTGATGTTCCTCCTACAAGGTGACAACCTGCAAGTATTTTATTTTTAAAATGAGAAAAAAATGTTAATGGGGGAGGGGAGACAAGGAAAGGGGTGGGAAGCAGGGATAGAGAGAAGGAAGGCAGGGGGGAAGGAAGGGGGAGAAACAGGAGGAGGGAAGGATAAAGAGGGACAGACTGCTTCAATTCCACTTAAACCAGTAATATATTGGTTACATATATACCTAAGTGTTCTCCAGCCTTTCTTTAAAAGCTTTGTATATCTATCTCTATGACTGAGTAAGCCTATCTACATATCTACAAACTGCAGACAGATACTTTGGAGGGTAGGAGGGGCAGAGAGAGGGCAGAGTGCTTCAGAATGAAGCTATATTTCTTCCTTATCTAAGTAAACTGTTTCAGTTGTAGGAATGCGCTGGATCAGTTCTGGTCATCAGCTTTAAAAAATCAGTCATTAATCAAGCTTTCCAAAGAAAAAGGGATCTCAATTACTTTTAAAAAATCAGTGTTAGTTTGCATATCAAAGGTTTTAAAGAAAATGATAGCCTTAATAACATTTTAAAAGTTGCTATTCAGTCCCACTCTCAGAATATGAAAATGTCATAGGACAATGAAAGGAAGGGCTTCTGTGGGGAGGGAGAGAAGCAATAAATGTTGAAATGAAAGCACTAGTTTACCTGGTACTTTCTTTTCCCTTAAAGCACAGGTAACCTCATGTATATTCAAAGAAGGAGGTACAAATGTGAGGAGGTGGGGGACAGAAATAAAAAGAGGTATATGCACAGAAGATAGAGATATGTATGTATATTATGTTTATATGTATGTACACACACATCTGGAACATCCAGATCTCTGGTAATTCAGTTTTCCTCTTGAAAAAGTTGGGGGGGGGTTTTCCCCTCCTTCCTGTAGTAAGCATGACTAACAGAGAACTAGTTCTCATTTCATCTTGATTTCGGTTGTCCTATTGGCAAGTCATTTATAAAACCTTCTATGCTGATTAGTTTTGGAAATGTGATTCCCATGTATTGGCAATCTGCTCTGTTGACCAATTAGTTTGGACCACAATCAATTCAACTACTATGCAAATACCATTTCAGAGTCTCTTATGTAGCTAGGGCTACATCTGTATATACATTTCACCTTTAAGATACAAGTGCCAAAAGAGAGTTGGGGGGAAAAAAAGGAAAGCCCCAACCAGAATTTTGTTTTCTTGTAACACAGAGAAAAAGGAAATCAGTAGTAAAGACAATAAGAGAGCATAAAAGAGAAAGATGAATTTTACTTTTGGTGATAGGAGCAGAGACGATCAGATCACTAATTTAATATTTTCCATTAAAAAAAAAAAAGGACCAGACAACTTGAGTACAGAATCCGGAGATGAAGCTAAAATGGCCCAAAATGCATAAAAGTGGTAGTAGGCAATTTATAAAATAGGGTTAAGTGCTAGATCCTACGGTGTGAGTGGAACTATGCAAAGTTAAATAAAGCCCTTAAGGGAAAAAAAACAGCTGGAAAAAAGAATTCTATTCTGAATACTGAAGTGAAATCTCTTCTCCTTAAATGAGCAACCCCCTGAACCTGGCTTGTTCAAGAACTTTCTTGCCTCCAAACTCTCAAAATTTAGTCTTCTACTTAACCATGGATAAGTATGAAAAGCATTCCTATTGTTCACCAGCTCTTGGGAAATGCCTAAATTCCATTTGAAGGCCAGGATCTATGTTAAGTGGGGATGAGAGAAAAGTTTAAAACCTTTGAAAGAGTTTGATGAAGCGAAATGTTCCTTCATTAAACACCCCCACCCTTCCCCAATACAAAGCCTAATCAAGGGTCAATTGAGCACTGAGTTCAGATTCAAGAAAAGCATAAGGTAGTGTTTGCCAGACCCCATATGAGAATTCTGCTGTTGCATCAGATGGCAAAGAGGTATCCTTGACAGACCCAGATAACACTAAAGGGGAAAGACACTTGGACAGGCATTCTGGAATGAATAACAAAGCTAAAAATGCATGTTTATGAAGAACAAGAAGCATGTCTGGAAAGTTCCCCACTGCTAACGCACAGCTGCTACACAATTTTGAGGTATCCTTTGTACAAAGATAATTTCTAAACCTAGACAAAAGACTGATGCTTAAATCTATTTTCCTGAAGACTCCTGCCCTTCATAAGTTGTGACTGCTTCCCGCCATCCACCAAAACAGCCCCTGAAGCACCTTGCTATTTGAGTCAACAAACACTTCAGGGAAACCTTGGAATGTCCATGGAGTTTTTAAAGGTAAATCTGAGAAGCTTCTAAATTGTAATCACTTGGAATGCTGAAAAAATTCTGTCGCAACAAGGTCTTTTAGTAATTCTAGAAATCACACTGTGGCATCACCAACTGTGAGTCTTTTTTTTTTTTTAAGTGTTCAGGAAAAATTAAGGCAAGATGGACAACCAGATACATCCCTTAAAATTATCACTAAAGGCCAGCTAACTTACTGGAAGAGGAGCCATTTTCCACAAGCCAAGAAAGGTTTTGAACATCCTCTCTGTGAAAGAGAAACAGAGTCCTCTTGCCCTAGAGATTAAACTTTCTCTGCAATAGGTACTTTTATTTTAGAAGTAGGTGATACAAGCTTGTGATGTCAGAGAAGAAAGCAAAGTCCCAAAAAGCATAAACTTAGGGGGTAGCAGGCAAATTTCTAGCTGAACAAAGGTGGTAAAAGGAAAGGAAGGAAAGTTCTCCTCCTTTGATGGCACTATTTAAAATAGGCCAGAGGGCTTACCAACAGATTTTTCTTGTGTTAGAGAAAAAGGCAGGGTCTGTAATGCTCTGCCATTCTCCCCTTGGGGCACATCAACTATAGAAATATACACATTTCACCAGAGACTCCTTCATCCAGAAATACAGAGACAAAGTTGAAAGTAGAGAAGGAAAAAGATTGAGACAGTTTGAAAACGTCCATACCTCTGCCTGCTGTCTGTGAATGAGAACTAGAAATCTCTCTTTTTCCCAATGAGGACTGCCTTTAGGCCCTATCTTGCTTTCAGAATGCCAGGAGTGCAATAGTGACTGAAACTGATCCTCTGAATAATCCTGTTCATGACAAATCTTACCTCCGAAGTAGTTTAGCTTTCAGCACAGCCTTGGTCTCATTCCAAGCCATCAGTTCAGGGCTAGTTAGTGCAGTGGGTTTCATGTGGTCCAAAGCAGTAATATCTTTTCCTTGTTTCCACAGTTCATAGCGCTCTGGCTGCAGCACTCTCACAAAAACATCCATTGAAATTTTCACCATGTCCTTTCGGCAGGTGCACTGCCAAAAAAAAAAAAAGGTAGAGCACACACATTTAGATTCCATCTTGTTTCTGTAACCACCCTTTCTCTCCCCACCCCCAATCCCGCCTTGCAAAGATTCTGTTCCCACTTTTTTATCATCCAATCTCTGGCTCTGCAACCACTCCACTGTGCAGCCTTGGGCAAGCCTCTTCATGTCTCCTCTTGGGTCTATTTCTTCCTCAAAAAAAAAAAAATGAGATCGGACTAGATGTAAGGTCTTTTCTTGCTCTGACAATCTATGGTCTAAGGTCTGGTGCTTGTTAGATCTGTAGCCTAAGGCAAGACACTTAATTCTTTAAATGTTAGTTTCTTCACTTCTGAGTTGGGGATAATATTTGAACTACCTCATAGTGTTGAGGTTAAAATTTTCCTAAAGCATCTTGTCTGGGCTTTTCCTTTATCACTATCATAATCAACTTTGTATTATATTTAAGTTCATACTGTATCCTCACTAGTAGACTGTAAGTACTCTGAAGGCAGAGATTGTGTTGTTTTTTTCATCTCTGTGCCCTCCTTGCCTAGCAGAGTACATAGCAAGTTCTTTAAAAAAAAATGACTGCTAACTGGAACTGGAGTACAATTACATAAAAGAAGCAGGGATTAAGATGATGGAGGTAAGGGAAGACTGTATATGGCACCATGATTTTAACAACTCAACATGCTACTTTTTACTAGGAGCTAGACCCAAAGTTGTCAGGGTTAGCCAGTGCTAGTGAGATGGAAGAACACCTTTATCCAGGTGGTTCTATCTACATGGAACAAAGCTGGCAAGCATTTAAGAAAAGTAACAGGAAAACTACTGATTGTTTTTTTTTGTTTTTTTTTTTAAACTACTGATTGTTAACAAAATGGCTTGGGCATTAATGAATAAGAATCTGATCTGCATTATTCTGACCCATTAAAAAAAAAAAGCCACGAAGTTAAGAAACGGTATTAACACTTAAAAATGAATATGCAATGGATAGGATGTGGATAGAGGGTGAGCCTAGGTTCAAGCCCTGTCTCTGACACATATACTACTAGCCACATGGCCAGGATCAAGTCTCTTAACCTTTCAAGACTCCAGGTAACTAACAGGTTACAAGTTGTAAAGAGTTGTTGAGCTGCACAGTGGAATGAATACCCACAATGAGATTTCAGAGATATGCCCCCTTCATCAAGGCATCAAACAAATGCATTTCACTCTCCCAAAGAGTTGCCAGGAAAAGAGTGGATTCCTAGAAATTGTAGAAACAGCTACTAGACAGTTCTAAAATTCAGTTGTCTCCCCAAAACCCCCTAAATGTAGTGTGGGAATTGATTTTCCTTCAAAATAACATTAGCACAGAATATTCATTTGGCAAGAGAAAAAGTATTTGGGAGTTTGGGAGGGGTGGCAGCAATAGCACAGAACATAATAGAAAGAAGAATTGAAGATTACAATTACAATTTATATTTTTATCCTGCTTTCCTCACAACCAAGTTGTGACTTAGGTATTATAAGTATTACTAAAGATGGGGGAAACTGAGGTTGAAAGCTGAAGACCCGATTCAGAAATGTGAGTGATAAAACCAGTATTCAAACACAAGCCTCCTTACTCCAATTACATTCTCCTTTTAATTATACCACACGACAGTCTACATGATGAAGGGAAAGGATAACTACACTGTGTCCAGGATGAGGACAAACTTCTGTGATGCAACAACATCAGGAAGAAGGTAGTTAGTTGGGCATATCATGTTACCTGAATGGGCTCCTCATCACTGGAGATTTTTAAGGGGGGGCTGTATGAATATTTATTGGAGATGTTGTGGAGGGAACTTCTGCTCAAGTAAAGGATGGACTAGAAAATCTAAAGTAACTTCCAATGCCTAGATTCTATGTATAAGTACATTACATAGTCATATACTAAGTAAAATGTGGGAAGCCCTGGAAAAAATCTCCCATTTTAATTCACCCCCATAATTAAATCAATAAGTATTTATGAAGTGCCTGAAAATGTACAAGTAACTCTATGTAAAGACCAAAATGACAAAAGAAAACATTCCCTGCCCTCAAGAAGTTTATATTCTACTTGGGAAAAGGAGGCAAGAGAGATTTAATATATATACAGATAAATAAAATAACAAAGTAACTGTAAGAGGGAAAGAAAGAGCAATAACAACAGTGGGGTGGAGGAAGAGGATATAAGGGGAGAAGGCTTCACCTAAGGAACTTGAGTTGAGCTTTCTTGAAGGATATGTTAAAGATTTTAAGAAGCAAAAAAAAAAAAGATTATAAGAAGCAGAGAAAGGAAGGGGTGAATTCCAGGCATAGGGTAAAGTGGGAATGGGAAGAGGTTAACTTCCGAAGAGGTACAAAGGCAAGAAACAGAATGTAGAGTTTGGCTGGGGGGTAGGTGAGGGAAAGAATGGCAGTCCAAACTGACTGGTATAGCAGAATGGGAATGCCATGAAAGGTAGGTTCCCGGGTCGAGGGGGACTTCATATACTATGGAAAATTTGTATTTTACTTTAGAGATAATAGGGAACCACTGGATAGGGAGAACAGGGCAGTAGTGATATGGTCAAATCTGTGCCTTAAGAGATAAGCATTATATAATGTAAAGGATACTGTTCTCATAGTCAGAAAACCCATATTTAAGTCCCTATTCCACTATTCTTCTGACCTCTCTATTTCCTCATCTGAAAAGATGTGGGGTTGGGCTAGATGACATCTCTTCTGCACCAGGATAACACTCAAGCTGTTCATCTGTTGTCCCTTACTCTTTCTACCAGAGAACAAAAGGAATGAAAGGGAGGAAGGGTCATGAATCCTAGAAGAATGGTCTCTGAGGGAAGAAATCAGAAGAGTAATCAGGAGATTCTTAGTATGAGGAGTACCTAAGGCACATGTCTAGCATTCTTCTACTGTAATGTCTGAATTACAAATAGAAAGCAGGTCTAATTGGAAAGGGGAATGGAGACTTACAAGTATTCAAGCAGAAGCTAGTTCCCTCCACCAGTGACGGAATTTACAGACTGGAAGAGTTGAACTGAATGACTTGTAAGGTCCCTTTAAAATTAATTCTAAAATTTCATGATTCTCTAACTCTTTACCAAATCTCAAAGAGGCAGTGGGCTGCAGAGGAACAAGTAACTAGGATGTGTGACCGAAGAAGTGGGTTTAAATCCTTGCTTTGAGACAAGATTAGCTGTGTGATCATGGACAAGTCACTAAATAGTTTCTTCATATTTAAAATGGAGATTAAAAGTACCTATATTGGGGCAGCTAGGTGGCGCAGTGAATAGAGTAATAGCCCTTGAGTCAGGAGGACCTGAGTTCAAATATGGCCTCAGACACTTAAGACTTACTAGCTGTGTGACCTTGGGAAAGTCACTTAAGCCCAATTGCCCTGCCTGCCCCACTCCTCCAAATAGAAAAAGAAAAAAAAGTATTTATACTACACCTAAGTTAAAAAGCTATTGTGGGGGGAATGCTCTATAAGCCCTAAAGGTAACTGTGAAATATCATCTATATAGTGTTTTGCCTCTGTTTCTCCATCAAGTAAAAGGACTCAAAGCAAACAGCTTCTAAAGCTGTAGGCTGTAATCTCTTCCACAATTTTAAGTGCATTATGACTCCTGTTTCAACTACCATAACATCATTGTCACTTTCTCAGCAGAAATTCAGAGAAACAATCTTAATTTTAAAAGGACTAAATGATATTATATTGGCTCCCTTCCAAATGCATTCATTCATTATCAAACAACATTTAAAATTTCTGGCCAGGAATCTGAAGTGGGTGACAGGGGGGGAAATATTCTCTGCAGAATTCTCTGCTGCCCCAGTTTCTCCAGCCCAGCATTTTTTATTTCTGTTTTTCATTTCACAAAGAGTGCTAGTCTCCTTCT
Organism: Gymnobelideus leadbeateri; assembly: GCA_011680675.1. NCBI lineage: Eukaryota > Metazoa > Chordata > Mammalia > Diprotodontia > Petauridae > Gymnobelideus > Gymnobelideus leadbeateri. Next base: position 596,773 of record WOXC01006922.1, on the reverse strand, counting down.
GCTCTGTTCTGAAGCACTGACTTGGGGAGCAGTAATAACCTGACTGTACTGAGCAGGAGGGAATATTTATGGCCAGGCGATTTCCAACAAATTCAATTCATTTAATGAAAAATAGCACTGGAAAGAAAGGCTTGGAATGTAATTTGGCCAAGGAGTTGCTGGAACACAGATGGTGACCATGTTTCAGACTCCTGGCCGGTCTGAAGCTTTCCCCAGTGTCACCATCATGTGTGGCTTAAGGGATTTGTATTGAGTGGCTTTTCAATTGCTTTTCCTTAAGTAATTTTTTTAAAAAAGCACCTGTGTACAGCCATGGAGGAGAACATGAAGACCCACTTTACAGAGCAGATCACCTGTTGGTCCAAGAGACAGGCCAGTTTACTTCTCTGCTGAGTGACAAAGAAGACAACTTAAAGCTGCATGAAGCAGAAAGTGCTTCCCCACTGCTCCAAACTTATAGATGACAAAGTTTATGGAGCTTAGGGGCCATTTCAGACAGACTTTTTATGGCTTGAAAGGTCCTCATCTAGTCTCTTTAAGAAAAGGAAGGCACAGAGAGGTTGAGTAATTTTCCTATAGTCACAGAGCTAGTAAGTAGCAGGGCTGGATTCAAACTCAAGTTTCTTGACTATCTAATCCAGTGTTCCTTCTACCACAACAAGCTATTTCTTTCTGTATTTGCATCTGAGAAGAGGATTCAGAGAAACAGATTTCTAAGACAGGTATTTTCAACACTGCAACAAACTGGGATAGGGGAGATATATAGTAGAGAGTGAAAGGAAAACATTCCAAGGCCCTCTCAAATCACTCCTAGTAGCCCACTCTCCACTTTGCCCATGAAATATAGCAAAATTAGCTTAAGAGCCATAGAAAAGGAATTGATATTGGGAGAGAAGGAGCAGAAAGGAGAGGTGAGGGGGGAAAAGGCAAAAAATAAAGGAGATAACACATCTGATCAGTCCACTAGACCACTACAATTGCCTCCTCACGGGTCTTCCTACCTCCATCTTCTCTATTTTCCAATCCACTCTTTGGAAGGTGGCCAGAATCATAGGGACCTTAGGGATCATCTAGCTCAGCTCCCTCATTTTACCAATGAGGCAGCTAGATGGCAGAGCAGACAGAGTCCTGAGCTGGAGCCAGGAGACTCAATCAGATCCTGCCTCAGACACTTCCTAGGCATGTGACCCTGGGTGAGTCACTTAGTCCCTCTGAGCCTCAGTTTCCTCATCTGTAAAATGGAGACAATGACAGTCCCTATCCATCAGGGTTGAGGGATGAAAGTGAGACATTTGGCACTATATTTTTAAAATGCTTAGCAAATCTTAAGCGCTATATAAATGTTAGCTATAACAATTTCCTCCTCTCTGCTTCTAGGCTGCCTTCAAGGCCCATCTAAGATCCTAGTTCTAGAGGAAGCCTTTCTCAATCCTTCTAAATCCTAGTGCCTCCTCTTTCTTCATCATTTCCTATTTATCCTGTATATACAGAGTGTGTGTGTATTTGCTTGCATCTCGCCCATTATTAGACTGTGAAGGCCTCAAGGGAAAGGATTGCCTTTGGCCTTTGTTTGTATCTCCAGTGCTTAGCATAGTGCCTGCATACAGTAGGTGATTCATAAATGGTAAGGATCAAACCTGAGGCCCAGAGAGCTTCACAACAGGTCTAAGAGGCAGAACTGAAATTCAAGTGTTTCTTATGCAGAAAAGGGAATGGTTGTCCTATATGTCTTTTCCTCTCAATTGTCTCCCAAGTTCAATCACTTTAGCCCAACATTCAATGCTTTTCACAGCATGTCCCAGCCTCAGCCTGTCTTCTAAACTGATCTCATAGTCCTCCCCTATATGTATTCTAATCTCATCAAGCTCCTAGGTGCACAAATGTTTATTCACTGGACTTAATCTGCCTTTGTCCTCACTGTTTTCTTTGCCTGGAAAGGGCACCTTTCTACCTTTCTCCAGATGAATTCCTACCCATCCTTTGATAATGAACTAAAATGCCACCACCTCTCTGAAACCTCCCCTGATCCCCTCCAAAACCAAATAAAATTCAACTATAACACAAAAATAATGCGTGGAAACACATATATCTTATTGTTCCCACTATAAGCTGCTGAGGGCAAGGACTAAGGTCTTATCCTAAACTACAAGTGCCCCAGTGCCCAGAACAGTGCTCTGTGTAGAGTATGTGTTTAATAAACAGCTGCCAGACTGAGGCAGTAAGTAAATAGAGAAGAGGCACACTGAAATCCCCTGGAGAGGCTCATCATCGGCTCCCAAATGGCAACTTGGCAACTTAGTGCCGATCACAACTTGACAGAGAAAGCTAAGATAATGGAAGATAGAATCATGATCCCAAAAGACATGTTAAAATGCTCAAGAAATTTATAAGGATATAAATGTTAAGTCTTGCACTTGGGTTCAAAAAAATCAACTTTATAAATATAAGATAGATAGCATGGCTAATGTAATATGGTTTAAAGATATGGGATTTTGTGTAAATGAAAGCTCAACATGAATTGACGTTATGATATGGTAGCAAAAGAAAAAACAAACTTAGTGTACATTAAAAGATATAACATATAGGTCATATAAAAATAAAACATCAACAGTTTTATTTATTGTCTCCAAGAGATATGGATAAGCCTCACTGTTCTCTGTGTTAGCTCTGTATTCAGTTCAGGGAGCCCTTGACAAACTGAAGACTGTGCACAGGAAAGTGACTAGGATTGGAAAGAGTCTCAAAAACATGCCATATATAGAATATCTGAAGGAACTAAAGAATAGCAACTTGAACGAACACACACACACACACACACACACACACAAGTATTAACTATCTTCATGAAGCATTTGAAAGTCTGTGTCACTTGGAGATAGGAATAATAAAGCAGTGGCTTCTCAAGGCCTACTTCTAGAGGTCTTCAAGCAAAGATCAAATTACCACTGCTCAGGGATAGAAGCAATAAAAGGAACTTGTGCTTAGGTGCAGGCTGGATTACATGACATGGCCTCTAAAGTCCCCTTCTAGCTCTGTGGGATTTAGAGCTGAAAAAGTCCTTAGCGATTACTGAGCCCAATAACCTCATTTTGCCAATAAAGAAACTCAGGCCCAGAGAGTTTCAGTAACTTGACCAAGGCTTCCCAGGTAGTAACAAGGCAATGAGGATCTGAATCCAACACACATCCTACTCCATCACTCAATCTCCAGCTCAAACCCTCTACACAGGAGGGAACTGAAGCCAACTGAGATGCAGTGACTTGCCTCACATCAGAGTGGGATTCAAACCCAGGCTCTCTTATTCTAAACTCAAGTAATTATTTTAACTATACAAGATGAAGGAGCCCAAACTAGAAATGTGTTTACATCAAGGAAGAAGTTAGGGCTGAAAGATCTAACTTCTTCACATGCCCACTGGCACTACTATCCCCTGGTCTGATAAACATCCAGGGTCTGGCTGATGTAATTTTACAAAAATACTGATAAGATGGATGAATGCTCTGATTAGTTATAACTGTATTTCAAAGCAAACATAGAAAAGCTCACAAATAATTTACTTAATGCTTTCCCCACAATTCCTACAAATTAAGGAGGAGAAACAGCCTGGCATTCCTCCTGTTTCTATACTGTGGCTCTGTCTGCAGAGGGGCAGTAACAGAGTAAAATAGAGCTTGGGTAAAGGAAGAAAATGGAATCAGAACAAATCTTAGCCATATTTGTTTTCCTAAAGCAGCCCTGAATGTTCTCATTTTCTCCCCTTTGTTCCTGCCCTCTCCCTATCCTTTGGTATAGATGTTTGTATAGAGAACCACTCTAGTTACTGAAATTAAAGCTGAATGTTCTCAATTCCCTTCTTGCAGCTTAGCATTCCCCTGTCAGTCTTGAAGACAGAGATGGAAAACTTTCTCAAAAGGGAATTGGTCTGTGTCATTACTTTCTAATGGAGAAATTAGGTACAAATGGGCAGGGAGGGGAGAGAAGGTCTTGAAAGACCTCCTACAGTACTGAGAGCACCCTAGAGTCCACTGTACTCTAACTGCTACATAAAGTGCAAAGAGACCAGCCCCTCTAAGGCGCTGGGAGCCTTCACTGCCCTGAAAAGCTCTAGGAGAACTGCAGAATAATGAGTATTGATCCCATTTGGGAGCCAGCCCCTTTGCCAATCCATTCCAGCAAAAAACTGGGATGGCTGGCAATTACTAAGCCTTACTATCTGGAGACAAACTTAAAGCAAGCAAGCCTTGTAGTAGGGCCCAGAACATGTCCTGGAAGGCTGATGGGCCACTATCAGGGAAAGGGTATTGCCAGGACCTCAAAGACTCAATATAGGAAGCAACAGAGTGAACCTCCCTCCTTGGAGGGCTTGAGGGTGAAGGGGGAAGGGGGGAAATCTTGACTCTCAAACAGTTTTGATAATAACAACTTATACATATATATTTTAAGGTTTATAAGATGATTTCCCCTCAGCAACTTTATCCCTTAGTTTACATATGAAGAGAGAAGTGAAGGACTTTCTGTAGATCACACAGCTAGTGCAGGATTAGAACCCAGGTCCTCTATCTCCACAAATGCCTGATCTACTTTCATCAACAGAATGAACATATCTTCATTTAGGAGCCTAGCATGGATTAGAGGCCAGCATCCTTTAACAATGAAAATTACTCTGAAGTCACATGGATGCACAGAAACTAGGAACCCTAATACCTTTCCTCCCCACCCCCCACATATGAGAACAGAATTCACCCTCTCCACTATGCTATGCATCAGGAGAGACCTGACAACTTGGCAAAATGCACCTCAAAAAGCCCCTGACAGCTCCTCTCAGCAGAACTGCCTAAGACAATTTAATTAATCAGCTGAATGTTTTTAAATGTCTTTCACTTTACTCAGTAAGAGCAAGAACTGCTTAAAAGCATGAGCTAACACCAAAAAATCAAAAGCTATCCCCCTTCTCTATTCCCCAGAATTCTCACTACAGATACAAGAGCAGTCAAGCTCATGTGGGGGCCCTACAGCCTGGAGAGACAGAGCACTGAGGTAGCCAATCTCAAACCTGCTGCTGAATTCTCCTCAGCAACTGGGTGAGCATTAAACAACTATCAAACCCATAAAATCAAAACCTAGCAAGGCCTTGAAGGAATTACTGTCCTCAAATTTCCTTATAGAACACTGTATAGATCTCTCCTATCACACTCAACTTCATATTAATTGTTTGTGTACATGTTATGTGACCTTCTACCAGGAGATCATAAGCTCCTTAAGGCTAGGACTGTTTTTCATCTCTTATCTCCAGAGCTCAGCTAAGAGTTTTTTACAAAGAAAAGACATAATATCTGTTGAATTTAAAGATTCCTAATCAAATAAAAGGCAAAATTTTAAGCTACAAACAAAATTAGCAAATTGACTGCTCTAAGACCTGATCCACTCCCCCATTCCCACACAGACACTCTAGAATATCTTCCCACATATTAACTTTCACTGAACTCTGTTAAAAATTTAATTGGTCAATATGCCAATTTGAAAACATTTAGCAGCTACCATTTTATTTCATGATCAGCAATTAACCACAATATGGTCGATAGGCATATGTATCAAATTTAGTCACAATCAATCACTTTCTCTGAAAGTCATCATGAGAGAAAAAAAAAAGTTATGAAACATGAAGACCAAACAAAACTCACTTTGCTTAGTCAAATATTGTCCAGTTTCTCTGATATAGTCATGATTAACTAATTCCTAAAACCTAGTATTTAAGACAGGCAGAAACCCTCAATTAATTCCTACTTTTGATGTTCAGATTGTTCCAGGTCACCCAATCTCACAATTCCTCAAGGTAACACATCTTGAAAAATCAAGGTGTTTAAAAAAAAAAAAATCAAAGCAAAACAAACAAAAACTTATTTTTAAAATGGGAGGCTACATTTAGGTTGATGCTAAGTGGTTTAAAATTAAACCATCCTTATTCACTAGAATAAATCTATGTATTTGGTCAAGATAGATGACAATCTATTGCTCCTACATTCACCTAAGAAGTGATGCTCCAAATCCCAAACCTTTAAGTGGCCTACAGATGCTGCCATATGAAAGTGGAGTAGAGTGAAGGTTCTTCAGAGACTAATAACCCACTTTTTCTACAGCACTTTAGTTTATATTCATTATCATTAGCTAGAGTTCACACATTTTTCATAGTACTTTACTTAGATTTGTGTAGGCTCAGCTGTGAGCAGAGATGGAAAAATAATTTTTTAGGTTTTCAGTATCTAGATCTCTTAGAATTTCTTAAAAGGCCAACTAAAAAGTTATAAAACTCGCCTATCCATTATGATTGTTTTTCTGAGGAACCTCTGTATTAGATAGGTGTTATAAATGGTAAAAAAAAAATATGGGGTGTTGGATTTGGGGAGTGAGTGGGTGGGGTGAAGACCATAATTAATACAAGTCGAACTTAGAAAGAATTTAGTTATTTTACAAAGAAAAAAATGTCATTTACAAAAGCTGAATCATAGAATGTTACAAGCTGGGAGGGACTAGATAAGGCATTGAGTTCAACATATAACTCTTGAAATACTTCAAGACAAATTTCACGGCTACCCTTAATCTTCCTTCTTCAGGATATATATTCCCAGATCCTTCAACTGAACATGATCTTGAGGTCCAGCACCATCCTGCTTACCCTTCTCTGGATACTCCCTAGCTGATCAATTATCTTCCTAAAACATGAAACCAAAAAATTAATTACATATTGTCTAAACAAGGGAAAGTATGGTCCCTAATTCTGGATATTCTGTTTCTTAGTTTTATTAATTTCAGGTCATCTGTTGAATTTCTGTTTATTCAATATGGTATAAAAGTGACTTGGGTCTTTGAGGGTTGTGCCAGTAGAGCACAAGCTCTAGAAAGTACTACACTGCTAGAAGACCTTCAAATGTGATTCTGGAGATGAATAGTATGTCTTTTGTCCAAGCTTTTGTCTAGCTAAGTTCAAATCTTATCAGTGAAAGACTGGCCAAAATCAGGAAAGAATATTTTGTGTAATAGCTCAAAAAAAAAAAAACCTACTAAGAGGGGCTAAAATCTCTCACAGTGAATAAAGCAAAGGTAGCACTGAAATCACAGATCTTTTAAGTACTCAACTTAAGCAAGTACTATCAAGCCAGGGACCACTGAGGATTTAAGTTTTTATTTTCAGGTATGTATCATAAACAAAGACCACTGAAGAATTAAGTTTTTATTTTCAGGTATGCATCATAAACAAAGATAATAATGGAAATTCAGAAGATATGTTTTTAAAAGTTAAGATTAAAATGGAAAGACAATTCCTATAATGATGTTTCCTAATCATTAAAGTACTTTAAGTCTCAAAAATGGTTCAATCGAGATATTGAATGGTCTTTAATTTCATGGGTGTTTATTTGGTTTGAAAAAAATGTTGCAGACTTTAGAATGGATTCTGAAAATATGTCTGTGAAAATCTAGAAGGTGAAAAAACACTGAAAATTTTTGCTTGCTAAGAAATCATGTGTTCCATGTCTGAATCATTATCAATTCTAAATTGTAAGTCTAAATGTAGTTTACTGTAGAAAGCTTGGTCCCTGCTCTGAAGGAGCTGCTAACATAATTGGGAAGATAAAAATATACAAGAAAAGAAAGGAGAATACTTAAAGCATATAAGGCAAGTGCAAAACTGGAGCTTGGATTTATTTTTTCCCCTTATTTTTTGATTTAAAAAAACCCCAATAACTTCTATAAAGATGAAAGCCAAGGAAGGAAAAGGAAAAAAGAAAAGATTATAATTTAGGTGGTACTGTTATGCTTATAATATGACTTCTGCAATCACAAAGTAGAACAACTTTCCTCCCTAGGCAAACACATACTTACTGCCCCATTCCATTTCCAAAATAACTTTTATTACTGCTAGAAAGTGATATTCCCTCCAAAGCCTTGAAAGGCTTCATGAGAGCAGCTAAAGAAAATTTCACTTACTGTATTAATTTAATTGATGTTACTTTTCATATAATTTTCTCTTTCAAAACTTTTTTCAACTTTTTTTTCTTATTAATGAGTAGTCAATATTAAGACCAATGTGATACACAGAGCACACAAAATTTAATTGAATGGAGGTTTTATCTAAAATTGCTATATCCATATCACACCATCAGGACTACTGCTAATATCTTACTTATTCCTTAAAACTGGTAGAAATAGCAAAGTAAAATATGTGCATCATGGGAAATATGCTCAAACTATTTTTCCCCTTGTGACAATGATTAGAGAGTTAATGTAATGAAATCATCAAAGTTGGGTAGTATAAATCAAAGAACCTGAGTTTGTTAAAAACCACTTATTGGATTGGGCTAGACTATCCCTTTGAGGTCTCTTTAGCTCTTAATCCTATATCCTTAAGTGTTGTCCTAACTAGTATATGTGATTAAGTGTCAGATGAGTGACAGAGAAGTAAGTTCATTGGAAGGAAAGGTCACTTCTACATTTATATGTATGTCTTATTGTCCCAACTAGAAGGTAAGAAACTTGAATTGGATTGCCTCAAACTCCAGAATGAGCATTCTTTCTATTACCATGCTGTCCAGCACCAGGTTCCTTTAAATATGTACATATTATGGAATTATATATATATTTTCATGTACATTTTTACTTCTCTCCCCATTACAATAAATGTTCTTCTTGTCCAGTGAAAAAATCAATAACAAAAACAACAAACCCGAAAAAAACCATTTATGGTTTGTGGTTAACAAGATGAAAGCATATTCTCTAAATAATGCATGATTCTTTCTAAATAATGAATGATAAGTGTATTATAGATGTCTGTGTGTGTGTGATCTTTCTTTTAGCCTATAAAGTCAATGAGTGCAGGAACTAGGTCTTATCTAAACTTTTTATCTCCTCGATTCCTAGCTCAGGGTTCTATACACATAGTAGGCATATAATGCCTGCTGAATTGAAGTGGTATGTTATATGATTTAAGGAAAATTAATCACCTTCATTGCCTGTGATCAGGGCTTTCTTTCCATGTTTCTCCTTGTCCAAATCCAACCTAATAAAAGCTCCTCAAAGACAGGAACTACTTTGTGTTTAGTTTTGTATCTATTTTTTCACAATTTTTGTCTTTAAAGAACCTAGCACAGAGCCTGGCAAAGAGTAGTTGCTCAACAAATCCTTTGAACCTAACTTTATATTTTAGCTCAAATCCCACCCCTTCCAGGAAGCTTTTCTTGACCATGTGAGCAGAAGTGACCTTTCCTTCCAAATTCTCTGTCACTCATCTGACACTTAATCACATATACTACTTAGGACAACACTTAAGGATATAGGATTAAGAGCTAAAGAGACCTCAAAGGGATAGTCTAGCCCAATTCATCTCATTTCTGAAGAGAAAGAAATTGAGGCTTTGTGAGGGGACAAATTTCCCAAGGTCACAAAGGTGGTAGCAATGGGATTTCAAACTGGGCTCTTCCATTGTTGTAATGTTATTGAACAAGTGTCAGCATTTATATGTATGTCTTATTGTCCCAACTAGAAGGTAAGAAACTTGAAGGCAGGGAAGATATCAATAGTTTGCATTCCCCAAGGAGCCTAGCAGAGTATAAGCATATAGATACCCTTAAATATGTAATGAAAAATTGAATTTACAATGACTAAGAGTGTGGGAGGGAAAGAAGAATGACTTCTAGTAAGAAGTGGAACTACTGATGCAGTTTCAATTCACTGATCATGGACAAATCATATGAACAGATTTGTAAATATACTCTTTGCCTCAAATAATTTAAATGCTCTAAAGGGTCTTTCTTGCCTTGTCTAAAGAGCAGGAAAAGTAAGCAGTCCTGGGACTGTGGAGTCCTATGCCTCCAACTGAATGTGGAGCATTCCTGTCATCTCTCCCCAACTCACAGGAAAAGTGAAATGAAACAGTACAATCAGGCTACCATTCCTTCTTCTAGGCTTCCTAAGGGGATTTAATCCTGTTACAGACTCAGCAAAGAGCTAAGAGTGACAGGGTCACCAAATGCATGGACCATGACTAAATAGCAACATGAAGGCCGCACACTTGTCACGTCCAAATGACAAATGAAAAAATTTACAACCCCAGAGTTAAGGGGCTTAGGGATCTAATCTAAGCATCTTTGCTTCTCTCTGGTTGTCTCTCATTTGGTGCCCAGATTGCTATACCAAAGTGCTTGGGAACAGAACGGCTGTCACCATGTGCATCAGAAGACTGACAGATCAAACAGCAGAATATTCATAATCAGAGTCTCCCAGGAATAGCTGGCAAGTTCAATGGAAAATGAGAAAAATGTTTTAGGGCGTGTAGTTTGCCTCTGGTTATAGAAATCCAGGATCCATGATTGTAACAAATAGATTTCTTTTTAAAAAATAAATGTTGTAATTTATATATATATATATATATATATACACACACACACATACATGTATACACACATATATGAAGAAACATACACAATATTGAGGATGAATTGTATACTTCACTATCACACAGCAAATCCTTCCTTGTCTACTGATAAGCAACAGTACCCTAAGGTAATACATTCTGCATTACTGCATTAAATTAATGGACTCTGTTCCATGCTGTTACTGTTCAAGACTCCAAGACAAATGCCTGAATGAACACAGAAAGGTTCCTGCAGATTGTAAGCACTGACTCATAAGCCACCAAGGCTGACCTAGTTAAATGCTGGTTGGTTTAAAAACAAAACAAAAACAGGTTTGTGCATTCTGTCCAGCACTCATCCTGGGTGACCCGGAAGGTGATTTCTGAGAAACACACTACCCCTATATTCTCTCTATAGAGAGTCTCTAACCTTTCTGATAGCAATTTTGCCTCTGAAACATAGAACAAACCATTTAAAAGCTGACTAAGTAAAACTATGAAAGCTGGTTTATTCTCAACAAACCTCTGGCCCGAAAGTCAAGTGTTCATACAATCCATGAGATAGATTTAACCTCTTCTCCAAATGTAGAGGCAGAAGCAGCCCGGTCTGTTACTAGGAAACATCAACTTCCTCACATTACTCCCCTCTAGAGAGTTTTAAAATGAAATAAATTTAACCTTTACAGAGGAATAAATTTAATACTCAATAAAATTGCCAGGATCTTATTACTTACCATTCTTATTGTAGTATATTTGCAAAACACTTTACAATCTCATTACTTTTTTCCACCACAGATAGCACTAAGTGAAGGTAATTCCTATTGCCATTTCACAGACAAAAGAAAAAAAGCAGCCACGACTAACATGAAACCCAAGTCTCCCAGCTAACTTAATGTGTTGGTCAACATCCAAAGTCCCAGGGATAGAGAAGAGGGGGAAAAAATCAATATTCTGAAATGAATGGTTCAAACAGCACATACAATTCAGGGCTGGAAAGTTAACTTATGAAGAATTTGGTCTAGGCTCACACCGAATTCAGGAATCCTTTGTACAGACACTATGCCAGGGAGTCATGAGGATTCTTTGTGGATGTCTCAAAAGAGATCAGAAGCTCACTGTGACTAAAGGCGATTTGTTCCATTGCTGGACAGCTCCTTCTTTTGTCTCCCTATAACTTTTAACTCATTTGTGGAAGTGTGAGAAGACACCTGAAATGACAGGTCTATCCCCTTTGGCAATATGAAAGGTGAAACTCACATTTCTATAGGACTTTGTCCTTTACTAATGACTTTCCTTGTGACAGGCCTGTGATGTAAACAGTTGAAGCAATATCATCCTTCAGTCACCAAACTGAAAGCTGAATACAGAAAAGATTTGTCCCAAAATAACACTGCTAATAAGTGCTCTACTCAGAATCAGAACACAGACCTCTGAGCCTGGGCTCTCTGTTCTATCCAAGTATAAAAGCTTGACATTCTTTGGTTAAGTTTCGTTAATGTTAACTTTACAGAAGAGACCTTTGTATAGCAAATCTAACAATGCTCATGTGGTATATAAGCTACAAGTCAGCAAGAAATGGAATAATTTGTGCACAGTGAGAAGAATGCTATGGAAAAACCCCTATGGTTCAAATCCTGGCTTTGCCACTTTACCACCTATGTGGTCCTGAATGCTAATTCTCTGAAGTTAAGTAGTTCTTGAGCCTCAGTTTCCTTTTCTGGAAATTAAATGACCTCTGGTTGCTTGCAGATCCAAAATCTATGCTCGTAGGATCCTTTCCTTAGCTACATAAGACACAAAGATTATGTCATTACCTCTCTGAATGTTATTAGCATCTATAACAGCCTCTGTGTTTGTCACTTTATCTTTTAATAAACCATGATAATTCCATATAGGAGGTCTGAAATAATATAAAAAATAATATAAAACGCGTCATTTTAATAAAATGTGGTAAAACATAAAATAAGGGCATACCAAAACCCAGGCATCCTTTTAGCACTTTAGTGTGGAAGAAGAGGCTTTCCTTATGCCAAACCTTGTGGCTCTTAAAAGAATTTCACTCAAAGCTGCTAGAGTGGATAGCAATTTAGAAAGCCCACAGTAAGAAGCTGCTAAAAGAAATAAGAAATTTCAAGCTGGAAGATACCATTAGATACCCTCTAAAACAGCTGAAAAATCTTGAGGCTTAAAAATATTGCTGAAGGCTCACCTAGGTATTGAAAGTAACAAAAGCAGAATTACAATCGAGGTCTTCTGATTAAAAATGCAGTAATACTCTTTCCCCTTCACCACACTGCCTCCCCTTCCTAGCAGAATGGTGCTTCCTGCAGCAAAGGATTCACATAATAGGTATTGCAAAGCTCAAGTGACACAAAGTACATAAAAGCCATTTGTAAACCTTAAAGTCTTCTTAGCACTCTCAACTCCTACAAATAATTATTACACCTGCTGGATCTTGGGTCACTTGTATGCTCCAATTATTTGTAAAGAAATCATATCACAGAATTTTAAAGCTGGAAGGGTCCCTGAAGGTCATCAAGTATAATCCCTTCATTTTAGAGATAAAGAAGTTAGGCCTTGGGGCAGCTAGGTGGTGCAATGAATAGAGCACCAGCCCTGGAGTCAGGCAGGAGCTGAGTTCAAATACACCTCAGACACTTATCACAAAACTAGCCATGTGACCTTGGGCTTAACCCCAATTGCCCTGCAAAAAAAGGAAGAGAAGAGGAAGAGGAAGAAGAAGAGGAAGAGGAAGAGGAAGAGAAAAAGATTAGGCCCAGAGTGGGGCAATATCTTAGCAAAGGTTACAGTTGATATGGTCAAACTTGAGTTTTAATAATATCAGATGTATCAGATGTGATGGGTGCCACTGCCAGGCTGAGTGAGCTCTGCAGTCCTGAACTGAAATGAGCTGGGCTGACTGGGTATCTGCATTAAATCTGGCACTGATATGGTTAAGTCCCAAGAATGGGGTGGGAGGTGGGAGTAGGATGAAATAAGAGTGATAGGGAAGGAAGAGGTGCTGAGAGTAGGGGTAGGCTGGTTGAGATCCGAAACAAGTAGATCAAGATGGTATCCCATGCTGCTCAGAGTGGGGCCAAGTTCCTGTATGGCCCCTGAACTTCTAGCCCAGGCAAGATGGGGAGACCCAGTATTTTTTTTTTTTAAAGAATTATCACTTTGGAATCTGGGGAGAGACTAGGCAGAGGGAGAAAATTAGGTTTTATTGAAATTCAAAATTCAAATCATAGTGAAGATCTCCAATCTCATTGTTGGACAAGTGTTTAAAAAAGATTTCTGCTTTACGACATGACTAATGTGAAGGAAAAAAATGTTTTTTTGTCTATAGGGGTGTAATGGGAATAGGAATTTGAAGATCTTCCCTGCCCCTTAACAGACCTAGGGGGGAATTTGAAGACCTCCCCTGCTTTGAAAGTAAACTCTGCCCCCTATTAGGCTGAATGTAGTCACATGGAACCTATGGTGGGAGGAGTTTACTGAAGGGAAGCAGAGCCACAGGAAGCTGAGAGTCAGAGCTAGCTAGATGGCGGGAAAGAGAGGTGCTCAGGCAAGGAGAGAGAGAGGTTTGTGAGTAAATATTGATCTTGTATTGGTTTGTGGGAAGGCTGAAAGATGTGGTGGCTCTCAGTGTTATTATGGCCTCTGAATATCTTTGATACTATGATGGAACTGGCTTAGTGGTTTGGGGATTCAGTTTTCTGGTATCTAAATAAATACTTCAGTTCTGTCCTCTATATGGAGAATCTGGTATATTTTGCAATTGAACGTCACAGTCTTTATTGTGATCATGGGCACTATAAATATTGCATTGGTGCTACAACTCGTCACATTCAATAGTTTAGTGGCCATGACTTTATCTCTGCCCCTTCATAGGACCAATGTATAACCTTTGCTCTTTTTTCTAGTTCAAGTCAACATTCAGGCTCAGGACCACCCACAGGGCATACATCAAACAGTCTTCGTCCTAGGGTCAGAGTTCAATTTCATTATTCTCCACCAGACACTATCAGTCTTTCTAGAGTCAGAATCTTACCTAGACATATACACTGTGTCTTTCTATTCCTTTCTTACATAATTAGTTCACATTTCTATAGTGCTGTAGGTTTTATTATGTGCTTTCACCTCAAGAATCCCATAAAGAAAGAAATCCAATGGGGCGGATAGGTGGTGCAGTGAGTAGAGCGTCAGCCCTGGAGTCAGAAGGACCTGAGTTCGGATCCGGCCTCAGACACTTAATGCACACACAAACAAAAACCTAGCTGTGTGACCTTGGGCAAGTTACTTAACCCCAATTGCCCTCAAAAAAACAAAATAAAACAAAACAAAACAAAAAAACCAGAAGAAAGAAATCCAAGTAACATTCTTTTCATTTTACAGATGAAGAAATTGAGGCTCAAAGAGATCATGGTCTTGGGCAGGTTCAGAATGAACTCACATTTTAGACAAGTTCCTTCACCTAAATCTCAAGATAGCAAAGAAGTAAGGTACATTCAGAAGATATCCCACACTTCAAATATATTCTTGGTTCTTGGTGGACTAGACAGCTCTAGGTCAGCACAGGGTCTGTGACAAGTCTGGATCCTGATGGCTTAGGAAACTAAAGCTTCTATCCCTCCCAAGAAGTTTGCTTTAGTTGACTTCCCTGGACTCAACCTCTTCACTTCCTAGAGCTACCTTTTCCCAGTAACTAGGCAGCTTGTTCCCTGCATGTATTGATTGAACATAGAATGTCAACACTTAAAGAGCTCTCCAGAGAGAGCTAGTCCAACCTGCTCATTTTATAGATGACAAAACTGATGCCCAATGAAGTGATCTGCCTCCGGTCACAGAGCAGGTTAATAGTGTAGCTAAGACTAGGATCTAGGTCTGCTTAACCAGGTGCAATAATCATTCCACTAAACTACACTATCTTCAAAAAGAAAAGTATAAAGAACAAAAGGTGGAGTAGGTCTGATCTATAAAAGCAGGCTTCTTGACTAACAATTATGTCTGACACCAGTGTCATGAACAAGGTCATTTGCAGCCCCAGGTGTAAAATTGCCAAGATTAATTTGAAGGGGGGTGAGTTGGGTCAAGATGAAAGAATATAAATTTCAGACATTAACAATTTCAAAATCATCACAGCTAGTGAAAACTACATTTTAAAAGTTGACTAAATATCTTAGTAGACAGCTCTATATAATACATGAATTCTTTCTGTGAAGAAATGAACAAGAGCCCCACCCTACACTCATACTTCTGTCCCAAATAAAAATGGTGCTACAGGAAAGAATCTGCAGGAGAGAGAGTACTTTAGTAAAAGAGACCATTAGAATTTTTTTTTTTTAATTTTTGCTTTTCATAGGGAGGAGGGCAAGGCAATTGGGGTTAGGTGACTTGCCCAAGGTCACACAGCTAGTAAATGTTAAGTGTCTGAGGTCACATTTGAACTCAGGTCCTCCTGACCCCATGACCAGTGCTCTATTCACTGCGCCACCTAGCCAGCCCTAGAAATTGTGGAAGAAACAATGGCCCTAAGATTAGACAAGCTAAAGGGATGGAAGGAGATCATTCTGTGGGATAGCTAAAAGTAGTAGCCACTAAAGTCCTGCATAGTACTGATTAAAGGACTCAGAGAAAACATTCCATTGTTGGTGTCAGGAGGAAAGGGGGTCTTCCTTTGCCTGTGAAACAATGCCAGAATAGGGGGAAACCCATTTTCCTTATTGTCACTCTTTATCCCCCAAATTCCCAAAATCAACATGCCCCTGAACCCTGAAAGCACAATGCCTCCCATAGTGGTATTCCATGAAGGGCCACCATCTGGGGGAAATACTCTGCCTTGGACTCCTCCCCCCAAGTCTGGATCTTTCTTCCTACTGTTGTCTCTAAACACTTCAATAAAATTTTATCTATATTGGGCTCTATTGTCAGTAGGTTAGATAAGAATAATTTGCATTAAGGTATTAATGACTATTCCTAATAATTTTTTCTGGTGTGGGGAGATAGTTCTATTTTGATAAAGGATAATTAGTATAAATTACAGGTCCTATGGCAGTCACTGGAGAAAGCTGTTAAGAGCTCCAGGAATGTAATGACCATGGCTGCTCTAATTTTTCCATCCTCTACAGTGCCTAACACACTCATTTGTAGCCAGTGCCTAATAAATGTTTGTTGAATGAATGAGTAAAGGCCATCCTAGTATCCTTCAGATGACAAATGAACCAATGGAAAATGTCAAGGACTTCAAAAGAGAGGAGCAGCCTTTAAAATATATTAATCTTGAAAGTATAAGTGAGTTGGGCTGCTTTGAAATAGAAGTCTCTAATTGGAATATCATTTGTTCTTAATTAGAGACTATGTTTTAAAAGCATGTGAACCAAGATTAGAATTTGACATAAAAAATATTAAATGGCAGGCAGAAAAGGCAACCACCCACCTAAAGGAAAATCATTAAATGTGACTCAATGAAATTTTAATAAAACCAACTTCTGACTATGGGAACTCCGCTGCAAGTCTTCTTGATAAATCTTTCCTGAGCAATGCACAGAAATAAGTACCATGTGGCTAACTATAATATAATGTTTGGTAGGGACTAGAGATGAGAATGATTTTCAAAGCTCCAAAATCATCATTAACACATTTACTAAGTACATACTACGTGCATAGCACTCTTCAAGCTAATCCTTGAGAAGAATCAAAACCCTACATACTCAAGATATTGGCATCAAGCAAAGATATCATCATCGGGGGGAGCAGGGGCAATCAGTTCCAAAAGAACAATATTCTAAACAGTCATGAGTGGACTGACATTGAGGGGAATCATATTGCCTGGGCTCAAAACATGAGCTTAGGTTGTTACTGACCACCAAATTTGTGTCTCTGGTAAATGACTGAACATTAGAGGAATTTTCATGACATCACTGTGGGTTCTGGTTAAAGCAGATTAATACTGAAAAAAGATGTCAGTTGAGGCAACTTTATGCAAGGGCAGTTATGCTTTGATGAATTTAGTTTGAAATGTACAAAATTCCATATAAATGCAAGCTACCATTTAGCATCATCAAGATTTCCCAAACTTTCTGTAAACTTGTCTCCAATACAGCAATTATAAATTCAGCTCTTTATCCTTACACTCCCACTCCAAGTGTCTTTCAACTCTGCTTGTAATGGTTTTCTGAAGTGCTACAGTTGCAAAAGTTGAAAAGATCAGGCAGCTAATCATAAATGGGTGGCTTAGCTTTTCCTTGGAAAATCTGAAGAGACACATTGCACTCTATTCACCAAAGAGAGAAAGCCCATTTTTTCTCAACTAGCATGTATGTAACACCTCAGCAGTCCAAATCCACCTTTGTGCATAAGAGAACTGGACTGGCATTAAGAGGACCTGGGCAAGTCACTTAACTCCCCCGGGTCTCAGTTTCCTCATTCAAATAAGAGCACTAGTGATGGCCCCCACTCCCCAGAATCAAATGAAAACACAGGTAAAGTGCTTTGCAAGTTCAAAATAAGAACACCAGCTATTATCACTGCCCAAATCCTTCAACGGAGAAGCGGCTCTGATGTGTCATGTCCTGTCGGAAAGATCAGAGAGAGGGCGAGGGTAGAAAAGCAGTTAGGGTGAAGGACAGGAGGAAGATGAACAAGCTAGGAGGGAAGAAAAGGGAGAGGTGAAATGAGGCTAGGGGAAAATTCTCTCACAATGACAACTGTTGCAGCAAAGCATTTCACCAAAACCAGAAATACGTTCTAGTGTTAGTGAATGACTCACCGTAAGGCTGGCAGGTTCTCTATACAATGCAATTTGCTACTCTGACTGGGTCCAGTAAACGCCTTTTCTCAGGCCTTCTCTACATCATCATCTCTCATTCTAACAAAAGTCATCTAGCACTTCATTGTATAACACTGAACACCACAAAAAGGAAAAGAAGAGGCAGCCCTGTGGAAATCTCTGGCCCTTGCAAACAAGGCTAGCACAAAACACAGTCTGCTTTGGGAGGAGGACAAAGAAGAGGGGATGGAGGGGAAGCAGCTGATTCCAGCAGGAAGAAGGAGATATGAACAACATAATTCAGCATCACCTCTTCTATGTTATCAATGTGTTTAGAAATGACTAGTCATCTTGTCGGTTCATTGGAAGGCACTGTTGATCACAGCTAATCTGAATGAAGAATGCTTCTTCTGAATTATTATGAGGAGTTGTGAATTTATTTTGTGCACTCATTCAATGAGTCCCCAGGCACTGGAATAATTTGGACAGCCTCTTGAAATTTGTTACATTGGTATTTGGCTCCTATTCATGGGTTTATTTTTTTTTTATTGCTACAGGAAGGACTTGTCAACACTAGCCTCTCGACCTCAGAGCAGAAGGGCCTGGTCTCTGATTCTGACCAGATAATGACTTGCTGATAGTACATTAAGAGTGATGGGGAAGGGATGCATATGAAGGGAAGGATCTGGTATGCTGAAAAGAACACTTAACTTGCCATCAAAAGTTCTGGGTACAAAGCCCAGCTCTGGTCTTTATTTAAATGACCATGACAAGTCACTTCACCACACACACGTCTTGTAAGTATCTACTTATATTTACATGTGGCTTCCCCCATTATAATGGAAGAGCCTTGAGAGCTGGGGACTATTTTTGGCTTTTTCTGAATCCTCAGCACTTAGGAAAGTCTATGTACAAGGAGTCATCTTTCAGCTAGGAGCACCTACCCTAGTTGCTCTGAAAGTGTCTGCTGAGTTGAAGAGCAGTGAAGGCCTTTTCCTAGTGTCTGAAGCCCAAGTAGAATTCAGGTCTTCCTAACTCCTAGGCCCAGTGCTCTGCACACTACAGCGCCACCTAGCGGCCTCCTGGAAGTATAAGGCCTTTCATTTTACCACTGACTTCTTTGCGGGATAAGCCCAGCAGTGGGATCACTAGGTCAAAGGAAAAGAGAATTTAGTCACCTTCTTAAATAAAAGTTGCTTTCTGGATTTTCTGAAACAATTTACAACTCTACCAACAGATTTCTACTATTTCTCATTGCCTAGAATTAGTGTTACTCACAGGTAAATTTTTGACTCACAACTCATTGGTAGGCCAGGGACAATATTTTCTCAGAATCTTGGGCCCATGAAGAGTTAAATGCCCAAAGAATTAGGAGAAAAACTCAAAAAATGTACACTGAGTGTTTACTAGCTGGTGGTTCATAACTTGTGTGATAGAAGATGAGTCTTGGCCCCCTGTTTCTGGTGTAATTACCAGCAATGCAGCAAAACTTAACAACAAACCAGTTCATTAGGAAATCCACTGGAAACACTACAGCATTTCATAAACAAAACAATTAGGCAAAGATTTCCAAAGGCTCCCTCTAGTCCTTGGCTGCAGGGCCTACTATCCAGCCACGTTTCAGCTGCTTCCATACTGCTTGGTGCAGCTCATGGATGGTAAATTGGCTGTGAATGGAGGTGGGGGTTGACTTTCAATAGGGAAGGTCATAATCCAGAGCTGAAACTGTCAGTTTCATACACTGGAAAAAAAAAAAAAAAAAAGGAAAGATTCCAGGGATATGACAATGAAGTATGATGAAATGTGAAGTGATATATTTTAGGAGGTTTCTCTTCCTACTGGCCAGTTTTTCATCAGAAGACTCTTAAGAGTTCAGTTTCCATTTTCAAATTATACAATATAACAGAAAAGGTCTGGGGCTCAGGAAACCTTGGTCTGAATGCTGATCAGACCACTAGAGACCTCTGTGACCTTGGACAAGTAACATGTACATTCTCTGACCTGTAAAGTGGAGGAAATTCTCGTACTCCTGGTCTCACAATAGAGTTAAGTGAATAAAAAGCAGCCATAGAGCACGGCAGACAAGACTGACGGAAGGCCATGGATCTGTACCCTACTCCAGACATTTGTCTAGCCAGGAGCATGGGCAAGCTGTCGCCTCTCTGAACCTCAGTTTTCTCATGGGACAAGAATGCCTATAAAGATCTGCCACATAGGAGGGTTGTAAAGCTCAAGTGACACAAAGTACATAAAAGCCCTTTGCAAACCTTAAAGTCTTCTTAGCACTCTCAACTCCTACAAATAATTATTACACCTGCTGGATCTTGGGTCACTTGTATGCTCCAATTATTTGTAAAGAAATCATATCACAGAATTTTAAAGCTGGAAGGGTCCCTAAAGGTCATCAAGTATAATCCCTTCATTTTAGAGAGAAAGAAGTTAGGCCTGGGGCGGCTAGGTGGCGCAGTGAATAGAGCAGTGAATAGAGCGCCGGCCCTGGAATCAGAAGGACCTGAGTTCAGAGCCAGCCTCTGACACTTAATCCATACAAACAAAAACCTAGCTGTGTAACCTTGGGCAAGTTACTTAACCCCCAACTGCCCTAAAGGGGCGGCTAGGTGGCGCAGTGAGTAAGAGTGCCGGCCTCGGAGTTGGGATGACCCAAGATCAGATCCGGCCTCAGAAAATGAGCACCCACGCATAAATAATGACTAGCCGTGTAACCTTGAGCAAGTTACTTAACCCCAATTGCTTTAAAAAAAAAAAAAAGAAGTTAGGCCTTGGGGTAGCTAGGTGGTGCAGTGAATAGAGCACCAGCCCTGGAGTCAGGCAGGAGTTGAGTTCAAATGCACCTCAGACACTTATCACAAAACTAGCCATGTGACCTTGGGCTTAACCCCAATTGCCCTGCAAAAAAAGGAAGAGAAGAGGAAGAGGAAGAGATTAGGCCCAGAGTGGGGCAATATCTTAGCAAAGGTTACAGTTGATATGGTCAAACTTGAGTTTTAATAATATCAGATGTATCAGATGTGATGGGTGCCACTGCCAGGCTGAGTGAGCTCTGCAGTCCTGAACTGAAATGAGCTGGGCTGACTGGGTATCTGCATTAAATCTGGCACTGATATGGTTAAGTCCCAAGAATGGGGTGGGAGTAGGATGAAATAAGAGTGATAGGGAAGGAAGAGGTGCTGAGAGTAGGGGTAGGCTGGTTGAGATCCGAAACAAGTAGATCAAGATGGTATCCCATGCTGCTCAGAGTGGGGCCAAGTTCCTGTATGGCCCCTGAACTTCTAGCCCAGGCAAGATGGGGAGACCCAGTATTTTTTTTTTTAAAGAATTATCACTTTGGAATCTGGGGAGAGACTAGGCAGAGGGAGAAAATTAGGTTTTATTGAAATTCAAAATTCAAATCATAGTGAAGGTCTCCAATCTCATTGTTGGACAAGTGTTTAAAAAAAGATTTTTGTTTTATGACATGACTAATGTGAATAACAAACTGAAATTCACATTGAGAACAAAATTTAGGACCTGGGAGACTAAGATGGGTTGTGCTAATACAAAAACATATACTATAAAGGAATAGATTGTCAGTGCTGGAAGAGACCTTACCGTTTGTCAAATGGGGAAATTTGGGAGTAGAGGAAGTAACTTATCCATGATCATAAAGCTCTGAAGTGACAAGGCAGGTCTTAGGTCTCCTGATTCCCCCAGGATATGAATCTTTCTACTTTGGTAAACTGCTCCTCCTATTTAGTATATCATAGACACCCACTCCATGAGAAAAACACGAATGTCTTTAATGTTCTGAAGAGATGATAGAGATATTCTGAAGAGAAAAACTGGCAGGTCTGAGATAAGACATTTGTCTCCAGGAGTCACCCAGCAAAGCATCTTCTAAGCAAGCTGACCAGCTGTCAGCAAGGAACCCAAGTGGAAAAAAACAAGCAACTAAGCTATCTTACATACATACAGAGATGAATGAACAAAATGCGGCCCAAAGAACCTCCACATAGAGAAATGGCATGGAGGAGTGTTAGTGCTGAGTGGTACAGGAAGCAGGCTCTATTTCTAAATTGCTCCTGTTCTTTGGTAAGAAACAAGAAGACTAGAGAAATGGCCTTTTCAAAATGGACAGTTATTAGGAAATACAGGAACAAAATGAGAAGGAAAATATACTATTCACCCCAAAATTATCTCTTGTCAGTGCTGTCAGTAGATTGTAAGCAGGAGACAAGAGAAGCTGTTTCTTTCTTCTAAACATAATGAAGACATTTTATAATCAAATGCCTAGGGTTAGATGATGGAAAAGATGACAAATGTTTTATTTCCAAGTTTTTAAAGAAGTTGGTGGGGACAGGGAGGGAAAGGGATTCATGCTCATCAAATGGCAGATCCAACAGAGGTAAGAGTGCCAAAAGAGAGAAGGGATAAAAAGGATTCTCTGTAATTCATCTATAACTGGTGTTGAGCATTCAGTGCTTTCAAGGAATCATTAAAAAATACTCTGATGGTGTTTAAAATGCACTGTCACTAAAATAACAGAAAAATCACCTATCATGTGTTCAACCCACTCATATGTACCTGTCTACCCAACTAAGTCCTTATCGAGGGTGTACAGAGAAGCAGGAAGGATGAACAGAGAGGTGAAAGACACCCAGGCTGGATGAATTGGCCACGAGATTTGTTTCTCCTCTAGCATTTTACTAAGCATGTTTACTAAGAAAGAAAAGATGACTTTAATTAACATCTGTAATAGTTTGTGAAGATTTCCTCCAGAGACAGAACTAGTTGCCAGTCACCAGCAGGGATGTATCAGGGGACTCACAAAGGGTAAGGATTTCTTTTAAAATAAGAGGCAATAATACTGAATCCACTGCTCTCTAAGCATTGAAACTATTCTCCCTTACTTGTGAAGGAGGAAAGTGACGTGGCTAGAAATTAAAACACCAAAACAATGTTAACAGTTTTAGCACCAACTACTAAAACTCAATCCAAAGGGAGAATGATTTGTGAAACAATGAGGTTAGCTGGAATACAGAGCACCTCGAGCCATAGAATGTGACATGGCAGTTAAAAAGGTGACTAAATCTTGGGCTGTATTAAGTACACAGTGTAATAAGACATAAGTGACTCCACTGTACCCTTGATAGACAATGGGATACTGTCTCCAGGTCTGGATACCATATTTTGGCTCTTCTAAATGAAGACACCAGGATGGTGAGAGGACTGGAAATCACATACTATATGGGTCAACTGAAGAAACCAAGTCTGTGTAGCCTGGACAAAAGACTTAAGAGTGATATATGACCATTGTGTTATAAAATATTTGAAAGGTTATCATGTAAAAGAGAAATTAGACTTGTTCTGTCTAACTTCAGAAGGCAGAATTAGGGGAAACAAGTTAAAGGATTGGCCTCAGGTGGTAGTCAATTTCCCTTTAACAGAAATATTTAAAGGAGGCTAGATGATTTGTTAGGAATTCATTCTATAGTATTCCCATTAAGGTACAGAATGGATTAGGTTCTCTCCAAGGACCTTTCCGAATTAAGTTTCATTATCTGTGGTTACACATCTGTGGAAATGATCTAGAATTTAAGGAGCTGTACAATCTGACCCCAAACTTCCTTTCCAGCAGCATCTTATATTATTCCTCTTCTAAGTGCTAAAAAAAATCACATTTCAGAGATTATTTTAAGTCAAACAGTCAAGAGTCAACATAAAACTGTGAACAAATAATAAGTGGTCACAACACCAGTCTAATTGTACTTTACTTAGCCTATACTTTGAGAAAGACTTAGTTTTAAAAAATGCTTGAGGGGCGGCTAGGTGGCGCAGTGAGTAGAGCGTCGGCCCCGGAGTCAGAAGGACCTGAGTTCGGATCTGGCCTCAGATACTTAATGCACACACAAACAAAAACCTAGCCGTGTGACGTTGGGCAAGTTACTTAACCCCAATTGCCCTCTAAAAAAAAAAATTGCTTGAAATCAAGCAAGGATTCAATCTGAGTATTTTCTTCAATGTGAACCTGAGTACTGTTTGATGGAAAGAAAAATAATAGCTGATGTTTATACGGTATTTTAAAGTTTATAAAGAGTTTTACATACATAATCTCATGTTAGCCTTATGACAATCCTCTGAGATAAGTTTCTTCATTTGTAAAATACAATCACATAGGTGGTTTCTGAGAGCATTCAAATGTTAGGTCCTTCTAACATCAAATGTTGCTTAATCATTTTTCAGTTATATCTGACTCTTCATGACCCCATTTGGGATTTCTTGGCAAAAATACTGGAGTGGTTCCTTCTATAGCCCATTTTACAGATAAGGAAACTGAGTCAGACAATTAAGTGACTTAATGTAATAGGAATTTGAAGATTTTCCTTGTTTCAAAGGTCTTCCTTGCCCTCTAACAGGCTGAATGTAATCACATGGAGCTTGTAGTGGGAGAAGTTTGCTGAAGGGTGGAGCAGAGCCCACAGGAAGCTGGGAGTCAGAGCAGTCAGAGTTGGAGGGAGAGGATACACCCAAAGGAGACAGTTAAGCTTTTAAGTCTTTGTGGGAAGGCTAAAGGATGGTGTGGCTTCATGCTATGCTATGGTATATTAACTTCTTTGCTACTATGATGGATTTGACTTTCTGGCATTAGGATTTGGTTTTCTGGTGTCTGAATAAATGTTTTGCTTCTGTCTTTTATATGGAAAGTCTGTTATATTTTGTGATTGAGAACTATGCTAGCATATTTACAGTCACAGGGTCACACGGCTAGTAAGTGTCTGAGGAATCTTCCTGACTCCAGGTCAGGCACTCTACCCATCAAATATAGATAGCACTCCATGTACTATACCATTCTTTACTCC
Organism: Gymnobelideus leadbeateri; assembly: GCA_011680675.1. Classification (NCBI taxonomy): domain Eukaryota; kingdom Metazoa; phylum Chordata; class Mammalia; order Diprotodontia; family Petauridae; genus Gymnobelideus; species Gymnobelideus leadbeateri. Next base: position 571,740 of record WOXC01006922.1, on the reverse strand, counting down.
TGTTCTCTAAATTCTTTAAACTGGATCTTAGACGGTGGAAGAAAGGAAATTCTAATATGTTTTTCAGAAATCTCAGGATATAGTTAGCAGACACTGAAACAAACTAAAGACAGTGGACAGGAAAACACCCTAAACCCTCGGGGGAAGACAGACTCTAAATCTCCTCAAAAGATTACAGCTTCCAAAACTGTATGATCCTTAAACAGAAAACCCCTCAATTACTTATAGAGGCAGCTGGTGGTGGTGCTGAACCTGGAACCAGAAAAACTGAGCTCAAATCCTGCCCCAGACATTTACTTGTTTGTGTGACCCTGGGCAAGTTACTTAACCTCCCTCAACCTTAGTTTCTACATCTAGCACCTAACTCCCAGGTTGTTGTGAGGACCAAATAAGAGAACATTTGCAAAACATTTTGCAAACCTTAAAGTAGTATATAAATGTTAACTATTATTGTTGTTGTTGCCATACAAAGGCAGAGAGACTAGTAAGCTGCAGAGAAAATGTGTGAACAAATCACAGTGAGCATATACTTTACGTAGCAAATTACTACAAACACAAAACCTCTAACACCTCAAATCAGAGGACTGATGAGGCAAAGAAATAAGATGAGACCATGTAAAGTGAGTACCTAAGGGTTCAAACAAGTAGGAAAAGCAGTTTTCTTTTCTAAGAGGTCCCATCCTCCCTTGCTTCTCCTTTTCTCCCACCTACCTTCTGCCACCTCCCTCTGGGCCTCTGGCTAATCATCTAGAGCAAGTGAAATCATTACCCAACAGAAGGAACAAATAGTTCTTAGAACAGCAAAACCAATTTGATTCTCATTTTACAGTAATTAAGTTCAATGTAAGCCAAGTTACATTATTAGAAAAGGTCCCTTTCAATCCCACTCCACCATCACCACCCAGCTGCCTAGATGTATGCTGAATGGATATTTGGGAACTGGATGCAGACACTATGGATGTAGGGGAATACCAACAGATCAGGCCATCTGTGGGAAGAGCATATTGTCAGTACACACAGGGAAATAATTGAAGACTTCCTCCCCACCCAAAATCAACTCTGCTCAACAAAAATACTCTCAAAATTCTTCTTCTGAAGAGAAAGGCAGCTCCTGGGAAGTGAAACAAGCACCTGCCAGGCAGAGGCCAAGACACAGGGCAGAAACCTAGCCAGAGTCCCCAAGTCACCAAAACTATATTGGAAATATCTCTTAATCTTAGAGGATGTTTCAAATAAACAATCCTTCGAGCTCTGCAAAGAGATGTGTCATATTTTCAACCAGGGATTCCAAATGAATTCCAACCAACCTGCCCAGCCCTTCCCCAGAAGGGAGCCAACTTAAGATCATGAATCCTCAAAAAACTAATTTGATTTCACATTCAAAAGAGGCACTTACATATAAATTTCATCTTCCAGTAAAACGGTAATACCACTTTGACTTTTCCAATTAGTAATCCCACTACAAAGTTAACAATTTGTGGTTGTATCTTGAAAAACTAGCCTAGGTTTTCCTACTCAATAAGCAAAATCAATACAGTAGGCAATAAATAAGAAAACTTCTACAGTGTACCTAAAGGCTTCAAAACATATCTTCCTATTACGCCACCTAGGTAGTTAACTAAATTAGACTCCTAGAATGTTAATGCTAGGAAATGTCTTAGCTATCATTTAATTCTATCCCTGGGGCCCAGAGAAGGACAATGATTTTCTCTCTCTCTCTCTCTCTCTCTCTCTCTCTCTCTCTCTCTCTCTCTCTCTCTCTCCCTAAAGAAGCACCAGTCCAGAGGGAAGAGTGGTTTTGCTTGGTTAACTAAATAAAAGAATCTAGTTGGTTTCCCCTAACCTCCAAGACAATTCCAAAGGACAGGATGAAAAATGCTATCCATTTCCAGAGAAAGAGCTGATGGAATCTGAATGCAGATTGAAACATACTATTTTTTACTTTATTTCTTGGTGATTTTTTTGTTGTGTTTTCTTTTGTTACAAGACTAATATGGAAATATGTTTCGCATGATTTCACATGTATAATTTATATCAAATTGCTTACCATCTCAAGGAAGGATGGAGAGAATTTGAAACTCAAAATTTTTTTAATTTTTAAAATTATAAATTATTCTAAAATAAAATTTTAAAAATAAATGTTAAAAATTGCTTTTTCATTGGAGGGAAAAATCTTGTTTAAAAAAAAAAAAAGAAACCTAGGAGCAAAGAAGAGTTCCAAAAAGGAAACTTTAGGCTTAATACTAGGGGAAAATTTCCTAAAAGACCTATTCACAAGTAGAAAGAGCTACCCAAAGAAGTAGTGGGTTTTCCCTTACTGGAGGTATTTGAGCAAATGGTGGATGTGCTGGATCACGTGTCAGGTAGTTAGTTGTAAAGAATATTCCCGTTCAGAGATTGATTGGAATAGATAAACAGAGATTCCTTTCAATTCTGAGATACTGTGAAGTAAACCCCCCCCCCCCACTCCAAACATACACACCCTTTTACTTTCTCTCCCTAAAGAAGCAACCAGTCCAGAGGAAGAGTGGCTTGCTTGGTTAACTAAATAAAGGAAATATTCTAGTTGGCTTCCCTAACCTCCAAGCCAAAAAGCAAACAAAAAAAAAAAATAATTAAGTGTTTTTAATCACATATAACAAAAAACTTTCCCCTTTTCATGAAAATACTCTCTAAAGTTACTAAAGATCCCTTAACTGCCAAATCTACTTCCTTCTTCTCAGGCCTCATGCTTGCTTCTCAGCAGTTAGTAACACTGCCAGTCATCACCTTCAATCTCAAACAGATAGCACTCTGCCTATTCTCTTCACACCAGGTCACTCCTGCTGACCATCAGTATCTCATAGAGCTCCATCTTAAGTCCTCTTACTCCTCTGTACCACAGAAGGGGAAGTGGGGAAGGTAATGAGAAAGTATGTATCTGGCACAAAGTCTAGATGAACTATACCTCTGAGTACTTAAAGGACTGGCACATATGACTGCTGGGCCTCTGAGAATGGAATGAGTGCTGCAAGACTGAGGGTTTAACTTCAATTCTTAGTAGAATTCTCAAATGGATTATAAAAGAGGTAGGCAGGAATCTAAAAATGGAAGGGGGAAGGGAAGTAGGCATGCTGTAGAAGGAAATCTTGTTCAGGCATGGTTTAGATTTGATGGACACTGAGGTCTCTTCCAGGGACTGCATGATCTGGCAATCTTCATATTCTAAATGTCTAACAATAGCAAAGGGGCTTGAGACTTAACAGAGGAAGAAGTGACAAGATAAAAACTTTAAACCACAGTAGAAGATGGAGCATTCTTCTTCTACCATGATGTCCCCTATAACAGCTTCTCAAATAATAAGACAACAACAGCCAAGATGACCCATAGCTAAAAAAAAAAAACAAAAAACAACACCAAGAAACTAACAGGTAGGGGAACCAAAATAGAGACCAGATGTTCCAGAACCACTTCTTCCTGGGCAGAAAAAGCAACACTTCTTCTCAATGATAGGAAGTACTACATAAGGTGAAATGCTCTTAGGCTGATAAGAAGTCTGGTAAAACAAATAATGGTAGAGATGGAAATCACTTATCTTTTCGGTCTCTCAACAAAAGGAAGGTAGAATGGCTGCCTGCTGAACAGATGCAAAATGAGGCTTAATGGTGATAAACTGCATAAAAAGGAAAAACACTCTAGAAACAGTATTATCATAGAATATCACAAGAGTTACTAAAATGCCCATTTCCCATTCTACCAAAGAGCTAATGATATAATACCACGTTTGTGCTCAAAACAGTTTTTGCTACTCCACAGCAAATTCAAGAACAAAGACCACAAAAGACCAAGCAAAGGCCATTGAAAAAAGTGAAATTTCAAAAAAGTTCACTATGAAAGTCAAATTCCTTCATCACAGGAACTAATGAAATCACTCAATATAGATATAAAATGAAAATTCCTTCAAAATAAACTGCCCTTGGTGCGGCTAGGTGGCACAGTGAATAGAGCACCGGCCCTGGAGTCAGGAGGACCTGAGTTCAAATCTGGCCTCAAACACTTAACACAAAAACTAGCCATGTGACTTTGGGCAAGTCACTTAACCCCAATTGCCCTCCAAAAAAATAAATAAATAAGCTGCCCTTGAAAGGTCCACAATTTTTAAATACCTTAAAAATATTTTCAAGAAAAACATACCCTCGGATAAGCATGATTCTGGGACATCTAGAATTCAGCCCTGGAAAGGACCTTAGAAAAAACAAAAGGTCAGAACCGGAAGGACTCTTAGATATAATTTAGTTCCCATATTTATAGCTGAAGAAACTGCTGCTCAGGTCACATGGGCCTTTTACGTTAACAGAACTGAGATTTGAACCAAAGTTTTCAGATGTGCTTTTCCACATCACACCTAGACTATCCTTTTACTTTTTATGCACAACACACAGGAAAAATCTAGTTGTGGCTCCCAAAATGCCCAGTTTTGTTCCTCAGGCCACTGGGAATCCTGTAAAAGGAGGGTGGTCCCAGGCCTCAGCAGCCACAGCCAGTCCTTGAATGTCTGTTTGACCCATTCAGCCTCGGCCTCGTACATAGCTCTCTGTGCTACTTGTTCAGTAATTTCACGCTACACCGCTTAACAATATAAGTGTGCAGGCTCAATCTAAAACCACACTTCCCAAATGTCACTTGTTTGTGAACACATGGCTGAATCCAAAATTGCTTTTAATATCTGAGGAGTCCCCATTGGTGCCTACTATAGTTAAGGGTCTGACAGCACTCCTCTGATAAACCCCAATATCTGGGGTTTACAACTCAATCTTGGCCATTGGCTCCAGACAAACACACTGAACATGGTCATAATACAAATAAGAATATGGCTTCTGTCAAAGCAGCTTGAAATCTCATTACCAGAATTGCCATCCCTATAATAAAAGACACACAGACACACCCCACCCACGAGGCATTAAGTCTAGAGTCACAAGGTTTTATATTACTCCTTTAGACTAAGAACAAGAATTCATAGTTGATAGCTTTCATTTTATCTCTACACTAAACCAAAGTGTGTCCCTGTTATGAAACCATCAACCATCTTCTTAGATAAATGCTAACCAAGGCAGCAGAGAATGACTAGAGAGCTCCTAATTTTTAAGTTAAAAGAATCATGGTGTGACAGAATTCTAGACAAAGAGACAGGGGACCTGGGTTCTGGTCTCCACTCTGCCACAAACTCATTACATGATTAGGATTCAATCACACCCCATAGAGAAAATGAGAAAGCTGTAGTAGCTGATTTAAAAAAAAATAGTTATTAGATGAAGATTTATTATTCTTTGAACTGAGAGTGGTGGGGGCTCAGTGAATTAAAGATATACCTCACATAACACTGCCTCAACAAACACTGATCTTATAGTCAAAACTGTTCTTGCCACACTGTCATTCAAGAATTGGATCAAAGATCCAAATCTGATGATCAGTAACTGTTTGGGCTAGTATGTGTGACCCAGGGGATTACCTCCTCTAAGCTTAGCTGCTGTTGCCATGCTGTTGGCTGCTGCCCCCAGTAACATCATACAACTTAACACTAGATGTGGCACAGCCGGGGACCAGCATGAAGAAGTATGTATGAAGGAGTATGGGAGATGCAACATGCAAGTGTTAAGCCTAAGCCTTGTCATTTCTGTCTATACAGCATCTTTCATCCATCTCCTCTCTGTTCACACGGTCACATAGTCTTCATCTCCTCTCATAAGGTCTACTACAACAGTCACCTAACTGGACTCCCTGGCTCATGTCTCTATTCTCCACAGAACTGCCAAAGAAATTTCTGTTCACCCCTGAAAGCCCTTCAGAATCTGGTCCCCAGACACATGGGCTCTCCTCACACATAGCACTCTACTTCCCATCTTCATGCTTTGTGCTGGCTGCTGTCCATACAGAGAATGTGCTTGTTCCTAATCTCTGCTTCAACACCATCTTGCATCTACTTTGTCTATGTTTCTATAGGCTGTGTCCCTTGATTAGATTATAAACTCCTTGAGGGTAAGGGCTGTGTCCTTTTTGTCTTTGTCCATCTTCCCCCGCCCCCCCTCATCTAGTATAGTACTTGGTAACATATGTTAGTGCTACTTAAATGAGCTACTTCAGATATCTAAGCGATCTTTATATTAAGCATATTGCCAGAGTAGAGTATAAAGCATCTCCACTAGTGCCTAGCACATTATTCTGCTCATATAGAAGGTAACCAACTTCTTTGTCAAAGTCTACTCAGCTAACATTATACAATTTGTAACCCAACTCAAAAATTGGTATACCTTCAAATTGTTTAAGTCCTTATCTGGCAGAAGATTTATATCTTCTGAGGCAATGTGGGGCATCCCCAGAGAACCATTAAGGATCCTGCAGTGGGAAGTTAAATGGTAGAAATTTAAATGTGATATTTTACATGGGAACCAGATGACAGTAGGAGGGAAATTGTCAATCTGTAATGACTAATATTTCTATGATCATAAAAAGACAGAAGAAGCTAATCAGACTAGCCTTTGGCAAGGACAGAAAATCAATTTGGACAATAAGGATGAGGAACTTAGTGAACAGTGTCTTTCCCTGAACTGTGACAATATCATTGTCCTTCTATGACAAACAATTGTAAATAGAGCACAAATAGTCACACAGATCCTTCCGATGGCCACAATGACTCTCTCTAGTCCTAGTTACTTATAGAGAAATACTATATATGTTTTAAAAATATTTGACTTCAGCCATGGGCAGAGAATATGAAACCAGTCAGAGTGCTAGTGTAGAAGATTCCTATTCATGATATATGGGGAACCAGAGAAAGCATACTATCCATCTATCAGTTTAATATGTACTGAATTCTCAACCTAGAGATCAGCCCAGAATAGTAGCCATGAATCTCAGAGGGTTCTTTCTTTTTTCCCTGTAGGATTTATAATTACTTGCCTACCAGCTAAATCTTTCTGGCGCACACATACACATAATTCATAAACAATCTTGCCCAGTGCTAGAAAAATGACAGCAGAAAAGCTGGGCCCAGAGCAAACTGTCAAAGAGACAAGACAAGGCAGTATGATAACTTGTCTTCATGTTCCAAGTAAGATCAGCTCTCAGAGGAATTCTCATCAAGTGGTTTCATATGCCCTCTATACTGTCAATAAGAAACTGTAAAGATTTATGTTTGCAAAATTAAGAAAAATTTGTTTTTGAACAAGCACAGAGTTTGAATGTAAAATGTGTTGGCTAAAAATAGGGCCCATAGGACCATGGAGAGTAAATTATTGGAAAAATAAATGAGGCAGTAACTTCACCTTTCAGTTGCCTAAAGAGATAGAAAGAACTGCTTAGTCATGAAAAATCCTAGCATTTGTTACAGTAAAGCTGATACCTTCCAGCTTCAATACTACTACTAAATGTTCTAAACCAGGAGGAAGGAAAAGTAACTAATGTGATCAGCATGACAATTCAATAATTTACCAAACTTTTTTATTTTTTTATTATGTGACCCCCTTTGTGAGAAGGCACCAAACTAAACACCAGGGATACAAAAATGAAAACAACATGGTACAGTAGAAAGAACTATGTGGCCCAGTGAGTACCAGCCATGAAGTCAAGAGGACCTGAGTTCAAATATAGCATCAGACACTTACTGTGTGACCTTGAGCAAGTCACCTAACCCTGTTTGCCTCAGTTTCTTCATCTGTAAGCAAACCACACCACTATCTTTGCCAAGAAAATCTCAAATGGGGTCAAGGAGAGTCGGACACAAGTGAAATGACTGAACAACAAAAGTAGGAAAAAAGGCTAGATTTGGAAGTCAGAAGACCTGGGCTGAGATCTTGTTACTGCCTGACTTCAAGTCATTTAAATTCTCTGGGCCTACTTTTCTTCACCTGCAAAACGCCAAGGGTGTATTTGATAATCTAGAGTTGTTTCTTCTGGCTCACAATTCTATGACAGCATCTCTAACTTGTAAGAGCCTAACACTTCATAAAGATAAGGAGATCTGCTATATATACCAGTAAGAGAAACAATGCAGAACATGATGGGAGCAAAGAAAAGAGATCCAGACAAAGAACAAAGAGGGGAGTTACAACTGCCTAAAGAGACAAGACTGGACGGAATCTCAATATAGAATACAATTAGGTCATACATAATGGCAAGTGAAAGATACTAAGAAGTGAGGAAAAGACAATGTCAAGATAGAAAAAACAGAAAGATAATATACAAAATATGAATATTTTTTAAAAATGTATCAAATTCGCAGAATTCAAAAGTTCTCAAATAACAAAGGCAACATAATATAGAAGAAAGACCACTGGACTTGAGTTAGAGGCCTTGACTCCTTAAGGATATGTTGCTTAAAAGTTATATGATATTGGCTACATTGCCTTAATATCTTGAAATCTTGAAGGAAGGAAGGAAGAAGGGAAGGGTAAAAAATGAGAATAAAGGATTTTGCATAAATAAAATTTATTCTCATCAAGTGATCACAGAATCATAGTTTTAGAGCTACAAGTAGCCTCCAATCACCTAGTTCAATCCCTTAATTTACAAATAAACAAAGTGAGGGCCCAAGGAGGTTTGCCCAAAGGGATGGAACAGTGGGGACAGAATCTGGACCATACAGCTTGCTCTGAAAATCCTGCTCTTTCTGCTTTATCATGCTGCTGTAACCAGATGTAACCAGAAGCCCAAACAATACTCAAAAATCAAATTCCTCTAATTCCCAGGCTCTGAGACATGTGCACATATATTTCACAGTTTCAAGAATGGTATCAAACACTGAATAGTTCCCCAGAACTACCAGAAAGAGGTAGCAGCAGTCTGAGCAGGACACAAAGGCCCTGCTAAGGGTGGCCTGGCTGAGAGAAGATAGCAAACATAAGAAAAACTTTAAAGGTATGATTAGGTCAGAGGAATGGAGGGAGGCAATGGTTAGGAATATCGAACATCCATGCCATGGGGAGAGGAAAATGAATAAATAGGCAATCTTCCCCTTTGGGTACTTAAGGAAAAACAGTGGATAAAAGGCCAAAGTAGTTATCTTGGTCTCTGCAAAACAACAAAAACCTTATGTATATATCCTCATCACAACTCAGGGAGTAAACTGTCTGAAAACCTTAAGAAAAGCTTTATGAAGGCCAATTTCTAAGCAGATTTCAAAGGTGCCATTTGAGTCCAATTCCTAGAAGAGAACAAACACCGTGCATACCCTTCTCAGCTTTTGGCAGCACTCCCAGGCTCACTTGCTTTGGACAAGAAGAATGGCTGATGTTTTATATAGAGTTTCCAACAAAGCCCTTTAAAATGTGTGTTCATTTGACTTTCAAAAGAGCCCTGTCAGGCACACCAGTGTTCTAAGTATTGTCTTCATTTTAAAGATGAGGAAACTGAGCCTGACACAGAAGGAAATGGCTTGCCCAAATTCATACAGCTAATAAGTGACAGCATCAGAATTAGAGCCCAGATTTTTTGGTTCCAAGTTCAGGTCTCATTCCAGTTGCATCTGTCTGAACATTAAAGTTAAAAGAAATCTGATTCAAGTCCTTCCTGGAAGGCAGATGCTTACCTGAGTAGCCATCTTGCCATAATCAATCCACCGCAGTGTGGCAAAATTGGTTGACTCAGCACAGTTGAAGCCATGATTGAATCCTGCATGGTATCCATAGGGAAAAGTAATCATAAACTCGCCAGCTTCCTGTGTGATCTGAGGACAGAAGAGGTCAATGGATAAGAACTCAAAATTTGTCAAAACAAGCATGCCATGGCTATAGCAATTTCAACTCTATTCCTGGCAGGCTTCTTGTTCCAGGGATTATGCCTAATCACCAAGAACACACAGCAGGCGAAGCTTGACCAGAAGAGATAAGAGACCAGAAAAATCAAAGGTTAAGGTCAGACAGGTGATACTTGAGGTAAAGCACAAAATGTAATTTTATACATAACATTCTATTTTAAAATAGACTCTGGGAAGGAGAGTTGTATAAAGAGAACTGGACAGGATCTACCATGAATTAGCTATATACAGTCTGAGATATACCACTTATCCCCTCTGGGTTCACTTTCATCATCTATCCAATGAGGTGACTAAAGATCATTAAGAATTTCTAAGAATCTTCTAATAATCTATGACTTCATGTATTCTTTTTGGGGGAAAAAAATTCCGCAATGAGCTAAGTAGACCATTTATAAATGATCCTGGCTGCCTGGTACGCTCAGGGGTACCAACGTGCTACCTGCTTGGAAGTTGTGCTTACTCATTACTATTCATTTTGAGGTGTCACTTGCTATCCCCCCCAGTACTTACTGTGTGTCCTCAGTTGGTGCCCTGAGGATCAAGCTGGTGCTTTGTAATGTAGGATCATAAGCTAACAGCTTTAGAAGCTAGAGAGATCTCAGAGCACATCTGGTCCAACCTCTTCATTTTGTAAAAGTGGAACCAAGCTTTAAAGAGGTTAAGTGACTTGACCCAATTCTCAAGCTAAAACCAGAGTCCTTTGTCAAATATTTGCCTCTCCAAGTCTACTGTCCTTTCTACTTCCATGCTACCCAACCTCTTGGGATAAGATTTCAGAATATTATAAAACCAAGATGAATCATTTCATTCAATATACTTTCAGATCATTGATGAAAGGGCCAAAAAGACCTACACAGTCATATATCTACATCATTTACAGAGAAGGCCTTCCTATCAAGTATCCTAATTCCTTTTCCTTAAACAAATGGTCATTTTTGGTACAGCCACAAAGACCTACTAAAATCCATTACCCATAGGGACAAAATGATCAATTCAAGTTATTAAAACATTATGTTATTAGAGCGCCGGCCCTGGAGTCAGAAGGACCTGAGTTTAGATCCAGCCTCAGACACTTAACCCACACAAACAAAAACCTAGCCGTGTGACCTTGGGCAAGTTACTTAATCCCAATTGCCCTAAAAGGGGTGGCTAGGTGTCGCAGTGAGTAAGAGCACCGGCCTGGGATGACCTGAGATCAAATCCGGCCTCAGAAAATGAGCACCCACACATAAATAATTAGCCGTGTAACCTTGAGAAAGTTACTTAACCCCAATTGCTTAAAAAAAAAAATGAAAAAACATTATGTTACTATTCTCAGAACCTTCAGAAAGATCAGTCAAATCATCTTCAAAGGTTCAGCCTGAACCATCACCTGTTCCATTAGATAAAACTGAAAATTCCAACAAAGTTTCAGCACCCTTGGTCCAGGTTGGATAACAGGTAGAGATAACAAAATTAAACTAATTAAAATTAAATGATGCATCTAAATTTATCCAGTTCTACCAGGCCACCTGGAGAGGAAGACTGAAAGGAAGGCAAAAGGTCAGGGCAATCTGCTGGCCTTTCAGAGGGCCACAGGATCTAGGCAGCTTGGAGTATGGGGAGGGGTGAAGGCAAAGTGAAAAGGAACATTTTCCCCTTGGCTTATTATTTTCAGACAGCCAGACACAATGGGGAAAGTGGGGGAGGGAAGGCAGGAATGAAAGAAAAGCAAAGGAAATCAGAGGTATTCAACTAAAGGCTGTATTTGTCAATGGATTTCCAGTCAGTTTACAGGTTGGACTAAATATCTTTTGATTTCCTTTCCATCTCTAAGAGCTTGTTTTCCTTATGTCAAAAAAAAAAAAAAATGCAGGGTCTGATATCATCATTTGGGATATGCTCCCACTTGTGTAATTTTCTAAGTCTTTTTATGAACCAATTCTCAACAGATACCAAATTAATTATGATCAGCCTGTCATCCAAGCAGCTTCATTCTCTAAGCACTGCAAGTGTCTACAAGTGAGACATAAGGAGGAGAAGGAAGTTCAAGGCATTTCTGCTAGAGATAAGAATTAGACCAAAAGCCACAAAGTGTGACAGTCCAGGTGCTTCTGACATACTTCTGCTTTCTGAAATAAGATTTCTCTCCTTAGCATCCACACTCCCCCAGGTCTTCAGTGGAGAGAAAGATGGAAGGGTATGCAATGGGCATGGCATGAAACTTTACTCTCATCACTACTGGCTCAAAGAGGGAATAATAAACACAACCAGTTGAATATAGAAATCTATCTTATCCAACAGGAAAGTAGGAGGGGAGATTAAATAAGGGAAGTAGGGAGGAAGGAGAGAGAGAGAGAGATAGACAGACAGAGACACAGAGAGAGACAGAGAGAGAAAACCCAAGACTGCCAGAAGAGAAGGCAGATCAGGGGAAGTGGTAGAGAGAAGCAAAACAGTGTCAAGAGGGAAAGGGTGAAAGGAAAGAGATAACAGAGAGAGAACAAACAGGAGGAAAAATAGTACAGAGGGAAATACACAGTTAGTAATCATAGCAGTGAATGTGAATGGGATGAACTCTCCCATAAAATGAAAGCAGATAATAGAGTGAATCAAAACCCAGAATCCTACACTATGTTGTTTATAAGAAACATACTTGAAGCAGAGAAGACACACGAAGAGTAAAGATAAAAGGCTGAAGAAGAATCTATTAGCTTCACCTGAAGTGAAAAACAAAACAAAACAAAACAAAAAAACCAGAGGTAGCAATCTTGATCTCACACAAAGCAAGAGCAAAACTATATCTAATTAAAAGAGGTAAGGAAGGAAAAATTACACCTTGCTAAATGGTACAGACAATGAAGCAATAGAAATACTAAACATATGTGCGCCAAGTACTATAGCATCCAAATTCTTAAAGGAGAAGTTAAGTGAGTTACTGGTTCATGACCAAACAAGAGATAGAGAGCATTATGAAATGCAAAATAGATAATTTTGATTATATTAAATTGAAAAGCTTGTGTATAAACAAAACCAATGCAACCAAGATTAGAAAGAAAGCAGAGAGCTGGGAAATAATCTTTACACCAAGCATCTCTGATAGAAGCCTCAATTTCTCAAATTTGAGAATTAAGTCGAATTTATAAGAATACAAGTCATTTCCCAATTGATAAACGGTGAAAGGATATGAACAGGTAGTTTTAAGATGAAGAAATCAAAAGTGTATATATAGGTATATAAAGAAGTTCTCTAAATCATTTTTGATTAGAGAAATGCAAATTAAAACAACTCTGAGGTACCACCTTATATCTATTACATTGGCTAATATGACAAAAAAATAAAATGATAAATGTTGAAGAGGATGTGGGAAAATCGGGACACTAATGTACTATTGGAGTTTTTAACTGGTCCAACCATTCTGTAGAATAATTTGAAATTATGCCCAAAGGGCAATCAAACTGTGCAAACCCTTTAATCCAGCAATACTACTTCTAGGTCTGTATCCCAAAGAGATCATTAAAAAAAGGAAAAGGACCCACATATGAAAAAATGTTTAGAGCAGCCCTTTTAATGGTGGCAAAATATAAGAAATTGAGGGGATACCCATTAACTGGGGAATGGCTAAATAAGAGATGGTATAAGTAATGGAATACTATTGTGCTATACAAAATGATAAGCAGGAAGATTTAAGAAAAACCTGTAAAGACTTGTACAAACTGATGCAAAGTGAAAGGAGTAGAACCAGAAAAATACTGTACACAACATCAGCAACATTGTATGATGATCAAGTATGAATGATGTAGCTCTTCTCAGCAACAAAATCCAAGACGAGTATAAAGAACCCATAATGGAAAATGCTATTCATATCCAGATAAAGAACTAATGGGGTGGAGCCAAGATGGAGGAGTAGAAACAGCTCATCCAAGCCACTCTGCCCCCAGATTCCCCCCAAACTATGTAAAAGGGGACTCTGAACAACTTCTGGAGCCCCAGCACCCACAGAACGACACAGAGAAGCTAACCTCCCTCTGAGGACAGCCCAGCAGCCCTGCAGGAAGGACCAGCGCAGCGCTCTGGGAGCCGGCAGCGCGCAGCGTGCAGAGGTCGGGGAGCCGAGCCGAGGCTTTAGCCCCAGGGTGGCAGGGCCAGCAGCCAACTGGAGAGACCCCAGAACAACAGCACCTGTGGCGACTCCAGAATTATCAACATAGACATGCTTAGGACAAAGTAAGAGGTTAGTGTCCTATGGACTTTGGGACCAGTATTTGGGGAATGCGTCGGCTCCCTCCCCTGGGGGCTAGAAGCTGCTGAGGAGACACCCCATTTTGTAGTTTTCACAGGCAGCTCCAGCTCCTGGCCTGCGAATTGTAGGGAGATCCAGCCATCAGTCTTGGGGGTAATCGCTCTTGCTTTAACCTCCTGGATCTAGACTGTGATCTAGGGTGGAGCCGTGGGTGGGTTTACAGCTTGCCAGAAACGGAAGTTGCCCCCCACATGTTCGGGATGAAAATTCCTCTATCTGGCCTTAAAGCCATAGTGTGGCAACAAGCCCAAAAGTCAAGTAATTAAGTGGCAACATGCCAAGGCAAAGGAAACAGAAAAATGCAACCCTAGACTCCTATTTTGGGGGCATAGAGCGGGAAAAGGACTGTGAGGTCAGAAGTCCTGCTCCAAAAGCCCCAGGGGAAAACATGAGCGGGTTGCAGGCCATAGAGGACCTTAAGAAGGACTTTAAAAATCAAATAAGAGAAGTGGAGGAAAAATTAGAAAGAGAAATGAGAAGGATGCAGGAAAAGTATGAAATGAGGGTCAACAGCCTGACTGAGGAAAACAACACCTTAAAAAATAGACTAGCTCAAATGGCAAAGGAGGCCCAAAAGGGCAATGAGGAGAAGAATGCCTTAAAAAGTCGAATTTGCCAGATGGAAAAAGAATCTCAAAAGTTCACTGAGGAGATTCATTCCTTCAGAGTTAGACTGGAGCAAATGGAAGCTAATGACTTTATGAGAAATCAAGATGCTGTTAAGCAGATCCAAACAAATGAAAGATTAGAAGGCAATGTGAAATATCTCATGGGAAAAACCACTGACCTGGAAAATAGATCCAGGAGAGACAATTTAAAAATTATTGGACTACCTGAAAGCCATGATCAAAGAAAGAACCTAGAAATCACCCTTCAAGAAATTCTCAAGGAAAATTGCCCCAATGTTTTAGATCCAGAGGGCAAAATAGAGGTTGAAAGAATCCACAGATCACCTCCTGAAAAAGATCCCAAAAAGAAAACTCCCAGGAATATTATAGCCAGGTTCCAGAATCCCCAGATCAAGGAGAAAATACTACAAGCAGCCAGGAAGAAACAATTTCAATATTGTGGAAACACAATCAGAATAGCCAGGACCTGGCAGCTTCTACACTGAGGGATCGAAGGGCATGGAATATGATATTCCAGAGGGCAAAAGAACTGGGAATGAACCCAAGGGTCACCTACCCAGCAAAACTGAGTATTTTGTTTCAGGGGAAAATATGGTCATTCAGTGGAATAGAGGACTTTCAAGCATTCTTGAGGAAAAAACCAGAATTGAATAGAAAATTTGACATCCAGACACAAGAAGCAAGAGATGCCTGAGAAGGTAATCAGGGAAAAGAAATCAAAAGGAACTTATCAAAGTTGAACTATTTACATTCCTATATGGAAAAGCAATATCTGTGACTGATGATATCTTTCTCACTATGAAAATAATGGAAGAAGGGGGTGTGGTCATATGAATACATAGGTGAATGTGTGTGTATATGGTTACAGTTATATATGGATAGAGGGCATAGGTTGAATTTGTTGGGAAGGGAGAATACTCAAGGGATGAAATTATGAGGTGAGAGAGGAAAGTGGCAAGAGGAGATGGGGAGAGACAGGGTAGGGTAAACTATCTCATGTAGAAGAAGCAAAGGGAAGTGGTTGCAAGGGAGGGGGAGAATAGGAAGGCAAAAAGGCAAAACCACATTCTCATTGAATTTGGTTCAGGGAGAGAATGACATACATACTAAATGGGATATCTCAACCTGCAGCAGAATAGGGGGAAGGGGATGAGAGGAGGGATGATGGATGGGAGGGCATCCTTGGGGGGAGGGGAGGTTGGAAGTACCCACTATAGAAGAGGGACAGGATCAAGTAGGGAATGGACCAGGTTGGGGGTGTGATGAGTGGGAGGGAATTATAAGCAGCCTTGTACAATATATCTACTATGATTATGTTTTGCATAGCTAGACATGTACAACATATACTGAATTACTTATCTCCCCAGAGGGAATGGGTGACAAGGGAGGAAGGAAATGGATCTGAAATTCGAGGTCTTAACAGTAAATGTTTCAAATATATATAAATACTATTATTAATACTCTTTTGCTTGTAATAGGGAGATAAGATGTGCAGGCATTGGGACACAAAGATTCACCTTCCTCTAATGGAAAAGTCGATGGGGGTATGGGAGAAGGTATGGGAGAGAGCAGATTGTAGGAAGCGGTATCTTGTGGGACTGCTATTCTGGGAGGTTGGGTAGGGGAGTAACGGGGGGGAAATGTTTGTAACTCAAAATCTGGCGGAAATGAATGATGTAGAACAGAAGTTAATAAAGCATTTGTTTAAAAAAAAAAAGAACTAATGGATTCTGAATGCAGATTGAAGCATACTTTTTTCACTTGCTTTATTCTTTTTCATATTTTTTCCTTTTGTTCTGTTTCTTCTTTCACAACTGTGACTAATATGGAAAAATGTTATACATGATAGTACATGTATAACCTATATCAAATAGCCTACCATTTCCAGAAGTGGGGAGGGCAGGAAAGGAAGGAGAAAAATTTGGAACTTAAAATCCTGTAACAACGAACGCTATAAATTGTCTTAAGGTGTAATTGGGGTAAAAAATAAAATACTATTAAAGAAAGAAAGAATCAAGAATGAAAACATTACTCCAGTGGGCAGCTAGGTTAGAGTGACAGGCCTGGAATTAGGAAGATTCATCTTCCTGAGTTCAAATCTGGTCTGAAACTCTTATTAGCTGTATGACTCTGGGTAATATTAACCCTATTTGCCTCAGTTACCTCATCTATAAAATGAGTTGGAGAAGGATATAGCAAACCACTATACTATCTTTGCCAAGAAAACCCCAAATGGGGTCACAAACAGTTGAACAACAACTGAAAACAACAATAACAATACTACTCCAAGGAAGTACGCAAAAATTGCAGCTCTTAAAAAAAGCACACTTCTGGGATGGCTAGGTGACACAGTGAATAGAGAAGCAGCCCTGGAGTCAGGAGGATCTGGGTTCAGATGCGGCCTTAGACACTAGCCATGTGACCTTGGGCAAGTCATTTAACCCCAATTGCCCTCCAAAAAGCAAAAAACAAAACAAAAAAAAACAAGCAAAAGAAAAGCACACTTGTCTGCAGTAAGTATTGCCAAGTGAAGCATTTAAGACCCATAATGAAATAGGATGTATTCTATAGGGAACCAGCACCTAGGAGGGAAATGAGACCAAATTAATCCTCAGAAAACAAGCAAAAATTTCCAGTGGTACTTAACACTGAGAGAGAGAGCTAAATTAATTTTTTTTCCTTGAGGACAAGCACTACTTTTTACCCCCTTTTTTTTGTACTCCCAGAACTAAGCATAATGCCTGATATACAGTAAAGGCTTAATGTTTATTGATTCTGAATCGACAGTGTGTTGTTCTTACAGTTGGAAGAATAGGGAGAAGACCAGTAAAAAAAAAAAAATAATAGTCTTTTGCTTGTCATGGGCAAAATACGAAGCCTGAAATACAGAAGGTTGAAAAATGTAATTTTTAATGATGAAATTCACTTTTTCATTCAAATCTATATCAAAACTCATATATCAGAAAAAGTCCAAGGGAACTGTAAAGTCTGGGCAAATGGTAAATGGTAAAACATCTACCCCAAAAAAATTGGTTTGGGGGACTAATTTTTAGTTCCACTGAGCCAAGAAGTCTTGTATTCACTGAGGAAATGATAACTTGATAAATACATTGATTCACTGAAGTAGATTTGGTCTTGAATTAAATAAATCCCCAAATAGAGATGGAATACTGCATTACAATCTTACATCATATCACAGGTCATGAAAAGTTATGAAATTCTTCCAAGAGATGAAGATAAATATGCCTCAATTGCCTAGGAACACAATGTATTTTAATGTCACTGAAAAATGATGGGGATCAAGGCCAGGCTTGGGGTAAAAAAAAAAAAAAAAAGAAAGCTTCATCAGAGGACTGATTTGATGTGTGGTTTCATGATGAATTGAAGAATATGTGTCAAGTATTGTGAACTAAAACTCAAAACTGTATAAAACAAATGCTTACAACAAAAGAACATAGGACAATTTTTTCAAGATACAAGAAGCTGTAAGCTTAATTATATAAATCAAATTGTTTTACTTGGTCACAGTAAATTTATGCGTCATTGTAGAGCAAAACTCTTCCCCTCTTAACAGAAGCCTTTTTTGTCTTATGAGGGGAGGGAAACCAGCGTGTGAAGGATGTACCCAGAACCAGACCAAATACTGCATGACTGTTCAACCCACTAGGCCTATAACATTCAACCCCTTTACAAATCAAGCCATAAATGAAGACTGTTAAGTTAATAAGGCAAGATTATGTTTCTGTCAAAAAATTTATATCCAAGTGTCTTCATTTCAAGCCCACAGTGTATGTCTTGCATGTCACTTCTGTCAACATTATTCCAACTATAAATTAGAAAGTGCTCAGGATGATGGATAGGCCTTGCAGAAAAGTAATAACTAGTGAAAGGACGCTGGACTAAAATGTTGTTCATGAAGAAAACACAGTAACTTCTACAAACTCTTGAAGAATAAATGAAGAAATCAATAGCAGATTACAGAAATAAGCATTTTTAATTATTAAAAGCTGATATTGATATTTTTTCCTCAAGAAGTAAATACCATTTGAAAGATTTATAAATAGTGTGCATATTCACTTCTTTGAAGGCTGCCAGGAATTTCAATGATAGAATCTAACCATACTGCTAAAGGATCATTTCTCTTTTTAAGTAAAAATGCTTCTTGGATTTCAACTGTACCTACACTTCAGGCTAGGATTCAAGTAGTCAGGAGAACCCAAGCAAAAACTCTTATCCACCACTAATGCCAGGCAAACCAACCTAGTATGGTGGTCTTTTGCTCAAATACCTCCAAGATTTAGATACCAGGGAAAAGTCACTCTTTTAGGATCTCATTTAAGGCTCCCCTAAGAAGTTCCCATTCTCTTGACTATGAATAAGAATTTAGTTAACCCATTCATGTTCCTTGTAAAAATTAAGAGGGGTGCCATGATGTGGCAAGAGTTTGAAAAAAAAAATCACTTCATAAACACTTATGTGTTCCAAAAACAAAGGTCATGTGATTTATGGAAAAAGGGAAATGATACATGGAAGAGGAAATGCAACCTGGTTCTCCAGAACAAAGTGTCTCATCCACATTGAAAAGTAGGGAAGCTTTTCCTTTTGAGTCATTTTTCAATATAACCCAAGTTATTGTTCTATCTGTGAAAATCCCTGTTGGAGAAACACTATTTTCCAAAATATTAACAAAAGGAAAAGACACTACTACTCATTTAAGAGTGATTTTCCTTATTAGGTGTTTGGTGTAAATGATACTCAAAATAAAAATGAAGAGAGATAAGAGAACCAGTAGTGATATTTATAGCTTCACTATCTGATAAACACAGGCAATAGCTGAGGATTGGCCTCCTGAATCCTTGTCCAGAAAAAACAAACAAAAAAAAAAAAAACCACACCTCCATCCACTAATGTTGGAGGCTGTTTGAATTTGTCAGAAACAATTTTCTATTTGCTGGTGGAATGAGAGCATGATCACAGAACTATCAACTGTACCTGAAAAATTGTTCTTCCCAGGAAGCCTTCAAAAATATTCTCAAGAAAAGCTATTTTCTATGACTGCCTGGCCTCCAGGCTACTGTTCTGTGTCAGGAGAGCTGACATGGCCTGTTCAGAGGGATATGCATCTCTGATGTAGACTGACTGAGAAACACTAACCTGAAACCTAAGCTTCACAGCTGAGTTGCTGTTTGGGTATTATTACTAAATAAAGCTTTAGTTATGGCAGAGGTCCACCCTTCCTTGAAAAGCTTCTTAAACAAGAGAAAAGTCCAACAGGGAGCAGAAAAGAATTTCTCAGAGTCTCAGATTAATATGATAATCTCTTATAGCATTTCCTATGTTCCTTTTGCTCCCAGAATTTAGAGAAGAGAAAGGATCAATTTGAGGTCAAGTCCCACCCTCTCTTTTTAGAAATGATGAGACCAAAGCTCAGAGAGGAGAAATGTCTTATCTAAGATCATTCAAAGGCATAGTGACTAAAAACCCTGGTATTCAAAGGTAGTGCTCTCTCAACTCTAACGTGCAGCTTCCCTTTGTGGAAGGAAAGTACAAGGGAAGAAAGAGAAAGAAAGGGAAAAAGAAAGAAAAAGAGAAAAGTATGAGAAAAAAAGGATACTCTCAACTTGTATACAGTGTGAATGTGAGAATCAATCCCTGAGAAGAACAGTCAACTTCAATCTTCAAGTGAAACACTCAGGAGGTTTTAAAGTTCTGAATTCAACAAGGAGACTGATACTTAACAAAAACCAAAGTCACTGATCCTTAGCTGTTTAGTATCATGAAAGTTCCCACTGCAGCAATAGAAAGTTCATCTCAAAACCAGATGATTTCACTTCAAATTTCATTCATCAAAACGTTTTCACTATGAAAAGTGAAACAACCTTTGAAGCAATAAATTGAATGAGTTCACAGTCTTCATGCTTTATGAAAGCCAAGATCTTTTACTTCTAAACAGGTGATTCATTCCCTTACAGGAATGAGCTGGGCTTTGTCTCCCAATAATATGCTGTACTGATCTCAGTAAGATCTCCAGAGAGGATTCTTGAGCTCCGGCACTGTCGTACTAAGCTAAGTATAATAATTATGTATGATGGGTTCTCTAGGGATCAAGTTGGCTTTATAAATTTATCTTTAAGGTGGGCAAGAATTGGTGCCTGACTCCAGAGAAGTGAAGAAAGAGAACTGGGTTAGAAGTTATGACCTTTATATTTCTCCCTGCAAAGAGAGAGAAAGAGAGAGACAGACGGACAGACAGACAAATCCTATGCTTCCAATGGTTTCAAGAATTCCCAACGGAGGAAACTTAAAAAATATATGTCTGCAGCTCATACTCTGAGAGAGGTACCTAGGGCACCTAGACGTTATATGTCCTATGCTCAAGGTCACCTAATAGGTCTTCTCTCTATCCAGAATACATTCTGAGAAGCAACATGGCATGGTGGGGTAGAGAGATGGCCATAAAGACAGGAAGTTGCAGAAAGGATAGTGATCTGATTTGTAAGAAGTTTCCTCACCTGGAAATGCTTTATGCCAATTAAATCACAGATTCAACACCTATCTGTCTATCTGTTCTTCAGTCACTTTTCTGGAACTAAACAAATTCTTAACTTAGATAAATCCTTAACTTAGATAAATTCATAAAGCCAACTTAATCCTAGGACACCAGACTCCTTGGACATAGGAAAGGACACATCCAATTGTAGCACTGAGGGTTTTCACTGGAAGTATAACAAAAGCACAAGATAAGCAGTATACCTGAAATAGTTGAGTGCCAAATATTTATAAAGAGGAGCCTAAGGAGAACCTAATGTATAGCATCTAGAAAATATATATGCAATGACTAGCTCAAGACTTTTGCCAAATAATTTGACTTTTAAACCTGTAAAGGGAACAGATCTTGCTGGGGACCAACTGAAACAAAAGGGACTGGAAAGAGGAAAAGGCTATGAGTACACACTTGTAGGTATAAGGAGTGTTCAGAAGGACTAGTACCTCTGGTGTCAGGGCTGCTCATTTACCTCTGGCGTTCACCTGATTCACCCAACTCTCACCTTTGACTCCAAGAAGCTACAGTATGCACAGTGGCCACACCCAAGTAAAACCATCTTGGCAAAATAGGCTAAACCAGACTAAGGGTAACTGAGAGGCCTCAAAACTGCTGGTGAGTCAGAGGGATGTCTACCCTGAGTAAGCAAAGACCTTCCCCAGTAGAATGGCTGGATAAGAACAATTTGTTCCATCAGACATGAAGGTGGCTCAAGCAGGACATTGTGGAGTGCTTAGAGTTTGGTCAGGCAACAAAAATGCCAAGGTCATACACTGCATCTTGGGCAGTGTTTTGTCCTGCCATTGGACTTCAATGACTCAGGGAGAGTAGGGATGATGACTCTGAGCAACTCTAAACCATTTAATAAACAAGACAATGTCACCCATGATATGTCACTGGGTCCTCTTTGAAAATGAAGGACAAACAACACTTGTGAGTGGGGCTAACAAGGCTCTGTAAGGAGTATATACTCCAAGCATATTCTCTCAGTGAATGACACAATGAGTAATGAAATAAAACTGACATAATTAGATAAAAAATAGTCCAAACCCCGCGATCATAACTAGAGGAGGAAGACAAGAACTAACAATTTCAATTCAATTCAATCCAATAAGCATTTGTTCAGTTTATTTATGAAGTTCAAGATATGAATTATGTATTAGAGATACAAAGATAAATGAAAAAGAGGTCCTGACTCCAAGGAGCTTATAAGAAAGAGTTAAACCAAACATTTAAGACAGTAGAGAAAAGATACTACAGGAATATAACATGTGCCTATGACATACCAAAGACAAGGCACAAACTGGGTATATGTGACAAAATTATTTGATTTGTAAGCACTGAATTGGCCTTATCACAGCAAACTTTATATAGTAGTACTGGGGGGGGGGGGAGGAAACCCTGCCTTCCATTAGAAAGGGAAAAAAAGTTTCTCTAAATGAAACTGGTGACCAGAATGTAAGCATCTCCCAGACCCCATCACCATTTCACATCTTGTTAAACTTTGTATGTACATACCCGATCAAAAGGGATGCTGTATTTCTTCAAGATGGAGGGAGAGATGAGAGTCATCTTGTGACGGAGAAAGGCATCACATCCCTGAGAACTGCCAGGGAAAAACCCTGGGGGAGAAAGCAAAAGCATAAGATATCATCAGTATAGCCAGTTGTCCTAACCAGCATTAATCTATAAGCCTTATTCAAAAGTCATAAATAAACAGAAGTAGAGAGAAGCTCTTAATAAGGAAAATAAGAACATACATCCATTTTCAGTCTTCTCTTTAGGAGAGGTTTAATGAAAAAGAAAGGTGGGATTTTTAAAAGACCTCTAATCGAGAGAGTCAACTACCTCAAACTAGTTGGGGAGGGAATCAACCCTTCTTCTCTAGAGTTCCATAACACTAAGAAGGGAGAGGAGAAGAGCTTGTATGGACACTCTGGTGCTTTCCCTTAAATCTATACTCTCTTCCATGAGCTTCCCAACTGCCTGGAGGCTGCTGCTGCTGCACACCCAGTAACTGTTGGATGATTAATTACAATGACAGATAATATGATAACAAACAAAAACCTAATGGCCATTGCCTATAGACATTCATTCTGATATACTTTTTTATATTTCTTCTCCCTCATGTACTGTTTTTCAACCAAACTACATTATTTGCTGTTTCTTTCCTCCTGCCATTGCTTCACACTGTTGTGCCTATTAAAGTATCGGATGTTTATGGCACTTTACAGAAGTGCTTGCTGATGTGACTAAGAGCTTGGAGGGTCCTTCCCAACAGCTCTGTCATGCAGGTACGATAAGCATTCATCTCCTCATTTAACAGGAGAGCAAACAGATTCATAGAAGTGATCTGGCCCTGGTAAGTGTTGAGGGAGGATTCGAACCCAGCTTTCTCCCAGTTTCTTGCTAAGGAGGTGATCCTGAAACTAGAAATGTTTACAATAACAGTGTTATGAAGCTGCTTCTCCTACACGCCATCACTGACACACTCTCCCTTTCCTGGGACAGTGACTCCAAATCAGACCACAGACTTCATCTTGAAGAAGACTTTTTTCCTTTCTAATCTATTTGAATTTAACACATTTTCTTTTCCAACATATTTATTTGCCTATTTCTAAAACTTCTTATTAGATTATAAGTCCATTGGTGAAATGGTCTTTTTTTAGTCTACTATTACCTCACCAGCAGTAAACATAGGATCTTGACCATAAAGACTTTAAACAAATATTTACTAAATCTGAATTTATTCAACAAATATGCAAATGACTATGACATGAGAAATATTATAATCAAATATGGGTCCTCCCCTCCACATGTGTAAAAGTACATTAAACTAATACTATTAACTGGTTTGCCAAAATGTTAAAAAAACAACAACAACAACAATAATCAGAGGGTTCACAATATTATGGTAGCATGTCTACAGTGTACCACATTGGTCTGAATCTAAATTTTATTTTTCTTGCAAACCAAGTGTATGACCTACAAATTGTGTTATTTTTAAGTGTGTACCTATTTTTCCCTCTTAAAAGAGGAGTCATTTGGAGGGTGTCTTCCATATCTGAATCAATAGGGTATGTTATGGGCAATAGTACTAGAATTTTCTTGAACCTCAATTTTAGAGTTTTTTAAAGCTACACTCAAATTCATATTCAACAGCCTCAACCCCCCCCCCCAAAAAAAAATCTTACAATTTTAGACACAATACTAAGGAGAGGGGAGGGAATAAAATTTATATAGTGCTGACACTGGTCTAAGCACTTTACAAATCTCATTTGATCTTCACAACAACCTTCCAAGGCAGGTGCTGTTGTTATGCTCATTTTATAGATGAGGAAACTGAGGCAAACAGAAGCTAAATTATTTGTACAGGGTCCCACAGCTAATTAAGTACTAAGGCCACATTTGAATTTAGGACTTTCTGACTACTGGCCCAGTTATTTCTCCACAGCGCCACCTAGTTGCCACCAAGAAGATTCTTTCAGTCCCTGATGGAGACGTTCCAAGGAATGGGGAAGAGAGAGATGGGAGAGAAAGGATGGGGGCAGGGAGGGGGAAGAGCTAGAGAGGAGGAGGGAGAGAGAAGAGACTATTTGAGAGTTTAAGGATTTTCCAAAGCTTAAATGCTGAAAGAATACAAATGACCTAGACTGCGCTAGCCTAACTTTCTCTTCTCTAAACCACTCAGTTGGAGTTGCCGTAAGGTAGTATGCAGAGTATAACTTCATCACAAGGTTCCTGCTAACTTTCTCATTATTCTTTTCTCTCCTTGCCCTTATGCTACTCTTCTGTCAGCAAAACAACTTGCCAATGGTAGAGCACAATTCTATTCCTTGAAGGAACAGGAAGATTCCTATCTCCCCTTTCCATTTCCTCTCCCAGCTTAAAATATCAAAGTTCTTAGCAAGACCCTAGGATCAGTGGGGAGGGAGATGGGGTTGTGAGGATAGGAGAGAAAGCTTTTCTATGTGCCCTGGTCTTCTTTACTGAGAGTCCTAGCCACGGTCTTTTAACACAGAGAATAGACATTATGTTTCTACTCACAGTACTACCATGGGTTTAGGGTTAGGATAAGATCACCATGGTCCACTGGGTGCACACCTACCATCACAAAGACAGGTTTCTAGGCAAGAGCACAGCACTGGTCTGAAAAGCAGTGTATGTACACTGGGAGAGGCTTTAAATCAATCCAAATTAGGTAATAAAAAGGGAAAAAAGTGGGTGTGTGTATGTGTGGGGAGGGAATACTTTCAATCTTGGAGAATCAACCTGATTGATGGAATATAATGTGGATGTTTTAAAAAGGGCAAAGGATTACTGAGTCCAACCACTTTTTTTTGGTACTAAAAGCATTTCCATTAGAATTATGACTGCCTGCCACACAGTCTGTCGTCCTTCTCTGCAGTTTCTCTTTTTAATGCACAGTTTAAGTGGCTCTCATTAAAGCTACTAATAAAGCAGCACATTTTAAGTGATTAGCACCAATAACATGGTAACATATTAATGTTCTCTCCATGGGCTCCACAACTCTCCCAGTGAGCCCATTTATAGCTTAGCTATTCATTTTCCATATTAATTGCAAGCTCATTTCACTGAATCTCTGTATATTATAGTTCAATGAAGCAGGGCAAGAAAAGTTTGCAAAGAACATATACAAAGAGCTTTGTTTCAGCTTCTCAGAATTATTCTTTTTTCTGTTCCTATAAACAAAGCCTCAGAAAAATCAGCCCAAACAGAAGACTACTGGAATCAGGATTAACTTGGAAATGTTCACTACTTCATTCGTTTTGCATTTCACAAACACCATCTATAGCATCTTCCTTTGGCACTGGAATCTCCCCTAAGAGACTACAATCAAATCATATGAGTACTGGATTAAACAATTCAATCCAAAGAAGGTAGTAGAAGGAGCTTAAGAATCAGAGGGAAGGGGAAAACTAAGGAAAAAGAGCTTCATGAAAAGGTACTGAGCCTTGATGAATGGAGGGCATGTTTTCACAAACCCTGCCTATTGGAGAGGAGAGGAGAGGAGAGGAGAGGAGAGGAGAAGAGGGAGTCCATTCTAGAAAAAGAAGATAGGACATTATATATAGAGGGAGGAAACTATTAGAAAAGAATAAAGGGCAATACTATTAATACTATTGGATAGAGTATAGGGCTTGGAGGATATGAATTCAAATCTGGCCTCAGATACTTAGTAGCTATGAGACCCTGGGCAAGTCACTTAACCCTGTTTACCTTAGTTCCTTATCTATAAAACGACCTGGAGAAGGAAATGGCAAACTACTCCAGTATTTTTGCCAAGAAAACATCAAAAGGGGTCAGAGAGTCAGGATTAAAACAAAAAAGGGGAGGCCCAACCCATACCAGTCATCATCCCTAGAAGAAATCTGCAGGTTGATAATTGTTTCTGGAGGTACTGCAGTCACTACCAAATCCTGATGTGATTTTAATGATTTTAATTAGTGGAAATAGCATTAAAGAAAATGTACACCCACTTCCTTTGCTGTACCCTAAGAACCCAGACACCTGACAATTCAATGTGCAGCTTCCATATGCTATGTCTCCCCCCATTAGAATGTGAACTCCTTGAGGGCCAGGACTAGCCTACTTTTCTATTTGTATTGCCAAGGTTTAGATCAGTTCACTGGTCAGAGTAAGCACTTAATAAAATGCATGTTTCATTCATCCATCCATCCATCCATCCATCCATCCATCCCAAGTAAGACTAGAACAGTTCTGACCAGATTGCAAAAAAGTCTCAAATGTCAAGCTAAGGAATATGTAATTTATCATACAGGGAATAAGGAGAGAAAAAGTTTCTTAAGGAGATGCTATACATATATTAAAATTGCTGTGGTACCTGTGTGAAGGATGGATTGGCAAAGCATTGGTTAGAAGTAGGGACAAAGAGGAAACTCTTTTACCCATATTTGCTTAAAAAAAATTAAACGGGTGGAAGAGAAAAGGAAAGAAAAAACTGTACAGCTTGATTTATGTTTTTAAAAATTCAGAATACTAAGGTCTGAATATTAGAGAGTCTTGTCAATCAACCAATTCAACAAACTGAAATCATCTTTTCCCCAACCACAACTTTCTCAATAAATCCCAGTTCTATAGACAAAGGAGTACTACTAAATTCCTTTTATGACACAAATATGGTGCTGATACCTAAACCAGAAAAAACCAAAACAGAGGAAGAAAATTATAGACCAATTTCCTTAATGAATAACGATGTAAAAATTTCAAATAAAATATTAGCAAAGAGATAACAGCAGTTTATCACAAGGTCACTATAATCAAGTGGGATTTAAACTGGGAGTGCAGGGCTGCTTTTAATATTAGGAAAACTATCAACATAACTGACCATATCAATTACAAAACTAACCAAAATCACGTGACTATCTCAATAGATGCAGGAAAAGCTTCTGACAAAATGCAGTATCCATCTCTATTAAAAACACTAGAGAGTATATATTTCCTTAAAATGATAAACAATATCTATCTAAAACCATCACCAAGCATTATATGTAATGGGTATAAGCTAGAAGCCTTTCCAGTAAGATCAGGGGTGAAACAAGGATGCCTATTATCACCATCATTATTCAATATTATACTAAAAATGTTAGCTTTAAAAGAAAAATTGAAGGAATTAGAATAGGCAATGAGGAAACAAAACTATCGCTAATCTTAGATGATAAGATGATATGTATACTTAGAGAATGCTAGAGAAGCAACTAAAAAACCACTTGATACAATTAACTTTAGCAAAGTTGTAAGATATAAATACATAATAATGCTGATGATACGGGTTTATTTCCAACAAAACCCAGCAGCAAGAGATAGAGAAACTCCATATAAAATTACTGTAGACAAAATGTTTGGGAGTCTACCTGCCAAGAAAAACCCAGGAACTATATAAACACAATTAAAAACACACTTCACAAATAAAATCAGATCTAAATAACTGGAAAAATATTAATTGCTCAAGGGTAGGCTAAGTATTATAAAAACGACAATTCTGCCTGAATTAATTCACTTATTCAGTGCTGTACCAATCAAACTACCAAAAAATTATTTTATAAACAAGAAAAAACAATAATAAAATTCATTTGGAAGAACAAAAGGTCAAGAACATATTATAAGACACAGTAGTAAACGACTATAGTAATCAATAATTTGATTACTATAGACTCCAGCTTCTGGGATAAGAACTCACTATTTGACAAAAACTGCTAGGAAAACTGGGAAATAGTATGGCAGAAACTAGGAACAAACCAACATCCCACACCCTGTACGAAGATAAGGTTGAAATAGGTAGATGATTTGCCCATAAAGAATGATATCATAAGCAAATTAGGAAAAACAAGAAATAGTTTACCTGTCAGATCTATGGAGAAGGGAAGAATTTATGACCAAATGAAACAGAGAACTATGAAATATAAAATGGATAATTTTAGTTACATTAAATTTACAAAGTTGTGCACAAATAAAACCAACGCAACCAAGATTAGAAGGAAAGCAGAAAACTAGGAAAACAATCTTTTACAGCCAGTACCTCTAATAAAGCCCTCATTTCCCAAATATATAGAGAATTGAGTCAAACTTATAAGAATACAAGTCATTCTCCCCAATTGATAAATGAGACAGGAAGTTTTCAGATGAAGAAATTAAATCTATAGTCATATGAAAAAATGCTCTAAATCACTACTAATTAGAGAAATGCAAATTAAAACAACTCCGAGGTACCACCTCAAACCTATCAAATTGGCTAATGACAGAAAAGAAAAATGATAAATGTTGGAGAAGTGGTGGAAACACTGTTGCATTGTTGGTAGAGTTGTGAACTGATCCAACCATTCCAAAGAACAACTTGGAACTATGCCCAAAAGGCAATCAAACTGTGCATACCCTCTTTGATCAAGCAATACCACTACTAGGTCTGTATCCCAAAGGGATCGTAAAAAAGGGAAAAGGACCCACACGTACAAAAATATTTATAACAGCTCTTTCTGTATTGGTCAAGAACTGGAAATTGTGGAGATGCCCATCAACTGGGGAATGGCTGAACAAGTTGTGGTAAATAAACATACCAGAATATATCATTCTATAAGAAATGATGAGCATGTAGATTTCAGAAAAATGAAGAAAGTAAGGCAGTTTCAATAACTCTTAAGATCCTTTCCAGTACTAAATATAAAAGGAAGGAAGGAAGGAAGGAAGGAAGGAAGGAAGGAAGGAAGGAAGGAAGGAAGGAAGGAAGGAAGAGAAAATGGCAACTTGTTAGGAACTCAAGATCTGAATAAAAAACCATGTCTTTTGAACCAAGAAACAAAAACCAAATCCCTCTACTTATGTCTCTGAATAAATCCAGGGAGAATTAATACAGTTGGCTTCTCATTGTCACTTCACTGTAGCAAATCTTCCATATGTCTAAATTTTGTGTCCCTTTCTCTTCCATTTACTCATTTGATCCAAAAAAAAAAAAAAATGAAGAGAGCTTGTTGGCACAAGGAAAAAAATTTTTTTAATCTAATTTATATTTCAAGTGAAAGAAAAGAAGGAAAAAGTCAACTGATGGAATAAATGGCTATCTGGTAATAAAAGTGCAATGGATATAGATATGTGTCACCAAAAATTCTAATAGACTTTGCAACATATTCCCTCCCTCAGTAGTGAGTTTAAAGGAAAGTTTTGATGAGGAATGTTCAAAAGTCATAAAAATTTCATCTGTGTTTAAGAGCTTCCAAGAATAAATATTCTAAGGGATCTATGATTCTGTCTATGTGGCTTCTCCCCTATAAATAGAGACACACTACAAAAAAACAAAACAAACAAAAAAAGAAGGGAAAAAAAAAGAAAAACCCAAAACCTGCTTACTGTGGCTAAAAAATACATCACCATGGGATACAACTCTGCAATCCTCCGTTCTCATCTCCACCTCCTGGCTTCCCTCTGTCTTCCTCCAAGTCCCACCTAAAATCCCACCTGTACAGGAAGTCTTTCCTGATCTCCTTTATTCTAGTGCCTTCCCTCTCTGCTGATTATCTTCAATTATCCTATATATAGACTGTTTGAACTTAGTTATTTGCATAGTCTCCTGTTAGATTGTGAGCTTTTTGAGGGCAAAAACTGTCTTTTTATTTTTCTGAATACCTCCAGCTCT
The DNA here is from genome assembly GCA_011680675.1 of Gymnobelideus leadbeateri. Taxonomy (NCBI): domain Eukaryota; kingdom Metazoa; phylum Chordata; class Mammalia; order Diprotodontia; family Petauridae; genus Gymnobelideus; species Gymnobelideus leadbeateri. The sequence goes on along the minus strand of WOXC01006922.1, from coordinate 541,326 downwards.
GGTAAAGAGTAGGTTCTAATAAATATGTGTTGACTGACTGAATTTAGCTGGGCTGATCAGGCAGCATATAATATACTGCCAAGATAAGATCTGCTTATACTCAAGATAAGATTTGCCAGAGCTCTGACCAAAGGCAAAGGCTGTGAGAGCCCAGAGTCAGTTCCATAAGACATTATATAAGAATGTGAATGGAGATGAAATAAAATGTTACTTTATTATGAGGCCATCTATCACTCATCATAAATGTATTAGCTCACAAAACTATTATCAGGAAAATGCTTTGCAAACTATACTGTAGAAATGGAGAACTATATACAAAGAAATCAGGCCCCCTCAGGGAATAGGTGTGCTAGGCTCTTTTACTCCAAACTACTTCAGTACCTTCAGTTCAAGTTTCACATAGCTGAGCATATATGAAACAAGGGTCATGAGGATGGCCAGGAAAAAAAAAGCTTCCAGCAACAGAAGCAGTGCAGGTGCCACAGCCAGGGAAAGTGTGGCTGTGCTCTCTAAGTGGTGTCTAAGCCGTTAGGTCTGACATCTTGATCCTCAGGTACTAACAAGCTGCAATTTACATTTAAGTACCGCCACCTCGCCCCTCACTGCATCTTACTGGCTTTAGAAGATGTTGTAAGTCAGGTCAATCAGAAGACAGAAAAAAAAGCAAGAGGAAGGTACAGAAATTCAACCCAGAAAAGGCTGTTTCAACCAATCCGTCAGATATATATCTTAATAAAAAAAAAATGAAGGCTGAATATAGAGTCAGAGAACCTACGGAGAAATACAAGCTTAGCAATTATTACTTCTCTGAGTCTTAGTTTTCTTATCTATAAAATGAAGAAGTTGGCCCAGATGGCCTCTCAGGTCTAGCTTATAAACCTATTCTTCTCTAATCCTTGTGGCCCAAAGATTCTATAAGATTCAATGAGAACATTGGCAACACATAGTCACTGAACACAGTTATGCTTTGGGTAGGCTATTATATTATGAAGGAGACAAAGTGCAGAACCCTGGAGGAAATAAGGTTTAAAGAAAATATAGTCACTGCCTTCATGGAGCTTACAGTACAGACAGGAGAAAAAACACCATCATTACAAAAATATGTAATACAAACACATGATGCATTAGACAGGTGCTAAAACAAAATATTATCTGAGATCTAAAAGGAAGAGCTTTTCTAACATTGAGGAATTAAAGGAGGATTTCTGAAACAAGCAATACTACATTTAGGTGAATTCAGCTCTGCTGAAATGGCAGAACCTGAAAAATAGTTATTAAGGGTTTGAAAACAGTATTTCTATTTATCATTTAAATCACTCAGATGCCTTCTGCTACTATCTCCTTCACCTGTCTCACACGAAGAGATGGCCCTTCTCCTTGACAAAGGAAATACTTCTACATTCATATGTGATTCCATTCCATCCTTCTTCCAGTCTTCTCCAGAAGACTGTCCCTTCTATCATTCCCTATTCTCTCAGTATACTATGATCTCTCCTCATGTGCTGGCGGTTTCTCTACTGCCTACTACAAAAATGCCCAGATCTCTCCCATCATCAAAAATCTCTCTTGATCTATCCACCTCCACTATCATATCATCCTGTATCTCTGCTTCCTTTCATGGTTAAACTCCCTAAGAAGGGGGTCCACAAAAAGAGCTTCTGCTTTCCTCTCACTGTCTTCATTCTTTAGTCTAGCTTCCAATATCATCACTGAAATGAAACAAGACTTCTTCGCTGCCAAATCTTAGGGCTTTCTCTTGCCTTTGACATCATGCTTCTCTCTAGACTTTCATGACATATGTTTCTGGTCATCCTCCTACCTGTCTGACTGCTGCTCCTCGGTCTCCTTTACTGGATTATCATCCAGGTTGCTCCTATAACTATGGGTATCTCCCTTTAGGTTTTTTTTTTTGAGCCTTCTCTTTTTATACTATTTTGCTGGGTAATTTCACCAGCTCCCATGGATTCAATTATTATTTCTAGGCTGACGTCTATTTTTCTATAGGTCTATTTTTCTAGCCCTAACCTCTCTGATAACTTCTAATCTCCCATCTCCAACCACCTTTTTGGATACCTCAAACTGTATGCCCTGTATTCATATTATCTTTCCCCAAAAAACTTCCCCTCTTTCAAATTTTTCTATTACTATTGAGGAGAATCATCATCTTCCCAGTCACCCAGGGTTGACAATCTGGGTGTCATCCTCACTCTCTTACCCCTTAACCAATAGGTTACCAAGTCTTGTCAATTCTACCAGTGGACATCTTTCATAAATGTTCCTTTCTCTCTACTCCCACACCCAACAGGGCCTCATCATCTTATGTCTGGATAGCTGGTAACTTTCGCTGCTTTAATTCTCTTTCTACTCTAGTCAAGAGATGAAGAAATATGAATCAGATGACAATATAATCAGATGGATTCAGAACTGTTTAGATAGATAGACTCAAAGAGTAGTTTTACTGGTTCAATGTCAATGTTCCAGGAGATCTTCAGTATTTGAGAAAGACCAGGGGATCGGTACTTGGCCTTGTGAGTTTTAATACTTTTATCAATAACACAGAAAAAGGCATAGAGAGTATGCTCATTAAATGTGTGACCTTTAAAGCAAATAGTAGAACCAGAAGCTAGAACAGAATGGAGAATACATAGGGTGGCTAGATGGTACAGTGAACAGAGCACTGACCCTGGAGTCAGGAGGACCTGAGTTCAAATTCGGCCTCAGACACCTGGCATACTTACTAGCCATGTGACTTTGGGCAAGTCACTTAACCACAAATGCCCTCCAAAAAAAAAATTCATACATAACTGCCATACGTTTCCTAATTCTTAATAAATTAAACTACACATGGTTAAGGTCACCCAATTTTTCCAGGACTTACAACCTGTCTTAAGTTCAAATAGTCGGATAATGGTAGTTATTAGCCCTGCTGGTATCTTACCCCTGCCTTTTGGAGTCCTTGGCTTTCTTTAAGACTCAGGCTGTTTCCCTCAGCTGTTTGTGCTTTTCCATTCAAGGTACATTATGCCTGCTTTGTATATACTTTTCTAGGGTGTCTCAAAAGTGTTTATGTTCATTTTGCTTCCCCTGGCAGAAGATAAGATCTTGCCTTTGTATCCTCAGCACTTGCAGAATGCCTACCACATAGTAGAGTTTAAAAAATACTTGTTCATTAAAGCTTGTGGAACTGAATGTTGTAAACTGGGGGAAAAATGGGGGGGAAGGTGGTAAAAGGCTGAACTAGAGTGGTGGCCATGGTAACAGAGAGAAAACAGTAGAAAGATAATATCGAGGCTTTTCAAGAATTGGCAACTGGGGGGTGGCTAGGTGGCACAGTGAGTAGAGCGTCAGCCCTGAAGTCAGAAGGACCTGAGTTCAGTTCCGGCCTCAGACATTTAATGCACACACAAACAAAAACCTAGCCGTGTGTCCTTGGGCAAGTTACTTAACCCCAATTGCCCTCCAAAAAGAAAAAAAAAATTGGCAACTGATGGGATCTAAAAGGTGTAAGAAGATGACCTGAATGGTTAAAAGGAGAGTTAGTCTAACCACCAGGGATCTGGGACTTTGCCCCAGGCCCCAGTTCATCAAATGTGATCAGCCTGACTGACCATCTGCGTAGTTCCATTCCTAACCTAAGCACTAACCAAAACCTTTTCATCTTTCATGCACTGAACCCTCCTTTAGGTGTTGTGTCCCTCCGTTAGAATTTGAGCTCCTTGAGTGTAGTGACTATCTCATTTTTTAATATGTATCTCCAGTAATTGTTACAGATTGCTTAATAAATACACAGAGGGCTTAATAACACTATTCCATTCTATTATTCCATTTCTTATCCTAAGGAAAAGGAAAAATTTCCAATGTACCCTAACAGAATTCCCAGGCAAGGTAAAATTAAAAATATAGCAATATCTAAATATATAAATAGGCTCTTGAGTCCAAACATAAATGTCAAGGTCTCATCTTTCGAACCACAGCTTTAAACCCTTCCCCACCAAATGCCTGCCACCTTCCCCACTCTCCCCCATACCCAGTCTCTCCATGCAAGTAGTGAGGCAATTCACACTTTGAGAATGGGTTCTCTGGTAACTGAGAGTCTGGCACTGTTCCCTGAGTACAAGGCAGCCCTCAAACTGCTTCCCTCATTTACACTCCTACAGCAATTCTGAAGGTTTAGCATACATTTAATAACCAATGATTCTTTTGAAACTTGAGATTCTAATTGAACAAAAGAGTGACAACAAAACGATGATAGAACAACTAACTCTGGGCACAAAAAAAAAAAAAACCTTATCGAATAAGAGAAGCTTTATTTTGCCTACTCAGAATTTCCTCTGCCAAGTTCCACCTGCATTCACTTGGTTTCCTACTATAAAAACAACTTACAAAAGGATTTTCTAAACATCTGGAGGCCTAAAGCCTGCCCTATTACCCAAAACTGGGTTGCTCTCTAGCTTCTTTTAGGAATGAATTTATTGACTCTAAGGAAGTCAAAAACAAAACAAAAACTAGAAACCATACTGAAATGCAGCTAGCATTTTTTGTATGGCACCTACTATGACAGATAAGCTGTGTTCTGATCTATAGCCATAAACTTAGAAGTGGTCTTCTTGGTTAGTGATAGTTGTTTTGCTGTGTGAATTTCTACAAGTCATTATGATTCCCCAATGCATTTTAGTTAGATAATTCAACATATAAACAGGTAATAAACTCAGCTATTCTAGAAGGGATAGAATAAGATTCCCTCTTCTCCCACTAATCTGTGCCAAAAAGTGAACCACTATGGATCTAACAATGTGGAGAGTTCACACGGCAAAAAGTCAAATAATAAAATAGACAAAGACATAACAACTACCTTACAAACTAGTTGGAGAGATAAGAATACACATCTGAAAGAAGTGATGGTACTAGCAAGCAGCTAAGATTTTATATGGCACTTTAAGATTTACAAATTGCTCTACAAATACCATTTCATTTGATCCTCAGAATCCTATCATTATGCTCATTTTACAGATGAAACAGAAGAAGTGAACTGTTGGTGACTGAGGCCAAAATCTGAGTTCAGGTCTCCCTGACTCCAGAGGTCCAGTATTTTAGCCAGTATGCCTTGGGTGAATTTGAGGACCTTTCTTGCTTTGAAAATAAACTTTGCCCCCTAATAGGTTGAATGTGGTCACATGGAGCCTTGTGGTGGGAGACTTGTTTTTCAGGAAGGAAAACTTTTGTTACTTTGTTGTCAAGTGGGTCATGAGGGTTGTGATGTTCCCTGACCCTGGAGAAGGCTATATGTACCTCCGAGATTTGCTTTGGGAAGAGTTGTGTGATTTGACGAGATGAGACTCTGGGCAGCCGTTGAGCCCCTCAGCTTTGAAAACCCAAATATTGCAGCTACAGCCACCTAGCTGATAAATTACAGAGTAAAAATAACTAGAAAATAAGCTATACATTTATGAAAAAAAGGAGCCTATGACTTAGAGCTGTAAATGCATTCCAATCCCAAAATTCTTAAAAGCATCTAGGAGGAAAACACTAAAAGTTCTATTTGTGCTTATTATTACACTGCTTACTAATACGTTTTTCAAAAGGCTCTAGTCAAGCCATTCACAAGAGTATCCCTTTTAAATTTCATTTCTGTCTCTCAAAGAGAGGTGACACCTATAACATCATGCAATTTCTAGAAATGTCAGCATAGGGTAACCAAAACTGTAGATGCAGAAGCTTACCTTTTGCCAGACGTTCCAGACGCTTGCCATGCTCTGGAGGTATAGCATACCTAGAAGAAAACAAGAAACAAAACAGAAAATAGTGACTACACCATTAATGGAAAGAAAAACAAAGTCACTAAAAGGATGCATTTTCAAAGTTGGAAGTACAGCTCCAATAAAAAAGAATACTCCAGGGGGTCGGAGTCAAGATGATGGAGTAGAAACAGGACTTCCTTGTGGTTCTGGCTTCCACCTCCTCCAATTCATGTAAAAAGTGACTCTGAACAAACTTTGGAGCTACAGAACCCACAAAATGACACAGAGAAGCTAACCTCCCACTGAGGACAGCCCAGCAGGCCAGCGTAGCACTGGGAGCCAACCCCAGCCCCATAGGAGCCTGAGGTTTTAGCTTCAGGACGGCCTGAGCAGCCACCGGCTGGAGAGACTTCAGATCACCAGCAGTGGTTTACAAAATTATCAACACATAGATGCTAAGGACAAAGTGAAAGGTCAGTGCAGTGTGGACTTTGGGATCTAGTAGTTCGGTCCAGCCTTTATCCCACTGCCACATGACAGCTTCAGCTCCTGGCTTGCAAATTGTAGGGGGACCAAGAAATCAGTCTGAGGGGTAATCGCTCTTGCTTTAACCTGCTTGGATCTGGATTGCAGTCTAGGGAGGAGGTCCTGGGGTGAGTGACCAGCTTGCCAGAGCGTGTGGAAACTTCAGAGAGGGCGCCTGTCTAATAGCCTTGGCAGCTGAGAAAACCCCAGCGATTTGGGACAAAGCTCCCCTGGCTGGTAGCAGAGTCCCACTGTGGCAAAAAAAAAAAAACAAAAAAAAACCTCAAAAGTCAAGTAATTGAGTGGCAACATTAGCAGGTAAAGGAAGCAAAGCAAGCAGAGCAATCCAACTTTACACTTCTTTGGGGGACAAAAAGGATCAAAGCATGGAAGAGGAGGAAGACAATGAAGTAAGGATTCCTGCACCAAAAGCTTCCAAGAAAAATATGAGCTGGTTACAGGCCATAGAGGACCTTAAGAAGGATTTTGAAAAACAAAAAAGAGAAGTGGAGGAAAAACTGGGAAGAAAAATGAGAATGATGCAAGAAAATTATGAAATGAGAATCAATAACCTGACTGAAGAAAATAACTCCTTTAAAAAAAGACTAACTCAAATGGCAAAAGAGGCTCAAGAAGCCAATGAGCAGAAGAATGCCTTAAAAAGCTGAATTTGCCAGGTGGAAAAAGAATCTCAAAAGCTCACTAATTCCTTCAGAATTAGTTTGGAACAAATGGAAGCTAGTGACTTTATGAGAAAGCAAGATTAATAGATCCAAATAAATGAAAAAATAGAAGGCAATGTGAAATATCTCAACCACTGCCTTGGAAAATAGATCCAGGAGAGATAATTTTAAAATTACTGGACTACCTGAAAGCCATGATCAAAGAAAGAACCTAGAAATCATCCTTCAAGAAATGCTCAAGGAAAATTGCTCTGATGTTTTAGGGCAAAACAGAGATTGAAAGAATTCACTGATTACCTCCTGAAAAAGATCCCAAAAAAGAAAACTCCTAAGAATATTGTAGCCAGGTTCTGGAATTCCCAGATCAAGGAGAAAATATTACATGCAGCCAGGAAGAAACAATTTAAATATTGTGGAAACACAATCAGGATAACGCAGGATCTGGCAGCTTCTACACTGAGGGATCAAAGGGCTTAGAATATGATATGCCAAAGGTCAAAGGAGCTGGGATTAAAACTAAGAATCACCTACCCAACAAAACTGAGTATCATGTTTCGGAGAAAAATATGGTCATTCAATGAAATAGAGGACTTTCAAGCATTCTTGATGAAAAAAACCAAGTTGAATAGAAAATTTGACATTCAGATAGATACATGAAGCATGAGAAGGTAAACAGGGAAAAGAAATCATAAGGAACTTATCAAAGTTGAACTATTTTTATTCCTACATGGAAAAACAATAACTGTAACTTATAAAACTTTTCTCAGTATGAGAACAGTTGAATAGAATACACACACATACACACACACACACAGATATAGATATAGATATAGATATAGATATAGATATAGATATAGATACAGGAGGGTATGTGGGCATATGTGTGAGTGTGTGTATGTATGTGTACAGGTATACATAGAGGGCACAGGACCAATTTAATAGGAAGAGATGATACTTAAAAGGTGAAATTAAGAGGTGAGAGAGGAATACAATGAGAGGAGATATGGGAGAGCACAGATTGGAGGAGGGGATATACAGTGGGATTGCTATTTTGGAGTGGGGGGTAGGGGAAAAACAGGGAGAAAATTTGTAACTCAAAATCTTGTGGAAATGAATGATGTAAACTAGAAGTTAATAAAGTATTTGATAAAATTAAAAAAAATACTACTAGCATTTTCCCCCATTCAGAAAATTAAAGCATAAAGTAAGCTCTAGTCAGCTACCTTCCTAAAGCCTTTGCAAATCTGTAGAGCTTTCAACCAGAACTTTGTTTATTGCACATTAACTAAAGGAACAAAACATTTCAGTAATGAGAAAGAAATTTAATTTGAAGATACAAAGTCACATTCAAAACATTATGAAAAGTGGAAGCTGGAAGGTAGCAAAGTAATGTCCTACTAATGTTACATGCAAATACCCCAGGTAGGTTTACGTTTGAGAGATGAACTTGGACTTTTTTCTGTTCCCATTAAGAAATGATGCCTAAGAAATGAGGCAGAGCACTAAACCTGCAATACAGAGAATGCTAGGAAATTCCAATTCCTCTTTCCCATCCACACTCATATCCATTCCAAAGTGAGACACTTTAGCTAATATAAAATTCAATCTTCAAATGAAATTATAGCAAACAAGGACCTTAGCAAGGCTCCTTTACCAACACAAAACTAGAATTGTGTGCCATTAATCTCAAGCCTTTGGAACTCTACCTCTTCCAAGAAAGGAGGATAGGGACAAATAAAAGTCTCCCTGCACCCAACCAAGAGGAATTAAATATATTATGTGTTGTTTCCCAGTTTTCATGTGTTCCTTAGTCCAGGGTGCAATCCTGTACCAGAAATTACCATATTTCCTATTTCACAATTAGAAACTCAAATTTGATCTGTCAGAAATAAGGTAATTTTTCCTCTTGAAACCTTATTCAATGACACAAGGAAAAAGACCATTATACAGAAAGTACTTCCAGACTTTAGAACCATCTGAGCCAGTTTAAGTTGGGAGTTTTAAAAACAAAATAGGAAAAATATCATGTAGTATTTGATCACAGAGAATAGAAATAATATATTGTTGGTATCCTCTGACCAATGGCAGTACCTTCAACTATTTAATTATCAAACAATTCAATTCCACTTGTCTTAGAAAAACTTAGCAGTTATCCTTTAAAAGTAGCCATTTATCACTTACATAAAGATGTAAAAATTAATCCTGATCCAAAGCTCCTTTTTGGGATTAATGTCCCTTAAAACAGGGAAATGAAACATTCTGTTTCTTCTGGGAAAATGCTAAAGGATTGGGAAAGAACTAATTTATGGCTACAAGGCTGTTGATGATTAATGTAATATCCCTAGTCTACAATGATGCTTTCACTTAATTACTGCCTGTAATTGGGAGTTGTAAAGATAAGATTAATTGAATCTGGGGGATGTTAAAAGTTTAATACATTGGAACATGGTTCTTCTGTTATCTGAAACTACAGATTGCAAGAAGCCAAACAGTGTTCAGAAGAAGAACCCCTGGAGAGATTAAAGTGGAGTTTGTTTGGCCAGGAAAGCTGGACAACAGAACTGAATCTACTGGTCTATAAAGCCATAAAAAGCCCATGAATAAAAACTACCTCATCTTCAAATAAATACAAAATTATTATTTAACAAGAAGTGTTTTTTGTTCCCCCTTTCAACTTTCTTTTTACAAAATTTAACCATACACAGTTAGCTAAAAAAAAGTCCCCTTACCTTTTTCTCACCCCTTGTCCTTCTTTCCAAACCTTCCAAAAAATGCTAGGCCATTGAGTAATCAAATAAACTAACAAACATTTACGCTTTTACTATGTGAGCCAGTACAGCTGGATCTGGCCTAAAAGATGGAAAGCCTGGGTTTAAGTTTCATCTCTGACTAAAAGGCTAGGTGGTCCTAGTTAAGGCCCATTTTAACCTCCAGTATCGCAGGCAAGGTGAAGAACAAGTGCCAATTTGTATTGGCATGAATAGTTCCTCACTAGGAGCTTTCTATACTGATTTGATTACAGAATAGCTTGGTTGTGAATGGTTAAAAATATTTTGTCAAAGGAAAGGTACAAGTGGGAACAAAGAAGTACTTACTAGTGGCAATTCCATAGTTAATTTATGTGTTTTTTTTAAATAGTTTTTAATGGCTTTTTAGACTTAAAAGGTCTGTCCTTGGCCCTACCCTCTTTTTTCTTTACAATGTCCCATCTGGTCCTAATATCAGCTTTCAAGGGTTCAGTAATGATGACTAGCTAGATGACTACATATCCAGCACTATTCTACTCCTACATCTTGAAATGGATGCCCCATAAGCACTTTATGTTCAACATACCCAAAAAAAGGAATTCATTCTTTCTCCCTCAACCATCCTCCCAACTTCCTCAATCTCAGTAAACCCCTTCATCAGAATCTTTGATCCCATCCCTTCCTGTCTTCTCTAGCAAATTGCCCTGCTTTGTAATCCCCCACTCTCAATAATCTCTTCCTATCTATTGGCTCATTCCCTATTGCGTTATATAAATACATTCATGTCTCCTCCATCTTAAAACAAAAACAAAACCCTCAATTGCTACTACCATCCCTTCTGAGTAGCTATCACTTCTTCTTAGCTAACCATTTACACTTGCTGCCTCAACTTCCCATCTTACCACTTTAATTTTAAGGCCAATACAATCTGGCTTTTGACCTCATCATTAGACTGAAACTGCTCTCTCAAAGTTACCAATAGTCTCATAATTGCTGAATCTAATAGCCTTTTCACACCTCTCTTTCTTCCTGACCTCTGGTGAATTTGACACTTAACCCTCTTTTCCTGGATGCTGTCTTCTCTGGTTTTCAGGTGAGTGTTCTCTCTCTTCTGGTTCTCCCCTTACTTGTCTAACTACTCCTCAGTCTCTTTTGCTGGTTCTTCACTCAAGTCATATCCACTAATAGCTCAGTTGATGATCTTCATCAGTTCCAATGAATTCAACTATCATTATCAAGTATCATATCTAAATATTCACCCTAAACTCTCTCCTTAGTTCCAGTCTCACATAAACAACTGCCTCTTAGGCATCCCATATAAGATGCTCAAAGGCATGTCCAAAACAAAACTCATTATTTTCACTCCAAATCCTCTCTTCCTCCATCCAAATTTCCCTATTAACTGTCAATACCACCTCCCTTCTCATTCACATTCACTCCACATAGCCAATCTGCAATCATTTATACCTTCAAAATATTGTACCCCTTCTCTCCACTCACACAGCAAACCACCCTCAACACTTCAGCCTTCTGTTTGGTCTCCCTGCCTCAAGTCTCTTCCCACTCTAGTTCATCCTTCACTTACATGCCTCCCATCTACTCTGTATGTAATTATGTAATTGTCTATGCCTAGTTATTTATATATTGATATATATATATGTGTGTGTGTGTGTGTATATATATATATATATATATATATCTTGTGTCCACCAGTAGAATGTGCTCCTTGAGCACAGAGAATGTTTCTTTCTTTCTTTCTTTGTATCCCTGTCACTTAACAAACTATACTGAGAGATAGCAAAGGGTTAAGTTTCCATAGGCCCCTGAACTAGGTAACAACACTAGCCACCTTCTCATTGGTCGTCCCCAAATCTGGTGTGTAGATATGCATAAGTGAGGGATTGAAGGATGTTTCCATCTGATTGGGTAAAAAGCTCAAATAAATAATTATGATAATAAAGGATTATCAATTATAACTCTCATTGGCTGTCTCCAAATTTGGTGCATAATAGGGGATTGGAAAACATCATCCTCTGATTATGGTAATGAAGGAGTGAGTTTGCTTTGCACTGATTAGCTAGCTACTCTGGAAGAGATTATGAGCCCACCTCACGGACCAATGGTGAGACTGGACAGGGAGTGGGCTGGGTTAGGATTAGAATAACAGAAACCTACAAGCTGGATAACACAGCTTGAGCCAGGAAGGCTGTGCCCTTTCTTATGAGAAAGAATAAAGGACTCTTTCTGCTTTCCCACTTAGACTACTTTTTAAAAATTGTGATAGTGGGAGAGGTGGAACCAAGATGGTGGAGTAAAAACAGGACTTCTGCTCCGCTCTGGCTTCCACCTCCTCCAATACATGTGAAAAAGATTTAGTATAAATACATGACAGATATCTTCAAATAACCAAAGAGCTGCTTTGAAATCAATTCCAACTCCCACAGACTGCCCAATTACTCCTTGGCCCAACTATTTGAAACTTGTCCATAACAACTATGCAAATCAATTGGTTATTATACCAAATGGGGGTATGACTAGACATTTCTTTTAAATTTGTTTTACCCCACATTTTCCCAGTTCTCAATCTTCTGAGGTTTCACACAAAGTAATCCTCAGCAAGTATAAACTGGAAGGGTATGAATAGTTCCGCTATCTATAGCTATATAGATATATAGATATTAGATATGGGTGGGGCTATCAGAATTAGCCCCAGCAACTATTACAGGTAGCAACTTAGTTGCTTCAAGATCAAATGTGTCCTGTAGCATTAAATTTAATGCCACAAAAATGCCAAGGAGGTCAAGGCAGACAAAATATACCAACATTTTTTAGAAGGTTAGCCTTCACTGGCGAACATGAACAATTCCTGGCCAGAAAAATACAGTCAAATCAAAACTTGTTTACTGAGTATGCACTCCATGCACACTGTAGGAAATGTCAAAAGCATATAAGACCGCCCTTGAGGAACTCATGGTATGTGTAAAAAGCAGTTTTTTAAAAAAGATTTATACAAGAGGTTGAGAGAAAGCTAGGGATGCCACAGGATACTAAACATAGCTTCCAAAGAATAGCACAGGGGATATATGAAATCAGAGGAGAAAAAGAACATTAGGGCTGTAGTTTAGCAAAGCCTTAATGAAGGAAGGCTAGAACTTTAAAAAGGAGAGGGAGTGAGGGAAAAGAAAGGAGAACACATTCTAAAGCTCTTATGTAACGAGATCTGGAAGTATTTTGAATGATGGTTTTCACCTTTAAAATGGAGGAGGAGCCAATTTAGAGCCATTCTCTACCACTAACCAGCAACCTAAGATCAACTACTTCCCCTTTCTTGACCTCGGTTTACTCCATTAATAAAACAACAGGACTGGATTAGATTATCAATTCTTAAAAAATATGTTCTATGGAATTTGACTTCAGTGGAACAGCCAAAAGAAAGTTGTATGCAAGTATCCAGCTAAAAAGCTACTTAAATTGATCACATAACCAAAAAGTTGACAGGTCTAGCTAGTGTGATCTTAAATTGTAGTTCCTTAGTATTTGAATTCTTTCTACATGCTTGCCATATATTTTTTTATATGCAAACTGCATTTTGGCTATGATATTCCTAGGAGTTTTCATTTTAGAGTTTTTTTTTTTTTTTTCCAGGAGGTGACTAGCATACTCCTTCACTTTGTTTGCCTTCTGGTTCTAAAAGATCTACGCAGTTTTGTTTTAATATTTCTTGGAAACAGGATATCTATGCTCTTTTTTTTTTTTACCTGGCTATCAGGTATTCTATGGTGCTGAAATATTCTCTCTTCAATCTGTTTCCTAGGTCAGTTTCCCACCTACCTCTGTCCCAGCCCCCAAGTTTGCTGTTTGGCAAGATTTTATATCTCTAAGTCAAGCTGTTAATTCCTTTTCCAATTCTTTCTTCCATAACTCTTATATTTATATCAATTTTCCTCTCTAATGATCTTATTTCATTGTTTAAAAACAAAAAACTTTTTAAAAACTCTTGCTTCATCTCTTCTGGGAATTCTAGTTGAACTTTAGCCTTTGAGGCTTTGCTTATAGATGTTTTGCAATTATTTTCTAAGTTTGAGTTTTGAGTATCCTAGTCATCATCATGATAGTTTTTTATGATAAGGTTCTCTTTCTTTTTTTTTTTATTCCAACCTACTTAAGTTGACTTCAGATTTGAAGTTAGAGCAGGGCTCTGCCACACTTTTAGAGGGAAGGTCTGGGATGATGTTATACCTGGCTTACCCATCCTCCAACCTCAGCTCTCCCTCATAGAAGTGAGCAGACTGCCAGGTTTTGCTCTGCCCTTCCCCAGTCAGCTCATGTTCATGGAGGTGTGCAGGCTTCCAGGTCAGGGAGACTTGGTGCTGGCTGATGTGTACTGACCAATCACTGTTTGGGGCCTCTGCAAGTTTCTGCTTATGTAATACCTAACTGTTGGCCTTGTGGTGTCCCTTTAAAAGCTGGCACATTGTCCATGCAGACTCACTGCCTGAACCCAGAAAGTCCCATGGAAAAAGTAAAATCCACTTCCAAATTGTATGGGGGGGGGTGTCCTCTTGTCTCCCTTCTTTTGGCACAATGATCCTGCTGCTACTTTCTTGAGGTACAAAGTGTTATACTGTTGCAAGATCTCACAGATATAGCTCAGAGTAGGGACTTGCAAGCTTTCAGTGGATGACAAAGTCTGATGCCTCACTGATCTGAGTTCTGCAAGTTCTAGATTGCTGCTAGACTTAGCCATTATTAGCCAGTGGGGAAACTCTACTGCTTCAGGACAGACTGCAGGCTCCCCTTTAGTATTTAGTATTCTTAGCCTGGTTATTCTGTAGTTTCAGACTGGCTAGAAGCTGGAAGTGAGAACCTCCTCTGCTCCTGGAATTCACACCTGTTGCTCCTCTCTTGGTATACTGTCCTAAACCCATAACTGCTCTTTCTTAGTTCACCCTGGATCTTTAACCTGGAAGCTGAGTAGCAGGTAACAGCACTGCTAGTTGGCACCTGTTCCCATCATGTTCCCCTTATATGGATCTAGTATCTCCCCTTGCCCTCTTGTACAGAATCTCCTTGCATTACACAGTAGTCCACCTGTGTGCATACTCCTGGCCAGACCCCAACCCCACTGTTTGCAGACTTCTCTTTCCTTATGTTGACCTGGGCTCTTCTTAGATTTCCTGATCAGGATTCAGTCTAGAGAGTTTGAGGGTAGGAATGGGCACGGTTGTGGGAAACTACCTGTACAACCAACTATTACCCCACTGTCCTAGCTTAATCTCCCAACAGTGTCAAATAAAGGCAAGGAAATTCAGGCCAAAGAAAAAAGACAATATATTAGTATCAAATAATTAGCATACTCATCTTTACTCTCTGGAGTCTTTTGTTGTTTTTAAAATGTCTAGGCCAGTGCTTACTGAGACCCCATTTGGGGGTCATGAAAAATTTGGCAATAGTGAAAGGCTCCTGAAGGCACAATGACCAAAAATTAATTAAAAATCAAACAAATAATGAATCTGAGGTTGTTCACAGCAGCACTTGCCTGTGTTGCATCACACAACTTCCCTGCACATGCCCTCAGGCCATACAACCCCAATGAACACTGCAGAAAGATGAAAGGGGAACTCTCTCCAGTGTGAAAAGTTTAAGAAGCCCTGGCCTAGACTATGATTTCACTGGTGCAGGAAATGCCTGCTGTGGAAACTCAGACAGGCAACTATGCTTGTCCTGAGCACTAAAAAGCTAGGTCTCAAATATACAATTTAAATCCAGGTCTTCTTAATTCAATGACTGGCCTGGCATCTACATAGGACTATGCTAGGGGCAAGAAGAAGATGAAAAAAGGCAAAGGACAAATGACGCGGGTGAAGAGATGAAAGAGAAAGGAAATTTACTGATAATAATGAAAAATATTAAAACTGCTTCCTCTTCAAGAAAAATGCTCTTTGGATGGGAAAGAACAAAAACGGGAATAAAAATACAAATGAATGAAAACCACATAATAACCTAGCTTCCTAATAAACTGAGTTCAAGTCATTGCGCCCAGATGAACTACATTCCAGTATACAGGGTAACTGATGAATATGATTACTAAGCCTCTCTCGGCAATCTTTAAGATCTTAAAGAAATGTAAGTTGCCGAAGGGCTAGAAAATCAGGAGGCGGGGAAAGGACATAATGATGAGGGAGAGAGAAATGCGGCATCTGCAGACGTGGGCCAATAAGCTTTACTTCTATTCCAGGCAAAATTCTGGAATGATTTATTTTATTTTATTTCATTTTATTGCTTTTTAGAGAGGGGAAGGTAGGGCAATTGGGGTTAAGTGACTTGCCCAAGGTCACACGGCTAGTTTTGTGTGGATTTGAACTCAGGTCTTCCTGGCTCCTGGGCTGGTGCTCTATTCACTGCGCCACCTAGCTGCTGCAAAAATCAGTGGAAAGTAAAAAATTTTTAATATCAAGAAAACATTCCTTAAAACCAAGTAAAATTATGAAACTATCTGTTAACTTCTAGATCGAATCATCTATAAATAATGCCTTTATTGCTTTCATGTTCTACCGTTTCTTAAAGCCAACCTATAAAAACCTTAGGCAAGGGGCGGCTAGGTGGCGCAGTGAGTAAGAGCTGAGTAAGAGAGCCGGCCTCGGAGTTGGGATGACCCGAGATCAAATCCGGCCTCAGAAAATGAGCACCCACACATAAAATAATGACTAGCCATGTAACCTTGAGCAAGTTACTTAACCCCAATTGCTTAAAAAAAACAAAACAAAACCTCAGGCAAGTCACTTTTCACTCAGCATAGTACCCCACTCCTACCTCCAACATGGACCTGTGCTTTATATTTTCTTCTTCCTTGTCTGTAAAATGATGGTATTTAATTAAATTGATTCTGAACTCTAAAATTTGATTGTAAATTGGGTCAAGTAAAGACAATGAAGGGACCTATATGCAAAAGATATCCAAGCTAACTAAAGAGGCAGCTTGTTGACACATTGCTAGACTTGGAGTCAAGAATACCTGGGCTCAAATGTTACTTTTGATACATTTTATAAAAGCATAGCCTCCCTGGGCCTCGGTTTCCTCAAAAATGAGTCACTGGACTAAATGGCTTCTTAGGTCCCTTCCAGCTCTAAATGACCTATGATTCATCTTCAGATATCGGGCTCATCAAATTCATCTATACCTAATAAATCTATACTTCTATTAAAGATTCCTTACTAGCCAAGCAGTATGAGAATCTGAGCTAAAGTAAGATAATCAGAAAGAAACGTACCCTCTGTATCCAACTCAGTGAACGTAAGACACTGTCTTAGGAAGATCCTGCCCGGATGCCTGCCACAGAGGATGCTATTAATAGGGTAATGTTCACGGTGGTTTGTTTATTCCCCTGGAATGGTTTGATGGATGTGAATAATTATCAGACTATAAAAGCCAGCAAATGTGCTATTTTCTATCGCTCTAAATCATCAAACAAATAAAGTGTGAAACAGCATTTTTGAATATAATTTTCCCCTCTAATGGCTTAGAATTATTATCAAGAACAATGAAAATAAATAAGCAAGTGCCTTGTGAGTTAGAAATTAAATGAGTGTGTCAGAAAAAAAAGAACACAGCCCATCTTGGAGAGCAAGAACCTGTTTAGAAACCATTAGTTAAGCAGATATGCTACAGGGGATTTAGCACCACATTAACATACCAACCGCTTCAAATACTAGTCAGTTTACTAGGTGTCTGAAGGCCTGTTCAATGGCGGCCTAAAATCATAGCTCTTTTTATAAGGTGCCTATCGAATCAGGTTACACCACATGCAGCCATACCACCTTACTCTAAAAATAATTCTTAAAAGGCAGCATCCTGAAATGTTGCAGTCCTCAAAACTAAACTTTTTTTTTAATAGCGTGGCTCACTTAGGTGGCCAGATATGGAGAGAAGACACTGCACGAAGAACCAGTAAAATGTCATTCAAGTCACAGTTCTGTCTCTACCACCTTTTAGCTGTGTGAACAACAGCAAGTCACTAACTACAGCCTAATAAGTTTCCTTTCTGTAAATAAAGAGGTTGATGTACATAATTTCTGTAGTTACCCTCCACACCAAAAAGGCTTGACAATTAAGCTAACTATAAAAAGGCCAGCTTGATCAATCCCAAAGATGGAAGCCACCCCCTGCATTTCATCTTAAGACTTTGGAGGGAAAAAAATCAGCCTGCCTCTGGAATGAGGACCACTATCTTACAGTTATACCATCATAATGTTCTTAAAAGGTTCAGTTCAATGATTAATAAGTGTGACCACCATGCATAGGCAAGATACTACACTATGAATGGCGGAACAAAACAAAACCAAAAAACAGTCCTTGCTCTCAACAAACTTAGAAGTCTACTTGGCTACCTTGGGCAAGTTATTGCTCTTCTATGGGTCTTAGTTTGACCATTTGTAAAAGAAGACAGTTTAGACTAAACGATGACTAAGATTCCTTTAAACCCTTAACACTCTATGATTGTGGCTAGTGGGAAGAGACCTGGATCTAGAATAAGCAGAGTTAAAGTCCAGGCTCCAATTTACAAAACTTCCTAACAGTGAAAGTTATCCGTAAATGTGATGAGGTTCCTAGAGAGGTAAAGTGGAGTCACCTTCATTCCTTGGAGGTCTTTAAACGGAGACTGGACAACTACTTTCAGGTGCAGGTTTGACTAGAGAAGTGCAAATATCTCTTCTAACCCTTTTCAGATTCTGTGGCCTTTAGCACTAGCCACCTGACTTTGGGAATTTTAACCAAGAGATGATTAGTGAACATCTAGAAGAGGAAGCAATAATCTTACAAAGAGCCAGTATCATTTACAAGGTGGCATCAGACTACCTCCATTTCTCTGTATCTCATAATGGTGTTACGTGATGCCTCTCCAGTCTTCCTATACCTTATTTCCCTTTACAAACTATGAGTTCCAGTGGCACCAGCCAGATTATGTGGTATATGTTTTGTTTGTACATAGCTGTCTGCATGTTATCTCCCTCACTAGATTGAGTTCCTTGAGAGCAAGGACTGTCTCTGTCTTTCTTTGAACAGTCAGCATTTAGCACAGTGCCTGAAAAAAAAGTGCTTAACAGAAGCTTGCTGAAATCTTGAACGAAACTAGGGAATGCTGGAAACAGTCTACTTAGATTTTAGGAAAGCATTTGACAAATTTTCACCTAATATTCATGTGGACAAGATGGATATTTGTAGGTTAAAGGATAATACAATTAGGTGGATTGGGACTTTGAGAGTCATCAATGACTTCATGTCACTGAGGAAGTAGGTCTCTAGAGAAATGCCTCTGAGATCCATACTTAGTCCTGTGCTATTTAACTTTTTATTAATGACTTGCATAAAGACATATAGATAGCATGTTTATCCAATTAACAAAAGAGCTAGGAGAGATATCTAACAGTGACAAAAAGATCCTGATAGGCTAAAACATTCCATCAAAAATAATGTAGTGAAATTAATGGAGACACATATATAGTCATACTTATGATGACTTTCTAAACGTAAGATGGGGGAGAGCTAGGTAGCAATATATCACAGAGGATCTAGGATTTCAGTACACTGTAAGCTCAAGATGCATCAACAGTATGACACAGCAGCCAAGCTAATTCAATATTTTACAATACTTGACTTGTAATTTCATCAGTATATTCAATTCCCAGGGAAGAAATTCCCCATGTCTTAGAGATCTGCAAAGGGCACTGAGAGGCTAAGCAATATGCCAAAGCTCAAAACACCAGCATGGGTCAGAGACAGAACTTGAAACCAATTCGTTCTCATTTCTAGGCTCATAAGGTGATAATACTGCTGTATTCTGCCCATGCCACATCTGAGAAGCTCTAAATTGCACATATCTATGTTTAATCTGAGAAGAAAGGAGGTACTAGCTATAGTCGTGTATAACTTTTGCTAAGGACAAGAGCAAGAAACGGAGTTTTGCCTCTGACCTAGAGCAATTTCCACTACATGAATCAAAAGACTTCCTATTAAGAGATGCTCTGCTTCCTGCTTCTATCCTCATCCAGCACCTGGTTGTGCTTCCAGGGCTTGATGATGTCAAAGTTGTGGCCTTGTATACAAGTAAAAGAAACCCAAGGTTCTTACCACTCACCATTAAAATCATTGGGCAAATTTTCCAAGATTAGGAGCAATAAACCTGAGGCCTTGGCCAAACTCCAGATGAGGTAATTACATTCTGCTCCATTCAATTCCCCTAGTAGCTTCAACTGGCCTATTCTACCTTTCATTTCCCTTTTAGATGGGAGTGTGGCATTGTAATGCACTGTTAAATGCTTGCTGTGTTCCCAGCTAGGGATGGTTGCCTTTCCAATGGTAATGAAGTGATTCTTAGGAACAGTTTCCCAGATTTCAGCCTTGGTAATATGTGATTTGAAGATGTTACAAGTTTAGAGACAAAAGATACTAAATTCCCCAAATGCCTACATTCTGAATTCCCTTCTAACATTTCTTCATTGGACAACACATTGGCTATTTGGGACTCCCAGCCCAGACACTCTTTTTTAAACAACATTAATACATTTACACACTTTCCCCAAATTGGTCATCAATAAAATTTTCAAGCCTTGTGTTACTTGGTTTCTGGAGATAAGGTCCTGGGCATTTTAGCCAGTAGCCTTCCCACCTCCACAGTGTGACCAATTTCCAGTACCCACCAACAGCTTACAGCAATTAAGCACCAGTGAATTAAAATGTTAATCTCCATGCACCCTTCCTGAATGTTGAGAATGGGTGCCAAGAACAGCCAGTTCAACAGCAGCCCTTTGGAAATGTCAGTTCAGTCTGACTCCTGTTGGAGGGTAAGAAAGTTAATTTCACAGTGTCTGCACAAGGTCTGGGAAAACAGGCCCCTCACTGCTTAACATGCTATAATTACGGAAATAGAAACAAGCAAAGAAATCCTTGAACACTACACTTAAAATGTCTTAGACCAGAAGTCAAGCTCGAGGTTATCTGGTATGAGTAAATCTGCTTTTTGGACAGGCCAAGAAGAAGACCCAGGGCAAATTCAAATGCCTCTCTCTTGGTTCAAATGATGCTCTTAAGCCCATAATAGAGAACCCATGGTATGGTTTTAACCCTCATACAACAACAAAATCTTATTCGTATACCTTTAAACCCAGTGCCTGACGCAGAGTAGGCACTTCATTAATGTTTACTGATTGACTGACTGACTTCTAAGTCTTCAGCTCTGCTCATAGCATTTACATCTAGCACTCTTTACTCTCCAAGAATAAGGAATACTTCTTGTGTTGGAGAGTAGTCACAGAAAGTCTTCTATTTATGGGTTGCAGATGGATTTCCAAAGTAGTCCAGGTCCCTACCTACTATCAAATAAACAAGCCAAAGGCTAATTAACAGAGGAAAGTACATCAGAGCTGATGGAAATGACAGACTGGAAATAATTGGGATTGCTGAATAGTCATTTGTATCAAAAGGGAAATGCTATAGAAACTACCTGTTTGTATTTAGTATCTAGTTGGAAAGATGGAATCACAGGTTGAATTTAAGCATTAAGGTAACATATTATCCCAGCTATATAGGAAGTAGAATGCAACATACAAGGACTGCTTAGATTTTAGTCTAACCCTCTCACTGTGCCTGGCACCTAATAAATGCCTGTTATAAATGAGTTGACTTGAAAGGCTGTTGGACCTGAAGCCAAAGGATCTGGGTCTGATTGTTGCCTGTATGATTCTAGGCAAATCATTTAATCTCTCTGGGCCTCAGTTTCTTCATCTAGAAAATGACCCCTATGAAAATCTATGATAACAGTGAAACTCATCACTGCCTGGACTATTAAATGGCGTGGAGATTCAAACCCCATAAAACCTACTCTATTCCTTAAAACAATGAATTGCAAATGAACCCGTCTCTCTCCAAACCAGTGTTACTCATTATTTCTGTGTACTGAATAAATAACACTGCCATGACCTTCTCATCTACTGAAAGTTAGAACACATTAAAAAGTCACCCCAAGCCATGAAAGTGCAGAGTTGTATGTAAATGGGTTTTGGTTCCTCTGGCTCAGCATAAATTCAAGACTAGGAATGTGGAAAAACAAAGAATACCACTTTCAAGGATAACAAGCCCTTTGACTCTTCCAAAGTGGTCAAAAAAGAGATACTCCCTTTCCCAAAGGGGATACTTATACAGGCTAAATTCCCAAGTGTATTCTTGGTACAAATGAATAATCATTAGTTCCCTTAGGGGCAGAAGGTACACTGGAGGTGGGTGTGTCAAGTCCTCAGAAGTATGTTTTAAACTGTACTAGGTTACTATTAACAGAGGGAATTGGGAGGAAGAAAGAGCCATGCATGGAGAATGAGGCCACTCACTACAGACTCCTCACAGGCACAAATTCTACATATTCAATTTGCTGCCAAGTCTAGTAATTTCTACCTTCACATCTTTGTATGTACCTACACACATAGCTACCACCTTGGTGGAACACCTCATGCCCCCTGCCCCAAATCTCTCCCTTACTTCAGTTCATCTTCTACTAAGCTGCCAAAGTGACTTTCCTAAGAGCAGGTCCAACCACATCACCTATCCTACTCAATAACTACTCTACGTGACTTTTAAAGACAGCCTGTCTCTTCTCTCCCCCTTCAAGATTCTTGTACTGTACTCCTCTCCTATGGTCCAGAGGCACTGGCTTTCTTGTTGTTCATCACACAGGACATCCCACCTCTCTATTTTATGCCTTTTCACTGTTTGCCCTCTCTACCAATAATGTTTTCCCTCTGTACTCCGAGTACCTAACATCTTTCCAAAGTAGCAACGAAGAAGTCAGCTGCAGCCTAGCTGTTGCTAGTTAAGATTCACAAAAGGAAGGTCAGGGGCTGCTAGGGAACTTGGACAGAAAAGTAAGAAGATTAATGCCATCTGTAAGGAGTTAAATTTGAGACAGTTTAGAGGCAGAAGGCCAATGTCTGTATTTCTGTGCTAGAGGAAAGCAGAGTAGAGTAGAAAGGATGGCAAATTAAAACCTAGAAGGGATCTCAGGCATCACCTAGTCCAAATTCCTTATTTTATCAAAAAGAGAACTGAGATCCAGAAAAGCTAACCAAGGTCTAAGGTCACCAAGGTAACAAATGTGAGAGCAGAGATTTTGAACCCAGGAGAGTATGACTACAAAGTTAAGGCTTTTTTTTTTTTTTTTTTTTGCTTTTTGGAGGGCAGTTGGGGTTAAGTAACTTGCCCAAGGTCACACGGCTGGGTTTTAGTTTGTGTGTGCATTAAGTACCTGAGGCCGGATCTGAACTCAGGTCTTTCTGACTCCAGGGCCAATGCTCTACTCACTGCGCCACCTAGCCGCCCCAGGCTTTTTCTATAGTTATACTTATGCCTACAGTAAGAGATGGATGATAGTTTTGTGCATGCTAGAGAAGAACTTCTAAGCTTGAAGGCAAAGTTCTTAAGACTTGTCCAAAGAACTGGAGGAACCACTGTGCTTTTTGTGGCATGGTTAAAATGATGAATGGTAATCCAATTTTAATTAGACAAACTATTTGCAATGTTCACAGCAACAGCAATGTGCATATACTAAGGATACAAAAGGAAAAAACAATAAAAAATTTTATTCTCAAGGAGCATACACTCTAATGACTATAAGAAATAGTGAAATAAGTATGACTATAACTACAGATACAGCCAGATCACGCTGGCTTGCTTGCTTTCACAAGGAGTCAAATACAGATTGAGTAGTCTCAATTCAAAGGGTCTAGAGCTATGGCTCTATGTTTTGAGGTGATACTGTATAGTCTCTTTTTGGGAAGGGTTATCAATCAGATGAACTCTGGCTTAGAGGTGAGCATGAAGGGTCTAGGCTCTAAGTACTAAGCTTCATAATAAGATGCACATTTACCATCTCTACATCTCTAGAATTGCTTTTTAAATTAGAAGATTCAGAAACAGTTTTGAATGATTTCTAAGACAGCCAATGCCTATGGAATTATTTTCAGTTCAGTGGTCTAGATCTATATAGAGCTCTAATTTTCCATTTAATGAATTCTTACAGATGATTACATGCATCCTTAGAAACCTCTTCAGGTAATCACCATTATTTTAAACATCATAAAATATCTACTGGAGTTCCCCTCTACTGAGTACTAATTAAAATGGTATCATAATTATCACCATGAAAAGTTCATAGGAGACAGGTAGAGAACAATTCCTGTCCTCCAGAAGTTTATAATCACAGATATAAACATTATGAAATACAAACAAAAATGATGAAGAGGCAGCCAAAAAAAAGGCTCCAATCCCAGGTTTGGTTTTAAAGTCTTTCATAACCTCTTCGTTTCCTATATACCTTTCCATTCTACCACCACATAATCTGCAAACCAGTGACATTAGCCTCCTTCCTGTTCTTCACACAAGTCACTTCACCTTCCAACTCTAGGCATTTCCTATGTCCCCCATGCCTCGAATGCCCTCCCTCCTCCTCAGTCCCTCCCTGGCTTCCTTTAAGACTCAACCAAAACTCTACCTTTTGAAAATCCCTCCCCACCCCCATTACATGCTAAAACAGTTTTTAAAACTTTTTTTTTTAAGTTTTGAGTTCTAAATTCTATCCTTCTTTCCCTTCTCCCCCCATAGTAAGCAATCAGATACAGGTTATACATATGACATATGCAATCATGTAAAACATTTCCACATTAGTCATTTTATACCAGAAGACTTGAATAAAAGAAAAAGAATGAAAGAAAGTGAAAAACAGCATGTTACAGTCTGTATTCAAACAATATCAGTTCTTTCTCTGGAGGCAGATAGTACGCTTCATCATTAGTCCTTTGGGATTTTCTTGGATCACTGTATTGCTGAGAATAGTGTGAAAGACTTACTATTCACAGCAATACAATGACCCAAGTCTTTCATAGTTGATCATTATTACCATCTTGCTGTAACTGTGTACAATGTTATCCTGGTTCTGTCCACTTCACTTTGCATCAGTTCATAAGTCTTTCCAGGTTTTTCTAAAATCATCTTACTTGTCATTTTTTAATAGCACAATAATATCCCATTACAATCATACCACAGCTTGTTTAGCCATTCCCCAAATTGATGAGCATTTCCAATTCTTAGCCACCACAAAAAGAACTGCTATAAATATTTTTGCACACGTAGGTATTTTTCCCTTTTTAAAAAACTCTTTGGATATAGAGCTAGCAGTTGTATTGCTGGATCAAAAGGTATGCACAGCTTTATGGCCCTTTTGGCATAGTTCCAAACTGCTCTCCAGAATGGATGGATCAGTTCACAACTCTACCAACAGTGCATTAGTGTTCCAATTTAATATCCATCACTTTCCTTTTTTGTCATATTAGCCATTTTGATAGGTGTAGGGTAGTACCTAAGAGATATAAAACTTCACCTACTACGAGAAGTCTTTCTTGATCTCCTTTCATGCTAGCTCCTTTCCCTCTGTGATTATCTCCAATTTATCTATATGCATATATCTATCTATCTATCTAGATGGGGGGGGTATATCTTGCTTGTAGATAGTTATATACATGTTTGTCTCCCCCATTATACATGAACTCCTTGAGAACAGGAAATGTTTTGTTTTGCTTTGCCTTTCTTTGTATCCCCAATGTTTAACACAGTGCCTGGCACTTTAAAAAGGTTTCTTGACTGACTCTTGATACCAAATCTTGGGCCAGCAGACAGAGTAAATTTTAAAATGAGTCGCAAGTTATGTACATTTATGGCAAGAGCACCAAAAGCAACCTTGAGACCTCATGGCTCAGATGTGGAGTGGAAGTAAAGGGAAGGAAATGAGATAAAGCCCCATAAAAATATAGTTCTCATATTATGGTAAATAGTAACTCTATCTTTCCATCATCTTGCTTTTAACTTGAAAACTTAAAAGGAAACAAACATTTGTGTTTTAAAACAGAAGTTTATCTCTGAACTATATGATCAATAGATGAAAAGCTCACAATCTAGAAAATCCTTTAGGCTTTATCCTCTGGGACAAATGGCTAATTCTTTTCACTCTTGATTTGTCTACCACTAGACTACAGAAGTTAGTTACTGCTGAAGGAACACTTCTCTCTCTGCATGTATGAAATTCCCTGACACTATTTGCCTTTAAAAAATGAAATAAAATCAAGAAAATGCTCTTACCTGGAAAGGACGATAATTCTAAGAAATAAAGTCCCTTATTTTGTACTCTTACACTGGGATTCCCTTACATGATGAATTCAAAGACTTACTCTAAAGATAAGATCTCCCATGGATCAGAATTACTGGTTCCTCGCAAGGAACTTTACTGAACCTCTGCAGTTTTATCTTTAATAGATCATTTTACAGAATAATAGGCAACAGAATTTGGTATCTAAAACCAAATAGGTCAATGATTTAATATAATGATATTCTTTTTTCAAGTACACAAGATAAAAACAAAGCCAGGGAAGACTCAGAGCTGAAATTGGCATCCTACCCTCCTCATGCAAGACACAACACAGCATGGGAATGGTGGTCACAAAAGGACAGCAAAAAGATGCCAAATAAAACTATATTTTTAAAAATCAAAAGATCAAAAAGGAATGATCTACAGACAGGATGGTATATAATAGCATCCTGAGTGGCCAACAGAACAAATTGGGCATCACAAAATCATCCTTGGACACTAATGAATTGTTTATAAATCAAATTTAATGATTTCAGAGCTCTTTTAGTCCTTAGGGGAAGTCACTTAACCTCATTTGGCCTCAGTTTCCTAAACTGCAAAATGAGATAGCTGGATTAGAGATTCCTTTTAGATATAGATCAATGACCCTAAGTCACTTCTATAATATATTCCTAAGTAGTGATCATCCTGTCTCTAGCTGAAGATATAGCTAATAACAGCTGGCATTTACATAGCATTTTAAGGTTTGCAATGCATTTTACAAATATTTCACAACAACCCTAAGATGCAGCTGCTATTATTATCCCCATTTTAAAGATGAGGAAAAAGAATCATATAAATGTTAAGGGATTTGCTCAGAGTCACACAGCTAGTAAATGTCTGAGGTTTGACTTGAACTCGGATCATGATTCCCAGGCCCAGCACTCTATTTACTTTGTCACATAGTTGCTTCTAAAGCAGTCCAGTGATGGGAGAATTCCCTATTTCCTTTGTCCCCAGAATATCACTACTACTCATCATAAGGAAATCAGATACTCCCCAAAGGGCCAAACTGCAAATGCCTAAATAAATCCAGGACTATTCTCATTCTCAAAATTAGTCTCACTTGAGGTACTAGCTTTATAGGATGCCAAAGCGGATTGTACATATTTTCAGCTCACTTTAATTAAGGCACCGACTTTTACAAGGCAGTCAGTGTTTAGCTTGCAATTAAATACTGAATTAGAGGTATTTGATCACCAGCAGTAGTTTATTTAAACCATAAATTATTTTTACTGTATGACAAGAGTAAAATTATAAATCACTTTCAAAAAAATCAGATTAAGTTGTAGGGGTATTATTCTACAGGTATACATTTCTAAGGCAGAAACTGGATAGCTTGACAGTTAAAACTGAAAATTCAAAATTTGAGTTATTTTTCTAATAGAGAAAGAATAACATCTGAACTCAGTTCTGTAAGAATTTCAATAAAATTTATAACATATAATGCAATATCATCAAGGTATAGTGTAGAGCCCTTAACTAGGCATCAGAGATCTCGATTCTAATTCTGACTAAGCAAGTCATTTCACTCCTCCAATTTTCAGTTTCCTTAATATTGAAACAACATAGCTAAGACTATGAATCAGTCAATTAACAAGCATTTATTAAGTGCCAGGCACTAGGGATACAAATATAATGAATGTTTACCAAATATAAAATAGAGAAGTTTAATTAAATTATATTGAAAACATTTTAGGTAAGTAAAATTAATTCATCTAGAAAAAGAATAAAAAGGGGAACTGGGGGGAAAAATCTTTATGCAAATATATCTGATGGGGTTTGGTATCTAGATGTATGCATGTAAATGTATATATATGTGTGCATACATATGTATATGCATGATCAAAAGCCAAGATCCAATACATAAGCAGTTAAAGGATATTAACGATTTTCAAAAGTATAATTGCAAACTATTAATAATCTTATTTTTAAAAGCTCCAATTCACTTGGAGCTTTTAGGCTCACATATAGCAAAACTGTAAAGGGCAGGAACAGTCAATGTTAGATAACTGTGCAAAGACAGAGCTAGAGGCAGCTAGAGGCAGCAGAGCTAGACTCAGCATATAGTGGCAGCTAAGTGGCACAGTGGAGAGAGCACTGGACCTGGCCTCAGGCACTTATAATTGTGTCAGCCTGGGCAAATCATTGGACTCTCTCAACATATTTCTTCAGCTGTAAAATGGAGATAATAACAGCACCTACCTCCAGGATAGCTGTGAATATCAAATGAGATAATATTTGTAAATTTAGCACAGTGCCTGGCACAGAAGAAGAAATTAAGTAATTAGTTATGGTATCTGAATATGATGGTAAAGCGAAGATAATGGATACTGAGAAAAAGGAAAAGACTTTTATGAACTGACACGGAGTCAACTCAGCAGAACCAGTAAGACAATGTGTTACTTTAACAATGGAAAAGGGACTAACAATAACTATAAAACAAAGAAAATGAATGCTGCAAAATCACAGAAAACAAGAGATATTTCTATTCCTCTGCAGCTAGGAGAGTTTACAAGCATGGAACATTGCATAGACTCTTTTGGCATATTGATTAGCTTTGATGAAATTTTTCTCCTCTTTCTATTTATTTTATTTTCTGGTTAAAAGAAATGGCTCTCAGGGAAGGGGAGACAGAGGATAAGGGAAATCTAGGCTATATAAAAAGAAAAGATAAATAAAAATCTATTTTTTAAAAATAAAATTAAATAATCCCGCCCCGCCCCCCAAGATAGACAGGCAGACAGACACACACAGACACACACCCCCTCTCTTCCCATAAAGTTTGTGATTCTAAATTCCCCAATCTATTGGCTGTAGATTTATCAAGATTATTAAACCATGATAAGATTGAAGGTAGCTATACCAATCTGGGAACCCTCAACCTCCAACTTTTATATACTAAAGTCACATGAAACAACAGAATCAAGTACATGAGGAAGGCTCCCACTACAATTTAATTGTCAAACACAGCATCTTCAAATGTACCATTGAGATTACAGTAGGATACTGATTTCTAAATCAATAATCACAATCACTTCACAATTTTGTCTGTGACTAGAAAGAACAGGAAGTCATGGATTTATAGATGAAAGGGGGTTTAGATGTCCAAGCCTCTCGTTTCACATCTGAGGAAACTAAGGCCAAGCAAGGCTAAGTGATTTGCTCAAGGTCATGTTGTAAGTAGGCATGGCAGAGCAAGGATCTGAACCCATATTGTCTGGTTCCAACCCAACAAGCCTTCTCTGCTGTACTATTCTGCCACTTCACTGACTTATGCTTGCTTTGAGAAATAAAGTATTAGGTAGGAAAGGTATTCAAGAAATCTTCAGTTGGAACTTAGAATGCATTTCTCACAAAAATTATAAATGGCAGTTAGATTTACATCTAAGATAATACTATTAGTAATGACCTTCATATATATCATGAAATGAATAGGCTTTTATAGACTGGTCCAGAAACCATTACAAAACCAAAAAATTTCAGAATTAGAAGGGAGCAGAGTGGCCAGCTAGTCAAGCCCATTCCCCCCACCCCCCAAACTCCTCTATAATATCCATTATAAGGCATAACCAATCTTTGTTTAAAGAAATCTAGCACTAAGATGACCTACTACCTACCCTAAGCCTTCTGCTTAGCTCTAAATCTAAATCTTAAAATCAAAATTTAAGCCAAATAACTCGACTCCTCTATGAGATAATATTTGCAAAGCACTTAGCATGGTGTCTGATACACAGAAGATACTTAAATAAGTGCTTGTCATTCCATTTTCCCTTCCTACCCCACTCTGCTTACAGAAATTTCTCTTCTGGGGAGCTGAAATCTGCTGAAAGTAACCTTGGTAATTAATATGTGACAAATTTAACATGGTAACCAGATATTACAGACATAGTATATAAATTTCCTCAACTATTATCTAAAGATAAGTAGAATTATCCAAATGAGTCCTCTTCTCTTCTATCCAGAGTATCTATAGGTATATAATGACCTCATCTGAACTAAGCACAAATCTCTAATAAACTTGCTTAATATTAATACTACTTTTAAGTATTATTTAGAGAAGAGTCATAATTCCCAAAAATGCTTTTTCAAACAGAACAGTTGCTGTATTTTGAAGAGCTGGATGGAAGAAGAGATTCAAGCTAGCTGTCTGGGACTGTCCATCACAGCTCCAAAGGAAAACTTAGTCAGGAAAATGTTTCTCGATGCTGCCTCTCCAATGGAAAAATTCCTTCAGCCCTAAGCAAACACCACAACGGGAAGCTGAATTAGAAGTCAAATTCTGAAAGCGCCACCTTTGAACACGAGGATTCAAAATGAATAGCCATCTGCTCTTTCCAGACCATGCCAGCAGTCTGTGCTGCAGGCCAGTAACCCTTGTGGCAATAATTGGAAGACAGACAGGAGATAATTAAAAACACATGGGGTGAACAAAGGGTGAAGCCAAGAAAGAAAAGGGGTCCATTAACACACAAGCTCAGAGACAAATTCTTTCCTCAACTCTGACACTCCCCATAAGTTCTAGGCCATAAGGCTCAAAGTCCCCAATCTTCCCACCCTTGGTCTTCCAAAGGACCTGTCTTTCACCAAATCCTCTTGATTTTTCCTTCCAAAGTATTCTAATTCTCCAACTCAACTTTCACCACTTCCTTGTTCCTGATCTTCACTGCCTTATCCCTGTACTGCCAAAACAACCTTCCCTGTCTTTCTGGCTAATTCATCCTGAATGGATTCCTCAACTATCTAAAACACAAAAACATGTCATTCCCCTGACTCAAAAATCTTTAGTAATTTCTTCAATTCATTACCTATTGGTTCCAACTCTTTTGTTTTGGATTTAGGGCTCTCCTCCCACTTCTGATGCTCTGATTGAACCACATCATGTTCTTTACTGTCCTTCACATATAACAGATTCAATCCACTCTTAGTTTTAACAATTAGGCAAATATTTGCTACAGGTCAGCCAATGTGCTAGACACTGGAGATACCCAGATAAAAATGAAAGGATCCCTATCCTCAAGAAGTGCATGTTCCACTGAGATGGATCGAAGATGTCAAAGTTAGGCAAATACAGAGTAATTTCAAGGGAAAGAGAACACTAACAAATTTGAGAAGGGGTGGAAAGGAGAATATCAAGCAGTTTCCCCAAGAAGTTGGCACCTAGTTTAAAGATTCCTCTCCCCATCCCTACACCTACCTCCTTTCTATCTAGTAATCTTTTGTATATCTCAGTCAAGCTCCAGCTCAAGTCCAATTCAACTCCTCTACTTTGCTCTTGGTACCATCACCTCAAAAATTTGTCCCTTTAAGCTTACCCCCCACCTCCTTTCATCTTCAATTTCTTAATCTACTTTGGCTTCTTCAAGTTTTCTGCACCCTTAAGCCTTCATTTGACCCTTCCATCACTTCAAGCTACTATGCTAAATATCTCTCCTCCTTTTATTGCTAAACTCCTAGAAAAAAACTGTTGTTGCTTCTACTTTGTCATCTCCTTACTACCCTTCAATACTTTGCAATCTGGCTTCTGACCTAACCACTCACCTGAAACTGCCCTCATAAAACCTTCCTATGATCTCTTAATTGTTAAATCAGTCCTCATCCTTTGGCGTTACCACTTCAGCTTGTGATACGGTTCACTACCTCTACCTCCTGAATAATTTCTCTTGGCTCTCCTAACACTAGCCACAACTTGTTCTCCCCCAGTCTGACTGCTCCTTCTCAAGTCTCCTCTTCAGTATCATCATTTTTTCTCCCTCTATAACCCTTTTCTTCTTACCCCTTGGCCCCCTACCCCAGTATATGATCTTAAGAGATCCCCCCCTTAAGAGGTTGCCCTCTCTTTCCATTCTTCTCTCAACATAAAGGAATGCTTCCCAAGCACTCAAGCTAAGTAGATTCCCTCTATGAGTCATGATAACAGAGTTTAGAGGGGAAGCATATATCATCTCCCCATATTTGAATGTAAGCAGTTTATCCTTTTTTTAGTTCTTTATCATCATTCATTCACATCTACCTCTTTGTTTCTCTCCACTATTGTGTTTCAACAACAAGTTTGTACACAGCTCAAGTCTTTTCACCAGGAATGCCTGGAATTCTTCTATTTCCTCTAGTTAGAGGCAGCTGGGTGGTACAAGGAATAGAGCTATGGGCTGGGAGTCTGGGAGACCTGAGGTCAAATTCCACCTAAGACACTTAATAGCTTACTAGATCCTGGGAAAGTCACTTAATTTCTATTTAACTCAGATTCCTTACCTACCTAACAGGGTTGCTATGAGCTAGATGCTGGAACTGAAACTTCATTCTTCTCCTGGAATGACTGATTTCTTAAACTCTTCCCTTCTCAGTACACCACTTAAGACCTCCATATATGTACAGGTCCCCCTTCTCCATCTGCTTTGGTTGTGTGATCCAGGACTAGGTAATGAGTAATAAAGCTGTGAATTGGAATTTGTTTCCCTTGTGGCACTTCAGTATGGGTCTGAAAATCTCCTCTTGCCCTCCTCAGCCTTTCCCTGAATGCTAGAATGTTTAACCTTTACCATTCTCCTGGCCCAAGCCTGTTCCTAATGTCTGCAGACTTCTCTGTCTCCCTGTACAAATGGCTCGCTGTAACTTATTCTGGATTTCCCTATCAGGATTTAGTTTGGTTCTGTAGAGAACTCAGCTCTACTGCTTCTGACTAGTCTGCCATCTTGGCTCCACCTCCCACTATAAAACTCCTAATTAGTCTCCCTGTTTCCAATCTTTTCTCCCTTCAATCCATTGTCCACATGATATTCCTAAAGCAAGTATTTGACCATATAACTTGGTCAAAGTTGGTGTCAACTAGATGTCAACTTTCAGTAACTTGAAAAAATATTCACTCAGAACCTACTATGTACAAGTCACTGTGCACATCAAATCAGATCAAGAAATACAATATTAGCTTACTATGTGTCAGGCATTGTGCTAAGCACCGGGAATGCAAAGACAGGCAAAAGCAAGTCCCTTCTTTCAAGGTGCTCACACTCTAACCGGGAAGACAATACCCAAACTACATAAAAATAAGATATGTATGGGATAGATAACTGGAGGAAACTTCAGAGTAAAGGTACTAACATTAAAGAGAATGTGAAAGATTTCTTGTGGAAAGTAGAATTTTAGCTTAGTCTTGAATTAAGTCAAAGAGTCAGAGAGGAGAAAGAGCATTCCTGACATGGGGAGACAACTAATGAAAATGCACAGAGTGTATTCATTCAAGAAATGGCAAGGAGGCCAGTATCACTGGAATATAAAGTTCATGAAGACTGAGAAGTGAGTGTGGTCAAGCTTGAGCCATTGGAGTTTACTGAGGGTATTGAGGGCGGGGGGAGGGAGAGGGGAAGGGGGCGGGGGTGTGAGTGTGTGTGTGAGAGAGAGAGAGAGAGAGAGAGAGAGAGAGAGAGTGTGTGTGTGTGTGTGTGTGTGATGTGACAGGAAGACATGGTTATACCTGAGCTTTTACAGCTGACTGGAAGGTGGACTAGAATGGGAATGTGAGACAAGAGAGGCCAATCAGAATGCTATTGCAACAGTCCAGACAGGCGACAATGAGACCTAGACCAGAGCAGTGTCAGAGAAAAGAAAGGAGCATATACAAGGGATATCATGAAGATAATAAAATTGACAGATTGGTAACATATAAAGTGAAAAATCAAAACAGTCCCTGCATTTGAGGAATAAACTATTACATTTGCTTTATCAAGTAGCTTCAGAGGCTCCCTACAGCTTTTAGGATCAAATATAAACTACTAAAAGTGTAATTTAAAATCCTGCATGAACTGACTCCAGATGCCCTTTCTAGACCTATTCCACCCTTCTAATCCTATATCCTCATCCTCAATCCATGCTATATTCCTGCTAAACTGCCCCCCCCTTATTGCTCCCCAAATATAGCACTCCCTCTCTTACCTCTTGGCTCCTTTGCACAAGCTGTCCCCCACAACATGCTTCCTTTCATGTTTGCCTCTTAGAGTCTCTAGCTTCCTTCAAGCAGATCAGGTGCCATTTTCTGTGAGGAGCCTTTCCTAACTCCTAACTGTTAGTGCTCTCTCCCTCCACAAACTGACTTATGTAAATGGAAAATAAAGTCTATGAGAACCAAAATAGAAAGGGTCCATATGTACCAAAATTTTAAATGTGTACTTTTCTGTAAAAGCAAAGAAGAAGAAATAAATCAGATTCTTATCAAGTGGGGAACAAGCATGTAATAGACTATATCAGCTACCACAAAAAAGCTGTTGTGAAGGCAGAAACAGCAAAGACGTGGCAAGTACTTGGGTGTGTGAGATGAGTGATGGGTAAAGGATGAAACTAAGGTTGAGAATGTTGATATCCAGAAGGATGGTGAAATCCTTAACAGAAATTTTGGAAGAATAGTTTTGGAAATGATGATAATGATTTTTTATTTTGTACATGTCGAACTTGAGACGCTAATGGAATTTTTCATTTGAAATGTCCAACAGGAAGCTGTGGTCATATGCAACTAGAGCTTAGGAGACTATGACAAGATATAATATAAATCATCCACACATAGCTGATAATTACAACCCAGGGAGGAGACAGTATCAAGAAAGAAGGGGAAGAAGTACTAAAATACTAGAATAGATAAAGTATAAGAACTGAGATAAAGGCATCTAGTTCGCCAACTAAAACATAAAAATATCCAAGATGATCTAGACTATGAAGAGGAATATTTTGAAATCTTGTTTGATGGGCAGGCTAGAACAGGAAGGTTTTATATGCACTGATCAAGGATAAAATAAACAGAACCTGGAAAAGAATCTACACAATTATGATAGTAATATAAGCATAAACACTGAATACTGTGCAACAATAACAACCAAACTTAAGCCCCAGAAAAGAACTAAAAAAAATTTAAAATGCACTCCCTCTACCTTTAAGGGTGGGTGGTTTATGGATGTAGAATATTTAATGTATCAACAGACAACGGGTGATAGCTTTCCTAAATCACTGTTTCCCCTTCTTTCTCTTTTTAATATTCATTACAATGGATAGCTGGTTTGGCAGGGGAACAAGCACTAATTTGGAAATAAAGGTTTTACAAAAAACAAGAAATAAAAGTATTTAACAATAATCAAACTGAAAAAACTCTTATGTGTACTGAAGGCAACAGAACCACTGAAGGTTTTGGAGCATGGCAACAAGGCGATCAGCTACTAGAAGGGAAAGACTGAAAAACAAGAAGAACATTTAGAAGACTGAGCAATACGTGCTAAGTACTTGAACTACCATGGTGGAGTAAATAAAGAGGTAAGAGATGAAGAATATTTTTCAGATAAAAGTCAAAAGGATTTGGCAACAAATATGCCAAAGGATGAGGAGAAAAGGTTTTTGGATGACAGTATGCTCAATATAAACAGAGAAGTTGAGAAAGTGGGGAGAGCTTCAGGGGGGTGGTGACAATTTTGCTCTCTAGACTCTGTCACCATACTTCAGCTGCCTTCCCTCTCCCCCTCTATCATCTACAGTCCCCTTCTTCCACTGTCCTATTCTTCCTGGAACCTCCATTTTCAAGTACAGAGCAGGGCCATGTTTCATTCTTCAGGCTTTGCCATCATGTTTCAACTGCCCTTTATCCCTTTGGTCCCCCCTTCTCCCATTAGTGAGTTCCTCCTGACATGCTTTACTCTCCAAATGCTTGTTAAGTAGACTTGCCTTCCTATAGGTGAAGATGGCCAGCCGAAAGTTGACAATAAGAGACTAGAGGTCCAAAGAGATATTCGAGCCAGATATATAAACCTGTGAGTCATTTGCAAAGAGATGATTGAATTTATTGAAAACTGTTAAGATCACCAAGAGAAACCAATTATCACCAAGATATTGAAGGAAAGGGGAATCCACCACTTCAAGAACACTTTCACTTTCAGAAAGCTCTAATTGTTTGAAAATTTCCCTGACATCAAGCCTCAATTTGTCTCTTCTAAATCTGCAACCTTTACCAATTAATCCTGTTATACCTTTTGGGGCCAAATAAACCCAATCCCTCTTACATGACAGCCATTCATATACTAATATATAATACACAGACTTCATATCCACCATGATGGACTTTTTTTCTTTTCTCCATGTAAAACACACCTCTCTCCATCAATCACTGCTTATGTGACAGCCTCCAGGTCCTTCACCATCCTGGCTGCACTCCTCTGGATACTCTCCAGCTTATCAAAACCCTTTATAAATCATAGTAGTCAGAAATGAACAAAAGATTTCAGAGGAGGTCTGATGAGGGACTGTTGCCCCCATATTCCTGGAAGTTGTGTTGCTTCTTTTAAAGTAGCATAAGAATGCTTCTTTCCTTCTTTCTTTCTTTTTATTTTTTGCGGGGGCGGGGGGGAGGGAGGTGGTTAACATATATTACTGAATCATAATGAGCTTACAGACCACTAAAACCCCTAGACCTTTTACAGATGGG
The DNA here is from genome assembly GCA_011680675.1 of Gymnobelideus leadbeateri. Lineage (NCBI taxonomy): Eukaryota > Metazoa > Chordata > Mammalia > Diprotodontia > Petauridae > Gymnobelideus > Gymnobelideus leadbeateri. The sequence continues at coordinate 504,958 of WOXC01006922.1, read as the reverse complement.
ATGAAAGCTCTGTCTCTCTCACTCTAGAAATGTGACTTTTTTTTTAACTAAAATATAAGACTTTATATTTATCCCTACTGAATTTCATCAAGATAGTTTTGAATCTTAATTCTGTCATTCAATGTGGTTAGTTCAATCTTACTGTCATCTGCAAACTTCATAACTTTACCAGCTGTTCGAGTATTCAGGTAATCAGAGCAGTTGAGAAGGTCAAAGTTACTGGCAGCCAGTGAAAAAGTCACTAATCTGGGACAGTAGAAGACCATTTCATTCTATCATCACTGTCCAATAAGATTTTAGTGAGCCACATGCAACCATGTTGGTAGTGATGAAATTAGTGTTTGCTCTGTACCAGCAGCCCGCAGCCCTTACCTACATAAAAAGACGACTAGATGTACTGGTAACTCATAGAGTAAAGCTTCCCAGCACAATTTCCTGAGAGTAAATCCCTCAGAGAATTTATGGAAGTACATAAACAAAAGAAGTCAATCTTTATTGTAGGAGGGAAGAATCATATTGATGAGATCACAGGTCCACTGAAGCATACAAAACAGGCAATTTCTAGATTCAGACAAATTTTTAAGTTGATAAAAAGGGAGTAAATTCATATCCCAAATCTTTGGTTATATTAATTTGTACATTTTTTTAAAATGTTGACTTGTACACAATGCTGTTAACTCTCTGAAGGCAGGAGCTATCATTTTGGTTTGTAATTTCAGTGCCCAGCTTGGTTTCTGACCTATAAAAGGTAGTTAACAGACTGAAGTATTTATTAAAAGGCACTTAACAGGCAAAGTATTTATTAAGTATCAGGCACTGTGTTAAGTGCTAGGAAAACAAAACAAAGAGGTGCTGGGAAGGCAAGTAGGTATAAAGTGGAGAGCAAGGCAGAACAAAATGAGAGAGTGAGCAATGTGGAAGTGAATTCAGTTAAGTTGCTTGGGGCTCCTCAAGGTATGCTACTTAGTAAATGTTTGTTGCACTGAATTTTATTCTCAGGTACACACATAGTTGGTACAAAATAAATGCTTGCTGTATTAAACTCTCTGTAACTCATCAGCATAGTAAAAGAGCCTTGTACTACCTCACAGTATTATGAGATATCATTGATGAGATAATTACTAAGTAACAGCTCAAGTGCTAAATAAGGAGAGGAGAGTATATTCTACAAATAAGGAATGCAAGGCTCAGAGAAGTTAGTGACTGCAAAAAGCCACACAGCTAGCAAGCATCAGAAGCAGTCTTCTTAATTCAAAGTCCAACACACTGTCTACTCTAAGTACATGCTGCCAGATAGAAGTAATTGTCTTCATAAGATGTTGCTAGCAAGCTGTTAAGATTAGTGGAATGAGGGGCGGCTGGGTGGAGCAGTGAATAGAGCACTGGCCCAAGAGTCAGGAGGACCAGAGTTCAATCAGGCCTCAGACACTTAACACTTACTAGCCCTGTGACCTTGGGCAAAGTCACTTAGCCCCAACTGCCCTGCCCTTCCCCTCCAAAAAGAAAAAAAAAAAAATGAGTGGAATAAACAGGACACACCCACAACCATGCTGTATAAAGTAGGCACAGTTAGTGATAGAATTCTATCCCCTCTATTTTAGGATATTTTTGGTTTCATTAAAGACAAGGATCCTTAACCTGGCATTCATCAATTGTTTTTAAAATATTTAATTATTTCTATATGTAAGCTTTCTACATCTACAAGGTTCCTTTGTAATATATTTTATACATGTAAAAACACGATTCTGAGAAGGCGTCCATGGGTTTCACCAGACTGCCAAAGGGGTCCATGATAAGCAAAAAAAAGTTATGAACTCCTGCTCTAAAGTCTAACTGGCATTATAAATTAAAGTCATTCCTTTAAAAATACAGTTATTCTTCACCTTGAAATTCACTGTATCCTATCTTAAGAAGGATCAGAGATGACTGAGGAATTTTGAGTCAAGGAAATCTGAGGCTGGGGCCCTGAAAAGGAAGCAATGAAGGAAGAAGGGGACTATCCAATAACTTCCTAGTGTGTGCAGGAGTCACACTATTATAATTTATCTAAAGAGAGCATTAACAATATCATGCACTATTTCAAAATAAGAAATTTAATCCAATAGAAAAAAAACTGATAACAGTTAGATGTATCAAGATACTATTTATAAACCTATGCTCTTTTAAGTCCCATATAGGGGATCGTAGAAGTCAAATTCATGCTTCCAGGATGAACATAAACTTTTATTTTCAGCACATGTACTCAAAATCAACCATAGTCAATGAGTCTGAGAGAGTCAGGCATAAACAGAATAAAGAACTGCCTAACTATTATGCTACAAAGCAATATTTACTGCCCCAAAAGACAATCCAGAAAGAGACTCATGGCCCCTGGTTGAAACAACAAAGAACAGAGCACCATACCCAAAGGAAAAGAACATAATAGACAATAAATAAGTTAACAGATGTTTCACACCAGAACCAACTAGCCTAAAAGATCTGTCCCCTTGGTTGAGCACCAAAGAAACAACCTGCTTGCTGCTCTTAGAAAAGTGATTGACTGATTGCCAAGGGCAAGGCAGAACAAATCTGTCCATTTGTGACAGACAGACATACCCTAATCTAAAAGTTCTTTCTGCCTCAAGGATAAATTTGCCTATCCTTTCTCTCCCGCTACCCCCAATCCCAGACTTTCTTCTTACCATAAGATCATTTTTCTTTTTTCTTTCTTTTTTTTTTCGGGGGGTGGGGGGTGTTAATGGTGTTGGGTGGGGGGAGAGTCCAGAGAAGAGAAGAAGGTAGTTGGGATCATTCTTACAGGGATCCCTTCTTCGGGTCTCCTAACAGGCTAAACACCACCTTTCAATCTGAAAGGTGACATACCAATACTGCTCTGCTATGACAGGAGAATTAAACAGTGTCAAGAAAGCTGCATATACGCTCAAGAACTGACTACAATAGCATACACTTTCCTAAACCCTAGATAGAAAGAAATATTTTAAAAATATGTGCTCTTCACAGTAGATCTTCACATTTTAAACATAACTTTCCTGTGCCTGTGTCACCTGGAACCGATTTCCCTTTTTGAAAGAAGCTTCCCTGGTGTGTGTAGGCACAAATAAAAATTGTTCTACCATCTTTGTGGGGCTTTTCAATATGGAAGAGCCACAGTACCAGTGATGATCACCAAGTGCCAGACTTCATTCCACACTGCTTAACTCAGGGTACAAGTTGAGGAAGTTAGCAGGAAAACATATCTGTCTCCCTCTCACATCCTCTATCAATGACAGAATTCACTGTTCAGATGCCTATGTTATTAAAACTAATCAGTAATTCTGTCACAGATCTTCATTTCAAACCAAGATCAAGGTTTGATCCACCACTTTCAAAACAGGATATTGAATTTCTGCTGGAGCATTCCCTCAAAAATAAAGCCTCAATGTCTCAATCTAGTCTGAGACAGCACAGCTATGATGTTGGTGGAAAAGGTAGCTCGTCCATTATGGACCCACAATGCCAGAGGAAAGGAAACCCATTTAACTCCTACTGAGAAGATATTAGTCTATGTCCACACAACAAGATGCTTCTTGAATACCAGGACAAACATACAAACTTATTAACCCACTAAGGCACCAGAAATGAGTGGTCCTTCAATTGCTAGTATCCAAAATGAGGCAATAACTAACATATTGACTATAATCCAGCAGGCACAGTTCTCTGAAGTCAATAGCTACATTTTGAATTCCAGCAAAATCACTCACTGATTCATCTAAACTTCAGGTTCATCACTCTAACCCAGATTTCTAGATTCAAAAAAAGCCACAGGGCAGTCAGTGGTTTGGTTCTCTCAGCACATCCTGCACAAAAGCCCCACCTGCAGGTGGCAAACTGTCAAGTGGTCTTGGTATACATACACCTCACCCACTACTCACTAGCTAAATCTCCTCCCAGGTTTCCTTTCTGCCAATCAATAGCATCTCCCATCCTCAGACACTCTCCAGGCAAGTCCCATTCTATAACACTTTGATCATTCTTATTTCAACACATAATACTGGACTCAGGGAAATGCAAAGGGGAAAGCAATGGAATATTGCTTGGCTTATTACCATACACTTTTCTTAATTAAAAGCAGAGGAGGGTGGATAAAGATCATACTACAGATCTCCCCTACCTCAAGAAGCCAGTGTTGCTGAGGCAGATTCATAAATCAGACACACCATAAATACTACTTTCTCGATCTTAACCTTCAGAACTTCATGCTCTGAAGATTGCTTCTACAAATTTCCCCATTCTCCCTTTCCTATACCCCACTTTTATTTCCCTTCCAAATATATGTATCAATATCTCCCCTTTATCAATGGAATTGAGCCAGCTATTTCCCAGAGCAGGTACGGCCTGAGGTAGTCTTGAGGCCACAGGTTCCCCACCCCTGGCCCAGACTTGGCAAAGAAACACTACATTGCTGAAAAAAGGACAAAATTGGAGGGAGAAACTGAATCTCCTTATCCTGCACAGGCTTGAAGTACAAGGACCAGTCATGAGCCTGAGCCTATTGTAGATGAGCTTCCATTCATGATTTGGGGTACTCCTCTGCTTACACAGCTCCATCACCCCACTGCACTCCCTATTCCCCTACCTCTCCCACAGCTCAGGGCTGGCTCATCATCTTGGTGCCAGACAGTGCAGATATAAACTCCCTGAGTCTTCCTGAAGCTTAGGATTTTCTGAACTTACAGAATTCACTAGCCTCAGCCTCAGGAACAGGTACTGTGGAAGTATGCGCTACCACACAATGCAACACAATAACTGGTCTCACCTCCTTAAAAGGCCACTGAGCAGGACAAGCTTTTTGCCATTCTAGCACTGAGAGTCATCTGCTTTTTCCCCCAAGTACTTTAGTGCTTTATCTTAGGTACTGTTTAAAGTAAGTTGATTGATTTGGGATTTTACTTCACCAAAACCCATGTGAAAGAAAAGAGCTTAATCAACAGAAAGTAAAGCTGAGGAAAACATTCTCTTGGTGCCTTGAAATCATTCAGTCATTAATGTTAAACACATATTTTGGTTATATGGAGAATATTACTGAGGCCACCACAGATGCTGTGAAAAGGCATTCTGGGAGAAAAAGCGATGACAAAAGGGTAAAAGCATCATAAAAGCAACAGTGTATGGATGATCCATATTACTAAACAAGGAAGAGAAAGTTTTTGAGAAGCTCTGTAAATTCTGTCAGGCCATGTTCTCAATGAGGACCAACATGGATTATTCCAAAGAAGAGATGGGATGTGAAGGCACAACGGAGAGAGAGAGAAGGCTCCAGCCAAAAAAACTAGGCGGCTCAGTGAATAGAGCGCCAGGCCTACAGTCAAGACTCATCTTCCTGAGTTCAAATACAACCTCCAACATTTACTAGCTATGTCACTTAACCCTATTTGCTTTAGTTTCTTCATCTATAAAATGAGCTGGAGAAGGAAAATGGCAAACCATTTTAGTATCTTTGCCAAAAAAAAAAAAAACAAAAAAACAAAAGGAGTCATGAAGAGTTGGACATGACTTAACAATAATAATACGGTCAACTCAGTGTTTCACATACAGTGTTGTCAAACATCCATGAGAGGGCCCAGCAAGCTGACTGAAAATGACTAAACAACAACCAAAAAGCAAGCAAAACAGATGACTACTGAGAAGTTTAAGGAGGAAAAAAGTGCATTCTAGCTATATTCTGTTACTGTAATGTTTATCACTGAACTCTCTCTAAAACTGTCTAATTAGAAGTTTAATAAGCTACTAATACTTTAATAAAGGTGTTGTTCATGACTAAATTTTCACCAATCTGCACTTTCACCAGAGGGAGATTAACAAATTCAACAAACATTAAAAATGGGGAAGTTGTGCTCACTTCAAAACCAGAAAATTTCCAAAGATGGTTAAGACAATGTAGAGGAGCTACAAACAAATACAGTGTTGTCAGAGTTGTGAGTCTAATTCATATATTTAGAATTATGTTAAAGAATACCCTTTGAGTCCATACCCTTTCAGTCCGTCATCCCACTGCTAGGCATACACAGATCACTGACAAAAAAAAAAAAAAGGCTCCATATACACCAAAATATTTATAGAAGTACTTTTTTCCAGTGTCCGCTGATTGGGAAATGGCTAAACAAACTGTGGTACATGAACATAATGGAGTATTTCTACACAAGTAAGAACAATGAATACCTTATTTATATGAACTGATAGAGTGAAGTAGAAAGAAAATCGACTCCCAAAAGTTCAAGGACTGTGGTTTATATCTTGTCTTTTACTTTTAATAGCTATGTGACCTTGAACAAATCACTTCCTCAGGCCTCAGTTATGTCCATCTGTAAAATGAAGGGTTTGGACTAGGTGGTCTTAGTCTATTCCAACTTTAACCTATAATCTATGTTGTAAGAACCAGGAAAATAGCATGTGTAAATGGAAAAAAAAACACAATCCTACATGATGTGTAATTATAATGACCTTTTTCACGGTGATGAAGGGACAATGTGCAGGGAATCCTGACTATACAGTCAGATTCAGTAAATGTGTTGGTTAGTTTTGCTGCCCTATTTCCTTAACCCCCTTCTCATTTTCTTCCTTCCTTTTTTTTTTTTAAAGCAATTGGGGTTAAGTAACTTGCTCAAGGTTACACGGCTAGTCATTATTTATGCTAGTCATTATTTATGCGTGGGTGCTCATTTTCTGAGGCCGGATTTGATCTCGGGTCATCTCCACTCCGAGGCCGGCACTCTTACTCACTGCGCCACCTAGCCGCCCCTTTTAGGGCAATTGGGGTTAAGTAACTTGCCCAAGGTTACACAGCTAGGTTTTAGTTTGTGTGGATTAAGTGTCTGAGGCCGGATCTGAACTCAGGTCCTTCTGACTCCAGGGCCAGCGCTCTATTCACTTTTTTTTTTAACAAAGGTTAGCTTGGTGTATAGGGGAACTGTACGGGAGAGGAAAGCAGAATATACTTGGAAATGAAGGTGAAGGAAAAACAAAAGATAGTAATTATTTTTTAAGAGGAAAGGCTATGGTCAGAAGACAGGACTTCAAAGTTCAGGTTCTCAGAGGTGGTAAAGATGCTAAATTGTGAAGTATGACTAGGATAGCATATGCTGAAGTGGGATGGACAACTTACTAACTGGAGAAGTTATGGTCAAGATGTTAAAGAGATTGTCCTCCACATGAATATATGCCTCCCGGTAGAATGTAAGCCCCTTGAATACAGAAACTCTTTCTTCTTTTGATTTTTTTTTTTTTTTTGGTAACAGAAAGTAACAACTTAAGCTACTTAATTTGGAACTACATCCAAAAAGCTGCACATATACTTTGACCCAGTTATACTACTACTAGATCTATACCCATAAGAAAGAGGAAAAGGATCCATATGTAAGAAAATATTTATTGAAGCATTTTTTGTGATGGCAAAGAATGAGAAATTGAAGATCAATTGATGAACAGTTGAACAAGTTATGGTATATAAAAGAATATTATGCTATTAAAAATGATGAAGGGTAAAGTATCAGAAAAGTCTAGGAAGACTTGGTTGAACTGATACAAAGTGAAGTGGGTTGTACTCTGATGGTTTCAGAGCACAGAATGAGGCATATTTTCTTCTCTTATTTTGCTTCATTGTGGGGGACATGATTAATTAGAGAATTTTTTTGTATGACTATAGATAATTGTAATGGATTACATTTTTCTTGCTTTCTCATTGGGGGTAAGGAAGAAGAGAATTCAATTCTCATTTTTAAAAAATTATTTAATTTAAGCTATTTCAGTTTAAAACACCACAGACTTTTGGGACACCCTATATATGCAATAACATTTCTCACAGCATAAGACACTTTCTTATTAGCCCCAGAATGGGCCCTAAGTCAAAAGATACAACTCTGGACAAAAAAAAAAGATTCCTCACAGTTAAGATTTGGGGCATTTGTTCTTGTTTTTATTAACACAAAATGCTTTATTGTTGGAACTTTTGAGTATCCCTAAAGCACAATAAAAAGGCATCCCCAAACTCTTCTAGAGAGAAATCTCCATGCCTATGGAACTTTCCATGGAAAGACAATGAATCAACAAGCATTAATAAAGAACCTACTATGATCCAGGAGGCAGCTACATGGCTCAGTGGTTGGTCTGTAGGAAGACCTGAGATCAAATCCAGTCTCAGACACTTTGAGCTGTAAGATCCTGGGCAAATCAACCACTATTTGTCTTAATCCAGGGGAGAAGGAAATGGCAAACCACTCTTTGCCAAGAAACCCCCATGTAAGTATTGTCATACTATGATCTACAGGGTCACAAAGAGTCAGATATGGTTGAAAGACTGAACAACAACTATGATCCAAGAAACAGTCCCTGCCCTCAAGGAGTTTATATTCTTTTGGGAGGAACAAATACACACAGTGTATGTAAGTGCAGAGAAGATATAAACAAAATAAAGTGGAAGGGCATGAATATTTGGGGGAAAGGAGGCCTTAGCAGTTGGAAGGATCAGAGAAATCCTCACGTAAAAAACAGCTTTTGGCCTAAACTTTGAAAAAAGTCAGGGATTCTAAGGTGAAAATGAGAAAGCTGTACATTTCAGATATAGTAGAAAGTCAGATCAAATCTAAACAACTGGAAAATTATCGATTGCTCATGGGTAGGCTGAACAAATATAATAAAAATGATAATTCTATCAAATTTACTTATTCAGTTCCATACCAATCAAACTACCAAAAGTTATTTTAAAGAGCTAGAAAAAAATAAAATCCATCTGGAAGAACAAAAGATCAAGAATATTAAGGAAATTAATGGGCAAAAAGCAAGGAAAGTTGGTCTAGCCATACCAGATCTAAAACTATAATATATAAAGTGGCAATCACCAAAACTATTTGGTACTGGCAAAGAAACAGAGTGGTGGATCAGTGGAATATATTAGGTACACAAGAAATAGTAGTACATGACTATAGTAATCTACTGTTTGATAAACCCAAAGACTTCAGCTTCTGGGATAATAATTCACTATTTGACAAAAACTACCAGGAAAATTAGAAAATAGTATGACAGAAGCTAGGCACAAATGAACATCTCATACCCTATCCTAAGATAAGCTTGAAATAGGTACATGATTTAGACATCAAGGGTGCTATTAGGAGAGCAAGAAATTAATTTGCCTCTCAGATCTATGGAGAAGGGAAGAATTTATGACCAAAAAGAGATAGAAAACATCAGGAAATGCAAAATGGATAATTCTGATTACATTGAATTAAAAATTACATTAAATTAAAAAGGTTTTGAACAAACAAAACCAATGCAACCAAGATTAGAAGGAAAGCAGAAAAGTGGGAAAAGTTTTTAGGCAGTGTTTCTGATGAAGGCTCTCATTTCTCAAATATATAGAGAACTAAGCCAAAATTTCTAAGAATACAAAGCGTTCCCCAATTAATAAATAGTCAAAGCATATGAGATATGAACAGGAAATTTTCAGATAAAGAAATTAAAGCTATCTATAGTCACATGAAAAATGCTCTAAATCACTACTGATTAGAGAAATGCAAATTAAAAACAATTCTGAGGTACCAACCACCTCACACTTATCAGATTGACTAATGTAACAGAAAAGGAAAATGATAAATGTTAACTACATTGTTAATGAAGCTGAGAACTGATCCAACCATTCTAGAGAAAAATCTGGAACTATGTCCAAAGAGCAATCAAACTGTACATACTCTTTGACTCAGCAATACCACTTCTAGGTCTGTATCCCAAAGGCATCATAAAGAAGGGAAAAGGACCCACATGTACAAAACTATTGATGGCAGCTCTTTTTGTGGAGGTCAAGAACTGGAAAATGTGGGAATGCCTATCAATTGGGGAACGTACACATTAAGAGCAACACTGTGCAATGATCACCTATGACAGACTTAGTTCTTCTCAGCTAATTCAATGATCTAAGACAATTTCAAAAGACTTGTGATGGAAAATGCTATCCACATCCAGAGAAAGAACTATGGGGTCCTGAATGCAGATAGAAGCATGCTATTTTCTTTTCTTTTCTTTTTTTTTTAGAGGGCAATTGGGGTTAAGTAACTTGCCTAAGGCCACACCGCTAGGTTTTTTGTTTGTGCGTTAAGTGTCTGAGGTCTGATCCGAACTCAGGTCCTTCTGACTCCAGGGCCAGCGCTCTACTCACTGCGCCACCTAGCCGCCCCAGAAGCATGCTATTTTCATTTTCTTTCTTAGAGTTTTTCCCTTTTGTTCTGATTCTTCCTTCAAAACATGACTAAAGTGGAAATATGTTTAACATGATTGTACATGTATAACATATATCAGATTGCTTGCTGTCTTGGGAGGGGGGAAAGAAGGAAGGGAAGGAGGGAGAAAAATCTGAAACTTAAAATCTTATAAAAATGGTGAAAACTATCCATTAGGTGCCCCCCCCCCCAAAAAAAAGAAGCACATAAAAAAAAAAAAGCCAGAAGTAAATAAAGCCGAGTTTCTGGACCCTATCAATTAACAAGCACTTATTTGATTGACTGCATGTCCTAAATGTATTTACCTGTGACAATTTTGTATCTAGCCAGTGGAATTGGAGCTTGTTGAAGGCAGGGGACTCTCATATTTGTATTTGTATTCCGAGTGAGAAGTACAGTGCCTGGAATATAGCAGATGCTTAATCAATGCTTGATGACTAATTAGCTATGAGTTAGATTACATAGCTTCCAGAAGTGCCTTCCAACTCTAGAATTTTTATATTCTGTGATTCAAGGAAATAATGATGCTTAACTTGAAAGATGATTTGGGAGGGACCACTGTTTTCAAGTATCTAAGAGTTGCCATGTGGAAGAGTTAGGTCTAAGATTTCTCCATAGACCCTCTCTCCTCTGATTAGCAGGCTGGAGAGCAGAGCACCAAACTTCTAATACCTTCCTTTATAGAGGGCAGAAACCTGGTTCTCAACTCTCTCCACTTCGTATCTGCTGCTCTGCCCGGTTTCTCCTCCATGGAACAAGATTCCCCTGGGCTTGGTCTCTCCGGATCCTGCTTTTCTGCCTCCCTTTGTGTATTGTCTCTCCTTTTAGTTGTGTATGACTCTTCTTGACCCCATCTGGGATTTTCTTGGCAGAGATACCAGAATAGTAAGCAGAAGCAGAAGAGGCAGATAGTTGGAGTAATCCAGGATGGGATTACTAGCTGTGTGGCCCTGGAGGACCAATTACATAATGAGAGTGATGTTCTGACTTAGGCATGAACTGGATATAAGTGAGGCAGAGCTGTGCAAAGTCATCAGCCTCACTCTCTCCTTCAAGTCATCGAAGTCCAGTGGCAAGATAGCATCCTCATATAAGGGTAAGACTCCCCAAGTGAACAGAGGGAGAAGAGTAAAAGGGAGAGAATAAGGAGGAGAAGGAGGAAGAGAAGGAAACAGCAGCACTGCTCAACTGGAACTGGCCAGTTAGGTACCCAGGGGGCAGCTACTATTACTCACAGATTATTGTTTGTCCTTCATTCCTGAAGAGGACCACTAAAAGGGTAATGTCTTGACTTGCAAGTGAATTGGATTTAAGTGAAGCAAAACTGTGCAGTCAGCCTCACTCTTTCCTCCAGAGTCATCTGAATCCAATGGCAAGATAAAAGTCAAGATGATTGTCAATGACCAATCATTGGAGTGAGAGATCATGGCCTTTCCCCCCCACTTTTTGGAGGGCAAAAAGCTAGTTTTTTTGTGTGTGTTAAGTGTCTGAGGTCGGATTTGAACTCAGGTCCTCTGCACCACCTAGCCACCCCTATCTTGGCCTTTTTAAATTATTACTTCCAGACAGATTTTGCTCCATATTAAGTGGTTTTTAAAATATTTTCCACTTGTTAGAACATGATTTTTCCATTATTATGTGTTTTAGAAAGCTTAATTCGTACAAAGCTTCACAGCAATTTCTGTTTTTCTCATTACTTATATAATCTGGTATTTGTGGAATTGTTTTCAGCTCATCACATTTTCATTTTTTAAAAATTCTAATTTTGCTTATAATTTTAAAATTTCTTAAAAAAAAAAAGATTTCTCCATAGCTGCAGAGGGGATAACAAGGAGCCATAGACCGTTGCAGAAAAGGTAAATTCTGGTTCACTGAGGGAACTCGACACTCTGAGTTTTGCAAAAGTAGAATGGGTTGCCCCATAAGGTCATGAATTCCATACCACCTGAAGCCTTCAAGTAAAGGCTAAATAACTAAATAACCAAAATAATTGAATGCCTTTTGTTTTTAACTCTAGTTATTTCCCAATATATCTTGTTCCTTAAACCCTCCCTTGTAACCATTCACAAGCAACCATCTCCCCACCAAGATGAGGGAAACACCTTTCATTTTGCTACTAGACTCAGTGTTATTGTTTACACTATCATAGTCATTGCACAGATTCTTCTATTTCTCATTGTTTCTCTTTGAAAATGGTTCCTACAAATCTTATTAGGAATGTTATAGTAGATGGGTTTCCTTCACCTAACAGACTCACCATTACAGGATGATAATTCTCCTCACCCCATTTATAAAACACTTTATTTATATAAATTACCTCATTTGATCCACAAATCAACCCTGAGAGACAAGGAAGCTGAAGTAGAAAGGGGTAAAGTGACAGGATCACACAGTGAGAATATGTCTGATGCTGGATTTGAACTCAGGGCTTCCTGACTCCAAATCCAGGGCTCTCTCCACAGCAAGGCTGTTCCTTACTTTGACCCCTAATGAGGATACAAGAATAAAAACAGCACTGTTCTTGCCCTCAAGGAAATGACTATCAAACAGGCAAGATATAGAGTGCTAGCACACACATGTGAACACACACACACACACAGTGAACTGTGATAGTGGCAAAGGGGGACACCAAGACAAAATGCTCGATGGAGAACTGAGGAAGGCATTATCTATTTGAGATAACAGGCTCAGAGAAGACATGACATGGAGGCCAGGCAACCACCAAGCATTCACTAAGTGCTTACACTGCACCAGGCATAGGGCTAAGCACTGGGAATAAAAGTAAAAAGACAGTCTCTGTCTTCAAGTAACAAGTCATGGGCAGGGAGAAGTTGCCCATCAGCCAGAAAATGATGGAGAAGTCCAACGGAGTGCAGTCTGGTGGGAAATGGAGAACCTACTTTAATGGTGGTTCTGAAAAGAGCCCTCCACCCTCCAAGCAGAGGGAAGAAGGTGCCTCTGGAATGGGAACTTCAGATTGAAGTGATCTTCCAGGAAAATGGCAGGAATGAAGGAAAGTTAAAAGCTAGACTCCAAGAAGTTAACAATAGCGGCCACGCACCCGCGCACACACCCCAGAGCTGGAATGCAAAGGCCCACTACTCTTTCTACCATACTACACTAGCGGTAATTGGGCCAGACCTTGAAGAACACTCAGCTTATAGCGCCTTCCAGAACTCTTTCCAGCTGCATGGTTTTCTCAAACTGAAGCATAATCTCTTTGAGAGCAATCTAGCATAATGTATTGAACATAGGAGGAGTTCAAAACCCATTTGCTAATTAACAGAAAGATTAGTAGAGCTTCATTTGGAATGGAAAGAAGAGTCCCAGTTCCACCAGGGTTGATATTCCCTCTATCAGTATGAGATGCCACAGTGTGGCACTCGGGTTACTCATCCACTACCCTTCACCCTCATCACATCTCTGACTGATACATGTCATCCTTAGTATTACGATTTTGCTATGGCCTTACACCCGTCCCCGCTGCTCCTTGGATCACCTGAAATTCTGATTCTGCAGAGATCACCAGGGACACAATAGTTAGTAACTACACAGCACTGAAGGGAGCAAACTTAAGATCACTGAAAGTGCTGTGAAATTTCTTAAACACAAATCAACTCTCCTCCTCTTCCTTCTTGTTCAATCCTGTTATGGTCCATCTCTAATGTGGGTCTCAAGACTGTATTTGCACGGGCACATGCACACACACACGAAGCAAACGGTCTTCCTGTCCATCCAGGGAATGTGCATTTTTTATCTCTTCTTTTGAGATGGGGGTTTAAAGCAGACCCAGTTAGGCCGGCTCCATCTATTTGAAGCTCCTATTTCAAAGGGACCCAAGGCACTCCCAATGCTTTAGATATCATGCTCAATATCCTCAGAGCACTTCCAACACTAGTCTCTGCACTTACTTTCGATGCTCTATCAACACTAGGCTTTTAACATCACAAATACTAAAGTAGCAACATTCAGGTTTAATAAATGATGCAGACCTGCATAGACTCAACCTTCTTAAAAAGTTGCTAGAAGACTACAAAGGGTTCACAATTAAGTTACTACAAGACACTAAAAGGAACACCATAACAACAGTGACAAGTATGAAAACAGATTCACATAATGGCACTTGACAAAGAAATTGTATTAGTCCCAAGTACCCTGAAGGGCAACCCAGAACATGTCACCTTACGATAGAATATTGTATAGGTAACTGGCTCAATAGACTATGTATGGCTGCCTATGTGATTTCAGAAGGCAAACAATATTCAGTCCACTTCCCCTTTTCTGGCAAGGCCAGTGACCAGCACACAGAAAGTAGGCAAAGGAAAACACCTGGTTAGGTTTGATGCTCAGGTAAAATCACCTTTTATTAACCCATCATTAACTAAATTAAGTTCAAGTTGTATGTGATCCTAAGCAATGTTATCGGGCATTTCACATAAGCTATTTCATGAAACTAAGTCCAGAGGAAGAGTCATTGTTTTATTCTGCTCTGCCTTTCTAAATACAACTAAAGCATGTTCACATGAAAGGGGACTATAAGAAGATGCTGTTAGAATGAGGGCATTAGAATAAAGATCAGAGAGATGCTCTATAAAAGATCAGAATGAATGAAGGTGCCAAGACAATTTTCTGTAGACTTCCACTCCATGAAACCACATACATCAGAAGATGCTAAGCAACGAAATTTCTAATATACCTCAAGTAGAGAAAATCTCTGCTGTTCACAGGTGAACACAAAAGACAACAGGTGACAACAGGTGAACATGAAGAAATGAGAAAAAAATAGCTGCTTCTCTACCCCTGAGGTAGTCCCTACCCCATGCCTACTTCATTCTACATTTCTATTCATACTCACAAGGGTCTACGCATCTCAAATATGGATCTGAAAGAGGATTTGAAATGTATAAGATAATATTTCTTATTCCTATCTACCCTAGTCCTGCTCTCCCATGGCCACTCCAGTTCTTTCCACTTCTTGTCAGTCCTGCCACTGTACCCAAAATAACACTTTCATTCATCCTGAAGCTCAACTTTTATCTGTGTTGTCTCCCCAATTAGAACATGAGCTCTCAGAAGGAAGACTCTCTCATTTTTCTATCTGTATTCCCAGTGCTTAGCACAGTGACTGGCACATAATAATTATATAATAAATGCTTTTGCATTCCACTGTGCCCTCTGGAATTCCAATTCCATATCTAACAGGCTTGTCTTCATTTTAGACACCTTCCTTCTGGCAGTCAGAGGCTTGGCTTCCCTCATTAGGCTGCATCCCTAGCCACCCTTTCCAGTTCTAGCTACACTTTTCACCCACTGCCTCTCTCCACCCACCCACCCACACACACACACACACACACACACACACTCTCTCTCTCTCTCTCTCTCTTTCAAGTAAGAATACTATCATACTCTCCCTCTGCACCTTCACCCAGCAAACTTACAGCCTTTGAAGTGGTTAACTCTATCCAAATGCATCATCCAGTCCAGATCTTAGTAGCTATATACTGGACCCAGGCCATTCGCCCTTCTTTCTCAAGAAATTCCATACCTGGTTCAGTTTCCTTCACCCCAACACCTGCCATTAAGTAGGGTATATATTATTTTATGTCCCCTCCAAATACCTAACTGCTCAACAAATACCATCTCCAATCTACTTCAATCATTTTATATATATATATGGAGAGATGATCATATACTTGATATTGTGATCATCTACTTCCACAATTAAACCTTTGAAATTCCTTTATTATAAATCATAAATCTGTCATCCCAACTCTTCCTTAACCCATTCTTTTTCTTCCATCTCTCAGTACAATCATCGGTGACCTTGGCTCTATATCTAGTTAGATCTACTCTACACTGTTCCAATACTCTGAAATTCTATGACCCACTCTGTCCTACTGATATCAACAATTTACCAAAACCCAAACTTGGATTACTCCCATCATCTACCTCTTCTGCTATTGAATGAAGCTGGAAGAAATCACAGGAGCAAGATGACTAGGTCCATTATAAATTTATATTTTGACTAAATGACATAATATGTACAAAATCTTAGAACTGGAGATACAAAGAGAAAAGTCAAACAGCTCATGTTCAAGGACCTTGAATTCTAATAAGTAGTAATAACACATAATGTTTCAGGTGCAAGTCCCATGGTCTTTAGGGCGTAGCAGCAAAGCAGATGGTAACATATCTTCCTTTAATATCACTTCTACTAATAAAACAATAACCATTTTCAAAGTTGAAACATTTGATAATTCCAATAACTTTGGGAGCAAAACATTTCTATTCCAAATGTTTAGTAGGTAGGGCTACTAAGGAGGCAGGACTGCAGAAGCCCTGCCAAGTCTGACTGCTTCCCTTAATGAGCTACAGGGACTGGGCTGGAAACAGGACTGTGGTATGTACAGGTAAGGTACGGGAAGTTGCTAATGATGACAGCATTCATATAGCATTTGTCTACAGCACTTTATCAATATTTATCAATATCAATTATTATCCTCTTTTTATATATGAAGAAATGTGAATTGCCCAGGGTCAAAATGCTTAAGTGTATTTGGTAGGATTTGAACTTGGGTCTTCCTAACTCCATCCAATTCCAGTGTACTCTATTGATATACTTGTGCCACCCAAGTACCTGCTATTCCCAGGGTTCTTGGGATAAGGGTCCTGGGCTGTTTCCAACAGGCTCTGAAGAAGAGGATGTGGTCAAAGGGCATATATTGCCTCCTGTATGGAGGGGGGTTGGGAGGAAGAGGGAAAGGTGTTAGGGAGGACTTGCTTCTTCATCTGTTATCTAATCTCCACAGCCCCGGTAGGGCAATCTTTATTTCTCCTTAATGTATTCTCTATTCCACATCACAGACGTGCCATTCCAAACCTTTTCATCTCAAATCTCCCTTACCTTCTGAGTCTCCTTCTCAGTCCCTGTGAGTGGCCTGGAATGCAATCCCTTCCTCTTTGTCTCTAGAATGTCTTGCTGCCTTCCCAAATCAGCTGAATGCCACCTTCTATGTCAAAGGTTTTCAAAAGATGCTGTTGTCATAAACCCCTTTAGTAGTCTGGTAAAACCTTTGGGCCCCTTCTCAGAATGTTTTTAAATACATAAATTACATATATTACAAAGGTGATGATTATATTGAAATGCAGTTATCAAAATAACTTTTTTTAAAAAACAATTTCACAGACTCCAGAACAAGAACTCCTGCTATATCTGCCTTTCCTGATTCCTTCAGTTGCTAATAACAGTAGTAATAAAAAGTAATTAGATAACACTTTAAGGTTTGCATATCTCAGATGATCTTCACCACAATCCACAAAACAAAACAATTCCCCAGTCACCAAAACCTGCAAAAATGCATCCAGAAAAGGAACGGAGCTTAAGATGCAACCCCAAATGACAACCCTACAAACCTGAACCTAGAGACATTATGGAAAGGACAAAAAGAAAACAAGCTAAAGACACCTACTGGGTTACAACAGAAATAAAGGAACCGTTAAAAGAATTCTTTCTAAAAGCATACAAGGGGATTAAAGATGAAAATAAAACTTAAAAGAAATAGGATAAATGATAATTGAGAGTCAGGCTTGAAACACTATGAACTCTTCAAACCACTGCCCCCTCCCCTATTCATACACAAGTCAGTCAATAAGCATTTATTAAGCACCTATGTTTCTAGACTAGGGGTGGGGAGCCTGCAGCCCCAAGGCCACATGTAATGTTCTAAGTCCTTGGGTGCAGCCTCTTGACTGAGTCCAAGTTTTACAAAAAAATTTTATTAGCAGGATTTGTTAAACAACTATGTATAAACAAGTCATATAGAGGATAAATGAGAAAATCAACAGGGTGAATGCACTAGCATTAAAGAAGCCTAGGAGATGCTTCCTGCAGAATATGAGGTTTTAATTAAGACTTGAAGGAAGCAGGAGTGGGGGATGACAAGGAAGAACATTCCAGGCACGTGGAACAGTTAGTGAAAATACACAGACTAGAGATGAAGTATCTTGTTGAAGAAACAAGAAAACAAGGAGGTCAATGTCACTGGGTTGCAGAGTTCACAGAAGGGGGGAGTAAAGTATAAGAAGACTAGAAAGGTGAAGGGGAGGGAGTTAGGCTGTGAAAGGCTTTGAATGTCAAACAGATGATTTTATATTTGATCCTGGAAGTGAAAGGGAACCCCTGGAGTTTATTTAGTAAGGCAGGGAAGGGGGTGGAAAGTGGGGGGTTGGGGGGAGGTGATGTCACATGTTGAACCTAAGCATTGGCTGCTGACTAGAGTGGTGAGAGCTTTGCGGCAGGCAAACGGACCCACAGGCTATTGCAATAATCCAAACAGCAGGGTGATGGTAGTGTCAGGAGAGAAAGGGGTGTATAAAAAGATATGGGGAAAGCAAAATCTTGGCAAAAGCTTGGATTGGGGAGGTGAGGGTTATAAGAAAAAAGTGAGTCAAGAATGTCAACTAGGCTTTAAGCCAAGGTAACTTGAGAGGATGGTGGTAACCTCCACAGAAATAAGCACGTTAGGGAGAGAGGCAGGCTTTGGAGGAAAAGAAGAGTTTAGTTTTAAACATGCTGAATTTAAGATGTCTAAGGGACAGCCAGTTCAAAATAGGCAGTTACAGATACAGAGGTTAAGGCTGGACAAATACACCTGAGAAACATCAGCAAAGAAATGACAGTTGAAACAATGAGATCCAATAACATTACCAAGTGAAACAGTATAGAGCAAGAAGAAAAGAGGGCCCAGGAGAGGGCCTTGGGGGATCACCCAAGGTTAACAAACCTGACCTGGCTGAAAATCCAACAAAAGAGACTGAAAAGCAATGGAGAAAACAAGCAAACTGATGAAATTTAGGGGACTAAAGTGCAGATTGAGAAGTTATACAAGGGGAAAGAAGGGAATGTGTGATGTACCCTTCTCAAGTCACTGGGTAAACAACAAAAAGAAGATATCTCATGTAATCTCTGAGCAAGAAGAGGAGCTAAAGAAGAATGGGTCAGGGGAAACAAGGAGAAAGAACAGAAAATATTTCAATTCAATGGAGGAGGAGGGTGTCATATGGACAACTCCCAAAGCAGGATATACTCTATAATAGGAGATAGTAACTTTTCAATGAGTTTAATCCACAGAGAACTGGCACACAGGAAGACCACTTCTTTTGAGAGAGTCATGCTTCCACAGACAACATCCTGTCTCAGCAAATGGGAAGTCACACCTCTTAGGGACAACCAGCATCCAAAAAAATGGGAGGACATGGACCCAGCAAAATAGAAAAGATAATGATCATGGGAAGGCCAGAAGTACACCTCATAATTTGTTACAGAGGAAAATTTCTGTCATGGGGCAATGCTTCTTTCCTTAACACTTCTTACATAAATTGACACCACTAAAAGTAAGGTACAACAAGAGGGGGGAAAAAAGAGTAAGGTACAGGAGGTGGAGCCAAGATGGCAGAGTAGAAACAGCTCCTCCAAGCCTCTCTGCCCCCAGATTCCCCCGAAACTATGTAAAAGGGGACTCTGAACAACTTCTGGAGCCCCAGCACCCACAGAACGACACAGAGAAGCTAACCTCCCGCTGAGGACAGCCCAGCAGCCCTGCAGGAAGGACCAGTGCAGAGGTCTGGGACCTGGCAGCGCACAGAGAGCAGGAGCCGAGCCGAGCCCTGAGCCGAGGTTTTAGCCCCAGGGCGGCAGGGCCAGCAGCCAACTGGAGAGACCCCAGAACAACAGCACCTGTGGCGACTCCAGAATTATCAACATAGACATGCCTAGGACAAAGTAAGAAGTTAGTGTCCTATGGACTTTGGGACCTGTATTTGGGGAATGCGTCAGCTCCCTCCCCTGGGGGCTAGAAGACGCTGAGGAGACACGCCATTTTGTAGTTTTCATAGGCATTTCCGGCTCCCAGCCTACAAATTGTGGGGAGATCCAGCGATCAGTCTTGGGGGGTAATCGCTCTTGCTTTAACCTCCCTGGATCTGGATTGTGATCTAGGGTGGAAGTCGTGGGTGGGTTTACAGCTTGCCAGAAACGGAAGTTGCCCCCCACACGTTTGGGACGAAAATTCCTCTATCTGGCCTTAAAGCCATAGTGTAGCAACAAGCCCAAAAGTAAAGCAATTAAGTGGCAACATGCCAAGGCAAAGGAAACAGAAAAATGCAACCCTAGACTCCTATTTTGGGGGCATAGAGCGGGAAAAGGACTGTGAGGTCAGAAGTCCTGCTCCAAAAGCCCAGGGGAAAACATGAGTGGGTTGCAGGCCATAGAGGACCTTAAGAAGGACTTTAAAAATCAAATAAGAGAAGTGGAGGAAAAATTGGAAAGAGAAATGAGAAGGATGCAGGAAAAGTATGAAATGAGGGTCAACAGCCTGACTGAGGAAAACAATACCTTAAAAAATAGACTGACTCAAATGGCAAAGGAGGCCCAAAAGGCCAATGAGGAGAAGAATGCCTTAAAAAGTCGAATTTGCCAGATGGAAAAAGAATCTCAGAAGTTCACTGAGGAGATTCATTCCTTCAGAGTTAGACTGGAGCAAATGGAAGCTAATGACTTTATGAGAAATCAAGATGCTGTTAAGCAGATCCAAACAAATGAAAGAATAGAAGGCAATGTGAAATATCTCATGGGGAAAAACCACTGACCTGGAAAATAGATCCAGGAGAGACAATTTAAAAATTATTGGACTACCTGAAAGCCATGATCAAGGAAGGAACCTAGAAATCACCCTTCAAGAAATTCTCAAGGAAAATTGCCCTGATGTTTTAGATCCAGAGGGCAAATAGAGGTTGAAAGAATCCACAGATCACCTCCTGAAAAAGATCCCAAAAAGAAAACTCCCAGGAATATTATAGCCAGGTTCCAGAATCCCCAGATCAAGGAGAAAATACTACAAGCAGCCAGGAAGAAACAATTTCAATATTGTGGAAACACAATCAGAATAGCCCAGGACTTGGCAGCTTCTACACTGAGGGATCGAAGGGCATGGAATATGATATTCCAGAGGGCAAAAGAACTGGGAATGAACCCAAGGGTCACCTACCCAGCAAAACTGAGTATTTTGTTTCAGGGGAAAATATGGTCATTCAGTGGAATAGAGGACTTTCAAGCATTCTTGAGGAAAAAACCAGAATTGAATAGAAAATTTGACATCCAGACACAGGAAGGAAGAGATGCCTGAGAAGGTAATCGGGGAAGAGAGATCAAAGGGAACTTATCAAAGTTGAACTATTTACATTCCTATATGGAAAAGCAATAACTGGGACTGATGATATCTTTCTCACTATGAAAATAATGGAAGAAGGGGGTGTGGTCATATGAATACATAGGTGAATGTGTGTGTATATGGTTACAGTTATATGGATAGAGGGCATAGGTTGAATTTGTTGGGAAGGGAGAATACTCAAGGGATGAAATTATGAGGTGAGAGAGGAAAGTGGCAAGAGGAGATGGGGAGACAGGGTAGTGTAAACTATCCCATGCAGAAGAAGCAAGGGGAAGTGGTTGCAAAAGAGGGGGAGAATAAGGAAGGCTAAAAAGGCAAAACCACATTCACATTGAATTTGGTTCAGGGAGAAAATGACATACATACTAAATGGGATATCTCAACCTGCAGCAGGATAGGGGGAAGGGGGATGAGAGGAGGGATGATGGATGGGAGGGCATCCTTGGGGGGAGGGGAGGTTGGAAGTACCCACTATAGAAGAGGCACAGGATCATGTAGGGAATGGACCAGGTAGGGGGTGGGATGAGTGGGAGGGTTATCTCCCAAGAAGGAATGGGTGACAAGGGAGGAAGGAAATGGATCTGAAATTCGAGGTCATAACATTAAATGTTTCAAATATATATAAATACTATTATCAATACTCTTTTGCTTGTAATAGGGAGATAAGATGTGCAGGCATTGGGACACAAAGATTCACCTTCCTCTAATGGAAAAGTCGATGGGGGTATGGGAGAAGGTATGGGAGAGAGCAGGTTGGAGGAAGCGATATCTTGTGGGACTACTATTCTGGGAGGTTGGGTAGGGGAATAATGGGGGGAAATGATTGTAACTCAAAATCTGGAGGAAATGAATGATGTAAAACAGAAGTTAATAAAGCATTTGTTTAAAAAAAAAAGAGTAAGGTATAAGAAAAAAAAAATCAAGGGGGCAAGATCTACAAAGACAATAAATACAGAAACCGTTAGAAGACAGAACTCAAACCTGGTCTTTCAGAGACTTTAATCCTAAAAGAAACACAAAGAAGTTTTTAAAAAGTTTAAAATTAAGTACATGGACTATAAATCTGGATATAAAAGTCTGTAAGAGACAGAAAGGGAAGATAATGAGGTAGAGTCTTCTTAGAAAAAGGTTAAGGAAAAGAAAAAATAACATAAAATAACAAACGGGGGGCAGGGTAGAGCCAAGAGGGTGGCGTAGAAGCAGGAAAACTCCTTGAGCTCCCCCATAACCACCTCAAATACCTATAAAATCTGGCTCTAAACAAACTTTAAAGCTACAGAACCCAATAAGTGACAGAGAGAAACCAATCTCCTGCTGAAGGCAGCCCAGAGGCCTACAGGAAGGGTCCATTACAGCACACTTGGTGCTGAGCCCAGCCCCAAGTGAGCCCATGGGTGGTTTTAGCCTCAGGCAAGCCCCAATCGGCTACTGGACTTTGGGAGAATGGATCGCCAGCAGCTGTGGCGGTTTCCAGAATTATCAACCCATAAATGCCAAAGACAAAGTAAAAGGTCTGTGTGGAACTTTGTTGGAACTAGGGGGGGCAGAGGCATGGTCCGGTCCCTGCCCCCAGAGCGAGAAGCAGCAGAGGCATGGAGGTCATGCAGCTGCCTCCACATGGCTGCTTCGGAGCTCCTGAACTGCAGATCTTAGGGAGACCATTCAGAGGGTGATTGCTCTTGCTTTAACCTGCCTGGATCACAATCTTGGGTGGTGGTCCAGGGTGTGTGACCAGTGAACCAGAGCTTATGGTACCTGTAGAGAGGGAGCCCAACTAATACCTCCAGCAGTTATGAAAACCCTAGCGATTTGGGACAAAGCTCTCCTCTCTGGAAGAGTTCTACCATGGCAAAGAGCTCAAAAGGCAAGTAATTGAGTGACAACATGAACAAGCAAAGGAAGCAAATCAAAGCATGGAAAGGGAGGAAGGCAATTAAGTCAGAACTCCAGCACCAAAAGCTTGCAAGAAAAATATGAATTGGTTATAGGCCATGGAGGAGCTCAAGAAAAGATTCTGAAAATCAAGTAAGAGAAGTAGAGGAAAAATTGGGAAGAGAAATGACAATGATGCAAGAAAATCATGAAAAGAGAGTCAAGTAACTGGCTGCCAATATGAGCAAGCACAGGAAACATAAACAGACCATAGAATCCTTTTTGGGGAATAAAAAGCATAAAGGCATGGAGCAAGAAGAAGACAGCAAAACCAGAACTCCTGCATCCAAAGCCTCCAAGAAAAAGATGGACTGGTTATAGGTCATGGAAGAGCTCAAAAAGGATTTTGAAAATCAAGTAAGTGAAGTGGAGGAAAAATTGGGAAGAGAAATGAGAATGATGCAAGAAAATCATGAACAGTGAGTCAACAGCCTGCTAAAGGAGACCCAAAAATATAATGAAGAAAATAACACCTTAAAAAACAGACTAACTCAAATGGCAAAAGAGGTCCAAAAAGCCAGTGAGGAGAAGAATGCCTTAAAAAGCCAAATTTGCCAGATTATGGAAGCTAATGACTTTGAGAAATCAAGAAACTATTAAACAGATCCAAAGAAATGAAAAAATAGAAGGCAATATGAAATATCTCATTGGGAAAACCACTGACCTGGAAAACAGATCCAGGGCAGATAATTTAAAAATTATTGGACTACCTGAAAGCCATGATCAAAAAAAGAACCTAGGGATCATCCTTCAAGAAATTCTCAAGGAAAATTGCCCTGATGTTTTAGAACCAGACAGCAAAATAGAAATTGAAAGAATTGATCACCTCTGAAAAAGATCCAAAAACAAACAAACAAACAAACAAAAAACTCCTCCTAGGAATATTATAGCCAGGTTCCAGAGTTCCCAGATCAAGGAGAAAATATTACAAGCATCCAAGAAGAAAAAATTTTAATATTGTGGAAGGGATCAAAGGGCTTGGAATATGATATTCCAGAGGTCCAAGGAGCTAGGACTAAAACCAAGAATCACCCACCCAGCAAAACTGAGTATAATGATTCCAGGGAAAATATGGTCATTCAGTGGAATAGAGGACTTTCAAGCATTCTTGATGAAAAAACCAGAGTTGAATAGAAAATCTGACATTCAGACACAAGAAGCAAGAGAAGCATGAGAAGATAAACAGGTAAAAGAAATCATAAGGAACTTATCAAAGTTGAACTATTTACATGCCTACATGGAAAAACGATAATTGTAACTTATGAGACTTTTCTCAGTATGAGGATAGCCGAAGGGAATATAAATATATATACACACACATATCTACATAGGAGGGTATATGTGCATATGAATACATGTGAGTGTGTGTATTTATGTGTACAGGTATACATAGACGGAGAGGGCATAGGATCAATTGAATAGGAAGGGATGATATTTTTAAAATAAAATTAAGAGGTTAGAGGGGAATATAATGAGAAGAGATAGGGAGAGACAAAATAGGGTAAACTATCTTGTATAAAAGAGGCAAGGGCAAACTGTTACAATGGAGGGGAAAAACAGGAAGGCAAAAGGAAATGGGTCAACCTTACTTTCACTGAATCTGGCTTAAGGAGGGAATAACATACACACTCAATTGGGTATCTTACCCTACAGGAAAGTAGGGGGGAAGGGCATAAGAGGAGGGAATGATAGAAGGGAGAGCAGATTGGGGGAGAGGGTAGTTAGAAGCACACACTTTTGAAAAGGGACAGGGTCAAAAAGTAGAAAATAGAACAAGTGGGGGGCAGGATAGGATGGAGGGAAATATAGTCAGTCTTTCACAATATATCCACTATGGAAATGTTTTGCATAACTACACATATACAACCTATATTGAATTGCTTATCTTCTTAGTAAGGGTGGGTGACGAGGGAAGAAGGAAAAGAATCTGGAATTCAATGTTTTAAAATCAAATGTTTTTATCATTATCATTATTATTATTATTATTTTACATGCAACTGAGAAATAAGATATACAGGCACTGGGGTATGGAGATCCATCTTGCCCTATGGGGAAGTCAGAGTGGGGAGGGGGGAAGATAAAGGAAAGAACAGTTTGGGGGAGGGGGTATTCAGTGGGATCACTGTTTCAGTGGGTAGGGGATAGACAGGGAGAAAATTTGTAACACAAAATCTTGTGGAAATGAATGTTGTAAACTAAAAATAAACATAAAATTTAATTTAAAAAAATAAATCAAAGAAGCTGGAAGGGAGGAAGGATTTTGAATTAATCATTTAACTGAGAGGAGAAGAAAAAAGAGGGGGAGAATCGGATAACTGAATAAAAGGAGGAAAGAAAAATAAGCTAAGGAATTTAAAATAGGAGGAAAATATATTTCTATCCATTCAAATGACAGGAAATAATTCCTCCCACCTGATTCACACCCCATACTCCATATCTTAGACTAGAACTCATCATAGTCCTGGATTAAGTAACATGTACAGCGTTTAGTCTTTCCACTGAAATCCCATATCTTGGCAACCTTAATGGTCACAGGAGATCCACACCTCCTCCCAGGTGGGATAAAAGGAAAAAGGGAATTGATGTCTTCTATCTGTTTACATCATCAGTTTTCCCTAGTATTCTTCCCCCTTCCAGAAAGTTATCCCATAAAACAAAAAAATAATTTAAGACAAAGGGGGGCAGAGAGCACCAAATCAGCACAATCAACACATTGAAAAAGTCCTACATGTGCAATGTACAGTGCCTGTGGGCCTCCCACCCCCACAAAGGGGCACAGAGATCTTCTCATAGGCTCGTCGTTTCTGTCCTCTTGATCTTTATAATTTGCCTTCCTTAAATTTTACCAAAGCATTTTTTTACCTATTCCTACTTCTCTTCAAAGACCTATAACACTTCCTTCCCTATGTTTTCCAGTCAGACCAAAAACTTAACCTTCTGTTAAATCAAACCAGCTCAAATAACCTCAATCTCTCAGCCTCTGTCTGCCTACCCATAAAAGTCATCTCCAGATCCCTTCTAGCTCTGACATTCTAGGTAGAATTATATAGAGTTCCATGTAGACCAACAATGGACAGATGCCATACATAAAGAACATTTCCATAGTGTCTTTCACTCACATGAGGCCATGATACATATAATATGATGCATGCTAAATTTGGAATACGGAAGAAAAGTGATTAAATTGTTCATATGCTTTGACCTAGTAACTATTAGACTAATAGGCATCTATCCTGAGCACGTTAGAGTCTAGAGATGTCACCATAAGAAATGGTGAATATAAAGCACTCAAACATGGAAAGGTTTATATGAACTGATTCAATGAAATAAGCAGAACTGGAAGATTATTACTTAATAACTACAATCATGTAAATCAAAATGACACTCAAGGGCAACCAAATTCTGATAAATTCAAACAGCCCCAGAGAAAAAAGATGATAAAACATACCTCTTCCTTCACTCTCAAGGGAAG
Organism: Gymnobelideus leadbeateri; assembly: GCA_011680675.1. Classification (NCBI taxonomy): domain Eukaryota; kingdom Metazoa; phylum Chordata; class Mammalia; order Diprotodontia; family Petauridae; genus Gymnobelideus; species Gymnobelideus leadbeateri. The sequence continues at coordinate 478,082 of WOXC01006922.1, read as the reverse complement.
TAGAGGACTACAAATGTGGAATGTTAATAGATATTCTTTCATTAAGTGCTTACTATGTGCCAAGCAATGCATCAGCACAGTGGAATAAACAGTTCATGCCCCAAAGGAGCTGTCAATATAAAACGGAAGACAACACATCTGAGGAGACATATGCAGGATGGGTGACAGGATGCAGAGATACTTCCAGTGACATACCAGGGTAAATGGCAAGGCCCAGGTTTCTAGAAGATGCAGAGGCAGAATATGTGGGTAGCAAAGCCCCAGAGGTGTGCAGACCTCAGTGGTATGGAAAAGAAAGCCAGGGGTTGAGAGAATGTGGCAACAGGGAGGATAGCAATCATGATGAATGATTAGTCATTGCAGTAGCAGTTCACTGCAGCCTGGACCCTTTACACTGTCTTATATTTACCAGAGGGCTAGAGAGGTCTGGGCCCATTACTAATGGAAAATGTGCTAAGAGGTCTAACTGTTGGAACAGAGCAGGTACAAGGATTTCCTCCTGTGGAGCTAGGAAGAAGGAAGGAGCATCCAGTCAGGCAGAGTAAAGGGGAAGGTGGCATTGGCAGGAGGCCAGTGTGGGAGAGGAAGGGAAGCCCTCTTGGTTTGCTCTTTCCACAAAGTATTAGGTCTTCTCAGTCAGCAGCCTCAGATACCATCACGACACCCCACCATGCCATATGATGCCAGCTATTTTTACTTTGTTGGTTAATTCTGCTTAACTGTTTTTTCTATTATAGTGGAAGTTTCCATGGTGGGGCATGGGGAAGAAGTAGCTAGTAATATTGGAAAGCCAAAGCAATGTTAAAAAAAAAAAAAAAGAAAAGACCAATAAAAACTCCATAGCACAAAGAAAGCATGTGTTCACTAATAGTTTTATCTTATGCAAAATATTATTTGATTAATGAAACACTAAGCAGACACAGGGATAGAGAAATAATCACACGCTCCTTGATTCTCTTCATTCCCACCAACCCCAGAACAAGTCCTTTGCCCACACCTTCTCCAAAAACCTGACAGGATTAGCTTTTTAGGTCTCTTTTAGGCCTCAGTTTCCTTGTCTGTAAAATGAAGAAAGAAGAGATGAGCTCTGACAACTCTTACAGCTCCAGCATCGCAGATTACAGTATATTAGAGCTCAGAGGCTATTTCATCGTGACAAAGCACCCACCGGAAGAAGCATTGTATTACAGTGGATAGAGAACAAGACTTGGAACCTCATCAGAACTAGGCCAAAATTCCACCCAGGACATTGTTTTAAAAAGAAAAGAAAAAGAATTTTCCACAAAGTGGCTTTAAGTAGACTGGAGAAGAAACTATAAAACAAGGGAATCTGGATTAGGTCCACATACTCTGCCAATCATCTCCTGAACACTAGGCCCTCACGGATATCTCCATCCTCTACTTCACATTCAACACACTGACATGGTACCATTAGTTAAATGAGTTTTGGTTTGGTGGGCTTTTTTTGGGCTGGTCTATTCTACAAGACTATAAAGTCCCTATAGCCAGTGACTGTCTTATTCATCTCTGTACCCTCCTAAGTAGCCAACACAAAGCCTTGCACACTAATAAATGTTTCACTGATAACAACAGTAATGATGATGAATCAAATGAGAAATCAGAAAAAAGGGAAAATGGCTACTGTGGCAGGTGGCAGGATCGGACAAAAGGAGAGCTTGAGACCACTGCTAGCCAAAAGCAGAGTATTCACTGTGCTGCTCCCTTTGCACAGCACAGTCCCAAAGAGTAGAGTTTATAACTCTCCTCACTTGCGCTGTTCCCCGAGGTACCTCTAAGATGATCACTGCTAGGACCAAAGAGTCTATAAAAAGGATGAAGAAATCTGGGAAATTTCCACAGAGGTAGAGCCAGAAAAACAGAAACCCTCATTATTAGCCACCTTAGGTGGCTAAGCTGATTTGGGAAGGGCAAGAGCTCCCCCTGCTGATCTCTTGCTTCATTTAGCTGAGGAAAACAAACCAGTCCATGAATCTACAATAACAGGGTCTGCTCACTGGAAATGAACAGATCCAGTGCTTCTTAGAGGGAAGCCTGATAGTCATTAATACAAACTGTCACACCGAAAGGATGAGACTTAAGAGATGGCTGCATCCAAGCCTCACGCTCCAGGGAACAGCACATCAGGGGCCCATCAAACCAACCTTGACATCTTGTCAAAACATATCTACCTTTGCACTAAGGAATGTTATCTATATAAACAAGTTAAGCTCAACAGGAAAGCTCTGCCAACCCATGGCCTAACCTCTCAACATTCTCTTTTTCTGAAATTCATGCCAGAGTTGGCTCTAATCATTAAAAAACTGTTTGACACCTTCCAGGGCCTCAGCCATGGATGCACTGCAACATAACCCTAGGACTGGACCAGGGCCCTGTTGTTCTAGCTACTGTGCCAAAGGAAATGTTCTTATCTGTCAGTAACTCAGGCAACGGAGAAGGTAGACTGCCAGAAGCTGAAGAACACCTTTCTCTGAACAACCTGCAGTTAAATCCTAGTTACTACTAATTTCTAGGCAAAGCAGTAGAACATTTTTAAAAACACTCAAAAAGGGGGGGGGGGGGCGGAGCCAAGACGGCAGAGTAGAAACTGCACATCCAAGCCACTCTCCCCCCAGATCACCTCCAAACTATGTAAAAGGGGACTCTGAACAACTTCTGGAGCCCCAGCACCCACAGAACAACATAGAGAAGCTAACCTCCCGCTGAGGACAGCCCAGCAGCCCTGCAGGAAGGACAAGCGCAGTGCTCTGGGAGCCGGCAGCGCAGTGCGCGGGGAGCTGAGCACAGGTCACCTTGAGTCTCGGTTTTAGCCCCAGGGCGGCTGGACCAGCAGCCGGCTAGAGGGACCCCAGAACACCAGCAGCTGTGGCGATTCCAGAATTATCAACATAGACATGCCTAGGACAAAGTGAGAGGTTAGTGCCCTATGGACTTTGGGACCAGTATTTGGGGAACGCGTCGGCTTCCTCCCCTGGGGGCTAGAAGCCGATGAGGAGACACGCCATTTTGTAGTTTTCAGAGGCAGCTCCAGCTCCTGGCCTGAGAACTGTAGGGAGATCCAGCGATCAGTCTTGGGGGGTAATAGCTCTTGCTTTAACCTCCCTGGATCTGGATTGTGATCTGGGGTGGAAGTCGTGGGTGGGTTTCCAGCTTGCCAGAAATGGAAGTTGTCCCCCCACACGTTCGGGATGAAAGCTCCCCTGTGTGGTGGCAGAGCCATACTGTGGCAACAAGCCCAAAAGTCAAATGGCAACATGCCAAGGCAAAGGAAACAAATTAAAACAGAAAAATGCAACCCTAGACTCCTACTTTGGGGGCAAAGAGGATCGAAGCATAGAACAGGAAGAGGCCTGTGAGGTCAGAAATCCTGCTCCAAAAGCCCCAAAGGAAAACATGAGCGGGTTACAAGCCATAGAGGACCTTAAGAAGGACTTTAAAAATCAAATAAGAGAAGTGGAGGAAAAATTGGGGAGAGAAATGAGAAGGATGCAGGAAAAGTATGAAATGAGGGTCAACAGCCTGAATGAGGAAAACAACACCTTAAAAAATAGACTAGCTCAAATGGCAAAGGAGGCCCAAAAGGCCAATGAGGAGAAGAATGCCTTAAAAAGTCGAATTTGCCAGATGGAAAAAGAATCTCAAAAGTTCACTGAGGAGATTCATTCCTTCAGAGTTAGACTGGAGCAAATGGAAGCTAGTGACTTTATGAGAAATCAAGATGCTGTTAAGCAGATCCAAACAAATGAAAGATTAGAAGGCAATGTGAAATATCTCATGGGAAAAACCACTGACCTGGAAAATAGATCCAGGAGAGACAATTTAAAAATTATTGGACTACCTGAAAGCCATGATCAAAGAAAGAACCTAGAAATCACCCTTCAAGAAATTCTCAAGGAAAATTGCCCTGATGTTTTAGATCCAGAGGGCAAAATAGAGGTTGAAAGAATCCACAGATCACCTCCTGAAAAAAATCCCCAAAAGAAAACTCCCAGGAATATTACAGCCAGGTTCCAGAATCCTCAGATCAAGGAGAAAATACTACAAGCAGCCAGGAAGAAACAATTTCAATATTGTGGAAACACAATCAGAATAGCCCAGGACCTGGCAGCTTCTACACTGAGGGATCGAAGGGCATGGAATATGATACTCCAGAGGGCAAAAGAACTGGGAATGAACCCAAGGGTCACCTACCCAGCAAAACTGAGTATTTTGTTTCAGGGGAAAATATGGTCATTCAGTGGAATAGAGGACTTTCAAGCATTCTTGAGGAAAAAACCAGAGTTAAATAGAAAATTTGACATCCAGACACAAGAAGGAAGAGATGCCTGAGAAGGTAATCAGGGAAAAGAAATCAAAAGGAACTTATCAAAGTTGAACTATTTACATTCCTATATGGAAAAGCAATAACTGTGACTGATGATATCTTTCTCACTATGAAAATAATGGAAGAAGGGGGTGTGGTCATATGAATACATATGTGAATGTGTGTATATATGGTTACAGTTATATATGGATAGAGGGCATAGGTTGAATTTGTTGGGAAGGGAGAATACTCAAGGGATGAAATTATGAGGTGAGAGAGGAAAGTAGCAAGAGGAGATGGGGAGAGACAGGGTAGGGTAAACTATCTCATGTAGAAGAAGCAAGGGGAAGTGGTTGCAAGGGAGGGGGAGAATAGGAAGGCAAAAAGGCAAAACCACATTCTCATTGAATTTGGTTCAGGGAGAGAATGACATACATACTAAATGGGATATCTCAACCTGCAGCAGAATAGGGGGAAGGGGGAATGAGAGAAGGGATGATGGATGGGAGGGCATTCTTGGGGGGAGGGGAGGTTGGAAGTATCCACTACAGAAGAGGGACAGGATCAAGTAGGGAATGGACCAGGTGGGGAGTGGGATGGAATTATAAACAGCCTTGTACAATATATCTACTATGGTAATGTTTTGCATAGCTAGACATGTACAACATATAACTGAATTACTTATCTTCCCAGAGGAAATGGGTGACAAGGGAGGAAGGGAATGGATCTGAAATTCGAGGTCTTAAGATTAAATGTTTCAAATATATATAAATACTATTATTAATACTCTTTTGCTTGTAATTGGGAGATAAGATGTGCAGGCATTGGGACACAGAGATTCACCTTCCTCTAATGGAAAAGTCGAAGGGGGTATGGCAGAGAGCAGATTGGAGGAAGCGATATCTTGTGGGACTGCTATTCTGGAAGGGTGGGTAGGGGAAAAACGAGGGGGGGGGAATTGTAACTCAAAATCTGGCGGAAATGAATGATGTAAAACAGAAGTTAATAAAGCATTTGTTTAAAAAAAAAGAAATAAAAGTTGAAAGAAATTAAAAAAAAAAAACATTCAAAGCAAGACAGGGTAGAATCACTTACCCCCAACAACTTCTACCTAGGACTATGAAAGCTTCTCATCATCCAGTTTGTGGATAAGCTATAGTCTTTGTTGCTTCTCTTCCACACTCATAACTGACCATGCCAAAACTGTGGTGTGGAGAAAATATGGGATAGCAACAAGGAAACATAGGCAAGACCTGTCTGGTGAGATCAGGGTGGGTAGGAAATGATAAATGTGAAGTTGAGGATGATGACAGAAAAGCCGAGTAGCTTTCTAGAGCTTTGGCCAAGAAAGATATATACAGAAGTCCATTACTCAAATATAAAATTAAGACCACAGTTACTATATGTTCATAGATTTTAGAGCTGGGAGGGACCTTAGAGATCGACTCTTTTTAGAGAACATCATTTTAGAGATAACAAAACTGGGATTAGGTAATGAGGTGACTTGGCCAGGGTCATAAAGCCAGTACAGGGCAGGAATTCAGATTCAAAACTGGCTTTCATTCTAAATGGAGGATTTAATCAACATAGATAAGAGGTAGGTGGGTACCATCCAAAGTACATCACTTATTTCAAAAACATGTTTTAACTTCAAGATATTATTCTGCATTCTTGTTCTCTGGTTCAGGAGAGAGCTAAGACAAAATATTTATAATGCATGATAATGATCTAGATAACAAAATAGATAACAAAAAACTAAAAGATCTGGAGGAAAGGTCATTACCTACTAGGTAAGAAAAGGGAAACCTTCATGATAAAGGTGTTATTAGTATGCTCTTAATTAAATTAAATTCTTCCAAGATATATTAAGTGCTGATTGCATGGAAAGTTTTTAAAAAAGGTAAAGACGGAAAAGGAAGATACACTAGGTTAGGAAATAAAAGCACAGACACAAAACAGCAGAGTATAACTGTAGTCCAGTTTGGGTTGAACATTAAGAACAGTAATTCTAAAATAAATGTGAAAAGGTAGGGTGGCTTCTGATTCTGAAGACCCCTACCCAGTTAGGCAATAAACATTTATTAATCTCCTACTATATGCTGTGTGTTGTGCTAAGTGCTGGAATCTTGGTAAAGTGAAGACAGTTTGTTGTTTTTGTCTCTGTCTCCAGTGCTTAAGAGTTGTACCTTACACACAGTAGGCACCTAATAAATGCTGAATAAATATGATCCTCTAGATAGATGCCAAAGGAAACTAGGAATTCCTAGAAGCAGGGCTAAAGATGAGGAAACGCATTCCAAGAAGGGGAGTCCAGATTATACAAAGCCACAGAGATTAGAGATGGAACGTGTGAGGAATAGCAAGACTAGTTTAGCTAGACCAGTCAGTAAAGGGGAGTGATATATAATAAACCTAGAAATGTAGGTTGAAAAAGAATTATCAAGTATTTAATTGTCTACATCTGGACAATTAGTGGCAATGTGAAAAGAAACTACTGCCCAAAATGTTTTAAGAGAGGACTCAATAGTCTAATAGGGAGAATTAAGACTGTGAGAACTGGGGGCAGCCAGGTGGCGCAGTGAGTAGAGCACCGGCCATGGAGTCAGGAGTACCTGGGTTCAGATCCGGCCTCAGACAGTTGACACACACATACAAGCTAGCCGTGTGACCTTGGACAAGTCACTTAACCCCAAATGCCCTACCCTCCCCCCTCCAAAAAGCAAAAAAAAATTAAATTAAAAAATAAAAATAAATGAATGAATAAATAAACAAATAAATAAAATGAAAATGCTGTGAGAACTAATCAAACAGTATAAACTCTTTATACCCTGAGTTGATATTGCCTGCTGAGCCTAGAACAAAAGGGCTCACAGAGGTGAATCCTTGGAAAGAGAAAGGAAGGGCTTCAGAGATTCTAGTATCTCCTGTTTCTATCAAAGGTAGAAGGCTAGACTTTTCAGTCCAAATTGAAGATGAAGACAAGAGGTAAAATAAAATAGGTCCATTTTAAAATTGTTAGCAGTTACCAATGACCTGGAAATGAGGAAGCTCAACCTAAAAAAGAGACAGATGAAGGGAAACATGGTAACAACCTTCAAATATCTGAAGGGCCACCACATGAAAGAGGGATTGAGAAAACAGGAGCAATCAATCATCAAGCATTTATTAATCCCCTTGTGTAGGCACTGTGCTCTCAGTGCTTGTTTCTGCCCTAATTCTGTGATTTATTTGTGTAACTCAAGGTTTCTGCTCTCTTAATTACTATTAAAACAATGAAAAAGATGTTTAATAGTACGTCCCTTTAAGAAGCTTACATTATAATTGGGGAGAGGACACGTACATATACAAGTACTTACAAAATACTAATAAAGCATACTTATATCTTTATTATAAGGTAACCTTAGGAAAGAAGATATTGCAGATGGAAAGGACTAAAAAAGCCTGCGCTGAGTACTGAAGCAAACCAGAGATTATGTGATTTGTAGGTGATAAGAGAATACAGACTCATGGCAGGGGGGCGGGGCCGGAACACGACGGGGACGACAGGCAGAGAGATGAGAGGTGGTTGTGTTAGAACAGCAAGATGGTCAGAATGGCTAGCTCACAGAGTACATAAAGGTGAAGACAGTACTTTCTCAACTGGGGAAACAAGAGGAAAAAGAATATGAACCTTATAGCAAAATTTAATTTTAATAGATGGTTTTCTCATTTTGGTTCATAAGGAATATAGGCAAGGGTGACAAAAACTCATCAAACATGGGAAACAGGATACAACTTTCCATGTGATCAAATTTTGTTAAACAGTTGCCTGTCAATAATTGGAAACACAGTAAGATAAAACTGACTCGGTCCACATGGAACCATTTGATCCCAATGAGGAATGAAAGCCACTTTCTCAGCCTAAAGACTTTGAAGAAATAAACCAGTAACCTCTCTGCCAAAGCTTCAGGTTACAGAGATGATGGAGCAAAGGTAAAGAGACAAACTCTGTGTAGAGTGTGATTACCCAGAAACTGTCCCAGATGGATGTTTCAGCACTTCCTTGGTACAGAGGCTGCACACTCCTGCATACAGAACAGGCCTCAGAAGCTTTGTGGTGGGCCCATGGCACCACCTAGTGGAGTTGAGGCCCCATCGTAATCAAGTGGGCCCATTCATTTGCTATCTTGTTATTAAAAAAATGTTTCTCACTGAAAACCTTCACATGTTCAACCAATGAACAATCTCGGTGTGTATTGAAACTAGAAGAGACGATTCAAGGGAATGTAATAGTTTAGGTTATCATGGAATAAATGCAGTAACATGATTTGTGTCTGAGCTGAGCGTCCCAGTCTCGCTGACTGTGGACAAGATAAAAATAGACGGATTTAGAAGAGAGAACTGGTAGATTTGTGACTGACCAGACCCAAAGTGGAGTTAACGGGTCAATGTGAAAGGTGGTTTCTAATGTCGTGCTTCAAGGCTGTCTTTGGTTCTGCATTATTTAATATTTTTATTAATAACCTGAATAAAAGGCACAGATGATACTTATGAAACTTAAAAATGCCACAAGCCTGGCAGGGATTGCTAATGTTACATGATAGATTCCGGAGCCTAAACACTGGGTTCAATCAAGGATGAAAGATAGTAGGAAATTAAAAAATACATTGATCCCTAAGTACACTATGGGAAGGAAAGAGGGACAGTATGGAGAATCAGCAGTTCTGAAAAAGACCCCAGGGCTTCAGTGGACTGCAAGAAACTAAAATGAGTCAGCTGTGTGATATGGTAGCCAAAAAAGGTAATGAGAACTAAGGCTACAGTGAGAGACATCCTGTCAAACAACAGAGAAGCTGTCTCACTAAAATGTACCTGAGGTGAGATCACATTTGAAATACCATATTCAGTTCTGGGAGAAACATTTCTAGAAATAAAGCCACAGATCATTCAAAAGAGGGCAACCAGTATGATGAGGGACCTCAAGATGATGCATGTGAGGTTCTGTTCAAAGAGGCTAGAAAAGAGGCCTTTGGGTAGACTCCCTCCCATATCTAAACATCTCTCAAGGAGAAAGGGAATGAAACTTGTTCTTCTTGCTCACAGAGGAAAAAATTAGAAGCAAGTTTCAACTTGATATAAGCAAAAACTAGTCATTAAAGTTGTCCACCAGTGAAATGGGCTGCCTTGGGAATTCAAGCAGAGGCCACTGTCAGAAATGCTAGGGAGAGGGCTCCTCTGAGCTTGCCTAGAGTCTAAAGAATATCAGCTCTGCTCCTTATGGGAATGCATGCATGCCATGCTCCCCTCCCTTTCATTCCCATGTAAAATAAGGATGATAATATTTGTCTTCATTGGAGTGCTGTGGGGAAAACATTTTGTGAACTTAGCACTATACAAATGAAACTAGTATATTGCCATTATTATTTAGTCTAAATCTCTTTAAATTTGTAGAAGACACCAAAGCCCCAAGACACACGTCAGGTTGGTGTTATGGCCATGCCACCAGAGTTTCTGCTGTTCTTTTCTACAAAATCAATGATAGCAAATTAACTTCATGGCACTTTTCTCCTAATAACTTTGAAGCATTATGTAAATATCATTCTGTTCATTTTATAGTAGGGAAAACAGGAAGAAACTTCTTCAATGTTATGGAAGGATTAATTTTGTCTCTAATAGTTGATAAAGTGGCATTCCTATGCACAGATGTTACTTTGAGACTAATGATCAAACTCAATCAACAAACTGGCCACCAAACACCGCTAGCCAGGATGCTGCTGCTATACAATCAAGGAGGCAAGTCAGTTTAAGAGAAAGAAAGCAGTGCATGCTATCAGCAGCCCTAATGAGGACATGAGACCCTCTACCCTCCCCAAGCTGTCTACACTTGCCTGAAAGCAGGGAGTACAGAAACTTCTGGGCTGGTAATATTCCTCAAATGACACCTATAAGGTTGTTGAAGAGATAACTATCTTAAGACAGAGAGATATCAAGAGAGCAAAGGAAAACAATTCCCTCCTTATGTTTTATGTGTCTTGTGTGCTTTAACCCACTTGCCAACATCTTAAGGTCAATAAAGGACATCGATGATTACTCTTTCACAAAATCCGACATCATCTGAACCCTTTTCTAATCTCTTTGGCATGTCTGGGTTAGAGGCTGTAGGGACCCTGACTGACAACATCCACCACATGTATCTCTCACAGAAGGCAGCAGCACTGAGAACAAGCAGCAAGAAGAAAATGAATGCCTGGAAAGATGACAGAACTAGAAGGGAAATGAAAAGTAAGGAATATTAAAAACAAAAGAAGGGGAGATAAAGTGTCAATATAGTAGTAAAAGGCAGGCTATGAAAGCACAGAGTTAGGAGGGGAAAAAAAGAGATCATCTGGAGGCCAGCCTGAAAAACACCAACCATGTTGGTTGGCTACAGAATAATATGCATGTCTGTGAGGTTTGTAGGGATGGCTGGGTCCATAGGCAGATACTCCAAATATGTGTGTGTCATTATTCCAGGACGTTTCCATGTATGAGAAACGCTGTAACGCTGTGGCAGATCCTATTATGCATCTCCACCTGTGTTGTTTGCAGCCTAAGATCTGAAACACCAAGGAATTTTCATAGACATCAGCCAGCCCTACCATCCCACTTCCCTCCAGACTGATGTCAGATTAAAGAGAGCTTTATCTGACCTTCAAGATCTTCCACAATCTGAAATTGTGGCTAAGATGGGTATCATTATTTCAAGAGCAGTATCTATGATGAGGCAGAGAATGGAGCAATGGGCCTCAAATCAGGAAGATTTCCCAAACTGCCTAGCAGTATGACCCTGGAAAATCATCCAGTGCTTCTTTAACTTTTTCTACTTGTGACCCCTTCAGTGCTTCTTAAACTGTGTCATGACCCCATATGGGGTTTAAGAATTTAACCTACACCAGCCTCTGTTTCCTGAACTGGTAAAATGGGGATAATAATGACATTTCCCTCCCAGGGTTGTTGTGAGGATCAAATGAGAATATCTGTAAAGTGCTTTGCACAATGCTTAGTACATAGTAGGTGTTTAATAAATGCCTGTTCCTTTTCCTCAGTGCAGAATAACACTTAGGCCAATAATAAGTAGCCACATCTACCCCCAAAGGACTTGGTTTGTACCTCTTGTGAATTTACCATGCTTGTGCCACATCATCCCTGGAGGTATCAATCCTATCTGAGAACTTTTTGTCTCCCCTCTAGAGCCAAGCACAATAATCCGGTGTACACAGCAGGCACTTAGCACATACTGAATGAATTAAAAAAGATGACAAAATTCCTTAAAATCCTCCCTGCTAGGAAATCTGTGTTTGTCAAAAGATGGTAATACAACCCCTACTAACAACAGGCTACCAAATCAACATTCTTACAGTGACATTTAAGCTATTATTTTCATGCAACAACAATATTGATAAACTGTAGAAGAACACATGTCTTAGATACAGCATTTACATTTCTCATTTTCCTTCACCCCCCCAGAGGTGTGTATGTATGAACACAGAGATGTGCTCGCACTTTCTGGAGAGCACACACACCCCACACCCCCACACCCTTCCCTTTTCACTTCCCTCTCAAAGAAGAACAAGTCCTGGAGCAGTAGTAACTACTACTACTTTTGACACAGTCACCTATAAACCTATAAATTAATTTTTCTTTAAAACATGATGACTGGAAGGGGTAGGTAGTAACAATAAAAATGGCTGAGAGTTCCACAGCAAACACAAATGTTATCCCCATTAATAGACAGGGGAATCTTAAAAATGGGAGAAGTAAAGGGATTTGCTCAGGATCATGGAGGTGGCAGAGCTGAGAAATGAAACTCCACCACTGATGCCCTTCCCACTACTCCTAAGTGCCTCTGATGGAGTGGGATGGGGAATAATTACCTAATAAGTCGCTTATCTGGCTGAAGGCTTTTCACAAGTATAATCAAGCCATGTGTCTGGCTATGCTTGTTTCATTCCTACAGAACACACTGGCTTTAGATGACGCCAATGGACATGGTTTCAAGTCCACGCTTTGCCACTTACCTGTTTTAAAGTCACATAAACTTGATGGGCCTCATATTTTGCATCTATAAAATGAAGGGACTGGACAAAATATCTCTAAGATCCTTTTTATTTCCAACTCATATGTTCCCACAAACCATATGAAAAAATTTATTAAAGACTAAAACTTTTTACTTACAATAAAAAACCTTGAAAGTTGCCTATAGAAAGGAAACAAAATCAAAAGACATGACTCAGAGACTAAATAAAGCCTAGTGAGAAACACAAGGTAGTACATCCGCACATCTGGACTGCAAATGGAGCTAGAGGCTGAGAATATATTCTTCAAAACGGGGTTTCTCAGAATTCATGAACAATGCCCCACACACACAAAGGAGGAGAAAATGGATTTTAAAACATAAAGTCACCTTCAAGCCATCATCAACAGCATATCATCCTAGAACTGTGTAAAATGAGCTTATGGACCAACAAGGTTAAAACATCAGCTTTGGGGGTGGCTAGGTGGCACAGTGAGTAGAGCGCTGGCCCTGGAGTCAGGAGGACCTGAGTTCAATCCGGCCTCAGACACTTAACGCACACAGAAACAAAAACCTAGCCTTGTGACCTTGGGCAAGTTACTTAACCCCAATTGCCCTCTAAAAAAAAAAAAACCATCAGCTTTTAACACAAAGGTAAAAACTTATCAAAAAAGGGGAAGTCAAAGAAGTGATGTGAAGGAAAAAAGGAAGTACAAGGTTATATAGCAGTGAATCTATAACACAGTATAGTAACAATTTCATAATGAATTATGCTATTTTATTTACTATGGCAGGGAAATATGTAATCCATCTTATAAAGATTTCTACTGACAAATTATAATTTAAAAAGCTGTATATGAAGTAACTTTCCTTCTGTGCTCTTCTATAAAGCACCTGATTTCTTGGTATTGCTGGGTAAAGAAGGCATTACACACATGCTCGCTCTCTCTCTCTCTCTCTCCCTTCCCCCTCTCTCGTCCCACCCCTCTCCTCCCCGCCCCAGCCCTCATACACCCCCATCCCCATGGGGCTCCTCCATCAGAAACCAGTAAAGCTTTACCTGATCCAAGTCACTGCAAGAGTAGGCTCTGGGGATACACATCAAGGAGGAAGGCAAGGCAGAGAACCATTTCCCTTCTCCTCTTTTCTCCATCCCAGAGATTATATTCTTAGCACTCCTCCCCCACCTTGGCTGATAATCACTCAATCAGACATGAACACCTAACAAACAACTTCATTTACCAATGACAGAATTCCTCCTGAAGCTGGGTCTGGACCAAGGCAAGATAAAATTCACTCACCAAGATTTGGGCTCCCCAAAGTGCAGGTAATTAATACTGTAGAGATCCATATCTTCTGTGTGCCAAGCGAAGGTTGTTTTCCACATCCCAAAGTACAGGTAGGGAGTGTTCACGCCTTCTATGATAATGCCACATTCATGTTCCACCATATCCAAAAGGGTGTTCAAGTTCCCAATATTCCATTCCTCTACGTCCTAAAGAAAGGGCAGACCATCAAAATCATTCCCTTTAACTTTTGATTGTACTCAGTTATGAAATCCTGTTGATTCTACCTTTGTAACATATCAGATGATAGGGGGCCTGCATCTGACTTAAGGATTAAACAGTGCTAGGTGTACAAATGATGGCACCCTAAATTATGGAAAAGGCAACTGAAGGAAGTAGTCGGTCTGATGCAGTAACCTACCAATTACAAGCCCACATCTACCTCATCCAGCCTAGAATCACATGCAGTCACATTCAATTAATATGTTTCATCATTTGTAGATCATTTCCAACTATTTCAAGGCCAGTTACATAGCTCTCCTTGTGCTACAGACTCCACCAGACAGAGTCAATATTCAACAAGCATTTTTCAAGCACCTACTATGTGGATGAGGTGCTAGGCCTGAGGACCAAAAGACAGAAATGAGCAGCCAACTCTGCCAGTATGGACTTTGAATTCTAATGGGAAGGGCACACGAGGGATATACCATTCAGGGCCTATAATTCTGCTAGTTCCCTCCCTGTGACTTGGTGATAAATCTGGGGGACTGCCTGAGGTAGTGATTTGGCCAGTTTCATAGCCAGAAGCAAGACTGAAGCCAGGTCCTGACACGTCCAGGGCAGGCTCCCTTCTTGACTCTCTAGGCCTGAAGGCACAAGCGGTTCCTGCAGCCCCTTCCCAGATGCCAGCCAGATTCATTTCTTCTCATGGCTTCCCTGTAGATACTCTGGCCTTTGGGTAGATACTTTCTCCCAGTCTCCCTTCCTTAGATGCATTCTCTTCTCCCACTAAAACCCAAGCGCCCTAAGAGCAAAGAATGTCACAGCTTCTGTCTGTATCTACATTCCGCAGGTTAGTACAACCCCAGGCCTGGTGCACAGAAAGTGACTTAGGAAGCACTTGTCTTGACACCAAGCACAGTCCTCTATCATCACACAACCTCCATGTAACACTTATCCACATAAGCAAATACAAGAGAGCTGGAGGAAAAGGGGGGGAGGGGGGTAAATGAGGAAAGGGATCCTACAAGATATGGCAACTAAGATCAGACAGTCCTTAAAGGGCGCCAAGGCTTCCAGAAGGCAGAGGTAAGGGGGAATGCTTGTGAAAATGGGGGAGAGGAGATGGAATTCTCAGCTCAAAGAACAGTGAAGTGGGTTGATTTGGTGAAAACACAGGGTGTGCATACGAGAAAGGTAGCAGTGTGAAGTAAGCCTTGGAAGTAAACTGTAGTTAGGCTTTAAGAGCCATGCTGAGGAGCATGCATTTCATCCTAGAAACAACAGAGAGTGGGGGTAGGTGGTGTGGCTGGAGAGTCTGGCCTAGAGTCAGGAAGACTCATCTTCCTAAGTTCAAATGCGGCCTGAGACACTTATTAGCTGTGTGATCCTGGGAAAGTCACTTAATCTTGTTTGCCTCAGTTTCCTCATCTATAAAATGAGCTGGAAAAGGAAACGGCAAACCACTCCAGTATTTTTGACAAGAAAACCCCAAATGGGTTCGGGAAGAGTCAGACATGACTGAAAAACACCTGAAAACAAACAGGGAATCCATTGAATCTTCTTGAGCACTGGGCATGAGGATTATTTTAGCAACTCTATCAAGAATAGATTAGTGAGTAGAGCATCTGCCCTGGAGTCAGGAGGACCTGAGTTCAAATCTGACCTCTAACACTTAACACTTACTAGCCATGTGACCTCAGGCAAGTCACTTAACCGCAACTGCCCCCCCCCAAAAAAAAGCAAAAATAAAGGGGCAGCTAGGTGGAGAAATTAATAGAGCACCAGCCCTGGAGTCAGGAGGACCTGAGTTCAAATCAGGCCTCAGACACTTAACACAAAAACTACCCATGTGACCTTGGGCAAGTCAACCCCAATTGCCCTTGCAAAAAAAAAGAATGGACTAGTAGATGCTGACCCAACCATATGCCTAAAGGGCTTCAGCAACATCACTACTAGGTCTACATCCCAAAGACATCCAAAATAGGGAAAGGGCCTATTCACAGAAAAATATTCATGATAGCTCTTTTTGTGGTGGCTAAGAGCTAGAAATTGAAGGGGTGCCCGCCAACTGAGGAGTGGTTGAATGAGATGTGGTATGTGACTGTGATGGAATGTTATTATGCAATATGAAGTGATAAGCAGGATGATTCCAGGAAAACCTGGAAAAGACTTACAGGAGCTGATGCACAGGGAAGTGAGCAAAATCAAGGAAACATTGTACACAGTAACAGCAATGCTGTTTGATAAAGAACTGTGAGTGTGAATGACTCGGCTACTATCAGCATTATAATGATCCAAGACAATCCCAAAAGACCAATGAAAAACATGCTGCCTCCATCTCTCTTTTATTCGAGTCTTGTTGTAAAAGTTACTAACATGAAAATGTTGTACATGACTACACATGCATAACCTATATCTAATTGCTTACCATCTCAGGGAGAGGGAAGGGAGAGAGAGAATTTGGAACTCAAAACTTTAAATTAAAAAAAAATTTTTTTTAATGGATTAGTGTGGGGAAACCAATTGGGAAGTTATTCTAATACTCTAGGCCAGGGATGGGGAAACCTACAGCCTCAAGGCCACATTGTAGCTTTCTGCCTGTGTCCAAGTTTTACAAAACAAATCCTTTTATTAAGGGGACTTGTTCCCTGAAGTTTGGATTCAGTCAAAGGGCTGCACTTGAGGACCTAGAGGGCCACATATGGCCTCAAGGATACAGGTTCCTCACACCTGCAGTCTAGGCAAAAGGTGATGAAGGCCTGAACCAGGGTAATTGCTGATCATGAGTGGAGAGGAGATAGATGGAGGAAATGTCATGGAAGTAGAACTGATAAGAAGTTCCAAGAGCAGTTCTAAAGTCCTAAGGATGAATCTGAGGGTACAAACATGGTTAACTGGAAAGACGATACATTCCATAGACATATGGAAGTTTGGAGGAGGGAGGGAGTTGTTTTGGACATTCTGACCCTGACAATCTAGACATCTAGATGGAGATGTCAATAACTCAAACATTTATTAAGTGTGTTCTTTGTGCAAAGTTACTGTGGTGGACATCAGGAATAAGTACAAAGAATGAATTTACTTACTCTACAAGCAGATTTGTACTTGTACAGTACATGCTTACAGATAACAGCAAAAAGTTAATAAATACAAATATATTCGAAATAATTAAATACAAGGTAGTTGGGAAGAGAAAGCACTAGGAGTGGAGCAGATCAGGAGAGGGTGGTGTTTATGCTGTTTTAGGAAGGGAGGGATTCTGTGAAGCAGAGGGGCTAGATGTGGAGGACAGTTAGTACAAAGTCAAAGGAACAGGAGATGAAATGTTTTATGTGAGGGAAAACAAGATAGCCACTTTAGATGAACCATAAAGTGTATGATGGGGACTAACATATAATAAGCCTTAACTAATATCAAAGGACATAAAGTTTGTTTTCTTCAAGAATGAAGCACACTATAACTCTTTACAAAATGGAAGTCATATTGGGTGGGGGAGGGAGAGGAAGGACGGCTAAGGTGTTCTGCTGGGCTGAATGGAGAAAATACCTTTGTTCCAAAGTTCTCAGTACTCAGCCTCATGCTATTCTTGCAATGCAAACATCAGCCAGGATCTCCATTTTAGAGCCATAGAATGACCCAATATTCTACTTCCTATAACAGCAACATCATGCAGATGACTAACTTCTATAGACTTAGCTCTTCTCAGCAATGCAAGGACCTAAGACAGCTCCAAAAGACGCATGATGCAAAGTGCTATCCACAGCTAGGAAAAGAACTACGGAGTCTGAATGCAGACTGAAGCATACAATTTGCTCTTTTTTTTGTTTTTGCTTTTTTGGAGGGGGAAGGCAGGGCAATTGGAGTCAAGTGACTTGCCCAAGGTCACGCAGCTAGTAAGTGTTAAGTGTCTGAGGCTGGATTTGAATTCTGGTTCTCCTCTCTAGGGCCGGTATTCTATTCACTGCACCACCTAGCCACCCCAGGTTTTTTTTTCTTCTTTCTCATGGTTCCTCCAATTGGTTCTAATTCTTCTGCACAGTGTGACTAATGTGAAAATATGTTTGTGAAAATGTTTAATGTTAATGTTTATGTAGAACCTATATCAGAAGGCACGCTGTCTTGGGGAGGGGGGAAGAAAGGAAGGGAGAGAAAATTTGGGACTCAAAATCCTATGAAAGTGAATGTTGAAAATTAAAAATTAATTCATTAATTTCTTTTAAAAAATATTCTACCTCCTAAGTTTCCCTTCAAAGGGCTTTCCTCTCCATCACAGGGGCATGCACCCCAGACAAAGAGCAACCCCCATGCAGAAATACTGAAGTTGCCTTTGATCCTCCCCTTTTTCTCACCCTTTACCTCAGCAGTTAAACACCATAACCTGCATATTCTCTCTCCACCACGTTTCTCACCTCCATCTCCTCTGAACTTTTCTCTTGTGGAGAATCCCAGCAACAGAGTTATAGAGCTAGAGGGGCCCTTGGATTTCACTGAGTCATTACCACCAGCCTAGTAAAGATGCTGACAACTGCCCAGCTAGACAACAGCAATAACCTTACAAGGTCTTCTTGCTTCAACCACTGACCCCTCACAATCTCCATTCCATATCTCGACCAACACCATCTTCTACATATATCTTGTAGAATGTCTTGGCTCAAACAATTCGGGGGTTCACTATTACTTACAGAGTCACGTTCCTCTGCCTAATACTATCAAAACACTCTGCAAGTCCCTCCTCACCTCTCTGTCCAACCTGATCTCCTCTACTACTCTAATTTCCTGTGCTCCATGCTCCAAAAGGGACCACTCTCTGCCCCCCAAACATCCTTGGAACCTTCTATACTTTTCATCCCTTTGCTCATGCTCTCCCCATGCCTGGAATAACTTCCTACCTATCTTTTAAAGCGGAAGTTCACCATCTTCTTTGTGTCATGGTCCCCTTTAGAAGACTAGCAAAGCCTAGGCCACCCCACTCCCTCCCACCATGATGTTTTTTAAATATATACAATAAAATACACAGGATATACTGAAATACAAATATCAAATTACTTTAAAAAACAAGGTCACTGATACTAATAGATTATGAACCCCTGGAAAGTTCACCTTGATTGCTGTCATGTCCCAGAAGATTCCTTTGGGTAATCAAGATCTCCCCCCCTTTGATATCACCTGACAATCAACTTGTCTGTGCTTCTATAATAAACTATGGGTCAGAATTTGGTATACTTTTTAAAACTTTTTATAAACATGTTTAAACATACAGAACCTGTTCTTTTCCACAACTCAATATAAACAGCAACTCATACCCCATGTGTTTACCCAATACATTTATTTGTTGCATATAAAAGCACTCTAATTGCTTAATAATATAATTGATTCTAACTGTCAAAATAGAAGAATGGCTTCAAAATGGTTGGAAATCTAACACAAACAAAAAGACCTCGTTTAATCCTTGGATGGTAAGCCTCCACAGATAAAGAAAGCACACAGAAGTCACAGAGGGAGGGTCTCACACTCACTGCAGCCCAGAACCTATCACACTGTCTAAACACAATGCCCCATGGGCCACAAACACCTACACTGACTTTTGTCTCCTAAAAAGCTTATTGTGAGTTTCAAGACAGAGACCTGATCTTATCTTAACTTTCTATAGGCTATACACACTGCAGACATTTCTTAAATTTAAAATTAGTTGAACTAGGGGCGGCTAGGTGGCGCAGTGAGTAGAGCGTCAGCTCTGGAGTCAAAAGGACCTGAGTTCGGATCCGGCCTCAGACACTTGACGCACACAAAAATAAAAACCTAGCCATGTGGCCTTGGGCAAGTTACTTAACCCCAATTGCCCTCCAAAACCCCCCAAAAAAAAAATTTAGTTGAACTGAAAAGTAAATTGAATTAGCAGAAAAGTATATTCATTCCTTGGAAAAAAAAAATTTACTTTAATTGTAAAGTGAAATTTTTTGTCTCAGATACTGATAACCAGGTTGCCAAGTTAATTTTCCTCTGTGAACTGGCAGATATATATGGTTGGTTTTCCAAGAAGGACCTGGGAAAACAAGGTTTCCAAACCCTTACCCCCTGCCCCCCCCCAACTTCTGCCAAGCATCAGTGTGAAGGAAGTGCTTGGAAAATAAGCACATAACACATGATTACTTTAATTACTGAGAAATAATGATATTGTGTTCATAGCAAGCCTTAACTTTGGACTGCTAAGAAAACAGTCACAAACTTCTATCACCTAAGAGATCAGTTATTTTAATGTCTTCCTTTTCTGAAGGAATTGAGAACCAGAGGACAGAACTGAGCTAAGAGAACTCAAAGTCTAGAACAAGCCCTTTGGTACATAAGGAACTGCTGTCTTGGCTCTTCCCTCCTCTCAAAGCAGATTTCTCATCTGTAAAATAGTGATGATTGCACTCTCCATCTCACAGGATCAAATGAGGTCTTGTAAAATAACCTTATGAACCATAACTGTACAAATTCAATCTATTATTATTATAACTATGTCCTCTACAGAGCAGCTAGGTGACACTATGGATAGAGTGCCAGCCTGGAGTCAGAAGACTCATCTTCCTGAGTTCAAATCTGGCCTCTGATACTTACTGCCTAGGTGACCCTGGACAAGTCACTTTACCCTATTTGCTTCAGGTTCCTCATCTGTAAAATGAACTGGAGAAAGCAATGGCAAACCACCCCAGTATCTTTGCCACGAAAACCCCAAATGGGGTCACAGTGAGTTGGACACAACTTAAAAGAACTCAACAACAACAACAAACATTCTCCATACCACCAACTCAAATATTTTTTTAAATGGTTTTTAACTGTGGGCTTGACTGCTTCTCCAATAAACTAAACTGCTTGTCTACAAAGCAAAGCAAAATGTGGATGAAAAGCCAGAGAAAAGGAAAATAACAAATGCATACCCTTTGACCCAGAGATACCAGATCTGTATCTCAAAGGGACTAAAGGAAAGGAAAAAGGACTTATATGTACAAAAATATTGATAGCAGCTCTTTCTGTGGTGGCAAAGAACTGGAAATTGAGGGAATGACCAACAGCAGAATGGCTGAACAAGTTGTGGCATATGATTGTGATGGACTATTTCTATGCTATAAGAAATAATGAAGGGGTGGCTAGGTGGCACAGTGAGTAGAGCACCAGGCCCTGGAGTCAGAAGGACCTGAGTTCAGATCCGGCCTCAGACACTTAAGAAGCGCGCATGCTCTCTCTCTCTCTCTCTCTCTCTCTCTCTCTCTCTCTCTCTCTCTCTCTCTCTCACACACACACACACACACACACACACACACACACACACACACACACACAACCTAGCCGTGTGACCTTGGGCAAGTTACTTAACCCCAATTGCCCTCCAAAAAAAAAAAAAAAAAAAGATAATGAACAGGATGGTTTCAGAAAAACCTGGAAAAACTTACATAAATTAATGCAAAGTGTACACAGTTACAACAATACTACCGTATATATAATCAGCTATGACTTAGCTATTCTGATCAAGACAATAGCTCCAAAGATCATGATGAAAAATGCTCTCTACCTCTAGAAACTGTAAGATCTTTAGTATAGATCTTATCTTTTTTTTCACTTTCTATATATTTTTTAAAACATGGCTAATATGGAAATAAGTTTTGCATTATTTCCTATGCATAATAATCATATTACTTGCCTTCTCAAATGGGTGGGGGAATGATTGGAGGAAAGAATTTGGAACTCAAAAAAATTTTAAAAGGCTGTTAAAAACAATTTTTAAAAGAGGAGCCTGACCCAATGCCTTTGCTCCCTCAAACTTTCACTGTGTGTGCTTTTTAGTCAGCTAGGTTAGATGTAGGTGTACAAAACAGCCACAGGATGGCAAATTGTTTCTTCTCTATTCTTACAGCAGTCAGGCTCCCCTCTCCTGCAATCCATCACTGTCACTGAAAGAATAAATCTAATTATGCCAGCACTCTGCTTAAAAATCTCCAGTGACTCCCTACTACCTTCAGAATACAGTTAAAATAGTCCTACCTAGTATTTAGGGGTCACTACAAATATGCCTGCCTTATTTCAAGCCACCTGCCCTCATCATCCAAGAATTTAGCCCCACTGAACAAGTCAGCGCTCTTTCCTCCTCCAGGCCTTTGAGCTGTGTTCTCTGCCTGAGATGCCTTCTTTCTCTTTTTGTCTACTAAATTCCCATGTTTAACATGCAACTAAAATACTACCGCCTTAAAGATGCCTTTCCTCATTCCCAAGTGCCCCTTTAGTCTTTCAAGTCTCATTCAGTACTGTTAATACCTCCTTAGTGTACTCACTGGGTAAAGTTCTATATTATCGCTCTATGTTGGCATCTTAGCCCCTTCTCCTAATTACCTATAAGCTTGCTGAGAACAGGAACCGTGTCTTATACTACTTTAAATATGTCTCCTAGAAGCAGCAAAACATTCTCCACAGAGTACACATTTAATGGGTATTTGTTGCATTTTTCCCTATTTCTGCACTGCGCAGCATGCCCTAGATCTTCTTCATGCTGCAAGATCATATTGGCAGGAAGACTGTACTTTATCACTACCCTCTTCCCCTGGAACCTTTCCCTCTGAATGGAGAGGGTAAATAGAGATGGAGAATTCTCCCAGAACCACCATTTAAGGCAGCACCAAGGCTATTTCCCATCTGGCTACACCCCCTTAAGACTTCTCCATTATCCTGTACTCCCTGCCAGCTGGTA
Organism: Gymnobelideus leadbeateri; assembly: GCA_011680675.1. NCBI lineage: Eukaryota > Metazoa > Chordata > Mammalia > Diprotodontia > Petauridae > Gymnobelideus > Gymnobelideus leadbeateri. The sequence continues at coordinate 455,499 of WOXC01006922.1, read as the reverse complement.
TCTCTCCCTTCTAATCCCTTCAGCTTTCTTCTATATGCTGTCATGCTGTCTCCCACATTAGATTGTAAACTCCTTGAGGGCAAAGTTTGTCTTTTCATATGCTATCCCCAGCACTTAGCACAGTGCCTGGGAAAAAGTAGATACTTAATCAATGTTGACTGACCAAGTGACCAAACATAATTCCAGAGGACCACAAGGAGGCACACTGCCCCATCGACCAAGAGAGTAGAAACTGAATGAAGGTGCAAAATATATCCTGGGGATTTTTGGGGGATTTTTTTTTTATTTTTTAAGTGGGTAAAGGCAATGGAGAGATCATAGAAACTTCAGCCTTCTCTCTCACGGTGGGGAAGGAGGGATAGAAGGGAACTATACCAGTTACTGAGTGGTATAACCCGGACATAAGCCAATGATTTCTAACAGACCAACTGGGAACCTATCTTAAAACAAAGTATTTTGATTGATTTATAAAACACACTTACTGCATCATATAAAGAACCACTGATATCAGCGCCATAAATCGGTGATACAAAAGTCAGGTTCTTCCAGTATTTACGTTCCAGATCTTCAAAGTCTTGGTGTCGAGGAGTACAATACCTAATAAAATAGAACCAATAAGAGAGTCATCAAGCCTCAAACTTCTCTGTCTTCAATACTATACATCTATGACTTCATGCCCATATATGCTACTGAAAGTAACCCTTAAGGAATCCATAAAGCTGAATTTGCAAATTACTGTCTCAATTCTCCCTAACAAAGCTATCATGATATCCTCTAAGAGGATTTTCATGTTTGCTAGTAGACAGATGGGCAAGACCAGGCTGTGCTAACAGAGTCTGGGGGAAGATATGCCATTGGGACTTATACCTCAGAGGTCTTGTATTAGAAGCAAAAATCCTGGATGGATCTGAGTTAGAGATCCTGAGGTTATCCCCTGACCCTGCTATTTAGTACCAGTGTGACCCTGTCACTTGGTCTCAGGGAAACAGGGACTATTTGCTCATCTGTACAGTGAGAAACTAGACGAGATGACTTTAAAGAGTCTCTTCCAGTGCTAAATCCTATAGTCCTATGACCTATGCAAAGCTCCCAACCAGTACCAGAATCCCCTGAACAGTATCACTGACAAGGGATCATTAAGCTTCTCCTTGAACATTTCCAGGGATGGAGAGTTCATTATTTTTCAAAGAAATCCATTCTAAATAAACCTTGTTGGATAACTCCAGTTGTTAGAAAGTTCAGTCTAACCTCTGCCCTTTGTAACTTTGTAACTATACTCCATATCTGCTCTTTCTACATGATATGCCTTCAAATATCTGAATGCAGAATAATTTTGTTCAATCCTGTCATGATGAAGACCAACAATGAAGACCAAAGCCATGATACATTCTGAGCCTTGGTCAGAGAAGTGAAACACAACGTATGAATTTTAATGTCCCCTCTTTTCCTATGATTTAGTCATAGCCACCAAGTTCTACAAGTGCCTCAACATGTTGGAAATGTTCTCTCCTCTCAAAAACTATGCCAACTGAGCACAAGTTCTGCTAGAAAATTGAGGTTTTTTGCCCATCACCCAAAGACCAGCCTGGATAAATGGAAAATTAACTAGGAAGATAAGGAATTCCCCACAATTCTCCTATTTTCTTACCTGAGCCCCCACTGATTAATAAACAATATCAACTAAGGGCCCACACTGATGAAATTATAAATCTTTTAAAGGAATACTATTGAGTCAGGTTTGCCAAAAGTACTCTTGTAAAAAGGGAAGAAAACTATCACCATAAAATCTGAGAGTTGGAAAAGATCTGAGAGATCACCAAATGCAACTTCCCACCTCACAAAGATTCTGTTTCATGGCATTCTGACAAATTGTCACTCAGCCTCTGGATACTTCTAGAGAGTGCCAAGTCATAAAGACAAATAACAGCAAAAATAATTAACATAAACTACTCAATTGCTAATGGCACAACATACTATCTCTTGGGAATAACAATCCTGACATGATGACCCTCCACGATGATAAGGAGGAGGAAGAGGAAGAGGATAACAACATTAATAGAATTCCCTACCCAGACTGACACCCAGGTGGAATAAGTAACTTTCCCAAAGTCACACAGGAAGTAAGCATGTGAAGTAAGATTTGAACTCATCCCATCCAGTCCTAAAATTTGGGGGTTCATGTTCAGTTAATGAAGACAAAACTAGTTAATCTCCCACCCAATCTCATTTGGCTAGAGAGGAGTAACACTTGGACACTGTTTCCTTGCTACTCAATGAAAACGGAAATCCTCATAATAAATCTCTGGGCTGGTTAACATACTTTTCACTGTTGGCCAAGCGCCGATAATCTCCCACTGTCATGGGTTTCTTCTGTATGTTATATTGGGTAAATAAACCAGACTGTCCTGTCACCACCTGCTGAATAGGAGCTGGAATCACCATGTCATCAATGTCATCATAAGTTTTCCTAGGTTTCCACTCCTTTGGTGGGATCACCTGAAAGAAGCAATAGAAAAGTGAAAACAAATACAGACGAAAGGTGTAAAAATGATAATGTTGCCCTAAACCGAAGAGCAAATTATCATCACTTTCTTCACATCTGAAAATTAATTAATAAACATTAATAAATGTTTATAATAAATACTATGCACTAGGCATTGTTCAAGTTCACAGTCTAATGGGAGAGATAATGTACAAATAATTACACATAAATAAATTATATACAGAATTTGTTGTTTGTCCTTCATTTTGAAGATGGTGTCCTGACTTGTGCATGAATTGTATTTAAGTGACTAAGCTGCACCAAAGTTATGCAAGGTCAGCTGTCTCACTTTCTCTTCCAGAATCCACTAGCAGGACAACAGTCAAAATATAGGGTGATGGCCCAGGATCTTTCACGTTCAAATAAGTTCTAAGTATTCCACAGAGCTTTCTTCAGGCACCTTCATGGCCACTGGAACAAATTTTTCTCATCCACCCATTACACTGGGCAAAGTCTTCACATGCTTGAAGTAGACATCCTCCTAACTCACTAATGGCCTATCAGTTACCTTCGACTGGTTTAGCCTGTCTTGCTGAGAAAATTTTACCAGGGTGTGGTCGTTCTACACATACTACAGCTTCTTGGAGCCATAGGTGAGATTTGGATGAAAGGTGGACATCAAAAGTGGATGAACAACCCTAAAAAGGGCTCAGCAAGAGAATAATTAGGAAATAACACAGGAGTTGGGAAAGGTTTCCTGTAAAAAATGGTATTTTAATTAGGCCTTGAAGGAAGTCAGGGAAGCCAAGAAATAGAGTTAAGAATGAACACCTCAGGGCTGGTGGAACCCCAGAACACCAGCAATTGTGGCGATTCCAGAATTATCAGCACAGATATGCCTAGGACAAAGTGAGAGGTTAGTGCCCTATGGACTTTGGGACCAGTATTTGGGGAACACGTGGCTTCCTCCCCTGGGGGCAAAAAGCTGCTGAAGAAACAGCTGCACAGAAGCCATTTTGCAGTGTCAGTAGTGGCTCTAGTTCCTGGTCTGCGAACTGTAGGAAGATCCAGCAATCAGTCTGGAGGTTAATCACTTTTGCTTTAAACTGCCTGGATCTGGATTGTGGTCTGGGGGGAAGTTTGGGGTGGGTATCCAACTTGACAAGAGTGGGTGGAGGCTTCACAGAGGCCACCCAACTGGCGGAAGCTGTAAAGACCCCACATTTGGGCGGAAGCTCCCCTGTCTGGTGGCAGAGTCCTACTGTGGCAACAAGCCCAAAAATCAAGTAATTAAGTGGCAACATGCCTAGGCAAACGAAAGAAAATAAACAGAAAAGTTCATCATTGGACTCCTATTTTAGGGGCAAAGAGGCTCAAAGCATGGAGGAGGACTGTGAGGTCAGAACTCCTGCACCAAAAGCCCCAAATGAAAATACAAGCTGGCTACAGGCCATAGAGGACCTTAAGAAGCAGATAAGAGAAGTGGGGGAAAATTTGGGAAGAGAAATGAAAAAGATGCAAGAAAGTATGAAATGACAGTCAACAGCCTGACTGAGGAAAATAACACCTTAAAAAATAGACTAACTCAAATGGCAAAAGAGGCTCAGAAAGGCAATGAGGAGAAGAATGCCTTAAAAAGTCGAATTTGCCAGATGGAAAAAGAATCTCAAAAGCTCACTGAGGAGATTCATTCCTTCAGAGTTAGACTGGAGCAAATGGAAGCTAGTGACTTTATGAGAAATCAAGATGCTGTTAAACAGATCCAAACAAATGAAAGAATAGAAGGCAATGTGAAATATCTCATGGGAAAAACCACTGACCTGGAAAATAGATCCAGGAGAGACAATTTAAAAATAATTGGACTACCTGAAAGCCATGATCAAAGAAAGAACCTAGAAATCACCCTTCAAGAAATTCTCAAGGAAAATTGCCCTGATGTTTTAGATCCAGAGGGCAAAATAGAGGTTGAAAGAATCCACAGATCACCTCCTGAAAAAGATCCCCAAAAGAAAACTCCCAGGAATATTATAGCCAGGTTCCAGAATCCCCAGATCAAGGAGAAAATACTACAAGCAGCCAGGAAGAAACAATTTCAATATTGTGGAAACACAATCAGAATAGCACAGGACCTGGCAGCTTCTACACTGAGGGATAGAAGGGCATGGAATATGATATTCCAGAGGGCAAAAGAGCTGGGAATGAACCCAAGGGTCACCTACCCAGCAAAACTGAGTATCTTGTTTCAGGGGAAAATATGGTCATTCAGTGGAATAGAGGACTTTCAAGCATTCTTGAGGAAAAAACCAGAGTTGAATAGAAAATTTGACATTCAGACACAAGAAGCAAGAGATGCTTGAGAAGGTAATCAAGGAAAAGAAATCAAAAGGAACTTATCAAAGTTGGACTATTTACAGTCCTACATGGAAAAACAATAACTGTGTTTGATGAAACCTTTCTCGTTATGAAAATAATTGAAGAAGGGTACATGGCATATGTTCACAGGTATACATGGATAGAGGGCACAGGTTGAATTTGATGGGAAGGAATGATTATATTTTTTTTTTTTGGAGGGCAATTGGGGTTGGGTGACTTGCCCAGGTTCACGTCGCTGGGTTTTTGTTTTTGTGTAGGGTGTCTGGGGCCAGATGCGAGCTCGGGTCCTTCTGGCTCCAAGGCTGGCTCTCTGCTCGCTGCGCCACCTAGCCGCCCCAAGGAAGGGATGATTCTTAAGGGGTGAAGTCAAGAGGTGAGAGAGGAAAGTGGCAAGAGGAGATGGAGAGAGACAGGGTAGGGCAAACTATCTCATGTAGAAGAGGCAAGGGGAAGTAGTTGCAGGGGAGGGGAAGAACAGGAAGGCAAAAAGGCAAAAGCATATTCTCATTGAAGTTGGCTCAAGGAGAGAATCACATACATACTAAACGGAATATCTTACCCTCACTCACTCTCCTGAGTAGGGGAAAGGGGGATGAGAGGGGGGATGATGGAGGGGAGGGCATTCTGGGGAGAGGGGAGGTTATCTATCAAAGAGGGACAGGATCAAAGTAGGGAATGGACCAGGTGGTTGGTGAGACAGGTGGGAGGGAAATATAAGCAGTCTTTTACAATATATCTACTATGGTAATGTTTTGCATAGATATACATGTACAACACATACTGAATTGCTTATCTTCTCAGAGGGAGTGGGTGACAAGGGAGAAAGGGAATGGATATGAAAATCGAAGTTTTAAAATTAAATGTTTCATAAGATGTCCAGGCAGTGGGGCTCAGAGATTCACCTTGCCCTAATGGCAAAGTCGAAGGGGGTATGGGAGAAGATATGGGAGAGAGCATATTGGATGAGGGGATATCTAGTGGGACTGCTATTCTGGGGTGGTGGGTAGGGAAAAAATGGGGGAAAAATGTAACTCATAATCTGGTGGAAATGAATGATGTAAACCAGAAGTTAATAAAGCATTTGTTTAATTAAAAATAAAAATAAAAAAACTAACAGCTAAAAAAAAAAAAGAATGAACACCCCAGGGGCGGCTAGGTGGCGCAGTGAGTAAGAGCGCCGGCTTTGGAGTTGGGATGACCCAGGATCGAAATCGTCCTCAGAAAATGAGCACCCGCACATAAATAATGACTGGCTGTGTAACCTTGAGCAAGTTACTTAACCCCAATTGCTTTAAAAAAAAAAAAAAAGAATGAACACCCCAGACACAGGGGACAGGCAGAGAAAATGCCCTGCATCAGAAGACAGAGTATCACGTTTATGAAAGAGCTAGGAAGTCAGTGTCAGTGGATCAAAGAGTACATGTAAGGCTTAAGAAGACTGGAAAAGTAGGAGAGGGCTAAGTTATGAAAGGCTTTGAATGTCAAACATTTAGTATTGTCAGTGCATCCCATGTTAGATAATAATTTATTCCAGGTTCAGAAACAAGAAGAAAAAGAAACACTGCTCACCACGTACTTGCCAATGGTAACAGGTTTACTTAAAAGTACTCTGAATTAAATTTACTACAGAACAAGCATTTGTTACACATAGTGTGTGCAGACCCTTTGTGTCAGGTGCCAAGCGCAAAAGCAAGGATGACTAAGACATTATCCTTATCCTTAAACTGTACCAAAACTGCTGGTGCTCTTGTAGGCACCATCTTAGGAACAGGTCATCAAGCCCAATTCTCTCGTTTTTCAGATGAGGAAACTAAACCTGAGGGAAGTGAAATGACTTGCCCACAGTCACACACAAGTAGTAAATGTCAGACTGGATTTAAGCCTAAGTCTCTGACTCCAAACCCCATGCCCCTGACACTATTCTATACCGCTTTTTCTTTAAGTTCAGAGTCTCCCGTAAGTACGTTCCATATTCTTGAAAGAGAAAAACTGATAACTAAAACGGGATTAAACACAGCATTCTCAATAAAATTCTATAAACTTTTCACAGATTTAGGTACTTGGCATGAGCAATCATCTACTCCCATCCACTCATTTTGTAGGTGAAAAAAATGGAGACCCCTAAGAATGGAAGTGATCACCCAGAACAGCCAATGGCAGATTTGGAACTAAAAGTTACCCGATATCTCTTAACTGCCAAAACTAACAGACCTTTTCATAATCCTCATATGAGTTTCCCATCCTTCTCCTAAGCATCACTCAACTGAGGACCTTGTCTGTTACTTTACTGAAAAAATTGAGGCCATTCAATATGGTTCCTTCTTCTCCTGTTCTCTTCATCTCAAAATCCCTTGACCTCATCTCTTTCAGTTTCCGACAAAGAAGGAGCCCTTTTTGCCAAGGCCTAACCCCTTTACATGTACATTTAAGTTCATTCCCTTCCCTCTTCTCCAGCAAACTGTATCCTCCATCACCACCCCCAGTTCTCAAATCTTCAACATTACCCTATATACTGGTTCCTTCCCAGCAGTCAACACACCCAAGGCTACCTCACCCTAAAAAAATTCTCATTAGACCCTAACCATCATCCCTTCCAGCTATGATTCTATGTATCTTCTCTCTTTCTCATACAAACTCCTTGAAGAAGCTCTCCTCTCCCTCATTCCTAAACCCTTTACACAGTCAGCTTTCTGAACAACCTGTCATTACTCAATTGACACTACCTCTCCAAAATCACTGTTCTTTGTCTCCTCTGCTGGCTAATCATCCAAACCATGCATTCTACCTATTGGATGTCACAAAGATTTTGACCTATGTTCTGCCCTTTGCTCCCTCTAAACTCTCCACTCTCTGAAGGTAAGCTCATCAGCTCCCGTGGGTTTTACTACTACTATGTCTATGGAGAGTCTCAAATCTATGTGTACAGCTCCAAACTCTCACCTAAATTTCAATCCCACAACATCACCTGCCCACTGGATTTCCCATCTTAAACTTAACATATCTAAAACCGAACTCTTTCTCACTAAGAGTGAGAATTGAGGCCACCAGGTCCAACCTACGATTCCCATTACACAAGAGTCTAGAGTCCAGTCAAACTGGCCTTCTGGCTCTTCCTCACATGACACTGCATCTCCCTACCTTCACCATGCCTTCACACAGGTTGTTTCCCATGCCTCCTGCCCTCCCCTTCATGGAATCAGCAATTTCCTTCAAGACTCAGCCCAAGTGTCATCTTCCCTGGTTACCTCCCCATTGGCTGGTAGGGCCTTCCTCCCACACACACTCCCTCACATTTCCCCAGTATCTTCCTTGTGTGTATTATGTGTATATATTATGTATAGATTGCTATTTTCTCCCCCATTAGAATGTAAGCATCAAAAGGGCAGAGATTATTTCAGATTTTCTCCCCCTAGAATGCCAGTCCTATAAAAGGCACTAATTAATGTTTACTGAGAGATCACATTTCTGTGGAGCTAGTTTACAAAGTGCTTTTCTCATCTCAACTTAAATATAAGCAAATGTAATTTATTATCATCCCCTTTTAAAGATAAGGAAACAAGACTCAGACAAGCAAAATTAACCATCCCAGGTCACAAAGATAATAAGTGATAGAATAACGACTTGAACCTGGATCTTAGGACTCCAAGAGCAATATTTGTTTTACTATACTTTTGCTCTTTCATTGTTAATCACATACTTTAAGCTCTTCATTATAAAATTTGATAAATCATGAGAATGTATTTAGAACTAGAAGGGACCTTTAGGGTTATCTAGTCTCATTTCACTAATGAGAAGATCAGAGGCACAGGGAGGTTCGATGACTTACCAAAGGTCACACAGGTGACAAATTAAATGGCAAGGCAAAAACTGGACTCCAGGTCCTCTCTGCTCTTTTATGTGCATGTGTGCATAAAGTGTGACCACAAAGCAAGGAGAAGTAGATGGGCTAACAGGAAGAGGTATGAGAAGATAAGGACTGAAGAGGAAGCGTTACTCTCTTAGCAGAGCTGGTAGAATGAATATAGGTACAGAATGAAGCAGAGATCTGCAGGTATGAATTCCTAAGTTTTATGTGCCTATACTTGATACCAATGAGGGTTCTGTTGGGATGCAAGGGAACCACTGGAAATTAACAGTGCACCTTAGAAAAGAGAAGGACCACATCTTCCTTCCTCAGAGACTGAATTAAAGAAGGAAAGAATGGGGAACCAACTAACAGAGTTTTAACATGTGGAGTAGGAAAGAAGGCACTCACATCACATGCACAAAATCAGCTAAAGTATGGAACGAGGAAAGGAGTGATGCAAAGAACTACAGTGAAAAACCACGATGACTCTGGGGTCAGGGGACCTGGATTTACCTCTCACCTCTGACACTAACTACTGGTATGGCCTGGGAAACATCCTTACACTTCAGTTGCCTGTAAAGTAAGAAAGCCAAATGGACTAGATGGTTTCTGAGGTTCCTTCTAGCTCTATCTGTTATGCTATCCTCAACATTCTTTTGAAATTTGTGTTTATTTGGGGGTGGGAAGAGGTAGCAGAAGAATGGACAAGTTGGTTTCTAGTTCACAAAATACTAACTACAGGATGAAGTACACTGGAGAAAGTAGTGAGTCAGAGGGAAAAACAAACTCAGTGTGTAGTCTGAATTTATGGAATGCCTCTATAATGATCTAAACTCTTTCCCTTATCCCAAAGTATACTGATAATTGCCTGGACCCCAAGTTTGCTCCTCAGAGCCCTACCGTGGTTGCCTGTTACCTGACATGACAAGTTCAAAATTCTTTGCCTTTAAGGCTCATTACAATCAGGTACCAGCCTTCCTTTCCCTCTCTCTGTATGTTCCCTCTCTTCATCTGTTAACTCCTACCTTTAAAAGATAAGGTATGTCTGTGTATGTCAGACTGTGTATGTCTTCCAGTATCTAGCACAGTGCTTTGAATATAGTCGAAATTTGACATTTATTAAATAAATGAATGGCCTTTGAAAGAAAACAGAATTAAAACTGTCTAAGACAGGCCAGCACTTGTGAGCTGTTGGTAAAGAGAAAGAGAGTACCCATACAGACTTTTAGCTAACCTTAGCAAGTCCTGCTCTGTGAGCTCCTTGGGATTCAATGTAGGCCACATATTTCCCAAAGTCCTGAAACTCCTCAATGGTAGGGCGGAAGGTCATGATCTTACAGCTAGGGTTTTGTGGGCTTGGATTCTCGGACCCCATGATTCCAATGGCTCAGTACCAAACCTATGAGAAAAAAACACAAGTTAATAAGGAAAATGTCACCTTAATATAGATTTCATTGTTGAACCTTAAAAAAAAAAATCCAAAACAAAACAAAAAAACCCTCCTAAATTTAACAGAAGACTAATGTAGAAACAGTCAAGCTTGTACGATAGAAAACACTAACACTGATTCATTTTTCTTAAAGAAAAAAGATACAAGACACTAAGATGACTTTATGTGTATTAAATATAGAACAGGCTCCTATTTTAAACAGAAATGTGGCATAAGAACAACAACGGTTTTTTAGTATACTTTGACAGTTAAAGGCATCCTCAGAAATAAGGCTTTCATAGCACACACACTCAAATTATTATCTTGAAATCAATAGCCTTTAGCCACTTCTTAATTGGATTTTGGCAGGAGATTGTATCATGAGCCATGATGGAGAGGCAGATGGTCTTTTGTGTATGTCTTAATTTCTTCCTACAAATTATCTACCATAATCCATTCAGGGCACACTGGATTCTGCCAGTCCTCACAATTGTTTTCTACCTAATGGTCTGTTTATTTAACTGGTGGCTGCTGTTCTAGGGACTAATAGCACTTCAAAAGAGCATTTGGAAAACTAATTAACCTAAGACCTATTCAGTAAACAGGGGTGATTTGGTCAGGCTCAAAATATCTCCTAATACAGTAAGGGTCAACTATAAACAAGTCAGTATATTTGAAAATGGAAGTATCAAATAGGGGTATAATCTACTGCACATCAATTGCTGTAACCTCAAATTTTAGAAAGGCAGAGTGAATCAATGAGTCAGAAGGCCTGGCTGGGTCTTATTCCTGACTTTCTCATGGCTCATTTTTAAGTGCTCTCAGGCAAGTCATTTTACCCCTGAATCTGTTTTCTCAAAAGTAAAAGTGGTTTCCCTCACTTCTACCCTTTCCTCATACAACTGCCAAAGGGATTTTCTTCCCCTACTCAAAGAACTCCCAAGGCTCCACACTGCCTCTCTGACTAAACAGAAGCTCCTCAATTTTTGGATGACCTGTGGTGAGCCTAACTTTCCGGCCTTCTTATGCATACCTACTCTCTTCCAGTTCCAGATCTAGCCAAATTAGCTACTACTTGCTAGTCTTCCCTTTGCTGTGTCTCTGTTCCAACATTTTAGGCTTGAGGTGCTTTCCTCTCCTCAATGAATCCCTGACTTCCTTTAAGACCTAGCTCAAATCCCACTTTCTGTAGGAAGCCTTTCCTGATTTCTCTCTCCCCCAACTAATACTGCCCGTCTCTTTTAATTACCTTGTATTTATTCTGTACATACTCTGCATATACTTATATGCATACTGTTTCCCCAAAAAAGAACATATTTAAGTGTCTAGGGAACAGATACTGCTGCATCATAGTAGGTGTTTAATAAATTCTGGAGATTCTATCAGTCCTGCCTACCTCACAAGGCTGTCATGAAGATAAAATTAAATAATGCATTCAAAAATACTCTGGTAATAAATTCTTTATAAACATGAGGAATTATTGTTGGCATCAAAGAACTTGGTCTACATTTAGAGACAACATAGAAGTGAATTCCTCTATCTTAGAAGAAATGAAGGGCTTTTTTATACACAGATAAATAAAACACAAGAAAAAGGTTTAGGACTAACCAATTTTTTGCTAAATCTAGGCTGTCATAAGCCAGGTATTTTAGCACTAAAATAAAAATTGAAAACCAATGAAATTGCCAAAATGGGTGAAGTTTTTAAAGAAAGGAAACAAACTCAACTATTGTGAGATTAAATTTTTAATTATCTATTAAGTTGTATTTGACTTGCAGTGGAAAACAACTCTTTATTCAGAGAGATTTCTCTCTATAAGAGGGAAAAATTTAATCCAAGCCTTATGCAAAGCAGAATCCTGTTTCACTCTCCCCCACTCCAAGTATTCTCCCACTGAAGTCACTAGAGGGCATCACTGCTCCTTCTAGTAATACCATTGACTTAAAAAAAAAAATCAGAAAGGATGTTTAGTTTTTTGGACTGAAGATTTGGTGGAATGGGTAAGGCAGAGATCTAATTTTATGTACAGGCATCACCATTTCTAGGTACTCATTTCCAAAGTTATGACTTTTACCACAGAAAGCCTCAGAGAAGAATTGAGGGGTGTTTGGTTTAGCTAATTCTGGAGAAATGAACTGGAGATTTGCCCCTCCAATACAATTAACATTTTTTTAAAGCATCTCCAAAGTGGAAGGTACAGTGCCTGAGGCTGGGAATATGATGAAAAATGCCAACCTCGGGGCGGCTAGGTGGCGCGATAAATAGACCACCAGCCCTGGAGTCAGGAGGACCTGAGTCCAAATCCGGCCTCAGACACTTGACATATTTACTAGCCATGTGACTTTGGGTAAGTCACTTAACCCTAATTGCCCTCCAAAAAGCAATAAAAGAAAAAGAAAAATGCCAACCTCCAAATGCAAATATCTTAATGTCTAAATGTGTTAATAAATAATGAGGTTTTAAAGTTTGTAAAGTTCTTTCTTTACAATAACCCCAAGCAAGTTAATGAGTATGTATTTTATAGATGGGAAAAAGTCTCAAAACAATGAAGTGACTTGCTAGAAGCCACATCTCCCAACAATGACTTCCAATTATGACAATCATAATACTAGAGGGGGAAGGAAATAAGCATTTCTATAGTACCTACTCTAGGCCCTGTGCTAAATACTTTTTACAAACATGATTAATATGACTTCATTTGTAGGTGCTGTGATTATCCCCATTTAAAAAAAAAAAGAATTGAATAAACTGAAGCAGAGGGTAAGTGACTCACCCAGGGTCATACAGTTAGCAAGTGTTTGATTTTGAACTCAAGTCTTCCTGTCTCCAGGCCCAGGGTTCTATCAAGAGTGCCACCATATATATTTTAAATTATACACACCCACATATATACACACACAAATTACATATATTCATTCACAAATAAATATACAAATATTGCCAATTATATAATTTACCTAAATATCAATCAACAAGCATTTATTAAGGACTTACTATGCAACAAAAACTGTGCTAGGTGCTGGACATACAAGAAGAATAAACAAAAATAAGCAGCATACAATTTGGGGGAGGTGTCAGGGCAGACAGACAACATGTACATATATAGATATGTACAAAATAGTGAAAAGGCAAATTTGAGGAATGACAGAGCACTAGCAGCTGAAGACAATCTTTTACAAGGAAGAAATGTGACAAGTGAAAAGGCCAGATGGTTTAAGTGCTTCTGAGAAACTGAAGGCCTTAAAAAAGAACATTACAGTGAAGTGATTCAGTGGACTACAAGCTCCGTATAGTCAATACCATAACAAAAAAATTATTCAAGCTTAGGTCTGCAACAGTGGACACTTAAGCACCTCAGAGGCAGCAAGCAGTGGATCGTTAGGGGCCCCCAGCCCTTAGTTCTTAGACCTGTACTTGCAGGCCACTCCACTTGCAGGTTCAACTGTGGATCTGTTCTGATGTCCCACAGAAGCTTAGCACTCCTATGGTAGCAAGTGGATCACCACTGAGTTGTTCAATGCCAAGGGGCAAAACATGCCCAACTAAAAGTGTCAACTTTTTTTTAAAACCTCTTTTTGGTTTTGCTTCATCTTCACTAGCAACTGACTACACTTCTCCCCTTCCCCAAGCCAAACCAACCAACCAACACTTCAATGGCATCTGACAGTATATGTGGTATTTCACATCCACAGTCTCCCCCACTGGCAAAGGGAGGGATGGGAGTTTTTCTCAACTCCTCTTTCAAGGACCAAGCGTCTTGGTCCTTCTAATAACACCACTTTCACCTTTAGGTTTGTTTGGACTCTTTTTTTTTTCACATACCAAGCTCTAATCATTGTGTATGCTGTTTTTCTATTTTCCTTATTTTGTTCCCAGCACATAAACTTGTACAGAAAGAACACAGCTCACTAAAAGCTCTTTAGAAGTCAAGAATTGCTTATGGTGTTCTCTGGAAAGCTAAGTAAACTCTGGTTCCCAACACTGGGAAAGGCATGAAGCTATGAAACCCCACAATAATTTACATTAGTGGTGTCAAAGACAAATAGAAATGAGGGGCAGCCCCCCAACAAAGTCTGGCACTTAGGGATCCCTGCAGGCCACATATTGACTTGTAGTTTTAAAATGTAATGCTACCTATGTTTTATTCTATTTTTATTTACTGTCAAATATTTCCCAACTAAATTTTAATCTGATATTGGGCTGCACTGGAGACTGGTGCTGGCCAAGAGTCTAATACCTCTGATTTACATAGTACCTCATTTCTACATCTCATTTCTACAGGACTACAAAAAAAATTTTTAATCATCCTGTGAGCTGAGTAACTGGTATTATTAATCTCATTTTAGAGACTAGGACAGTAAAGCCAACAGAGCTTAATTCAATTGCCCAAAGTCACAAAGCACTTGATAGAGCTCAACCTTCAACCAGAACCAAAGCCTAGCATTCTTTCCATTACAATATATTCCCTACTTCTTAGGCAGTTCAATTTAACTTCACATTCAAACATTGTTAAATGCCAATCTGCAGTGGACCACTTAATTAGTCAAGAGGAGAGCAAGAGATACAAAGTATGTTACAGATTAGATACAGCTCTTGTCCACCTGAAGTTTATAGTCTTGTGGAAGCATAGATACCCAAAATAAATAGCTAAAATAGCTACCACTTCTACTCTCTGAAAATGTACAAAGACTTCCAGCATTCCTCATAGTAATAAGAGGCAGACATTCCATTTTTACAGGTGAGGCAATGTAACTTAACAAATACACTACCTAAAACTAATGAAAGACCTTCAAAATATAGAAGACATATTAAAGTTAAAAGAATCCCTGTAGATAAGTACAACAGGTTTGTACAGATGAAAAAACAGTTATAAGTAAATAAAATACCCTTTTGAAAACAGGACAAAAATGTTACAATACATTTATATGCTACCAGATCCCAGAACCAGATTCTTAAATTAATAATACTTGAAATCTTCCTTTTAAACACTTGGCCGTGAAATTTGCTATTAGGCAAGTCTATCCAAAGAGAGTCAGTAGTACTGACGACAGCAGAAGGTCCCCATTATAACACCCTATAACCTGGCTCCCCACAGCCAATAGCAACTATGCCTGCCTCTGCCTCCAAAAAGGGCATGGGATCACTAAAAAGCAGCACTTGAGGGATTTGCAGTTTGCCTCCACAGCCTGAACTATGTAAGCTTTCTAAATCACCAGTAGCATCAAATTTATGAATTATTTTTATTAATATAGTAAAGTTCCAATTTTGGGCAAGGGAAGGGGTATAAACTGCCTAATTTTGGAAAATACCCATCAAAATGTAACAACCATGCTTAATATTCCTTGGTAGTTCTTAACCACCCAAGGGTAGTGGGAGCCTGAAAGTTTCACCTGTTTTCAAATAGCTGTTATGGGTTAGGTGAAATGAGAAGTTAGAGATATAAGGTTTTTCCACCTAACCCCTACAGAACACCATTTATGTATATTTAAAGGCTGAAATGCAAGAGAGCTGTTGGTAAAGACAACAGACTCAGAAGGAACTCAGAAGGAATACCACGTCTGTAATGGCTCATGCTTTCCCTTATGAAAAAGGCCCATCTGTTCCCAGGAATTAGATTTAAATTAAATCTTAACTCTTCTCTGCCTTTCTGTCAAAGTCCTTCATAATTTGACACCTCCTCTTTCCCCATCTATTTAACTAAAATGATCTCAAACTACTCCCCAACAGGAAGCTTCTGTTCCAGCCAGGTGGATTTCTCAGGGTTCTATCATCAATCCAGACTTATTCTTCACTCAGGCCATCTAGTTCCTTTGCCCTTACTCTCACCTGCCCCCAAATAAGTGTCTGCAAACTCCCTATCCTCTAAAGCTATTTTTTATCTTTTGTTTCCCTTAGATATGTCAGCTACTCCCAAAGTTTTTGATTCTCACCTCTGTCTATCTAGGTAGCTGCTGTATCTACACTTTCAGCTTAACCCTCTTACCCTGAGTAAGCAAGTTCCAAAACCCCATTTTCATCTACCTGGATTTTCAACTACTGGTACCTTGAACTTCCCCATCTCCACCACAACCGACAACTTCTGCTGAATTCCCTACTTCTGTAATCCTCCTAGCCTAATTCAAAATCTCAGAATCATCTTTGACTCCTTTTCTCTCCACACTAATAAAATCAGCAACAATTACCTCTAAAGTCTTTCACACAGACCCTTTCTCACCAGTCCCACTGGCATCATCCTAACCAAAACACTCTTCACACCCTCCAGTCACTCCTTTGCTTCTCTAATCCAATCTACCAAACCCACCTGCTAGACTCAATTTTCATAAAAGCTTAGTTCTCTTATCTTTTTTCTATTCAAAAACTCAATAGTGGTCCATCCAGTCCGTCCCCCTCCCCCTCACCTTTGCCCAATGAAAAAAGTCCAAACTCATTAACCTAGCTTTCAAGGACTAGCCCAACCTACCTACCTTTTCTAACCTCACCTCCCACTCTTCCCTTCCCGGGGTCAGATGTTCTAGTCAAACCTGATGCTCTCTAAATACATCCTGTACATTCTTGCCTTCACCTGTTACTGCTCCACCCCACCCCAGTCCACAACCCAATCACCCTGAAGAAATTCCACCTAGCCTTCAGCTGCCTGTCTCAAAGTCTACCTTTCCCACACAATTTTCTCTGAAGTCAAGACAAAAGCAATCCTCCCCACCTCTTTCCACCTAAACCTTCCTTCTTCTGCACTAGTGTTATTTCTATCTCTCTTAGCTCCTTTACTAGGTTATCATCTCCAGGAAGGAAGAGGATCAAGTCTTACTCATCTTTGTACCTCCAATTGATGCTGCTAAATAGCATCCAACAAATATTTTCAGAGTCAATTCATACTCTTTCTCCTGAAATGCCATCTTCTACCCCCCTAAATCTTGCCCACATCAAGGCTTCCCTCCCTTGGTTACCCTTGGGCTTACACACACAGCATGTACTAAATGAATGCTTGGTGCTTACTTACTCTACACTGATCCTTCTCTCTAACTACAATTAAGCCACAGTTTAGAACTTTATACAGGGTACACGCAGCACCCTGGGCATTTGTTTTATGCACATGTCTTTACCAGACTATAAACTCCTTCAAGGCCAAGAACATGTTTGGTCTTCCCAATGGAGCAGACAAGAATCATGTGCTTAACGTAGCATGGAGGACACAAATACTTAAAGACTATTCTGATTGGCTTCAGCTTTTACGATATGTCAGACTGCCTGAAACTATAGACCTCAAAGATCACCCTCTCTCCTTCCGTCCTTCATTTTAGAGGTGAGTTAACTGGGGTCCTTTAAAGTAGTTAGGCTATCACCAGGTCACAGGGTTAGCAAACATCAGTGGCAGCATTTGAACCCAGACCTTCTTCTTCTCCTCAATCCAGTGCTCTTTCTATTACAGTACTCTGCAACCTGGCTACACTGAGGTCCAGCTAACCAAACATTAATATAATAGGAATAAGCCAATCAGTATAAGCCTCAGTAGATATTCAAGAATTCTTTTTTTTTTTTTTTTTTTTTTTTTTGGTGTCCACTGAGAAGTCCAAGAGGACCTTTGGTGACCTACAGTGTTTAATTAGTTGAAAAGGAACATGTTAATAAGTGCTTTGTTTTTCAAGAAATCCCAACAACTTTGACTCAACAAATCCTCCCTCTTTCCACAGGGCAGTCATACAAGGTTTTACATCCCTACATCAGCTCATTTAGTTAGCAAGTAAAACAAGGTATTGACAGGCCCAATGATATGCCCAACACAAATAGTTAATCAATAAGCATTATGAAGCACCTACAATCTGCTAAGCATGGTACCAGAAATATAAAGACAAAATTGAGCCAGTCTTTACCTTCAATATTTGAGCAGCACAGAAAAACAGAAGAAAAAGTCACAGAAGCAGAAAATGTGGTATCTGAAAAGGACTTCGGAATCATCTACTACCATTCCAATCTGTACACAAAGGGAATCCCAACTATAAAATTCCTGACAAGTGATTTTCCAGCCTAGAACTTGCTGAAGACAATTATCCTGACACCCCTGGGTTTTATTTCCTCCAGACTAAACATGTCCAGTTCCTTCGATCAATCCTAGTACGACATAGATTCAAAGGTCTTTCTGAGGACATGGAACTAGCACCACCCTATTCCTGAAAGCTATTTCTCTCTTGATGCAGCCCAAGATGGCATTTATTGGCTTATTGGCTGCCACATTATCAGTGATGCATACTGATTCTTTTTCACAGTGGTTATTTCTGTAATCTTTGTTCAAGACTTTATATCTATCCCTACTGAATTTCACCTTATCAGTCAAGATCTTTTTGGATCTTTATTACCATCCACCATCTTAGCTATCACCCAGTCTTCTGCAAATTTGAAGAGCATACTATCTCTATCTTATCCAAGTCATTAATAAAAATGTTAAATTCGGGGTGGCTAGGTGGTACAGTGAATAGAGCGCCAGCCCTGGAGTCAGGAGGACCTGAGTTCAAATCCAGCCTCAGACACTTAACACAAATACTAGCTGTGTGACCTTGAGCATGTCACTTAACCCCAATTGCCCCTCGAAAAAAAATGACTGAGCTATTTAAAAAAATAGGTTAAATGCATAGAGTCAAGAGGAGATCCCTAGGGCACTCCACCGGAGACTTCTTGTTACACTGACATGGAACTATTAACAACTCCTTTGAGCCTGGCCCATCCATCCAATCAGTTCAGAATGTATCTGATTGTATTATCATCTAATACATACCTCTGGTTCTTCTACACAAGAACAGTACAGAAATTCTTGATCAAAAACTTTGCTAAAACCTAAGTAAAGCATTGCCCTTATCTATTAGTTTAGTGATTCTATACAAAAGAGAGGAGAGAGAGACAGACAGACAGACACACACACACACACACACACGAAATCCTGACAGCTTTCTGTTGAGATGGAATCACTGCTTCTCTTACCTTCCTATTTTCATCAACCTTCATTTTAATGATCTGTTCTAGAATTCAGGTCAAGAAACCTGAATCTAAGCCCTGGTTTGGCCTCATGCTTGACTACTTAATCTCATCAAAAGACATTTCAAGAGGCCTCAAAATATATCTGTAGATGAACCTATAAAAGGGCATTCCCTTCACAAAACTTTCTTCAATAATTACCATCCTGAGCTAAGTGTGAGCCTCAGATATTCCTGCTCTATAAAAGAGATAATATTTGCATTACATACTTACTAGGTTAGTAAGTAAAGTCTCTGTAAATGATACAGAACCACACAATGTGAGTTACTATTATACAGTAACTTTAGTGAAGCCAACTTTCCTTTAACATATAGCTCTCGGATAGATCGGAGCCAGGGCTCAAAAAAAGTGTGTCTGCTTGTTGGAGGCAAGAGGAAAAGACAAAAAAAAAAAGCAAATGGGAAGGTCCAGATAACTTTTTTTAAATCCCAAAATAGTTCATCTCTAGCACTATTTATAAAGATGCTCCTCACAATAAAGTCTGAAAGTTACACCCTAAAAACCCAATACCAAAATAGGTAACAGACAAAGAACATTTAAAAGAGATTCACAAAAGGGTAGCACAAATGAGCAAATAGCCCGGTTACAATAAGTTCTTTAAAAAAGGTTATAATTGGAGGATGCCTACAAGCATGCCAGACCACCCACCCACCTGTCTGAGATTCTCTACTGGCAACAAAATCTGTTCCAGGAAGCACAGAAGGTTCCCCAACTTCCCATAAGAAGACCAAAGTGACAAAGTGACACACTGAGTACTGGACTTGGAATTATGAAGACTTGGTTTCACATCCTGCCAGCTCTGTGCCCAGTATGGTCATTTATGCTCTTAGATCCTTAGTTTACTCATCTGTAAAATAGAGATGAATGCCAAACAGTATCTACCTCACAAAGATGTTACAACACTAATATGAAATAGTATGTGTAAAGTGCTTTGCAAAATTTCAAATGCTATAAAAATTTCAGAAATTTAGTCTTATTTTAAGGGATCTTTAATCACTGAAGAAACTACCATAAAAACCAAACCATGGATGTGATAGGCTATGTAACTGGTACTAATGCACCAATTCCCTGGTTTACACAGAAAAGCTTACATAAAAACTTCCACCAACTTAATAGTATACAGTTATAACTGTATGGTTTGTTTATTGTTTTGTTTGAATTTAATTACCAGGCTGAATAATATGAATAAGCAGGAAGCAGGTTATTAGCAAGGACACCAGATGAAAAACTAACCATCAACTGCTTTTCTTAATGATACTTTCCCTTGGCACTATTCCATCTAGACAAGGTGCTCCAATGGCCTGGGTGCTAAGCCTAGCTCTGCCAAAAATTCACTGTACAGTCTTAAACAACATAATCTTCATCGTTCTGGGCCTCAATTTTGTCCCCTTTAAAATTAGGATGTTAAACAAGACATGATTTTAAATAGTCCTTCATGTTCTGGAATCCTATGGTTTAGGACTCCTACTTAACTTGTTGCCCCCAAAATAAATTTCTATTTGTTCAATGATGGTCTTGTCTTGAATACTCTCTAAGGGTTACACCTATCTTCATTCAGAGGATCCACTGACTTCCAAGTTCATGCCCCCTATATAGTATCTAATATTCCCTAATCTACAACGTATGTAGAAAGCAGACATTTTAGAAGAAAGGCTCTTTCCATTATGGTAAAGCACAAAGAGCCTCTTCCAGAAGAAACTGTAGCCACTACGAACATTGGGCCTCCTGTACCCATCCCAGGACTACAAGGGTTTTCCACTCCCATCCCTATCATACAACCGGAACATGAACTATACTATGCAACACAAACAAAATGCTAAAAAAGGCAAAAAGAGCAGAACCTGAAGAAGGTACAGTTAGTAACCACGCCCAAATGCCAAGTAGTACACACCACCTCTGCAGTACTGAAATGCCTTCCTTCATCTCCTCACTTGGCAATCCTCTCCAGCTCCCCTTCACAGCACATTCTTAGCACCATTTTGATTCAGCATGATATGAGCTGAGACAGACTGGCTGGGACGTGACCGGAGCAACTTCCCAAACAATTCCGAGTCTCAGTAAAATGATAAAAGCAGCTATAGACACCTGCTGCGCAGGGCCGGCTCAGGAGTGGCCTGACAGCCCCCGATACCCTGGAACATCTATCCCCTCCTCATGTCGGCGTCTCAAGGTACAGCCTGTGCTGAGGATTCTGTGGGGACCTTTCCAGGTCAATACTCTCACCCCATATACTTATTCATCTTACATTCTGGCAGTTGAATATGAGCTCTCAACAGGTCAGACTTCTGATTGCATCCCTGGGTCTAATACATCTGCTTTGAAATTGGGTACTCAATAAATATTTGGTAAATAGTGATGCTGCTGTATAAGGTATATAAAGAGATATGCAAAGAAATCTTGAGGTCCTTAGTCAATAACATTGAGCACTTACCATATGCCAGGCTGTGTTAAAAACAGGGACTACTGGGACAGCTAGGTGGCACAGTAGATAGAGCCCCAGCCCTGGAGTCAGGAGAACCTGAGTTCAAATACAGCCTCAGACACTTAACACTTTGCTAGCCATATGACCTTGGGCAAGTCACTTAACCCCAACTGCCCTGCCTTCCCCCCTCCAAAAAGCAAAAAAAAAAAAAATTTTTTTTAAACTGGGACTACAAACAAAAAGACAGTCCCAGCCCTCAAGTCTACATTCTAATGAGGAAAACAACACTAAAAAAAGAAGGTGAAGGAGATGAATTAAGGAAAAGTCCAATCATTATTACTGTTACTATTCTGTATTACAGCTATTTATTTCCAAGGTAGACTATAATTCCATAGGGGCAGAGGGCATTTTCATCATCTGAATTTTGTATCTCCTTCTCTATCTTCATCCTGCTCACCCCCAATCTAGTACAATGATTTGTACATAATTAGAAACTTAATTCTTACTGAACTTAAAATTTTAAGTGGGGAAGTTGGTCTGAAGGAAGAATAATTCGACTCCAGGAAGACTCCCCTATTGAGAGAACCAAAGTGGGGAGAGGAAAGTGACCCAGGGGGCAAGGCTGATCCTCAATCTCCACTTTTACTTCAGGTAACAACTGTTTTTAGCCTCCAAAAAAAAGTATTTCTTCAATGCTGCAAATAACCTTGGGTTCATAAGGACAACAAGAATATAATAGAAGAAAACAGATTTATAAAATATCCAAATAAGAAAATACAATAGTAACAGAACAGAGGGCCTAGCAGCCAAGGTATGTGAAAAACTGCTCCCCCTCAAACTAAAAAATTAATACTTCCCTCTCAAAAAGAAGAGAATGATAGACATTCCAGGATCACAGGATAAAAAAAAAATAACTTAAAACTTAAAATATTAAATTAAATTAAATTATAAAATGCTTCTGAAGCACTTCCCAGGGTAAAGACTGAGAATAGGTATTCAACTTATTGAACAGAATAGATATTAATTTACATTTAGATGGAGCTATCAAATGGTTAAGATCCAAGAATGGAACTAAAAAGACCCAAGAGTGGCCACTATCCACATAAACAACATGTCAGCAAAGAAGCATCATCAAATTGCTGAATCAAACAGATTTCTTCATATAAGTGGAAAGGTTTATGATAGCAATACAAGGTCAAGTCACTGAAACAAAAAATTATAAGATTTAGTTGCTACTGAGTCATCCTCAAGAAACATGGACTAATGGATTAATGAGATTTTTCCAAGGAACTAAGGAAATAGACATTTATTAAGCACCTACTATATGCCAATCACAGTGCTAAATCTTTACAAATACCTCATTTGACCCTCACAGTATTCTTGGAAGGTAGGTGCTGTAATTTCCCTATTTTACAATTGAGGAAATTGAGGGAGACATAGATAAGTGACTTTCCTAGGGTCACACAGCTAGTAATTGTCTAAAGCTGAATTTGATCTCAGATCAAAAAGTAAAATTATGCAACATCACTCCAAGAAATAAGAACTCAGCACCTAACAAAGATATGGTCAAGTGGCACTATCATTACAAATGACACATTCCTATGCAACAAATACAAAGCCTCAAATATCCTTAAAAAGTCAACAAGTAAGTTGCAGTGAACTACAGCATACACATACAAAACTGCCGCTTACTGTCATACAGACACTGACCCATAAAACACTGACTGATAACAATTTTAATAGATGTTACCATGGCTAATCCTCAAAAATTCCAAACTACATGTAAGGAAAAGTTCTCAAATTATAAAGCCTAGGAAGGCTTTATAAAGCCTTATAAATTATAAAGCCTAGGAAGAAATCGAAATCATGTGGGAATAGGATAAAATACTTAACATCCCGTCATTCACTCTGTAAATGGCATTATACCAAAATTAACTTTCAGTTAACCTACAGAAGATGAGATTACATTGTACTGCTTTTATTGAAGCAACTAACAGCAATCTACCCAATTGTCCACTGAACAGTCAACAAAATAGTAGGATAACAACCTGTCCCAGAGCAGTTTCTATTTGAACTCTATCAAATATAAAAAATAATACATATAAATTTAATATAAATATAAATATAAAACATTTGTAAATATAAAAAAGTAAGAATAGCTAACCTTTCTTTAGTTTTAAGATTTGCAAAGTGCTTAACAAAACTTCTCACTTAATTTGAGATACAGTCATTCCCATTTTGCAGGTGAGAACACTGTGGCTTTTCCAAATTAACTGCCCTGCCCCCAGCCCAGGTTCCTCCTGACTCCCAGTTCAGTGATCTTTCTCTAGCACCATAATACAACTTCTCTCTAAGGTTCTCCAAGGTTCAATGAAACTCAAGCTCTGGGAGATCTCGCCAAGGTTGAAAGGCTTCAGCTAAAGATATGTTGTCATCTAAGCACCAAGACTCATCGCCAAAAAAAGTTAGTGATTAATTAATGTCTTCATCTCCAGCATCTTCCACAGAAGAGGAAATGAGCATTCTATTTGGAGTCACTTACCTTCTTGGGCCAGTGTTTTTCTCATCTCTAAAAAATTATGGGATGGTTTTGATGGCTTTACGGTCCCATCCAGTTCTAAATCTGCAGGGTTTCTTAGAACTTTGGATAAATGTGGATTCCTCATATGGGAAGGCAATTTTCATACCCCAAGGTACAGTAGGGGGTGATGTTTTACAGAGAGTATCTGAGGGTCTTTGACATAAGACCTTTTCAATCAATGCTTTCAAAGACAGAGAAATCAACAAAATATGTACATGTCAGTTCCTGGAGGATTCTTTTGAGATCATTTTACAGATAAGGAAACTGAGTGCAGCAAAAAGTAAGTCACCTACTTGGCTCCTGACACCCTAACCCTAGGGGTCTTCCACTGAATTATAAAACTTCCATATCCAACTTTAAGGCCATTCATTAAATTAAAGCAACTATTTAGGGCCTTAAAATGTTAAGGAAAACTGGCTTAGTATAGCTTGTTATTTAGCCTCAGTTATCCAAAAAAGAAAGGCCCACATTTGGCACTGAAAGGAAAAGGAACAAGAACTTCTGAAGTGTAAAAACAAATGCCAAAAAATATAAACAATTCTGATAAGTCCTCAAGTGTTAACTATCTGCTTGACGTGGACAATTGACTAAGCCGGAGGACAAGTTTGAAGCATTTAATCCAGCCAATAGAAAGCTCATCTAAGGTCAATGCCAATGGTCCCTACAACAAGTTACTTTGTAAATACTTTTTATTTACTTAATACTACTGTACATGATGTGTCCTTCCTGTATCATAATGCCCAAGGACCATTTTTATTTTAGTCTTTATATCCCAGGGTCTGGCACAATCCCCAGGCAGATAGTAGGCCCTTAACAAAAGTTTAGTGATTGAACTAAATGAGAGGATTAGAGTGATGTTGTGTAAATCAACCTAACTTGGGTTTTGAGGTTACTACCTATTCCAGTAAAAAGCAATGTGTGTTCTCATTCCATATGATAAATACCAAAAAGATAGCTGTGACGTATTAATTTCACAGAAAGTAATAGAGGGTTGAAGAGGATTTCGTTCAAACAAAAATAAATGTAGTCATTTAAAATATACAATTGTAGCTCCCAACTACAGCCTAACTTAAGGAGACTAAGCACCAGATGGTCTTCTAAATTCTTCCACTGTTTATCTATGAGATAAACTTCAAATGGGGGTGGGGGGTGACAGATTTAGAGTCAATGGATCTGGATTTAAATTCTACCTTTATAAAATCACAAACCTTCTTTAGGTTTCAGTTTCCTCATCTGCAAAATGAGAGGGAAACAAGTCAGATATAGTATAATAATGAAATATTTATTACGTGTGTACCACATAAGGCATTTGAGAAGTGGCAGGTTAAGACAGAATCTCTTCACTCTCTAGTCATTTGAATATATACACTGATATACCTCCCATTCTGGCTCTCAAACTTACCATCTCACCTGACATACAGAATTGGGTGACCTGGAGGCATCAGAAAGCTAAGCCAACTGATTTGCCATACAAACTAAACTCAAGGAACAGTAATTTATAAACCAGCTTGAATAAGTAGTTCTGTGAATAGATCGAGCCCCTCAAATTTTTAAACACTGTTTTCTGTCTTATCAGTAAGGCAGGCTCTTCCAGCTAGTTTAATTTCATACAATGTCTGCACAAAGAGATCCATAAACAGTTCAGAGTAATGAAGTGTTCACATGTTATTTATTTTAAATGGCTGGATAGCCAAGGATCCTCTTTTGTAACTCTTTAAAATTATGTGACTATTCAAATTATTCTTAACAAAGAAAATACAGCATTTGGAGGGGGGGGGAAACTTCTTAATGAGACCCAGACTATATAGTCACTTGCTCTTCAAAGACCATAGCCCTGGTATGAAATGACCCACTAAAACTAAATGTTTCAGTTCTCTCATTCAAGGATGAAAATTAAAAGAAAAAATGTGCTAGAAAACAATCATGTCCACCATAGAAAGGGCCAAAAGTAATAAATAATTCTAGCCATACTCATAATGAAACTACAGAGAGGTGAGGCTAAAGCTCAAATAAAATCCTGTCTCCTCCCTTATTCCTTTAAGCAAAATTTTGCAAAGTGACTTTCCAACCCACTGATCACCCAAAAAAACTACCTGGAGGTTCCTCAAGACAGAACAGCTCCAATTAAATTAGAGGATCTGGATAGAGCACTGGACCCAGAGACAGAAAGACTTGTGTTCAAATCCACCCTCAGACACTTACTAAACAAGTCACTTAACCTGTTTGCCTTTCTTCCATTGTAGAATTGGAGAGCCACTTCCCATGGTTGTTTAAGTCAAATGAGATATTTTATAAAGCACTTAGCACAATGCCTGGCACACAGTAGGTGCTATATAAATGCTAATTCCTCGCCCTTTAATTTTACTTGGTCACACATTAGACAATGACCTGGGGTGGGGGGTGGGGAGACACACACACAAAAAAAACTTACAAGCTCTAATATTTCCAGATATCTGAGCAGTAAGAGTTCAAAATTCTACTGTAAATATTTCTATGGATGTAACCACTTAGGAAAATAAAAATTAGACAAGATTATTTGGTCTCTAATTATATGTGACAAGAAGGGTCTTTATATTGATTCGGGACTCCTATCCAGAAACTTGGGGGGAGGGGGGATTGAATCTCAGAAGTAGACAGCCCACATACCAACTTCATCCTTGCAAACTAGATTCCCATAAGCAAGAACCATTAAAATGCTTAGAGCTTAAAAATCTTTCAATTCAACTCCCTATAAGTTAGGAATCTGAGGCCCAGAGAGGGTAGGTGATTTAACTACCTTAATAGTTGGCTAGTCAGGCCTTCCAGTTCAGTACTCTTACTGTGTACAATGCTGTTTCCTAAAGCACATCTAGATATAAACCAGGGATATGCATAGGATGAAACAGGCCCAGTTATAGAGTTAGGGAAAAGATACCTGGGAATCTTAAGTGAACAGCCAGATGGGGCAATGGGTAGAGTGCTTCATATGGAGTTTGAAAGACATAAATTAAAATTCTGGATGAATCTCTTGCATAGCCTCAGTTTCCTCATCTGTAAAGAGGGGAAAATAATAACATACCTCACAGGACTGTTATATGAATCAAATTATATAACCTACTGTAAACTGCCAGGCAAATTTTAAAGACCTATATAAAAGCTAGCCGAAAAGAACTATAAACTCTAAGAAACAATAATGTGGGGGTAGCTGCCTAAAAGTTGAGGCATTCTTGGGCTGCATTAATACTCAAGAGAGATAGGGATGTTATACTGTCTCTTCCCAGGTCAGACCACATCTAGGGTACTCAATTACAACTTTTACAAAGTATATAGATAAACTGGAGTATATTTTGTGAAGGACAACTAGGATGGTGAGTGATCTGGAAACTATGACATAATAAAGTATAACAAAAGTACAAAGTATGCTTAGCCTGAAGAAAAGACTTAGAAGGAAGGATCACTATCTTCAAGCCCTTTCCAACTCTAAACTCCTAGAACACAAATATCTGAAAGGTTTTCATGGGGGAAAGAGATTGAGCCTTATTTTGTTTGGCCTAAAGAGTGGAGCCAGAAACAATGGCTGGAAGTTGCAGAGACAATTTTTTTGGATAAAAAGCATTCTCTAACAACCAGAACTTCCCCAAAGTGGAATGGGCTGCACCCCTATAGAGAATGAGGTCCTCATCACTGTTAAGTCTTCAAGGCTATTTGTCAGGGCTGTAACAGAGGAGATTCTTAGATCTTTTATAATCACTTGGACAAAGATTGCCAATTAATCAATTCGTAATCAATTCACATATGAAATAATCCTTACTTCTAAGTAGTTTGGGAGGAAGGTAGGAAAGCTTTCATGTAGAAGGAGATGCCTGAGCAAAGTCTTGTAAGGAAGGAGATTCTATGAGCTAAGAAGGGAGTGCATTCCAAGAATGGGGGCCTGCCAATGCAGAGGCACAGAAATGGAAGATGGAGTGTCACATGAAGACCTGCGAGCTGGCCAATTTGGCTAGACTGCAGCATTCAGGAGAGGACATAATGTCCAATGAGGATATGGAAACATAGGTTTTAAAAGGAATCTGTATTATTTTTTAATTTGAAAGCAATAGGAAGCCACTGGAGCTGACTGAGCTGGGAGTGACATGTTCATATCTGTGCTTCAGCAGCAGTGTAAAGGTCAGAATGAAGCAGGAAAAGACCTGAGAAAGGGAGACTAATCAATCAGGAGGCTGTTACACTGGCAAGAGGTAAGGGCTTAAGACTAGCAGAGGGTTTTGTGAATTGAGAGGAAGAGAAGAATGTGAGAAATGTTACGGAAACAGAAACATAACACTTGACTGGATACATAGGATGAGGGAAAGTGAGGAATCAAGGATAATGCTGATATTACCAACCTGAAAGACTGGAACAGTAGTACCTTCAATATAAATAGTAAAGTTTGAAAGAGGGACAGATTTGGAAGGAAAAATATGAAGTTCAGATGCAGAAATGATGAGTTTAAAAGTTACTTTGCAATGTACAATAGATGGGACTAAAGTATAGCTTGGATATAGGGATCTGAGTCTTCCCAACAAGCTGAGAGAATCTGAACCAGACGCATCAAGTGGCCCCTCTTCATTCCAGTTATTTCCAGTCTCCTCTGGAAATAGCTCCAAGGAAAAAATAGGGGGGAAAAACCTTATCTTTATTCTGAAATGCCCTTAGTTGATCAGTATAATTTTATCATTCCATCTTTCAAGATGCCTTACAACTCAACTCCTACCCTGGTTCTTTATCCTCACCTCTTCATTAGGAGCTCTAATTACTCCATCTCTCAATTCTTTCCTACACCATCATCCCTGCCTCACCACATTTTCCTTTCTTCAGTATCTCAATCCTTTGGATTGAAAATCAGTTCCATACAATCCTCCACACTTGAATTCTATTCCCTTCTGTCAAACTAAAGTGATATGCATAAAGTATGTCTTGAAATACCCCCACTACCATCACATCAACACCCACACCCAAAAAACTACAGTGGTTCCCTATTAACTCAAGGATGAAATATAAAATCCTCTGCTTGCTTTTAAAAGATCTCCACAACATAGCCTTTTTCTCTGCCTTTACTACCCTCAAGAAATACCTGCCTTATTGTTGATCCTCACATATGAGACACACTCCAACTCCAAACTATGTGCTTTTTTACTACTTATCTCCCATACTTGGAATGTGCTCCCTTCTCCCTTCCCTCTCCTGGCTTCACTGGCTTCAAGAATCACACAAAATTCTCCATTCTGTAGGCAGCCTTTTCCAGGTCAGTTCTAGTTCCAGTCTTTCCCTTCCCCTTTCTCTCCCTCCCTTCAAGCTTATCTTCCATTGACATGGTATATCATGCAGGTACAGAGTTTGTTTTTAAGTTATCTCCCTCCTGTTAAAATGGAAGCTCCCTAAGGGAAAGAAACGTACTTTAGCCTTTGTATTCCAAGCTCTTAGGACAGTGACTGGCCCATACTAAGTGATTAATAAATGATTACGGACTGTGACACCAGATTCATGGGTCATGCCACTCTATTTCAAGAACAAAACAAGAATATAAACAATTTGAAAAAGTATATTTTGTGTATGTCATCAGAAGACACTTTTATTTCCTGGTTTTGTTCAGAAACTCTGCTCAGATCCCATCTTCTTCTTCTTTCTGGCCTTTTCCCCCCTCCCCTATCTCACCCCCATCTCCTAGTACACAGTTCTTTTCCAGTTGTTTCCCCAGCTAGAATGTGAGTTCCCTGAGAACAGGTATCATATTCTTACTCTTTCTGGTACCTCCAGTGCCTACCACATACATGCTTAACTGATGACAATAATGAAGACTACTCTTCCACTGATGTCACATCTATTTCTATGAATCATGGAACATCAAAATCTCCAAAGCAGACCAGAGAATAAACTGAAGTGAGGAGAGGACTTGAGAAAGGGAGCCTAAGGAAGACTACTGTAATAGACTAGGCTTTAAGTGATAAGGGTCGGTACATGGGGAGCAGCTGTGTAAATAAAGAGGAGACTTACAGGAAAGGATATACTGGAAGTTAGAAATAACAATATTTAACAACAGGTTGTATACTGAGGTGAGTAAAAGTGAAGAGCTGTGAATAACACAGAAGATGAAGCCTGAGGGACTGGGAGGATGGTGATATCTTGACAATAATAAGGAAGTTCAGAGAGGGAAGAATTTTGGAGAGGAAGCAGTAAGTTCCATCTTAGACATGTTTAAGTTTAATATGTCAACTGACTACCATTTCAAGATGTTCAAAGAGGCACTGGGAAATTGGGATGGGAAACAGAGCTAGATTAAACAGTATGGGAATTTTGCATTGAGACAATAATTAAACACAGAAAAGCTTATAAATTAACAATTGAGAAAGTGTAGAGAAAAAAGACTGGAGACAGAGCTTTCAGTGACAGATATGGTTAGTGAGAGTGTTCAGGATGAAGCCCTAATAAAGAAGGCTAAGGAGCGGTTAAGAATGGTAGAAGGAAAAAGAAGGCCGTTTCAAATGTGTATCTGTATCTCGCAGGAAGATCATCTCATCTCCAAATTCCCTTCTTCCCTTGGCTAGCAAACCAATCACTAAAAGGGCAGAATCTTAAAATCAAAAGATCTAAACTCATGTCCTGTCTGCCACTTTACTACCTGTATGACTATATCTGTCTCACAAAGATATGAAGCAAGTGCTATAGAAATATAAGCTGTTATCCCACATGTGCCTTACAATGTCTTACATGCTGCAGACACTCACACATCTACTGAATGAATAACAAATGGATGTATTGTGTGTACAGGGTATTTATGCTAGGCCCAAGGGATAGAAAGACTTGTAGAAACTTGATGCCTTGTCTTCCAGGACTTCTTTAGGCCATTTCCTGATACCTCCCTAGGATACTTCCTGCCTACAGGCCACACCCCAGAACAACCTAAAGACCCTATAACTTGAGACATCTGGGCTCTGCTAAGTAAACTTTCACACAGTGTTTAAGAACTGCTCTTTCTATCCTTCTTGTTTATGTGACTCTTTGTGACCCCATTTGAAGTTTTCTTCACAAAGATACTAGAGTAATTTGACATTTCCTTCTCCAGCTCATTTTAAAGATGAAGAACTGAAGCAAACAGTTAAGTAATCTGCCCAGGGTCACAGCTAGTAAGTGTCTGAGGTAGGATTTGAACTCAGGAAGATGAGTCTTCCTGCTTCCAAGACCAGTGCTCTATTCCCTGGGACACCTAGTTGCCCCTCTATCATAGAAGAGAAAAAAAAATTGTACCAGCCCACCCCACCCCCCCAAAAAGCGAATAGCTTACCTTATATTATTACACTGTCACATAAAGTATCTGGATCAAGCAATAGTTTTGATATGGTTTACTTTTGCAACATCAGTTGTTGTGCTATACTACTGACAAGAAGCTGAATCAGAACATCTTATCTTGCCCAGATAAAATCACATTGAGCTGGACTGAATGCTTCTCTTTTGTTGTGATTTTGATTATGTGGTTAAAACTGTAGCTCTTAAAAGGACACACTTCCATGACTATTAGAGATACTGCTATAGCTACTGAGTGGGAAATTCAAACCTTTTAAAGAAATTCAAGTCTACGTTAAAACAAAATCAATAATATTGAGAACAAAGTAAAGATTAAAAACACAAAATTCCCAAGAACTGGTATACTTTTGTTACCAAGTACCTAATTAATCCTTTCAAAAGAACCCAAGACCTTCAGTAGGACATGGGTTGATTCTGTTTCAGTGCTTATAGGTTTCTTGACTTTCTAAAACTATAGAAAATAAAACAGTAAAAAATTTTAAAGGTTGTTATACCCATGCCATGAAGTAAAAATGATGTGTACAGCAAGACAATACAAAGAATAGGATGCTTAGAGTGGCAGCAGCAGCTTCGGTAGCTCTTAAACCTAGAGATGGTTAGAATGTCAAACAACTGATCAGAAAAAGATTATAAGGGACTCTTCCCTCCTGGCACTGGGTATAGCTGGAGCTAATTGGCAACTCTATTGACCATATGCAGTTCTAGATCAGTTTCAGGGGAGAGAAGCACTTGGGGTCAGTCAC
The DNA here is from genome assembly GCA_011680675.1 of Gymnobelideus leadbeateri. Taxonomy (NCBI): domain Eukaryota; kingdom Metazoa; phylum Chordata; class Mammalia; order Diprotodontia; family Petauridae; genus Gymnobelideus; species Gymnobelideus leadbeateri. The sequence goes on along the minus strand of WOXC01006922.1, from coordinate 423,278 downwards.
AAAGAAACAGAGCTCCTGGTCACAGTTCCAAGGCAGATAGGAATGCTAGCATTTGCAGCTGCAAGGAAGCAGGGACCCTTCCTGGGTAAAGACCAGACCACAGACTAGAAGAACGAACCTCTCCCCAGATCTCACCATCTCAGAAGCAAAAATCTGTAGACCCCCCCCCAACTTACTCCAAAAATAGCAGCACAAAAAAAGCCTAACGTTTAAAATAGTGCCTCCCTACCCTCAAATGAACAGAGCCTAACTTTAACACAAAAGTTAAAAGTCAAGATATAGGCTGGAAAAATTAACAAACAAAAAGAATAAACCTACTACTGTGCCAGGAAAGATCAAGACACAAACTCAGAAGACAATAATGTGAAAACAACTACAAGCACTCAAAGAAAAATGCTAATGGGACAAAGGTCCAACAAGAATTCCTGAAAGAATTAAAGAGTTAAAAATTAAACAGTAAAGGGAAAAGGGGAGAATGAGAGTGATGCAAGAAAATTATGAAAAGAGACTTAACAGCTTGGTAAAAACAGCACTAAAGAAATACCAAAGAAAATATCTTAAAAAACAGAATTGATGGGGTGGCTAGGTGGCACAGTGAATAGAGCACTGGCCCTGAAGTCAGGAGGACCTTAGTTCAAATCTGGCCTCAGACACTTAACACTTACTAGCCATGTGACCTTGGGCAAGTCATTTAACCCCAACTGCCCTGCCCTCCCCCCTCCAAAAAAGCAAATTAATTAATTAATTAAAAAAAAATTGGCCTAATAGTAAAAGAAGCACAAAAATTCACTGAATAAAAGAACTCCCTAAAAAAAGCAGAAATGGCCAAAAGAAAAAGAAGGTAGAAAAATTCACTTAAGAAAATAATTCCTTAAAAATTAGAATTGGGGGCAGCTAGGTGGCACAGTAAATAGAGCACCACAGTGAATAGAACACCAGTCCTGGAGTCAGTAGGACCTGAGTTCAAATGTGGCCTCAGACACTTAACACAAAAACTAGTCATGTGACCTTGGGCAAGTTACTTAACCCCAAATTGCCCTCCCCCCCCAAAAAAAGGACTCAAAGTTAAACTATTTAGAGGCTTATATAGGAAGATGATAGTGTAACTCACTTTATCATTATTAAAGGCGTTAAAAAAAGTTTACATAAACAGAGGACATGGGTATGAGTTGATTATATCAGAATGATCTAAAAAAATGATCTAAAAAAAAGTGGTGAGAAAGAAGGATGCACTGGCAGACAGAGGAAGGAAGAAGTAGAATGAGGAAAATTTTCTCACATAAAAGAGACGTGTAAGGAAGAACTTTTACAAAGAGGAAAATGGGAAGGGGAGGGGTTGGCAGGGCTTGAACTTCACTCTCATCAGAATTAGTTCAAAGAGGGAAGAATACATATACACTATTGGATATAGAAATCCATCTTATCCAATAGGGAAATAGGAGGGGAAAAGGAGAAGAGATATTGGCAGGGGGGAGTACATTGGGGAGAGAGTGGTCAGAAGAACCATCAAAAATGTCTATAGTATGTTTCTCTGATAAAGGCCTCATTTCTCAAATAGATAGAGAACTGAGTCAAATTAATAAAAATAAGAGCTATTCCCCAATTGACAAATGGTCAAAGGCAGTTTTCAGATGAAGAAATCTAAGCTATCTATAGTCATATGAAAAAATTCTCTAAATCACTATTGTTTAGAGAAATGTAAATTAAAACAACCTCACACCTATATGAAATGATAAATGCTGGAGGGAATGAGGGAAAATAGGTATACTAATGAATTGTTGGTGGAGTACTAAACTGGTCCAACCATTCTAGAGAACAATTTGGAACTAGGCCCAAAGGGCTATAAAACTCTGCATAGCATTACTAGGTCTGTATCCCAAAGAGATCAAAGATAAAGGAAAAGCATCCATATGTACAAAAATATTTATAGCAGCTCTTTTTGTGGTGGCAAAGAATTGGAAATTGAGAGGATGCTCATCAGTTGGAGAAGGCTAAACAAGTTGGGGCATATCATTGTAATGAAGTACTATTATGCTATAAGAAATGACTAGGGAGCTGGTTTCAGAAAAACGTGGCAAGACCTACCTGAACTGATGCAAAGTGAAGTGAAAAGAACTGGCAGATCATTATGCACAGTAACCACAAAGTTGTAATGATAATCAACTGTGAAAGATTTAGCTACTCCCCCACCCCACCCCCAAAAAAACTGTCTACTTCCAGAGAGAAAACTGATGAATTCAGAATGTAAACTGAAACATAATTCAGAATGTAAATTGAAGTATAATTGTCTCCCTATATTTATCTTGCTTTTCTTGCAATATGGCTAATATGGAAATACATTTTGATTTCACATGTATAACATATCATATTTCTTGCTTCCTCAATAGGTGGGAGAGGGGTAGAAGGGAGGGAGCAAATTTAGAACTCAAAATTTAAAAAGAATATTTAAAATAAATAAATAACACTTTTAGAAAAGAGAGAAAGAAAATTTATGGGCTTAGTACACATCCTTTGACCCAGCAATATGGATACTAGATCTGCACAATGAACAAAGAAAGAGGAAAGGAGTCCATATGCACATAAATATTTATAGCAGCTCTTTTCTTGGTGACAAAGAACTGCAAAGTGAGACGCCAGGAGATGCCCATCAAATGGGGGATAGCTGAACAAATTATGATATACGAACGAGACAGAATACTATTTTGTTATAAGAAAAGATTAGGAGGATTTTTATAAACTGATACAAAGTGAAATAAACGGAACCAGGAAAACAACTTATACAGTAATAATATTGTAAAGACAAACAACTCTGAAAGACCTAAGCAATCTGATAAAACAGTGACCAACTACAGTGCCAGAACTGATTAAACATGATTGATTAAAATCTCACAACTAAACATACTGCCCACCTCCAGATAAATAGGTGATGGATTCAGGATGAAGAGTAAGTTATGTGTGTAAGTATGTGTGTGCATATATATACACACACACATATACATATGTACCTATGTGTTTTTTTTTAATTTGGACATGGCTAATGTAGGGATTTGTTTTGCCTGATTACAATTATCTGTGACAATATTTTGTTTTTCTTGCCTTCTCAATGTGGGAAAGGTAAGAGAGGGAGTTCAAGGCTAAAAAGAAAACTGAATTTTTTTCTAAATGAAGATAAAGGGGCTGCTAGGTGATAGTAGATACAGCACTGGCCCTAGAGTCAGGAGAACCAGAGTTCAAATCAGGTCTCAGACACTTAGCTGTGTGATCTTGGGTAAGTTATTTAATCTACCTCGGGGAAAAAAAGACCCCCAAAAATATGTATTTATGGTAGCAAAGAGTTAAAAACTAATGGGGTACCCAGCTAGCAGGAAACCACTAAACAAATTATAGTATACAAAATGTAATAGACATATTACTGCACAATAAGGAAATGATAAAATGGATGGTTTCAGAAAAACCTGGGCAGATATATAATAACTGATTCAGAGGCAAGCAAGTAGAACCAGGAAAACAAAGAAACAAAGAAAGCAGGATTCAAAGTATTCCTGATTCAAAATCCAGTACTCTAAAGGTGTTCAACTTACCTCATGATAAAGAAGTGATGTGGGGGCGGCTAGGTGTCGCAGTGAGTAGAGCGCTGGCCCTGGAGCTGGACCTGAATTCAGTTCCAGCCTCCGACACTTAACACACACAAACAAAAACCTAGCTGTGTGACCTTGGGCAAGTTACTTAACCCCAATTGCCCTCCAAAAAAAAAAAGCTGCCATATAAATTGCATATTCCCTCCCTTCTCCCTCATTAGATTGTAAACTCCTTGAGAGCAGAAAATGTCTTTCTTTTTATTTGTATCCACAGCCTCAGCACAGTGTATGGCACATTGAAGGCAGTTATTAATAAATGTCTACTGACCAACTGATAGCCAAGATTAAAAGTCAGATACTCTAATCTCAAATTCATAGGTTTTTCCTACTAAACTATATACGGTCCCACCTCAATTCACTTCACCTACCTCCCACCTCCTACAGACCAATACAAAATCAAGGCCCAATCAAAGTCTTACTTCTTCTATGAAGCTTCCTCAATCACAAGTAACCTTTTTTTTTTTAAACTCCTTCAGTCCCATTCTACACTATTGTACTGTGTACTACATATCGTATCAGGGTCACTCAAATACATATGGATCCTTGTTGGCTGTATGATGACTTAGAAAACCACAAATCAACATTATAAAATAAATAAAAATAAAAAATATAAGTTTTATTGTGGTTTTATTTACTTTGGCAAACATTTCCCAATTATAGTTTCCTGTAAAGATGAATGCTTCTGCCCCATATTAGGGCAAGTCTCTTAACCTCTGCCTTCCTCAGTTTTTTCAACTGTAAAATTTAGATAACAGCATCTACTTATCTCTCAGTTGTAAGGATCAAATGAAAATATCTATAAATAAGCATGGTGCCTGGCATATAGTAGGCCTACATTATATACATTACCCCTACATTATATACTCTCATATTATGTATGTCATTTCTCCAATGATAGTGAAAACTCAAGGCCACAGGCCAATGTCATCTTCTATTACTAGTCTACTTCTTTTAGAACTCCATTAACTCCTATGTAATATTTCTCTCAAGCAAAGGTTACCAAACTTATTTGGCCTACCACCCCGTTTCAAAAAAAAAAATTACTCAGTGCCTCCTGGAAATCTACTTTCTTTAACTCTTTAATGGGTTGGGTTTTTTTTTAATTTGCATCATTTAAAATTATATCATAAAATGACACATTTTAAATTCAATGATTTATTGTAAATTTGCAGGTTTTCCCCCGTACTGAAATTTTAATGATGCAATATTGTGCCACATAACCCATATAATATCATATTGTTAACAAGTCATTACATGTACATATTCCTGCCGATGAATGCTGGATTCACTACAACTTTAACTCTTGTTATGTAACAGATGAAATATGTGTGAATGATTTTTCAAATTTTTCTTATCTTCTCCTTTCCTTATGCTTCCAGTACCCCCTTATTTTTATTCAACACCCCTACTTGTACCCAAAGCTACTACCACTACCCTGAATCATTCCAGCACCCCCCAGGGGGTGATATCACCCACTATGGAACCTGTGCAAGGTACCTAACCCCTAGTGAACTTGAACTATGTATTTGCCAACAAGTTTCAAATCTGGGCTTTATTCACGCCATTCTTGCCACCTGGAAACTGCTTCCCTTCATTAAATAATCTTACCTAATCTCACTTAACCTATGAGAAAGCCTTCCTAATCCCCCCAATTAGATGATCTCCCCTTCATCTAAATCTCCATAGCACAATATACCTCTCTTACAGTCTATATAGATATAGATATGGAATTTGTATAATATGTATTTTCTTTATTCACCACTAGACGAGACCGAAGGTGAGCCTAGAAAACCTAGATTAGGTTGCCCTAGATGGTCTCTGAGGTATCCCTTTTAGCCCTATGTTCCATGATCTTTTATAAGATTTAGAGCTGGAAGGGACCTTAGAGATCACATAGTTGGGTGGGCCTGTAAGTTCCCATCACCCTTAGAACTGCTCTGCAAATAGTAGATTCAAGATTATTTGAACAGTAATTTCTATGCTTCCTGAGGTGGTTTATCTTTTACCCATAAATAACCCAACACAAAACTCTCTCTGGTCACCACCTCTGAAATAATGACTGCTCTATATGAAAATACCTACACTTGCATGCTATTACCTACACTGATAGATAATGTGCAAGAAGGAAGTTTAACTTTAGTTAACAGCTTCGATTTGCTTCAATTTGGTTCTCCTACTTAATTCCTACATAACCTTGGATAAAACAATGTATCAGTGGAAAGAAATCAAAAGAAACGGCAGATCGCTGAAGTGTGTAAACTATCACTTAATACCATACACTTGGACAAAATGTCAAAAGTTTTTTGTTAAGCATCCAAAATGCTAGTGTTGAACATAAATCACAAAAGTGGAAAATCTGAGAATGGAAAGCACTGTGCCAGAAGACAACTAGATTGTATATGACTGGTGGAAGGCAATGAACGCTAAAATTTAAATTTCAAAAATACATAATGTTAAGACACTTGGGTAAGTTTATACAATGTGCCAACTAAGTCAGCTTTGTCCACTGAGTATCCAGTAACCAAGCTTTCATTTTAACGAAGTATAAACTCTTCAATCTAATTATGGCCACCTGATGCCAACACTGTTCACAGTATCACTTCTCACCACACCAGAAATGGCTAATGAGACTTCTCTGCCCACTGCAGCTCAATGTCCTGTTATTCTATCCAAAAGGCCAAGAGTGCAAGATTTGAATATATAAAGTGTGTTATTCAAATAAATGAGGTGTCTACTTGGTCTTTAATTATGTTAAAAATGAGGTTTACCCTGTCGTCAGCTGAAAAAAGAGCCCAAGGATGGCCACATTATGCTACTTTCAGACTTTCAGAGAATTCTGACACCAACTAGTGGTAACACATCCTAGTTTCACAAAATAAGATTAGGAGTTTGGGGACAAACTAAGCAAAGATCCTCCCTCCATCCCCCAAACACAGCTTCAATCTTTTCACTAATACATTTATTACTGTTATTTCAAATGAAAAGAAAGCAGCAAAAAGAAAATCAAAGTCAGAGATTTTATTCCAACCAACCTAATCCCAAAATTCCTAATCATCAGCTGGAACTTGAAACAAAAGGAAGAAAAGATTGGAAATCTGTTGTGCTTCGGCCCTAATTTTTTTTTCAGGGGTTAATTCAGAGCAGTTATTTTTTTTCCTAACTAAAAACAAGCATTAAAAAATTTAATTACCTTATTTTGGCAAATAACTTTAAAATATCATACACACAATCCAATGGTTTAAATATCAGAGCTAGAAAGACCCTCCAATAACCTCCTCATTTTACATATTAGGAAACCAAGATGTATAAGAAACTTACCCCAAAGGTCACACAGTGACTCAGAAAGTAACAAAGTCAAAAGCATTAGATCTGGGGTCTCCTGACTCCTCCTGACTCTCATCAACCTTCAAGTCAGCATTCCTAGATACAAGCTTGCAAAGGACAATAAAATAATAGTTCAGGCAGCCAGAAAAGCCACAATAATAAGATCATTGAAAGAGTATTTAGAGGGCACAGCAAGGAGTAAATGGAAGACTACTAGGCTTAGAAAGAAGTTTGGTTTAAATCTCAGACACTTATTAGTTGTGTAACCATGAATAGGTTACATTTTATCTCTTCATGCCCGAGTTTCTTGCCTACAAAACAGAAAAGCTATTACCTGCACTAGCTACCTCAGACAGGAGTTTGAAGAAATCACATAAAATGGATTATTACTATTATAGATTAGGAAACCGGTCTAGTAAGAATTAAGTAGCAGAATACAGATTCAAAGCCAAGTCTTCAAATTTCAGATCCTCTGTTCTTTATGCCAGGTTGCCTGCTCATTTGTAAAAATAGAAATGTAAATAGACTACATTTTTATTGAGATTTAAAAAGTGTTTTCTTCATAAAAGCTATGTGAGGGTAGATAGTGATGTATATATAAAGTAAAGTGACTGGTTTATAGTCACAGAGCTAGGAAACACTGGCATTGGGACTTGAAATTGAGTCTACTTCAAAACAGTCCAGCGCTCTTAGCACTCTCATGTTCAACTTTTGTAAAAGTTTTAAAAACACCTGCTAATCCTTGATATAATCCTGTTAATCAAAATACATTTGCCCATTTAAGTTTTTGTATCTTCACATCTCTAGGATACAGCTTCTCTGGTCTTACAGCATTTTTCTCTGCCTACTGCCATCTTATCCTAAATGAATCATTTCTCTACAAGTTTTCTCCCTAGGGATATGTGAAAGCCAGCTTTTCACACCAATGTATCCCAAGATAACACAGGAATTGTTCTCCACACTTACAAAGCAAACATCTGTGTTCAAGTGAAAATAGTTAAGAGAGAAATTTAATATTGGGAATAAATCAAGGACCTTAATCTACAGAGACCACACATTTTGAAGTCTATCTCACTGAGACTTATCTACAAAAGGTGGCAAATCTATTTAGACTGCAAAGTGATGCAATGTCCTAAATTAAGTTATTGTTCTAATCTCAGTCTCCACATGTCAGTGAGGCCACAGCTGCCATGAGTCTCCTTTGCAGATTCCCATCTTTGTCTCAAAGAACACAATTCTTGCTTCTTTCTACTCATAATTCAGAATAATAAAAATCCTGTCCCAGTCTCCTCAGTGATGAAAAGGAACTGTCAGTATAATAAGGGGGAATGTAGAAACCAAATATGGGCAACAGCAATTGAAATCAGGGCTTCAATGAATTTTGTCCCCATTCCCAATTGTGATCACAAAGAGTTTAAGGAGATCATCATAAATAACATTTGCCAAAGAGATTTTATTGCTGCCGCACCTCCAACATGTAGAGTAACATCTTTCGGTGGCATTGTTTTTTAAAAGCATTTGGAAAGATATGAATTACAAACCAACTTACATACCTCAAGCAAATTAGAAAATTTCTAAAACTGCAAAAAAGCCAAAATGCATGGTATTCAAAACATATTTAATAAAAATGTTGTCCTGGAAAATAATTACACTAACTAGTCTCTGAACTCCTAAAAAAATTCCCCAAGAAAAGCAGAATCAGATTGTCCAATATGTTGCTACTTGCCAGGGTGTCAAAGACAATCAACTGGCTGTCTTTCCTACTATCTCTAAGAAAGTTTGATGTTACAAAATATGGATTTTCCAAGGTTATAGCTTTCAACCAGTGCCTGACAAAAGATTCTTCTTACAGCATCTCTTGCTTTCTTATATCATTCTGGTGGTAAGCCTTCAAGGAAGGTGAGCCCACCACTTCCCAAAGCTTCATCTGCCAACTTTTTCCTAACATCAAACTGACCACCAACCTGGAAACCTAAACAAGACAGTGTGATACAGTAAAACGAGGACTAATTATGGTGTTGGAACATCTGGATTAAAATCCAACCTTTGACACCTATTTGACACATCTAACTTTAGGCAAATTACTTCATCTACCTGGATCTTAGTTTTCTCATCTGTAAAATGAGGGGGTTGGACTAGTCAGAAAGACCTGAATTCAAATCTGGCCTCAGAAACTTCCTAGCTATGTGCCTCTGTGCAAGTCTCTTAATCTGTCTGCCTCGGTTTCCTTCTCTGTAAAATGGAGGTAAATAATAGCACCTATCTCTCAGGATATTTGTAAAAGGCATTTAGCACAGCATATGGCACAAGGTGCCTGTTTACTAAACACTTGTTCCAGTCCTTCTTTCCTCAATAGCCTATAAGGGCCCATCCAGCTCTAAGTCTACAAGCTTCCTGCTGGTTCCTATTATTCTTCCTTCCTCATAGTGACAGGGATTCTAGTAATAAGGTGGTGCCTTCCTTTTTGTTCTTGTCTAACCTATGTCAAAGTTTAATTTCTTTCCAAATAACATGAGATTCAATTTCATTTGAGTAGTTGTTGAGTGGCTACCATGCCCAAGCCACTGTACCTTACAACAGAAGACAAAGGACTTTGTGCTATGTTCTAGGGAAAAAAAAATCAAATCAAACCAGATGGTCAAGTTTAAGAAGCTTTTAGAGCTGACTGGAAATGGCTATTAGATTGAAAAGATGAAATTGTTACCTATTTGCAATTGGGTTCTCCCAGGATAACCAAAAAATAAGGGGAATTCATAATAGCAAAATATATCAAATCAAGAAGTTAATACCAAAAGCAAATATCATTAAATATTACCATGAGAAGTGGTGACAGAATGCTAGCCTTAGTAATTGCTGGACTTGCTAAGAAATCTAGATTTAAGAAACTGTTTTGAGATCCCAGACAAATCACTTAATCTCTCAAAGTCTCAATTTCTTCACTTGAAAATGGAGATAACAGACCTACCTAGCAAGAATATTGTGAGGGGGGAAAAGCCCTTAAAGCAAAGCCTAGAAACAGTAAAATAGAAAGAGCATTAGATTTGGAGCCAGCAGTTTTCAGATAAAGAAATTAAAGCTACCTACAGTAATATGGAAAAAATACTCTGTCACTTTTGATGAGAGAAATGCAAATTAAAACAACTCTGAGATACCACCTCACATCTATCATATTGGCTAAGGAAAATGATAAATGCTGGACAAGATGAGGGAAAATTGGAACACTAATGCATTGTTGGTGGAGCTGTGAACTGACCTAACTGTTCTGTAGAGCAATTTGAAACTATGCCCAAAGGGCTATAAAACTGTGCATCCCCACTGATCCAGTAATATCACGATTAGGTCTGTATCCCAAAGTAAGTGATTATAAAAAAAGGAAAAAGGACCAATATGTACAAAAAGATTTGTAGCAGCTCTTTTTGTGGTGGCCAAGAATTGGAAATTAAAGGGATGCCCATCAATTAGGGGAACAAGTTGTGGCATATGAATATATGAACATAATGGAACACTATTGTGCTATAAAAAAATGATGAGCAGGAAGATTTCAGAAACACCTGGAAAGACTTACAACGAACCGATGCTGAGTAAAGTGATTAGAAATCAGGAGAATACTGTACATAGTAACAGCAAGACTGTGCTACGACCAGCTTTGATAGACATAGTTCTTCTCAGTAATACAATGATCCAAGACAATTCTAAAAGACTCAAGATGGAAAATGCTATCCACATCCAGAGAAAGAACTATGAAGTCTGAATGCAGATCAAAGGAGGCTATTTTCATTTTTTTTCTTTCTCACGGTTTTCCCTTTTTGATTCTTTCACAATATGACTAATGTGACTAATATGACTAATGTGGAAATATGTTTAACATGATTGTACACATATAACCTATGTAGACATAGATATAGATATAGATCAGATTGCTTGCTGTCTTGGAGAAGGGAAAGGGAGAAAAATTTGGAACTCAAAATCTTAAAAAAAATTATTGTTGAAAACTATCTTTACATGTAACTGGAAAAAATACTATTAAAAAAATAAAAGGGATAATCTCTCTCTGTCACACACACACACACACACACACACACACACATACACACACACATTTGGAGCCAGCAGACCCAAGTTCAAATCCTGACTGAGCTATTTACACTTCCTTGTCTTTAAGCACTCACTAGAGCTTAGAAACCCTTATCTTAAAGACCCTTAATTTCCTTATCTATAATAACAAAAGGACAAAATGACCTTATCTACATAATAAAGGACAAAATGGCCCTTTCCATCTCTAAATCAACAATCCTAAGAATTAATCAACCCAAGTAATCCAGAACAGTCTACCACAACATTCAATGTATGTATATTTAATTTTCTATTTATATAAGTGCTATTATACTATTTATAAAACCAAAAATAGAAATTTAAAAGTATGCAATATTTTAACATGTAATATTTTAGAAATATTTTATTACTACAAAAAACTGTTTTGCTCCCACTAAAAATTAGTGAAAGCAATGTGACTGAATAAATTTCAATATAAAAATCCCTGTGTGTATCCTGGTGGATAGGACAGACTTCTACGTAATAACTGTTAATAATTATTCAGTTAATTTTAATGATATTAATAGGCAAGCAGGCAAATTATTTTCTTTTTAGATACTTCTATTGAAAAATACATAGTAGAATCATAGATTTAGATGTAGAAAGGAAGGTACAAGTCCATACTGTCACAGTCCATACCAGAAATGCACTGGACAGATTTTGGAGCACAAGATTCAGAGACAGTAAGCAATTGCCCAACTGGCACAGAGCTCACATCAGGGTCAATCCCACCGTATCTCCAGCACTGTTGTTTCATAATAATTTATCAAATAACAGATCATAGTAAACAAACATAACAGCTTTCTGTGATGAGTTATGTTTCTCTTCTTTCACCACACACAATGTAAAAAAAAAAAAGCAAAAATTGTCTTATTTCAACTCAACAGAAAGTTCTTCATATAATTTTATTCCTCTCTCTGTTCTTCTACTTAAGAGATGGTGCAGGGATACCTTAACTTCCCATTCCTCTTTGAATGCTTAGGTTGTATTCTTTTCTATGTGAGTAAGAACAGCAAAAGGCTGGCTTGGCTAAACTGTAAAGAGCAGGATGGGGAGTAACAGTTAGAATGGTAGGTTATAAAGGGTTTTAAATGCCAACTGGGGAATTTTAGACTTGTTCTTAGAGTCAAAAAGGAAGCCACTGGTGTTTGTTGATTAGAGGAGGTGATATCATTAGATCTGAGTTTAAAGATCATTTTAGCAGATATGTAAATGATGAATTAGATTGGGAAAAGTCCTAAAGCAGATGGAGTCTATTGCAATAGACTGGGTGAGAGGTAATGAGAGTTTGAACTAGGGTAGTGGCTATGTAAGTGAAAAGAAGGGATGGGAGAGATGTCATAGAAAGAGGAGTGACAAGAGTTGGCCAAATGCCTAGTTAGGTTGGATGAATAAGGATGACAAGTCAAGGCTCTTTGTTTCATGTACTTGAATGACAAGAGTATAGTGTACTCTCAAAAGAAATAGGGCAGTTCCTAAGAGATAGGAAGGATTTGGGGGAGAAGAGAGGTGATAATGTAATGATGAAACCTATGAGGCAGGTTGCAACATCTCCATTCCTAGGCAACTCATTCCCTTCTGTCTAAAATGAAAAACGGACTTCTTTTACTTATCAGTAACTGCGCTGAGGTGCAGAGCCCACCATTAGACAGGGAACTGAAGAAACTATGAGATTATCTGGGGCAGAGAGGTCAATTTGAACTCCAAACTGTGGCAGAACCAGATTAAAATGTAACTGGGAAGAATTTAACAAAATAAATTAAAAAACAGAAAATACAGATAATATTAATTAAAGTCAATATAAAGGCAGCTAGGTGACTCAATGAATAAGAGCACTGGGCCCAATGTCAAGAAGACTTGAGTTCAAATCTGGCCTAGGAGATGTGTGATTCTTGGTAAGTCACTTAGCCTCTGCCTTAAACCACTTGAAGAAGGAAATAACAAACTGATCCAGTGTCTTTGCCAAGAAAACCCAATAGACAGTCCATGGGTCACGGTCAAAATAAACAAAAGACTGAACAACAAAAAGTGAGTAAGCTGCCCAGACCCATTTCTATTTTAGTATGATACATCATTGAACTGGTAGAGAAGAGACAGAGATCCTAGGGGTGGGGGAGATTTTCACCAAAGCTACCTACCTGCTGTGCAGCTACTCCTGCCTAAATCCTACCTAACTATACTGAGAAGCCAACACTTAAGAGTTAAAGAAGGGAAGTCAGAAGCTTGCCCAGCAGTGGAGAGGTGTGTTGGGAGATTAATGTAGGGTAAAAGTGATTGTGTTGGATTGAAGCCCAACTTGTTGTGCTTATGTGTTACGGATTTTGAGAGGAAAGGTGAGAATACAACCCATCAATCCCATCCTCCTATAAGCTGATCACACATCGATTGAGGTCAAGGCCACAACCCACCAAAGTGCCAGGGAGAATCTAGGAATATAGAGATGAGGGTCTGTACTTGGAGCATAACAATGAAAGAGAAGGAAAAATGGGCTCAAGAGGTAAACTATGAATTTCAAGAACAATAAGAAGGGCTTTTAAAAACTACATTGGAGGCCAAAACCTATGGGGAACCTGACAATTCATCTTGTTAAATCAGGAGACTGAGAAGATGGCAGGGGACTTGCTTGAGTTCTCCCCCAAACTTCTCCAAGTATCTGGAAAAAAATGACTCTAAACAAATTCTAGAGCTATAGAACCCACAAAATGACAAGAGTGAAACAAGTCTCCAGGCCAAGACAAGCTAGAAGGTCAACAGGAAAGCTGTATCACACTGGGCTGGGAGCAGCATAGACAGGGCCAGAGCAGGCCTCAGGGGACTGAATCACTGACAGCTGTGGAACTTTCCAGACCTCTCAACCCACAACTGCCGCTGATAGCATAGAAGGTTAGTGAGAAAACTCTGTGGGACCTGAGTGGAAGAGGAGTATGGTCTGGCAAGGGAGGTGGTGGTGGTGGTGGTGGTGGTGGTGGTGGCTGGGCAGCAGCAACAAATGGCAAAAGAGGTCCAAAAAGTCAACGAGGAGAAGAATTGCCTTAAAAACAAACTGGCCAAGTGGAAAAGGAGGTCCAAAAGCTCACTGAACAAAATAATTCCTTCAAAATTTGAATGGAGCAAATGGAAGTTAATGACTTTATGAGAAATCAAGAAATTATAAAACAGAACCAAAAGAAGGAAAAAATAGAAGACAATGTGAAATAGCTCACTGGAAAAACCACTGACCTGGAAAATAGATCCAGGAGAGATAATTTTAAAATTATTGGACTACCTGAAAGCCATGATCAAAAAGAGCCTACAACACATCATCTTTCAAGAAATTAAGGAAAACTGCCCTGATATTCTAGAATAAGAGGGTACAACAGAAATTGTAAGAATCTATCGGTCAAGGGGCAGCTAGGTGGTGCAGTGAGTAAGAGCACCAGCCCTGGAGTCAGGAGGACCCAGGATCAGTTCTGGCCTCAGTTACTTAGCACCCACACATAAATAACTAGCCGTGTAACCTTGAGCAAGCTATTTAACCCCAATTGCTTTAAAAAAAAAAAAAAAGAATCTACTGGTCACCTCTTGAAAGAGATCCCAAAAGAGAAACTGGGAAAATTGCAGCCAAATTGTAGAGTTCCCAGGTCAAGGAGAAAATATTGCAAGCAACCATAAAGAAATAATTTGAGTATTATAGAAATATAATCAGGATAACACAAGATCTACCAACTTCTACATTAAGGGATCAAAGGGCTTAGAATATGATATTCTAGAGATTTGAGGACCTAGGATTAAAACCAAGAATCACCTACCCAGCAAAACTGAGTATAATACTTCAGAGGAAAAAAGACATTCAATGAAGTAGAGGATTTTCAAGCATTCTTGATGAAAAGACAAGAGCAGAATAGAAAATCTGATTTTCAAATACAAGCATCAAGAGAAGCATGAAAAGGTAAACAGGAAAGGGAAATCATAAGGCATTTATTAAAGCTGAACTATTTATGAAAGATGATATTTGTAAACTGGTAAGACCTTTCTCAGTATTAGTGTAGTTGGAATAAATAGATAGATAGATAGATAGACAGACAGACAGATAGATAAACAAATGGCACAGGCTGAGTTAAATATGAAGGGATGATATCTAAAAAATAAAACTGAGAGAAGAGAGGAAAAAGGGAGAGATAGAATTAAATTCTCACATAAAAGAGGCCAAGAAAAAGGTTTCACAATGGAAGGAGGAGGTAAGAGGGAATGAGAGAACCTTACTCTCATTGGATTTGGCTTAAGGAGGTAATAACAAACACACTCAAATGGGTATCTTACCCTACAGGAAAGTAAAGGGAAAGGGGATGGAGGGAGGGGATGATAAGAGGGGAGGGCAGATTGGGGAAAGGGGTAGTCAGAAGCAAACACTTTTGAAAAGGGACAGGGTCAAAGGACAAAATAGAATAAGTGGGGGGGGGGTGACAGGATGGAGGGAAATATAGTTAGTCTTTCACAACATGACTATTAAGGAAGTATTGTGCATAACTACACATGTTTAACCTATAATGAATTGCTTGCCTTCTCAATGAAGGTGGGTGGGGAGGAAAGAAGGGAGAGAATTTAGAACTCAGAAGTTTTAAAAACAAATGTTAAAAATGGTTTTTACATGCAACTGGGAAATAAGATACAGGCAAATAGGGTATAAAAATTTATCTTGCCATACAAGAAACTAAGGGGGAAGGGTGGGGTGATAAAAAGGAAGGCAGAATGAGGCTAGGGTTAATCAGAATGCATGCCATCTCGGGGTGGGGAGAAGAGGGGGGGAAAGGGGGAGAAAATTTGGAATTCAAAATCTTGTGGAAATGCATATTGAAAACTAAAAATTAATTTAAAAAAAACTAGATTGGAAAACCAACAGCATTTATTAAGTTCTTACAATGTGTGAGGCACTGTGCTAAGTACTGGAGATACCAAAAAAAAAAAAATGAACTAGTTCTTGCTCTGAAGAAGCTTACATTCTAATGGGAGAAACACTAAGTTCGCTATACTTAAGGTGGATGAGGTGGTAACAGACCAAAGGAAGAAGACCTAACTATTTACCTCCAATAATTTTAGAGTTGTTAGGCTCTCCAGAAGCTGCCTAATTCAATACATACCTGATCAATTCTCATCTCTCCAATATACCTAACAAATAGTCATTCAACATTTGCCTAAAAATCTCAAGTAAGGGGAAAACCACTCATAAATCTCCTTGGGAAATCCATACTATTTCAGTATAATCAGTTACAAGCTTCATGAAGTTTTTGTCCACATCAAGCCTCAATCTGCCTCCCTAAAGTTCTGGCTGCTGCTCCTAGTTCTACCTCTCAGCCAAGCAGGATAAGCCTGATTCTATTCCACATATTAGCCTTCAATTAGGTCCAAAATTAGCTATCATGGCTCCTCTAAGTCTTCTCTTGAAGATAAACATCGAGTTCTTTCAACCAAGGCTCATCTTCAAAAAAATTCTTCAATAAATTGAATCAATTCAAAATTCAATAAAAAATTTGATTCAATAAAACAAGTATTTATTATTAACCATCTATTACCTGTCAAGCACTAGGGATACAAAAAATAAAAATGAAATAATCCTTGCCCTAATACAGGAGAAACACTAATAGCTAGGCAAACGAGGAAAGGCTTCTTCTAGGATATGATACCAGGCAATGCCTTGAAAAGAGTTAGGGATTTCAAGATGTAGAAGTTGAGGAGGAAGAGTACTCTAGGCATGAGACTGTCTGAGCAAGGTATGGGAAGAAGGATATAGACTATCAGATACAGAAACCATCTAGTTAGTCGATCCACCTGAAGAAGGAAAAAAAAATGGGAATAGGGAGTAGAGATAATATGGAAAAATCAACCTCAGAGTTAGACTGCAAAGGGCATTAGTTGATATTTTGCCCTAGGTACGACAAAGTCAACAAAGCAGGGAAATTATATTGTCAGTATCAATCTGGAAGCTTCAAGGATGGCTATAGGTAGGCAAATGAATTAGAAGGCTATCCCAATTGCTTTGTGATCTTGAAGCATTTCACCATCCTTATTTATTCTCCAGTTTGTCAGTAGTATCTTTGGAAATACATGATTCCCAGAAGACAATATTACAGATGTGGTCTGACCAAGGCAAACAATAATACTATCATCTCCTAGTCTCCTGTGCCTCTTTTGATGAAATGAAGAGTAGGTTAACTTTCTTTTTGTCATTGTTATCACAATGATGAATACACTCAACTTGCACTCAATTGAAATTTAATCAAATCACTCAAATTCCTTATACATTTTTCAAATTAACACCTCTCCCCTTTTGTATCTGTGAAGGTTTTGAACCCAAATGCAAGGCTCTATATTTGATCTCTATTTAATAATTAATTAAATAATTATTAATTGATTTAAATAATTATTAATTTAAATAAATTATTTAATTTCATCATTATTAGATTTGGCCCAACTTCCTAGCCTACTTGGCTTTTTTTGAATCCCAATTCTTTTATCTACCATGTTACCTTTCTTCCCCCACCCTCCCCAGCATTGTATCAGCTGTACATTTTTTAAGCATACTATCCAAGTCCAAGAGTAAATCAAACCTAAGACCTTTTAGATGAGGGGTTCTTAACCTAAAGATCCAGTGGATAGATTTCAGAAGTCTGGGAACTTGGATGAGAAAAAAAAAATTCCATTCTTAGTTTTAATAACCTTTGGTTTCTTTTTGTAATATTATATATTTATTTTATGCACTGAAAAACATTACTCTAAGAAGGGATCCATAGGATTCATTAGACTGCCAAAAGGTTCTATGATACCAAAAATGTTAAGAATCCCCTGCTTTAAATAATTTTTATTCTCTCTTTTACAAGCAGGAGAATGCTCTTCAACAATCAACAAAAATAGTTAATAGAGAACTGAACTCTGTGGTACATAAACAGAACAGAACACCTAGCAAGTCAAAACAAGTACACTGAAATTAAATCCAAGATTAATCAAAGGACTTGAAGATGTGCTTAGGAGTGTAGATTTGGAGCTGAAAAGGACCTCAGAAGTTATCCAACTCCCTCATTTTACAAATGAGAAAAACCAATGCCCAGGATTACTAAAGCTTCTGTTGATAATCTTTTGAAAACTGTGGCTAACAAGAGAAATACTACAGGGCCAGATGTGGATGTTGTAGTGATTTTTAAAAGGGGAATGAAGGGGCGGCTAGGTTGCGCAGTGAATAGAACACCTGGCCCTGAGGTCAGGATGACCTGAGTTCGGATTTGACCTCAGAAACTTAACACAAAAAACTAGCTGTGTGACCCTGGGCAAGTCACTTAACCCCAACTGCCCTACCTTCCCCACTCCAAAAAGGAAAAAAGGGGGGGGGGGAATGAATTAGAGTCTTCAAAACAAAGGACACTGAATTTGTCTGACAAAATTTTATATATTTATAGTTTGCGGGCATTTAGAGGGAAGCAGTGACTAATAAAAAACAATAAGGGTTTACTAAGAGCAGAACATGCCACCCTAACTTCATTTTTGTTTTTGAAAGGGTTTCTAGACTATAGATCAGGAAAATGGGATTAACATAGCATAAATAAGTTTCACCAAAATATTTATAATCCTAAGATTCCTACTTTGAAGAGAACTTAGAATCTACTCTGAGATAAAGAGAAGATAATAGAATAGCAGAGAGAAATACAAGCTCTCCTCAAAAAAAAAAAATCTAAAAAGCACACCAGACTAAAACTTAATGGGAAAATCCAAGAAAAAGTCATGAGTCATTTTTCTAACCCAGGGCAGCATAGGGAGACAGACCCAAGAGGTCTGTGGATATTGGGGACAGAGTCCAGCTAGGAACTCCTGCCAAAAAAAAACTGAAAAAAGAACCCTGCACCAGGGTAAGAAGAGGTCCAAACCAGGGCACTACAAATCTTGGGCAGAGTGCAAGAAGAGGTATCAATTGGCAGCTCTGTCAATCACTCCCTAGTTCTGGGTCACAGATCCAGGGTGGACTGAGAAGCAATTATGGTCCCTAGACTGTGTACTGAACAAGGAGTGGGTTTGGAAGTGAGCAGCAGCTGTGTGACTATGAGACCCTCATATGGAGTCTCAATTTCAACTCCTAGTTCCATCTAAAAACTGCAGAGGAATAACTAGGGCAGGAATCCTAAGCCAAAGAAGAATCTAGAGTTAAGTGACTCTGAACCAGAAGAACCTATCTACCCAATAGTAGCTGAGTCTATTTTAATTCCAAAAGTGGCAAACTCATAGGTTTGTTGTTCTGACTCAAACCCAGGTCAGAGGTGAGGGAGTTAGTGGGGAAAAGGGAGTAGGTATAGAGATCTCTGTCCTGGAGAACCTGGAATAACACAAAAATCATTATCTCAAAAAAGGAGGACTAGCCCAGATATGCCCTCTAGAAAAGAACTGTCTGGTCCTAACAAAATCCTGTCAGGAAGTAGGTTGGAAGAATTAATAAACAAAAAAAGAACATCACAATAAAAAACTATTATATTGAGAGAAGTGCTAAAGACACAAACCTAGAAAAACAGAATGATTCTTAAAACATCAACAAGCAAAGCCTCAAAGAAAAATACAGGCTGAAGCTGACTAGAATTCCTGAAAGAAATTTTAAAAATTCTTGTTTCAAGTTTTAAATGTTTTTACAAATGAAATAAGCACTAGAGAGAGGAAAATGTAAAACAAACAAGAACTGTGGAAGAATCAGGAAAAAAATTAACTACTAAGAACAAAAGGTACAAAATCTTACCCAAGCAACAAACTCCCTGAAAATTCAAATGGACCAAATAGAAGCAAATGACCTCATGAGACAAAAAGAAATATCAAAATGAAGTAAAAAAACTGAAAATATTAGAAAATTGAAGTTACCTCGTTGTAAAAACAAGAGAACTAAAATACAGATTGAGAAAAGAAAATATAAGACTCACTGGACTACCTGAAAGTCATAACCAAAAACAGGGCCTAGAAATATTTTAAGAAATCTTAAAACTTCTCAGATCCCTTAGAATCCGAGGGTAAAGTGGAAAAAGAATCTACTTGTCACCACCAGAAACTTCAAAATAAAAACTCCCAGGAGTATTCTAGCCAAAATCTAGAACTTTCAAGGTCAAAGAAAAATTACTGCAAACAGCCAAGAAGAAAGAATTCAAATACCAAAAATTTGATATTTTTGGTATTTGATATTTGGAATCATACATGGTTTAGCAGCCACCACTATAAAGGTGCTGAGACTTTGAATATAATAATATAATACTCAAGTACGCAGAAGACACAAGGCATACAACCAAGAATAATTTACCCAGCAATACAATGTATAATCCTATTAGGAGGAGAGGAGGAGCAATGAACTTTTATGAACAGTTTTTTTTTATGAACATTTTTTTATGAATATCAAGTACTCCTGATGAAAAGACCAGAGCTACAAAGAAATTTTGAAGTGCCAACCCAAGAGTCAAAAGAAACATAAAAAGGTAAACATGAACAAATAATCATATGGGACTAAAACAAGGATAAACTGCTTACATTCTACTAAGGGGAGATGATATATGAGTTCCCTCTGAACCTTATCATCAGGGGTCATAGAGGAAATCTAATCAAACAGAAAACCTGGAAGTTTTGTTATGTCAATAATCTTTTTAAAAAGAATGGAAAGAGAGTAGAAGAGGAATATATGGGGGGCGGGAAGGGAGAGGAAAGTTCTGGGAAATTACTTTACATAACTGGCATGTGCTCATAGAAGTCTACAAAGTAGAAGGAACTGGGGGAACAGCTGATAACTTGAACCTTATTCTCATCTCAATTAGTGAAAGGAGAGAAGAAAAGGCACAAAAGTGGCTACAGAAATTCATTTCACTCAACAGGAAAACAGAAGGGAAAGGGAAGAAAAGAGAGGGATATTAAAGGGAAGATAGGTTAATGGACAAGTTAGTCATAAAGTAAAACAAGCTATAAGGATTTACAAAAATATTTATTGTTCTTTTTGTGGCGGCAAAGAATTGGAAACTGAGGAAGTACCTATCAATTGGGGAATGATTGAACAAGTTATGGAATGTGTGCAAGGATACTATTCCGTTTTTAAGAGAAAATGAAGAGAAGATGGTTTCAGAGAAACCTAGGAAGACTTGTATGAACCATATTAAAGTAAGAAGAACAGAAGAATAATTTATATAAATACAACAATATTACAAAGTAAGAAAACCTTTGAAAGACTAAAAAATTCTGAAGGGAGGGAAGATGGGTTTTTGCTGGTTAAAAAAAATTTTTTTAAGAAATCATCTCTTCTGACCCCCCTCATTTTATAAATGAAGTGGTGCAAGGAGGTCAACAAAACATTCGTGTATCAATTTAAGATTTACAAAATCACATTTGAATCCCAACAACTCAAGTAGATTCTACTCATAATTACTCTCATTTTAGACAAGGGACAGACTCAGCAAGGTTAAGTGATCTGCCCGTATCATAAAGCTATGTATCAAAAGGAAAATTTGAACACAAGTTTTCCTGCATCCACATCAACTTCTCTTTCTACTACACCATGATATTCAAAAGGCCACGGATACAAAGTAACATCTGACAAAGTCATTTGTAGTATGACATGCAGATACAATGGAAAGACATAGACTAGAAGACAATGCAATGTAAGTGGATGAATCATTAAACCCAAAGAGTAGGAGTTAATATGTCAATATCAACCCAGATGTCTTTTGTGAAGCTGCTGGAGGATCTGTCCTTGGTCCTGTTCTATTGGACATTTTTTTATTACTTTTCAAACTTTAAACAAGGCATAGATGAGAATGGTTTCTTGATGATATAAAGCAAAAGTCAATCAGTTAGTATTTGGTGAATTTGTAATTTCAAAAAAGGCAAGAGTGTTTCTTAATGAAACACTTTTACTTTTAATATTGGTAATCCCACATGATGCTAAAAGGATAGAGAATATATTGGGTCGTGTCAATACTACTACCACTAATAATATGAACACATTTATGTAACATTTTTTAAGGTTTACAAATATTTTTACACACATTATTTTATTTGATCCTCACAATTAGTTGGCCTTATTACCTGGGTGACCAAAATGAGGATCCAAAACGACTGAAGTGGACCAAACAATGAACCAAACCCAATAAGGTGAAACTAAATAGGGATGAACTTAATTTCCCATACTTATACTTTATCTACTAAAGTTAAATCTATTGCATAAATTCAACTTCTTCTGGGAAAAGTCTACTTGGGTGTCCCACCCAAAGTCAACAGGTCCTAAACTAAGCTTATTTTCACCTAAACCTGCTAAGAATACTGACTTTACTTCCTTCTCCTACTTACTCCTATTTATGTATAAATGTTTAATTCATTCAGGTCTGTGGCACTATCATTCTCTCTGTAATCTCAGGGTTATCTGATTTCACTCAAAAGATAAAGGAAAGAGAAATTACCAGCTTCAGTTCATTAAGTTTCTATACCATCCCTTATACACACTCTCCTCTCTGTTCCCACAACCACCATTCTAATTCAGGCCACCATTACCCCCCCCCCCCAATCCAGACTACTACAATTAACTCTTATGAACCTACACAATCTCTGAGATTCTCCAATAAACATTTATTAAGTGTTTTTACTAGTGCCAGCTACACTGCTAAGTGGAGATGCAAAGATAAAAACAGTACCTGACCTCAAAGAGTTAAAATTACAACAAAAGAGACAACATGCAAACTACACACACATAAGACATATCCACAAAGTATAAATGGGGGGTAATAATCCCAGACAGAACCCAGGCATGACCTAAAAAGGCCTCTTTCATTAAGCAGGATGTGAGCTGATCCTTCATAAGGTTAATGGGATAATCTTTCTTATGCTCACCACCTAATCTGGTCACTCTGTGCTCAAAAATCTTCAATGGCAGGGGTGGCTAGGTGACGCAGTGAACAGAGCACCAGCCCTGGAGTCAGAAGGACCTGAGTTCAGATCCGGCCTCAGACACTTAACACACACAAACAAAAAACCTAGCCGTGTGACCTTGGGCAAGTTACTTAACCCCAATTGCCCTCCAAAAAGGGCAAAAAAAAAAAATCTTCAATGGATCCCTAGTCACTTAATCTGGGAAAGAGGAGAGAGAGAAGTCTATTTTCTCTAAGGTCCTTTACAACCTGAAGCCTATGAACCTGTGACCCTATTGGCTATAATATTCAAATTCTTTGTCTAATATGCAGCTCAGTATTTTTACCACACTACCTTTTTTCAGCCTTATCCCCAGGTGTAACAGGCTCCATTCAAAGTGGACAATGTTTTGACCCTCAAATACACTGGAGTCTCAAACTTCCCATCTCCATTCAGTTTATTTCTTATGCTTGAAATGTTGACTTTCCCCATGGTCACCTGTTGAAATACTATCCATATTTTTAAGTTGAAACAAAATAACAGCTTCCTTCAAGGAGTTTTCTCCGATCTCCATAGATGATAATGACATTCCCTGAGACCTTATCCAATACTGTTTTGTAACTCTCTAAAACTTTATTCGGTATTAAAGACACCTGTGTTGTTGCCTCTAAGTGCTAAATAAATGCTTATAGATTGACAGACTATAAATTCTTGAGGGCTTTATATAAATTTTGAACCTTTCCCCAATGCCTAGCAAATTGCTTTATACATAGTAGGCATACTTAAAATATTTCAGATTTGTTCATTTGAAGTACAAGAGGTGATGCATTTCCAGAACACAGTCCTCACAAAAGGTTCAGTGGGTTCCAGTAAAAAGTCAAAATAAGTAAAATGTGTATGTCACTTGTTATAACCCATCTGGGCCTTAGATTCCTCCTGATCTGTAGAATGACAGGAATGGACTAGATGGCTTCTAAGGTCCCTTCCAGCTCTAAATCTATAATCGTGTAATCCTAATTCCCAGAACAGGTTAGTCTTAATTGTTCTCTGCCCGAATAAAACCATATTTGTCCAAAGGGTATCAACCAAGATTGGTAAAGTACTTGAAATTGTTCTGTAGGAAAAACCAGGAATGTTTTTGGGTAGGAGGGGGGATAACAAGTCAAGGATGTCAACTAATAATAGCTTTTAACAGGTGCAATAGGTAAAAGATAGAAATGGAAACTGAAAAAACACTTGTTAGAAATGAAGTAAAGAGAAGATTCCTATGAAGAATTAAACTAGATCTAACTAATCTTAAATCCTTAAACTAATCTTAGATCCTTTCTAAGGATAGGATTCTGTGATTTTCAAGACATTCCACAAGAACAAGGATAATATTCTAAGGAAGAAACAACTGGACTTGATGACAAATCTATGGCATCTTAAAACTTTTTTTTGGGGGGGGGGGGGGTCGGCTAGGTGGCAGTGAATAGAGCATTGGCCCTGGAGTCAGGAGGACCTGAGTTCAAATCCGGCCACAGACACTTAACACAAAAACTAGCCATGTGACCTTGGGCAAGTCACTTAACCCCAACTGCCCTCCAAAAAGCAAAAAAAAAAAAAAAAAGTGTTAAAACTTTTGGGAGAGAAATCAAGGCCCCCTCTGAGAGTCTGGTGAAGCCTATGGACCCCTTCTCAGAATATTTTTAAACGCATTTAAACAAAATACATAGAATTACAAAGGAAGTGAGTTATATTGAAACAAAAATATAATTTTTTTCCCCATCCAATGTCATAGATCCCTTGATTAAGAGACTTCCAGGGACCCCATGCTAATCTAGGGAATAAAAGAAAGCGAAGACCCAAAGAGTACTTTTAACCCAAACAACCATTAAAAACAGTAAAGGAGTTTAACTTGGAGAATGATGAAAAGAGAGGAGGAGGAAGGGAAGCTTTTTGAGATAATGTATTAGATATGCAGATTGGGGGGAGGGAGGGGCAGAATATTCCAGAGGAAGAGTTAGGCAAGTGGAAATACAGAATACAACAACAATGTCAAACTCTTAAAAGAAATGGGAGCCACTAAACTACCTAAAGATCTCTGCAGGTCAAATACTGACAGTTTAAAAATGTAATTTTATCTATGTTTTATGTTATTTTAATTTATTTTTGTCAAATATTTCCTAATTACATTTTAATCTTGTTCTAAGTGTTGTAGGCAAGGTATATGACATTTTTCTAGTCTACTGTACACAGTTGGAAGTCATTCAAATAGAAATTTGAGTGGAAGCCAAAGGGGCCATAGGTACCCCCTGAGGAAGAACACGAAGAGGTATAAAGAATATAGAGATCACCCAAGGAACTGTATATGAATGACGTCGGGAAAGGAGAAAGAAAATTAAGAGTGTGATAGTGTGGTGAGAGGAGAAGAACCATGGAAGGTTTAAGTGTTAAAGAAGCAAGGAAATAGAGGTCAAGAAATAGGGGAGTCAAAAGCATTCAGTGATGAAGAGAGTTAAAAACTTAAGAAAAGGGTTCTGAGTTGCTACCTTTGCTACTGACCATAAAACAGCACTTAGGCTGTTTAACTAGCAAGTAATTTATAAAGAAATTATAAAAATTATAATTTATAAAATTATAAACTTTTGTCCATTATGCAGACCTTTCTGCTTATTCATCAATCACTCCATATAAGTAGGCCATGTCAGATCTATTTGGTTACCTGGAAGCAGCTCTACTAAAAGGTGTGGGCAGGGGTAGAGAGAAGTTAACAAAGCAAGTTTGCAGATACTTAAGCACTGAATTACCGAATTATACAATTCTGACCAAGTTAAAAAAGTGTTACTGATCTTAGCTACCCCTTAAAAGAGTGGTGAGTAGAGATGAAAAACCAGCTATAGCTATACATATGCTAACAGTCCATCTTCATGGTTCATAAGAAAAGTACCATTTTTCTATTACATGCTATTAGTAAAGACAAAAGCTAAGAGTCACAGTCAACATGCAGCCATTGATAAGTCTAGTGTAAAATAAAGAATTGGGGAGGAGGACTAGGCTACAGTAGTGATCTTAAAAGTGTTGAGCAGGGTAGTCCTAAGCAGCCCTACTAAAAGTAGATGGGGGCAGCTATTGCTGCCTCTACTTCAGCAACCAACCACAACTTCATTTGAGTGGCACCTCCCTGAACTTGGTGGTACAAATCCAAAAAGCCAGGTTTTGCTCAAAGATGAGAAGCCAGAATATAAATGAAATGAACAGTACATACTCCACTATGAAAAAAGTGGGCTTGGCTTCTGATGGCTTAAACATAGTTAGGTTGCTCAAATTCCTATTTTCTAAAGATGGAACATTTAGGGGCGGCTAGGTGTCGAAGTGAATAGAGCACCAGCCATGGAGTCAAGAGGACTGGAGCTCAAATGTGACACTTAACACTTACTAGCCTTGTGACCTTGAGCAAGTCACTTAACCCCAACTGCCCTGCCTTTCCCCTCCAAAAAAAAAAAAATGGAATAATTATAACCTTTATAACAAAGAAGTATAATCCTCTAAACCTATATAACTGGATAACAGGTTAATACAGGAGTTCTTAAACTTGGGCCCATAAACTTGTTTTTCAAATTATTTTAATAACTATTTTAATGTAATTGGTTTCCTTTATAATACTATGTATTTTATATTATGCAGTAAAAAACATCCTACCAA
Source organism: Gymnobelideus leadbeateri (assembly GCA_011680675.1). Taxonomy (NCBI): domain Eukaryota; kingdom Metazoa; phylum Chordata; class Mammalia; order Diprotodontia; family Petauridae; genus Gymnobelideus; species Gymnobelideus leadbeateri. Next base: position 396,663 of record WOXC01006922.1, on the reverse strand, counting down.
GGGACTGCTTTCCCCAGATTGCCAAAGAGGAACAAAAAAGGTGAAAACTCCTAAGAGCTTTACAGTCATTCCTTTTATTCAATTTTTTCCCTTTCAACCTGAAAGATTTCTTTACCTACCTTGGCAAATATTTAATTATTTAAAGTAAGAATTCTCCTTTGGCTGATTTTTTTTTAATTCAGCTTTTACTGAATTTCTCCTTTCATTGTGACATGTACATACATACATATACACATATGTATATTGTATATATACCCATGTTTAGGTATTCAGAACAGAAGATCTAACAGGTCCTAAAAAAGCTAAGAAGGCTTGTGCAATTCTACATAGTTTGAGAATCAGGTAAATTCAAAGTCACTATCACAAAAATCATCACAATTTAATAAATTTTTCAGTTCCAGTAACTCATTAAGATAATGATCCAAGGGGCGGCTAGGTGGCGCAGTGAGTAGAGCGCCAGCCCCGGAGTCAGAAGGACCTGAGTTCAGAGCCGGCCTCAGACACTTAACCCACACAAACAAAAACCTAGCCGTGTGACCTTGGGCAAGTTACTTAACCCCAATTGCCCTAAAAGGGGCGGCTAGGCAGCGCAGTGAGTAAGAGCGCCGGCCTCGTAGTTGCGATGACCCGAGATCAAATCCGGCCTCAGAAAATGAGCACCCACACATAAATAATGACTAGCCGTGTAACCTTGAGCAAGTTACTTAACCGCAATTGCTTTAAAAAAAAAAAAAAGATAATGATCCAAGGCATAGCAAAACTATGATTTTTCCTCATGAAACTAGAGAACACTACTTCTCCGTTTCTTTATCTGTAAAAGGAGGATAGAAAATACCTGTAGCTGCCTCAAAGGATTATTCTGAGATTGAAATAAGGTAATATCCATGAGATCTGCTAACTTTAGTAAGTTATTACTATTCCTAACCAATCAAAATCATAGATATGGAGAATTCAAGGACCTTAGAAATTTCATTTTATAGATGTGGAAACAAACCCAAAGAAGTGAATGATTTTCCCAGGTCTGGTGAAGAGTGAGCAACAAAACCCAGGGCCTCTTGACTCCAGATTGGATGCTTTTTCCACTGGACCTTTCTGACTCTTTAAATAAGATAAGCAGCACATCTACTCAATATGACCATTTTACAAAAAAAATTTAAACTTGACATGGTAATTTTACCATTTAACTCAATGAACATTTGATGGAGATTCAAAATTTCCAATTTTTTTAGTTTGTGTCCATTGCCTTACACCCGTCTGTCAGGATGCTCTTGGTTAAGTGTAGTGTTACCTAGCTCACTTCCAATAAACAAGAATAGAAAATGTGGAAGAAAAATTCATATGCCTCGTGTAATCTCGTAAGACTCTACGGATTTCTCCAAAAAACAACTCAAATCAATTATCACAAATACAGAGGACTGACTCAACTTCGGGGCTTACTTATCTCAAGCTAAAAGGTTTAGCCCGAATGCTGAGATTCTCAAACCGAACTACCATTTTTAAACCATCAGCCCAGTTCTCTTATTTAGGATCACAGAAATTTCCACCCTGCCAAGAAGCCTGGCTAACCGAGGTCTATCCCATACCGACCTGTGTCGAGGGTCCCAGAGATCAACAGTCTGAAACTACTCCACCAGATTAGAAGTATTTGAAGAATGTGTCAATTCTACAACCTTTTCCTAATCCCTCCACATTCGAAAAGTAATAGGACTAGATTGTGTGTATTCGGAATCAGCCTTTCCCACCCACACTTAGATGGACTCAACTTCTGTAACCCCAGTTTTGTCCCAGACATAAGCGACACCCTCTTCCCGACCGCAGTTTTTGGGTCAGGCCCTACTTCTCCAAATGTTCCGGGCCTTTTCAAAAAATTCATTAACACCTCTTTTGCAAGGGTGTGTAGGAACCACCCACAATTGTCACTGGAGGAGTCTTTTGTGCCGGGCTGCCACCCACTACTCAAAACGCTTTATTTCTACGCTTCAGAAACAAAAACGACCCCGGGCAAAGGCACAATTCGGCCAACGGGAGCCCCAACTCCCTTCTCCCCGCCCCCTCCCCCTTGGGCTTAGTGGAAAGAAAGAGAACGCACCGGCCACGCGCGACGCCCTCCCCCCTCCGCGGACACCGAGGCCCCCATTGTGTCCCAGCCCCTCCTCCCCCTCCAGCTCGGGCCGGGCCAGACCGGCGCAGGCCGGGTGACAGCCGGCGGGCGCCGCTGACCAGGCTCCGGAACCTCCGAGCAGAGCACGTTCCCCCCCGCCCCCCTCCCCGGGGCAGAGCCGGCGACCTGCCGGCGCGGCTCCGTGCCGGGGGCTGCCGCGGAGCCTGGGGGCTGCGGGGTAGCCTGAGAAACACTATTTCCCGACTCCGGGAAGGCTGGGGTTAGGGATCAGGAGAAAGGAGGGGGAAGGGAGGGGGGAGGGGAGGGGGAGCCCCCCATCGGCCGGGGCAGTTAACGCATCTAACTGCCCCTCGCTGGCCCGGCCCGGCCGGGGCCTGAGCGGGGACACCGCCCCCGCCCCCACCCCCAGGCCCCAGCCCCGGCGCGGGGACCCGAGCGGCCAGGCGGGGCGCTGGAGACAATGAGCGGGGGAGGGCGGCGGCGGAGAAGCCTCGATGGAGGAGGGGAGAGGAGCCAGGCCGGGCCCGGGACGCACTGGGGCGGCGGAGCTTGCTCCCCGGCCCCGGCAGGGACCAGGCCTGCGGCCCCACCGAGCTCGCTAAGTCCCCGCCGGGCCCGCCATCGCGCTCGCCCTTTCTGGACCGGCTCGGCTCGGCCCCGCACGCTCTCCGCCTCGCGTTGCCTCCCCGGAGGTGTGAGGGGGCGGCCTCGGCCTGGAGTGAACGGGGCGGGAGGGATTGGGGGAAGACTCCAGCTTGGGCCTCCCTCCGCTTAGGCGAAGGCAACCTCGGCCTCACCTGATGGCCGCCGCCCGGCGCGTCAGCTCCGTCAGTCCGTCGCGGGGTGGCTGGGCCAGCTGCCTCTGGCTCCTTAGCTCGGGCCGGGCCCCTTCGCTCGCTCGGCCAGCACTCGACCCCACCGCAGCAGAAGCTCTATCCGCGATGGGCCCGCACCGCCCCGGCCGCCATTGGCCCCAGCACCCACACCCGCCCGCCCATTGGCCACGGCTGACAGCTCCGCCCCTCCCCCTCCGCTCCGCCGATCAACAAGGCAAGGCCCTGCCCCTTGGCCAGAGAAGAGGTGGGCTAGGAGGGATTTCGGGCACGGATTGGTCGGGCCTCCAGGGAGGCCGTACCTCCTCATTGGACTAGCTCGCAGGACTCCCGGCCCTCCCACGTGCCAGCTGCCCGGCCACACTCCAATTGGACCCCACGAATACCATTCAGTCACTCTCGACCAACCCAATGGCTAAACAGGCTCGGATTGACAACGGCGCCTTAGGGCCCGCCTACCGGCTGCACTAAATTGAACCACTATTGGCTGCAAGGCAAGCCGGAGGCGCAAAGAATGGATGTGGCAGATGTCACTCAATTCTCTCTCAGTAGAGCCCCCGCCCTTGCAATCAGGCTGGGAAATGAGTACGTGATGCCCAGCACAACAGCAGGCTGGGCTTGGGGAGATGGGAGCTTCTTTCAATGTTGGAGACCTCTCCAATTTGCATGCTGAGGCCTTAGCACCTGACAAGGAAAGCAGGGAATTAAAGACGGAAGACAAGACCTCCTGGACGCATGGAAAATACGGGGTGGCCGAGAGCTCCCCTAGTGGGGTGGGACTTAAGGCCCAGGTCATAGTAAGGAAACTGAGGCCCAACAAAGGCCCGGTGATTATGACTTTCCCCAAGGTCATGCAAGTATTAAGTGGCAGGAGAGGTTCAGACCAAGTCCTCAGATTCCCAAATGCTGCTTCTGAATTCTAATTGATTCCCTATCTCCATACTGAAGCTATTTACTTCTTATTTACTATCTTCCCTCCTCAACTCCCTTCCCAGATGAGGATCTTCCTTCTTAAGAAAAATGAAAACTGTCCTTGTGAGCTCCCTCTTCTCCCACTCTCATCTCTACACACCTGGACTTTATCTTCTACTCATCCCCAACCTCTGACAAAAATCTCCTTGCCAAGGCTAGCCCCTCTTCATGTGTGCTTAGCCTCATAGTCTACTGTCCTCTCCAAGAAGCTTGAGTTCCTCTGATGAATCTCCCCACAGACATCTCCAGACTTCCCTAGCTACAGGTGCCTTCAAGTATGGCCCAGTCTCTCCCATTCATAAAAATAAAACCTTCCCTGTGTCCCACTATGCTCTCTAGTTCTAGTCCTAGATCTCCTCATCCCCTACTTTTCTTCAAGTCAAATTCCTAGGAAAAGTTATCTACATTTGTTAACTGCATTCACTTTCTTTTCTCTCATTCCTCAGTCTGAGACAGACAGTTGGCATAGTGGCTTAGAGTATGGAAGACCCAAGTTCAAATCCAACCTCAGACAGTAGCCAGACCAAGTCACTGTCACTGAAATTGTCTGCCTTAATTTCTCCAACTGTAAAAATAGCATCTACCTCCCAAGCTCATCAGTTAACTAAATCTGCACTCTCCAAGGCACCAACTATCTCTTATCTTGTATGATCTGCGTTAAGACACATTTGAGCACCCCCTCCCCTCTCTGGGTTTTTCATTATCTTCTCCTTTATTAGCTCATCATTCTCATCACATCTCCCTAACTTCGAATGTTCCCCTGAATATCTCTCCTAGGCACCCATGCACTTGCTCTTCCCGTCACGTATTTAAACTGTCTTATACATATGACTCCATATGACTCTAGCCTCAGTTTCTCCCCTAACACTGATCACCAGTTTCAAACTGGATATATCAAATTCAACAAGTCTTAACACTGAACTCATTTCTTCCACTCCAACGCTCCTCTCCTCCATGAGTCACGATTTCTGTGGAAGGTCCCATCCTTCCTGCCTTCATGGTTCATAAACTCAGCACTGTCCTTAAATCTTCACTCTCAATCAATCAGTTGCCAATTCTGCCATTTCTACTGTTACAGCATTTCTTTAACTGAATCATTCTCTCAGCTACCCCCTTAGTTAAGGGCCCTCATCACCTCTTGCAGAAACAATGGCAACACCTTAATTGGCCTCCCACCCTCCAGTCTCTCTCCAATCCATCCCACACAAAAAAGGCCAAAGTGATTTAGCCCTCCCCTACACAACCAACTCAAGAATTCTTATTGTCTCTCAGCAGGACAAAGGGATTTTCTTTTAAGTCTGGACCTGACTTAATCACTCACCTATACTACCAACTCTCAGTTCCCTACAATCTCTCAATGAACTCTTTTAAAAGCCCTTGGCAACCTTTCTCAGAAACAAGTTTTCCAAGTCAGTTGTACATTACTCCCCTTCCCACCCTTGGCCATTCAGCTGCTTTGTTTTTACCATGCATGCTCCAACTCCTGTCTCTTGGTCTATTTCCCTTCTATGTCACTTCCCTTCAAGACAGCTCAAAAACCACCTTCTATATGAAACTTCTAACACTCAACTGCTAATGCCTCCCTTTCCAAACAACCTTTTATTTAACCACTTTTTTGTATTCTCTTCATATTTATTTTGTGTGCACTAGATGTAAACTCCAACTTTCCAGTAGGGATTATTTTATTTTTTTCATATTCCCAGTATCCAGCATAATGGCTAACAATTAAGGTTTTGTCATTTATTAGACTGATCCGCAACTAAGGTTGTATCAGTCTTGTAGTATGAATTGCCTAAGCAACTCAAGGGTGCTTGGAGACCACTCAACTTCCACCCTTATTTACAAATGAATAAACTGAGGCCCAGATTAGGGAAGAAACTTCAAAAACTAAATGACCCCGTGGTAGACCTAAGTGAGGCCAGGACGCAGATTTCTTGATTCCAAGTCCTGTACTTTTTGTCTGTCAAAGGCTGGAGTACCTATTCTGTACTGAGTACCAGAGATATGGCTATCAGACCACAAGGCCCATTGCTATTGAACAATGCTTTACTGACCTTCAACTTCACAGGAAAGCTGTTTTTTAAAAGAATGCAGCGTATTACCAATTTTCTATTTAGATAGCACCTTTTATTTTCAAGCCTCCTAAAGCCTTTCCTTAAATGAAACTGGAAGATATTCCCAGCTGAAGTACACAAATTGCGCCCAACTGGCATATAGCATTTCCAATTTTAAAAAACAGCTTTGAATTTCTAATATTTTTAGTGACTACACTTTTCTCTAAGTAAAAGGTGTAAGGGGAAGTGGAAAAAAAAACCAGCACAAAGATACTTAAAAGAGACTGTAGAAACATTGTCTATTCTCTCCCTTTGTTATGTATTTTTAATCTGTTAATAAAATAGATTTCTTGGGTATTTTTTTCCATTAAAGTTGATCCCCCTGAAAACAAGTGAAAAAAAATCAATAATCTTTATTACATACATCGATCCAAAACTGTTTTTTTTTCTTGGGCTGATCTTTGGCATATTAAAGTACGAACATCTGGGGTGGCTAGGTGGTGCAGTGAATAGAGCACTGGCCCTGGAGTCAGGAGAACCTGAGTTCAAATCCAACCTCAGACACTTAACACAAAAACTAGCCATGTGACTTTGGGCAAGTCACTTAACCCCAATTGCCCTCCAAAAAGCAAAAAAACAAAGTATGAATAACTATAAATATTTCTTATGCAAACCTTCATAATGGTATCATTTTTACTTAGTCCATTTGCCTGACCCTTGAACATGCCCAAATCCAACTGATCATGCTCTACATCATTCTTTGATGCTTTCAAAGCATATTACTGCCCTCAGTGTTGCAGCTTCTTCATCAGCACAATAGGCTTAATCAACAGCTCAATCTTTCGATATTTGTGAGGATCTGAAAATGAGAGAATTACAATCTCAAACTTTGGTTTTCTGGCTCCCTCCCTACATGTGGTTCATTCCACATACCAGACCAACTTCACAATGGACTTACAGAGGTGAATTAAAAATCCACCTTGAAACACTACATGAAGTAGACTTTAATACTTGTTGACTGAACATCTGCAATTTATCAGAGACCTGAAAAAGATTAATACCCCTAAAGACTGAGGAGGCACAGTAGAATACAACATGCAGTCTGGTAAGGAAATTGGATTCAGGTCCTGATTATGACACAGGGCTTCAGCTGCATCAACATCGAAAGGGAGATGAAGAGGCAACATGACAAGCGGAGGAGCATAAAAGTTGGATCAGAGATGTAACTGAGAGAAAAATGGTCTCGATTTCTTCATCTGTAAAGTGAGGTGGACATACTAGGTGGCTTCCAAGGGACTTTCTAGCTCTGAATCTATAACATATTCTCTACCTAACATAACAAGTGTTTTGGAAGGTTTCCTTACAAGTGCAATGAAAATGGGAGCTGGATGAATTCATATTGAATGAATATCAGACTCTCATCACACAAAAAAGCAAACTGAGTCTAGCATCATAGGCTGTTTACAAATCTTCCCAGAATCCTAAATGTATCTAATCCCAATAATCTATCTATTCATTGTCAGGATTTAAGATAATCATGTTAGAAAGTTGGCGACATTTTATAAAGAATAACAAAACACACATTCATCTTTAAACACATTTATTTTGAGAACTTAAAATCTGCACATGTACAAAAAACATCTGAACTTTTATGAAAAAACCTACACAATGTTTCATTGTTTTTATCCTATCCATTAATATTCTACCATAAAGAGTTTTACAAAAAAATATATATCATTCCAGTCTGTCTGCAGTCAAGTGAGTTAAAATATCCCTGTTACATTGAGGTATTAAACTGCAAACATTGGTACTGTCAGAAAAGCTGAAATCCATTCACAAAAAAAAAAAAAAAACTAAAACTAAGTTAACTTTCTTGGTTCATATACAGTAACTGAAAAAAAATTCATTTTGAAAAGTGTCTTAAAAAAGAAAAACTTTCTCACTTATATAATTCTCCATTTTGAAATGGAAATGCATTTAAAATAATGATAAAGTAAATTAATCTTAACAAAATGCACCCTAGCAAAGAAGAGTTTCAAGGTTTACAATGCCACACTAATGACGTTTGGCTACAGTGTTCCATTTTCAAAGGAAGAAATATAATCTGGTTGGCAATTTCAACATTTCAGTGCTAAAAAGAACCCAGTCTTTTAGAAACGGACCAAAGGCACTTAAGAATGGCTCTAGTATGTTCCACAATGGCATTCTGGATCAGAGACAGCATCTGGCTGAACAACCAGTTCCCTCGGTAAAAGAAGCGTCCAGCTGAGGTAGCATTCTGTACTGCCCCGAGCACTTAGCTAAATGCAGGCCGAGAGCTTTTTTATACTTATTTTAAACATAAAAGTAAACTGATAGAGAATGACCTTGAAAAAGAGCTTAACCCATTTTAAGCAAGATTTTTTTTTCTTTGAACAAATTTCTTGATAAACTATCTAACCAAGAGGTCCAAAAACGCCAGGAACCATCTTAGAGAATTTGAACATCAAAATACTGCCAAAGAGCTGAGCATACTTCTACCTTTGAGGCCAAATCCACAGACTTTACAAAGATTGTTCTAGCAACCAAGCCACATTCTACATGAGAGGGAACTTTTGAGAACTCAACTTCAGGTTAATTAGCAGCCTTTACCAAAAGTAGGAAAATTTATGCTGATAAACTGCAGGTTTTTGCAAAAATTGAATGCAGTATCCAACATTTTTTTAAAAGCCACAACATATATAAAATAAATCCCTCAAAGTTACTTTTTAAGAAAAGGTGAGGAAGACAAATCTTTTCAGAGAAAAGGTGAAGCTATGTGTTTAAATTAAGCCTACAGGAAACCCACTGCCACATTTTACCAACAAAGTAAGAAAGAAGTGCTTGATAGAATCACCGCCCATTGCCGTAGCCTGGGAAGAGCTGACTGAGGATGGTTTGCAGTGGCTGATTTACTTGCATAGTGTAAGATTTACCCAGATCATACCGACAAGCTGGGCAGCTGTACACCTCGGCTCGGAAGGATCGGTCCAAACAATCCTGCAATCAGAGTTTAAAGGATTTTTGAAAAAGCTGTGAACAACCACCAAATGAAAAACTGTAACAGCCCATGCTGCATCATCATCCTGATTCAGTTTTGTTCATTCTTTTCTTGAGCTGGCTGCATCCTATGCAGAAGACTCATATTCAAGTTGCTAAAATGACTATCAAGGTCCCTCGCTAGCTCTCCCCCTGTGTCAATTCTTTATTAGTAAGTATGGAAAAACACCAAACTACCAATGGACTTTGTGTTCAGACAATCCAGACTGCTGGCTTTTGCTTCACTTCCAAAGGCTAGATTCCTAAAGTGGAGCATTTCTAGAAACTAAGATCTAATAGGAAAGATACCAGTAACAAATTGTTACTGATCACAGGTTCGTAGATGTTGTGATTGGAAGAGTTGGAAGGGACAACAGGGAACAGTCCCTTCATTTTACTAGAATAGAAAAGGTCAAGGCCATTAAAAATGCTCATATCAAATTCCTTTATAATTGAAATGGCATTTTCATCCAATCAGGTTGGGTTTGAGCTTTGGGGGTTGCTTTCTGAACTCTAAATGTTTACATAAATACGTTAACTTCGACCTAAATATGCAAAATATTGTTGTAAGAAAAACCATCTAGGCATTTATATAGAATTTGAGAACTAGACGGGATCTTAAATGTCCTCTACTCCAACCCCCTATTTTACAAATGAAGAAAATGAGACCCAAGATGTTAAGTAACTTTTCCAAGGTCATATATGGACCAAATAGTAGGGTCAGGATTCAAATGCAAGTAGAATAGTCACTATATATATGTATGTATGTATGTATGTATGTATGTATGTATGTATGTATGTATGTATAGCTATGTGTGTATAGCTATGTATGTATATTTATATACATACATACAGATATACATATATGTATATACACATATATACATGTGTGTATACACATACAAAACAACTAAGCTGAACATTAAATGCCTTTTTTTCTCATTTAAGTTTAATCTTTTTTAAAAACCCATTAATTGCTGGTCAGGAATACAATTAATCAATATTTAAAATATAACAACTTCTTGTTCCTGAAAGAGCTACAAGACTATTCTTTCATCTTTCCTATAAAAACTGGCCAGTATTTCCTCTTTTAATTATATATGACTGTATCCAATACATAGTTTACACAAACAAATGCCTAGAAGCTTTGCTTCATTCCATGGGCATCTTTTGACTATTTTAACAAGGTCTGGTGTCCTCTTTCCAGGAGGGACTCTTTCTTGGCAACTATAACATGAGTCAAAGACAAAGAGAATCAGGGGAGGGGGAAGCACAACTGATGTTCCTCTTCCACAATGCTGAAGCTCACATGAATGACTGGCCGGAGAGAATAAGGATGGCCAGAGTGACCAAGGTAGGGAATATAAGGAAGAGATAAAGCTTGCAAAGTTCATGGGAGAAGAATAGAATTTCTGCCACTGTGCTGTTTGATGGAGGACCACACAACATCTACTAAAGAAAGACTAATTAAAGTGCTCATTGTGTGCAGAGAATTGTACTAGCTCCTGAGGGAGATACTAGGAAAGACAGTCATTGCTCTCAAAGTGAGTGTTCCAACACACACACACACACACACACACACACACACACACACACTCTCTCTCTCTCTCTCTCTCTCTCTTTAAGTTAGAAAACAGTAAGGACATAAAATAGGTAGAAATAAAGTGTTAAGAGAAGTTCAAGAAAGGTTGAGCTCCTTTGGCACTGGGACAGATCAGAAAAGGTTTAAAAGGTGAGGTGGTATTTGAGCGGGTTTCTTACAGACTGGTAGGATTTCAACAGAGTGTTGGAGAGAACATTCTGTATTCCAGATACAAAAAGCAGATAAAACAGTGTGTGTATGGAGGAACGGTGCCTAGCACAGTTTGGCTAGAATATGAGAATTAAAAGAGAATAATTGAATTTCAGGATTGGATATTAGACACTATCTTATCCCTTCATTTTACATAGAAGACTAAGAGATTTCAGTCCCTTTCCCCAGGTCACATGGCTAACCAGTGAAAGAATCAGGACTTGAATACATATCATCAACAGGGCAGTATTTTCTATGATGCCACATTACCAATTACCTGAACAATTATTAATACAGAACACTAAAGACTGCCACGCAAAAATCTAATGTCCTAGCCTACAGAAGACAAGGGTGGCTAGGTAGCACAGTGAATAGAGCGCCTGCCCTGGAGTCAGGAGGAACTGAGTTCAAATCCGACCTCAGACACTTGACACACTTACCAGCCATGTGACTTTGGGCAAATCACTTACCCCAACTGCCCTCCAAAAAGGAAAAAAAAGGATTACAAATGCTCAAAGCAAGGTGAAAGGACATAATGACAAGAGACACTGTAGATCCACAGGGACCTTAGTCAAATCTGTTTCTAGGTCATTTGAATTATCTCCCTCAAAGATACAACATGCATCTCAAACAGCACAGGACTGACCAACATTACTTACCTTGCAAACATTATGTTGACACACAGTGGTAATTGGCCGAAACACTACCTCTTGACAGCAAATACACAGGAATGTTTCTTCCACTTTATTCAGGAATTTCTATAATTAAGAAAAAGACTGTGTGAAGCCAGCAATGAGACTGACCCCATATACAAAACAATAATTCTCATACTCTAGAGAGTATGCTTAGATAACACATCTAAGGCCCTTTCTAGTTCTGAATCCTAAGTTAAAATAACGTGTTTATCACCCAGGGAAAAGGCTTTATGATTCAAGGACAAACTAGCAATTCACCTTTCTCTAAGACATTAAGGCTTTAAAGTGTTTTCCTCACAACAGCACTATGACATCATAGTGCAAGAATTATGATTCTCATTTTATACATTGAGAAACTAAGGCTTGGAGAAAGACAATGATTTGCCCAGGGTCATAAAGCTAGTTAAATGACAAAGCGGAGACTCAAGCTCAAGTCTAGCTTCTAGACCAGTGCTTCTACCATGACATCATACTGCCTCAGCCAGCACAAAACCAGAAAACTTATTACTGGTTATCACATGCATACTTTTGGTCCCAAAGAAGTTTAGCTCCACAATAATTAGTTATCCTGACACTTCCTTCAAAGTGAGTTCATAAGGACCTTGTGAAATAATCTTAGGTGGCAGAAAAAATGCAAAGGAATAAGTGTGCAATTAATACTGAAGTATCCAAGCTTAGAATTCCAGAAAAACCAAGTCATATACAGAATTTCACAATTCAGAGCTTTGCACATGCTCTTAACTCAAGTAAAAACTTCTGGACTGGATTATATCCAAAGACCAGAACCGAACTGAATCCTACCTATGAAGAACCCTCTACTGAGACAACACCTGAACCAAACATAAAAATATCCCAGCTTGGGGTAGCTAGGTGGCCCAGTGAGTAGATCTCCAGCCCTGGAGTCAGAAGAACCTGAGTTCGGATCTGACCTCAGACACTTAACACACAGAAACAAATTAAAGCAACTCAAGGTTTCAGCTACCCATTATATTGACAAAAATTATAAGAGAAAAAATGGTAAAAGATTGGAAATGGGACTATGGGACAGATGATAAACATATTAATGTACTTTAAGTAGAGTTGTAAATTGTTTCAACCATCCTGAAAAACAATTTGGAACTATACTAGAAAAGTCAAACTACATTATCCTTTGACCAATCCCACCCAAGGAGATTAAGGATAGAAGGAAGGGTCCCATAAATGTGAAATATTTATAGTACCACTTTTCTGGTAGCTAACAACTAGAAACATAGTTACAGTGCATGCCCACTGAACAGGGAACAGCTGAACAAACCATGGTATGCAAACAGCCCTTAGGTGGCACAGTGCAGAGGAGTCAATCATGCATTGCCAATGGCAATATTACCCAGCAGTAACTGGTAAAGAGTTAACAAAATAAAGAAAAATAGAATACAGATAATGTTAATATATGGTTTTCTAAGTCAATATGCAACTGATAAGGATACTTATATACAGTTTAGTGGCCCCTTTTCTAAAGGAGTTTAATACCAGTGGCAGAATGGATAAGGGGCCTGACTTGACTGACTTTAACTTACATATACTTTATGTGTTACTCTTGAGCAAGTCATTTCAGCACTCTCTGCCTGTTTTCTACTCTAAAATGGAGATATTAGCATGTACTTTCCAGGTTTGTTATGAGGATAAAATAAAATAACATGTATAGAAAACACTGTACAAACTTCAATACACTATATAAATATTAGCTATTATTATAAAATACTACTGCACTAGAAGAAATGACAAATGAAATATTCTGAGAAATTTAAAAAAACTTGTAGGAACTGATATAGAGCAAAGTGTAAGCATAAAATAATTTACACAATGACCATATGAAAGACACCAGAACTCTGATCTATGCAGTAATCAGCTTGATATGCCAGGGTGATGGCAGAACATATCATCCTCTTTGGTAGAGAGTAGGCACACTCTGGGTGTAAAAAAAGGCACACACGAGTTTTATGTGTTAAGTGTGTTTTGCATTACTATACTTAATTGTTATACAGAAGAATTCAAAATTGTGGAATAGGGCAGAATAACTGTAACTGGAAAGTGATGGAGACTAAAAAATATCAGTAAAACATTTAATACCAAAAAATCATCGAGCTTTCTCAGAAGATAAGGATCACTGGAGCAATGACAGGAAGGCACTAAAACATCATTATTCTAGCCTGATCCTTACATAACATACACTCAGCTCTGAAACAATACATTTGTATATACTTCACAATCACTGTAGCTATATCTCAAAGGAAAAATTTTCATGTTCAAGTTGTTTTACCCATTAATAATCATTTCAAAATTTCTCTTAAGAACACATCAAAATAAATTACTTATCCAATGCTTCAAAAAGATCTAAATAATGGAAATCACAATTTCTACCATCCCCAACAGACTGCCTTTATGAGTAATGCCATAGCCTAAATAAATAAATAAGGCACCTCCCTGGTCAGCAACGTTCTGGGCCTGGGCCTCTCTGCACCTGGCTCTCCATGTTCTCCAATGACAGGAACACTGTCTCCAGATCCCAAAGCAAAGTCTTTCCTATGTGGTGGCACCTGCAACTTAAATGCCTCTAGTACAGTGTTTGATATCACACTTCAATGATGCATCAAAATAGGACCTTAGTGGAGATCTAAATTACTTATTTAACAGCATCTCACTGATCAGAAATTAGCTCCTAGCATGTTTATCCAGTTGATTCGGGTCCTTTAACAAATACCCTTCTACAAAGAGGGAAACTGAAAATAAAATCTCCATGCTTACCGGCCCTTCCTTCAGTGCACCTAATACTTCGTTCCACAGTTTTTCATTGGATTCATCATTCTTGATGAGAGTCTTCTGCTGGGAGGTGAGTTTGTATGGTTCCACCTTAGTCTTCTTGGACACTATACTAGGAGAGGCCAGAAAGGCCTCTCTACCCCCTTAAAGAAAGAACACCTAGTCAGTCCATAGGAATCCACTACCTTGAAGTAAAGCTGCAAAAGGAATGCTGTTCAAATACCAACCTGCTGTCTTCCTTTTCTGCTTCCCCTTTCCTTTCCTTGGAGATGTAAATTCCTCCTCATCACTCTTATTGTTTTCTTTTTCCTTCTCTTTGTTAGCAACTGCTTCCAAATATCCTTCAGGATACTGAAAGATAGAAAGTCAATCAAGTGAAGAAATCAAGAAAGAAAACGTCATTGATACATAAACTTTCTATCACTCCTGGTTTCTGAGATCTCTACAATCTCAAGTTACTTACCAACTGAACTCATCTCTTACTACTTGCCAACATAAATGCTCTCCTGAAGTTAGTACTGCCTACTGCCTGTCCCCTAACCATACCAGACAGCCTCCAGGCTTTTTCACTTGCTAGTCATCTCCCCTCAAATAGCCTCTCTTGCTCATCCTCAAGATTCTGGCTCCATTCTGACCTCCTCCAGGAATATATTCTCTAACCCCTATGAAACATTTATTTCTCCAAGTCTTCTACCTCCTAAGATAATCTCCATTCAATATTATTCACTTTGATATGAAATCAGATGTTACCCATACTCTTATTTAACTTTTTAATTGAAGAAGGAATGGAATGCCCCTTCTGATGTCCCTAAAGGTAGAAATGTCTTCTATTTCTTTGATAACACCCAGAGTAATGCTATGTACATAGTAGGCATTCAAGAAATATTTGCTGAAATGAATCACTTAAGTGTTTTACCAATGTACACCATTCTTGGACAATATGAAATATGCATTTTGCCAAAAAATCTAGAGAGAAGATTTCTGCATGGACTTGGAGGGGAAAGGGTGGGTTAAATGAATTCTAAAGTCTCAACTCTTTCAGTTTCATCATTCTATGAAAACATATGGAAGAAAACAATGTCTTGATCAAAAATATTCCACCAGGGCTCAAACATTTTCACTCCTATCAATAGTCTTTTTGATCTGGGTTTGTTTTATATTCAGTTTTTCATAACCTAAAATCCCCTGTTGTGTCAAATTTATGCTAAAAAAGACATCCACATTGACCCTGGACAAGTTATTTCAACTCTCACCCTGATTCCTCATTTGTCAAACAGGGATAACAGCAATAAGTACCCCCCAAGGTGGTTTTGAAAACCGAATGACCAAACTTTAAAGTACAATCCATAAATGTTAGCTGTTATTATTAAGTAAAGTCAGGTGAGACTTAGAATCTCAGAAGAGTCAGGATGTTAGACTTTTCATCTTACAGAAAGTAAGAAATGGTTCCAGGATTCTTCTTACCACTCCATGCCAAATTAGTTTCTAACCTACCCATGTTTGGTATGTGGTAGTTTTTGGTGGTGTTTGAAGAAATAAAAAACTCCAAATTAGCCCTGAGTAAAGAACTATACCTGAACACATCAATTAAACTCAAAAACAATCAACTCAAACAAAAAAAGGATTGACATTTCCGGTTTCAAATTTCCAAGTGATAGAAGCATTTTGGTACCAATGGTACCCAAAGGTAGTTGATGTTTTATGCTCCTCCAATCAGAGAAGAGGGAATATACAATCATCTAACACAGAAAGGTCAGGCTTTCAAATCTAAGAGCCAACAGCAGTCCCAAAAAGAAAAAATATTTAATGGTTGATAATGAGTTGACATTTATACAGCATTTTAAGGTTTGCAATGATTTGATCCTCATAACCTATAGAAGTTTACAGCTAAATAAAGGAAGGCTTAGAGAAGTTGTTAAGTAATCTGCACAGTCCCACAGATAAATGAGCCACCACAGAGTTTGGGATGCAGGCTGTCTGTCTCCAATTCTTATCTATCCTAGCCAATCAACAGTGAGTAGGGTCCATTTAACTATGTTCAATATGAATGAAAACAAATGCCAAACACAATCATTTATTTTGTCATAAGAGACAATATAATACTGTAGAAAGGACAATGGATTTGCAGTTGGGCAACCTGGGTTTGAATCCCAAACTGGATGCTTACTGTTGTGGCTGTTTGTTCTTTGTTCTCAGAGAGGACCATGACATCAGGAAAGTGATGCCATGACTATCCTTTGACTATGCAAATCATTCAACTTACTGGTAAGCCTGTTTCCTCAATTACAAAGTAATAGGGCTAATACTTGTATGACCTATTTTATGAGGTCATGGGCAAAGGTTTTAAAAACCTTTTAAAGCACTACAGTAACAGTAAGAATTATTAGTACCACTTTCTCCCTAATTCCAATTGTGTGAACCACCCCAAAGGCAGGCCTTTTGGTAAATAAATTGGATGACATTCCACCTCTTCTCCTTTGGCCAGCAATTATTGCAAAAATAACAGGTAGAGTAATGCTGGTCCATCCTACACACCAGTCTCAGAGTAAATCTGAACAAACCACAGCTTTGCTCACAAAATGAAAGACTTTTCATATGATAGCACCTACCAATACATATAATCCAGCAAACCTATCTTACCATCATGTCTCACAGAATGACCCTCCTCATGCATTCCTATCAGTACTTTGGCCCATGCTGCTCTTAAATTTAGATTTCTCCCTCCATTACCTCCATATACTATAACTTCACTTGTCCTTCAAGGCCTAAATTGAAGGCTTCCTCCAGGAAGCCTTCTGTATTCTCCTGGATGAAAATCTTCTAGACTTCGTCAGATTTCTTCTAACACTTTAGCCCTCTCCTTTGTATTTATCACTCCAACTTAGCATCTACCTGTTTTCATGTTTTATCTCTTCCATTAGATTGTAAACTTCTTGTGGGAAGGTTTTTTAACTTTATGTCTAGCAACTAGGAGAGTATAGGTACTTAACAAGTGCTTTACTAAAGCAGAACCAGGAATATAATATACAACAATTCAACAATATAAAGGGAGAAAAAAGACAATAAACAACATTAAATTAGACACTGTAATGATAATGCTAAAAAGAGGAGAAAACATAACTCCCTCTCATCTTTGCAGAGGTGTACAACTATGGAGATGGATACCCTCCGTAGTATCAAATTTGGTTGATGCCTTGGTTTTGCTCAGCTGTTTTTCTCCACCTTTTCTTTTTTAAGTCTTTTTTACACAAATAATGGTTCCCTGGGGAGAGGAGGAAGGCTATATTTAAAAATAAAGGTGATATAAAAATGAAAAATTGTCAGTTAAAATTTAAAAATATAAAATAAATGTTTACCACCTGACTATAATCACCTAGAAGACATTAGGCAAACTTGTCCTATATATAAAAGGCACATAAATTTGATTTGTATTCAAAGGGCTGACCTGGAAGAAGTAGGTAAACAGTGTTCCCTAGTCAAGGATAATTGGCTTTGAGGATATAATTAGCAATTCCTAGTCCATCCTCCACAGAAATATCTGCCAATACAACATAATCCAACACAAGCCTTGTCCTGACCTTACCTGCATTGTTAAGCCAAGTTTCTTCATCCTATCTTTCCCTTCCCTTGTCCACGGGCCAGGTTCATCATCATCCCTCCTGAGGAGGTAACGCCACACAAGGAAACCAGATTTCCCTTTTTCAGGCCAATACTTCACTACCTGGAAAAAGTTGCAAGTTAAGTATAAATGACAACCAATATGGAAAAAAAATTAACCTCATCCAGTTAGTACAGGAAAAAAAAATACTTCTAACACTAAAGAGAAAAAAACTCACACCACAAGTTACCTTGTATATTCCGTCATATCGATTCCCTTCAGCTGGAGCATATTTGCTGTGTTTCCCTCCCTTGACATTTCTCACCACCCTGACTGGTTTCCCAGCTCGCCAGTCCTTGGCTTCAGCTCCACCTCGGTCATTGATAGGAGCACTGCAGTTCAAAGCCAGAGCTCTAAGAGATCACAGGATAGAAAACATTAGAAAGTAGTAGTCTACAAAAGACAAAGATAAAGGCAAAAAAATACAGGTATCATGTATGGAAAGTTAGGAAAGCAGGATGAGAAATGGAGAGAAAGCTGAGTTGGTTATTTCATACACTAAAAATCCAAACCTCTAGCTACCTCTTTAAAAACAAGAACTGGAAAAAATAAGCTAATGGGTGGGCTAAGCCAATATAACAAAAATGATAATTCAACCTAAATTAATGTACTTATTCAGTGCTATACCAAACTACCAAAAATATTTTGTAGAAATAGAAAAAATAATAACATAATTTATGTGGAAGAACAAAAGTCAAGAATATCAAGGGAATCAATGAAAAAATGTGAAGGAAGGTACCATATCCCATACCAGATCTCAAACTAGGTTACAAAGTGGTAATCATGAAAACAATCTGGTACTGGCTAAAATTATTGTTTGACCTTTGTTCCTGAAGAGGACCATGACATTGGAGAGATGATGCCATGACATGCAAGTGAATTGGATTTAAGTGAGGGAGGGCTATGCAAGGTCCACTGGCAAGATATAGATCAGGACAACTGAAGAAGGCTCTGCATGCAGTGGGAGGCCTTGGCCTTTTTTTTTTTTTTTAAAGCAATTGGGGTTAAGTAACTTGCTCAAGGTTACACGGCTAGTCATTATTTATGTGTGGGTGCTCATTTTCTGAGGCCGGATTCGATTTCAGGTCATCCCAACTCTGAGGCCAGCGCTCTTACTGTGCCACCTAGCCGCCCCGGCCTTGGCCTTTTTAAGCTAAGGTCTTTCCCAGGTCTGTTTGACTGAGGCAATACCTATTTAGTGATTAAAACTAGGTAAGAAATGAGGCAAAGGATGGTCTCTTTTACCTACTGAAAAAAAAAATGGTATGGGAGAGAAAGACCTTCAAAGTTTCTCACTGGCTAAGAAACAGAGTGGTAAATGACTATAGTAATCTAGTGTTTGATATCCCAAAGATCCTCTCTTTTGGGACTAGAATTCACTATTTGACAAAATTGGTGGGAAAAATGGAAAGCAGTTTGGCAGAAACTAGGTATATAAAGCAACATCTTCTACCATACACGAAGAAAAGGTCAAAATGGGTACATGATTTAGGCATAAAGGGTGATACCATAAACAAATTAGGGTAGCATGGGATAGAGAGAAGAAATCATGGCCAAACAAGAAAATGAGAGCATCACAGGATATAAAATGGATAATTTTGATTACATTAAATTGAATGGTTTTATACAAACAAAATCAACATACCCAAAATTAGAAGGAAAGTAGAAAGCAAGGGGATAATTTTTAAAGCAAATTTCTCTGATAAAGGCCTCATTTCTCAAATATAGTACAAGTCATTCCCCAATTGCTAAGTGGTCAAAGGCAGTTTTCAGATGAAGAAATCAAAGCTAACTATAGTCATATGAAACCTATACATCACTAATGATTAGAAAAATGCAAAACAAAACAACTCTAAGATATCATCCTACATCTGTCAGATTGGTCAGTATGACAAAAAAGGCAAATGACAAATGTTGGAGTGAATGTGGGAAAACTGGGACACTAATGCACTGTTGGTGAAGTTGTGAACAGATCTAACCATTCTGGAAAGCAATTTGGAACTATGATCAAAGGGCTATTAAACTGTGCATACCCTTTGACCCAGCAATACCACTACTAGGTCTGTATCTCAAAGAGTTTAAAAAAAAAGGAAAAAGACCTATATGTACAAACAAAAATATTCACAGCAGCTGTTTTTGTGGTGGGAAAGAACTGGAAATCAAGGGGATGCTCATCAATCAGGGAATGGTTGTATAAGTTATGGTATATGACTGTGATGAAATACTATTGTGCTGTAAGAAATGATGAGCAGGATGGTTTCAGAAAAATCTGGGAACTTATATGAACTGATACAAAGTGGAATGGGGAAAACCAGAAGACTATACACAGTAACAGCAATATTGTACGATGATCAACTATGATAGACTTAGCTATTTCTCAGCAATATAATGATCTAAGGCAATTGCAAAAGACTTATGATGAAAAATGTTATATACCTCCAAAGAACTGATGGAAATCTGAATGCAGATCAAAGCATACTTTTTAAAACTTTTCTTATTATTTTTGGGTGCATTTTTTGGGGGGTGGGTATCTTTCACAGTGATTAATATGAAAATGTTTTGCATGACTACGCATGTACAAGATGTCCCTGAAGTCTGGACACACAGGAAATCTCATTATTTTAATTAATTAAATTAAATTAATCTCATTAATATGGAAAATAGTCCCTAATAGCTAATGAAAGCTTTTACTCCATATGAAATTGTTATGGCTAAAATTTATGCTAATTAAATATAATGTTGTTGAAAATTTCATTCATTTCATTTCTTGAAAATATGTATAGTTAATGAGATTTCCTATATGTACAGACTTTAAGGACACCGTGTATAACCTACCAAACTGTTTGCCTTCTCATCAATGAAGAAAGAAGGAAGGGAGAAAATTTGGAACTCAGAATTTTTTTTTAGGACAAATGTTAAAAATTGTTTTTACAAGTAATTAAAAAATAATTTTTTTAAATCAGGAAAATAAATTAATTTTACCCTTCTTCCAAGTTCAAAAGCAAAACATTCTCGTCTAACACTATTGACTATTTCCCTGCAGAATAAGTCCACTTCAGGATTTAACAGTAACCAGAAAAGAAATCCATAAAACTATCAACCTGTTCATGTTGGTGAGTTTTTGATCACAGGACTGCTCTGCTGTCCGTTTGTTTCCAGAAAGATCTCTGCCTCCACTGCCCGTATAAGTGAAAGAGTTGCCATGGTCCTGAAGTGGAGAAGCACATAGAGCAAGGCTTGGTTAACCATATCTAGTTGAGCAGGGAACTAGGTAAGACTCCACCTGGGAGCTTCTGCTGCAGACACCCACTATTACAAAACACCACTTACCACATCATCTTCATAGCCCCCTGCCAGGACCAGAGAGTAGGCACCATCATTGCTTCTGCCATGTATACCTGCCACATGGGGCCTATGGACACCAGACTCACTCACCTAGGAAAGGCACAACAAATTTTATGTGTCCTGTCTAATATGACTCTCCAAAATCAGACCAAAGAATTTTCAAAAACCCCAAACCCCTGAGGTTAACTTCTAGATTTTAATATATATATATATATATATATTCATTTCAGTTGGTAAACAACTTTAAATTTAAAGAGTATAGATTACAATATGATCTTCTCTTTTTTTTTTTGGCCTTTTGGAGGGCAATTGGGGTTAAGTAATTTGCCCAAGGTTACATGGCTAGGTTTTTGTTTGTGTGTGTTAAGTGTCTGAGGCCGGATCCGAACTCAGGTCCTTCTGACTCCAGGGCCGGCGCTATACTCACTGCACCACCTAGCCACCCCCAATATAATCTTCCATGCTCATAAAATCTTGACTTTATAAAATCATCTCTTTAAACCAATATTTAATTTATATAATGAATGCCTCTACAACACTCCCAACAGTAGTCATCAACTGTCTACTTAAAGACTTCCAGGAATGGAACAGAGAAGACACTCAAGCATTACATGATCAAATACAGAACTGATTGTCAGACCTGTGAACTAATTGTACAAATCATAGCAAGAATAAAAAGCTTACTGGCCTAGTGGTCTAGGATATGAAGTGCAAGTTCTCTCTATCACTATGTGACCTTGGGCAAGTCACTTGACCTCTATCACTTTCCTCATCTATAAAATAGTAGGGTTGCCCCAGATGATCTCTCAGATCTATCCCAGCTCTAACATTCTAACATTTAAATATAATTTGCTTAAAAAAACAAACAGTAAGGGCAGCTAGGTGGCACAGTGAATAGATCACCAGCCCTGGAGTCAGGAGAACCTGAGTTCAAATCCAACCTCAGACACTTATCACTTACTAGCCATGTGACCTTGGACAAGTCACTTAACCCCAAATTCCTGCCTCCCCCCTCCAAAAATCAAAAACAAAACAAAACAAAACTCAGTAACTTAAACACAATCTTAACCTTTTAAACCTTTTGGAAGGACTGGGATAAGGTTTGTTGTTTTTTTTTTTTTTGCTATGGGGGATGGTGCACTGGTTGGCATAAATGGCATTCTAGGACCTTAAATACCTCTTCCCCAAAAGAATTTTGACATAGGACTAGACTACAAACCAAGGCTATTCCACACCACCACATTTTACCACCTCTGATCACAGAGTAATCCTACCCCTTCCATTGAAATATCACCACAAACTCACACTTCATGCCATGTTATACCTGTACTCTGAACTTCCACATGGTACCAACAGGAATCCCAGGGATTGGTCCATAATGATTAGAAGGCACAATAGTACACTCCCTTGTTCGACCCACACATGCCATACCCTATTTAAGGGAGAATAATTCGGGAGTAAAAAAAGTCAGTAAGAAAACCTTAATGTACCATTAAAATATCAAAATGAAACACAAAGTTGCTTCCCCCACCTTGCCCCAGTCTCTCTGAGACGATGACGTAGCAGATGCCATCTTTGCCTTCTTTTTGCTCTCTTTTAGCTTCTCACCTGCCAAGACCACTTCACTGGCATCATTCCGACATTCAGGGCAATACCTATAATTATATACCCATAAAATTATCCACTGGACATAGCAGAGTAATATTTAAAATGAGTAAAAGGTTAAGACATTTTTCTTAAATTGTCATAGTACATTTATCCTAGGGAAAAACCTACCTGCCTTCAACCTCTCTTACTTGTACTTCAAAAGGTTATTTTTTTTTTAGTCTTGTCATTTCTATGTCCACAAAATTTTCTCACTCTATTCTACCCTCGCCACACCCCAGTTTAGGCCTTGATCACCTCTCAACTGAATGAGTGTAACAGTCACCTAAAAAGTCTCCCTGCCTTAATTCCCACCTCCCCCCTTTTCTATAAATCATCAATCACCCAATACCAAGATACATTTGATTTTCTCAAAGACCTCAAAGACCTCGTAAAGAGGTATGACCATGTCACTCCCTTACTCAATATAACTGCAACGTCTCTGTATTACTTCTAGGGCAAAATAAAGTTCTCCATTTGGAATGGAAAGCCCTAACCTGCCTCTTTTCAGGCTTCTTATATACTACTCACCTTCATGTACTCCTTAGTCCAACCTAAAAGGCTTTCTTCACATCTGATACTCTCTCTCCTAGTGGTCTTCAAGCCCAGGATGCTCTCCCCCTCATCTCCATTTCTGAGAATCCCAGGCATCCCCCAAAGCTCAATAGGAGTGCCACCTTACACTTAAATATGTTTGTGCAGTCTCCCCTACAGTGTAAGCTCCTCAAGTAAAGGAGCTATTGCATCTCTATTTCTGCATTCCTAATGTCTAGCAGAAAGCCAGGTACATGGTGGCTACTTAATAAATGCTTACTGATTGACTTCTGAAAACATCCTTTGCATTCTATTCCCCCATGATCTAGAAGAAGCAGCTATGCTGTAACAAAGACAGCATTGGCTTTGGAGTCAGGAAGCCTAAAGATGACTACCAAAACTACTATCTCCAACTGTGTGACCTTACATAACCCACTTTTCCAAGCTGGACCTCAGTTTCCTCACCTATAAAATGGTACAAAGACCTAGATTTCTTACATCAAAGATTTGTTTCAAGGAAAGTATTTCATAAACCTTCAAGCACTATAAAATGCAAGTTGTCTTTCCAGAGAAGATTCTCCATCTATAATCATACACCTCTCCCTCTGAAACCCCAAGTCTTATCACATAACCCTGCCCGGCTCCATTCACTTCATTTCTCCAAAGTCCCTCTAAATCAATTCAGGCTGTCTGGAGCACACAGGCATCACAGGTGTGCACAGTAACTCAGAACTGCCTTGTTCCTCCAAGCTCTCCATCAGAGATCCATAGGTAGATATCAGGTATTTGAGGTGCCTTTTTCCAACTTCCCCACCCCAGCCCGACTCACTAAATCTAGTACTTTGAAGAGCCACCTATATTGTTCAATTCCACCAAACCAAGACCCATGCCTAAGGGGATCTTGGTCTTTATAAGTTGTGTTGTCAATCTCTCATAGCCTTTCCCCCAGAAAACTGCAGAAAGGGCACCCTGCGGCACAGAGACTCACCAGTCCTCATCATCTGGAATCCGGCTCAGTGGGGGGCTGAGGCAGTAGATATGGAAGGCCATGTCACACTCATCACACATCAGCTGCTTGTCAGGGTCTTGCTTTCCTCCACACACATAGCAGGCACACATTCTGCACGTCTTATTGGGGTTATCTTTACAGTGTTTACAAATGGGGCCACTCTGTCCTAAATGCAGAAGCAGACACCAACACAAAAGCAGGGCATCAGTTTACGAAAGTCAGACTTCTACCACCAGAGTATGAGAACAACACTAACAACATCCCATGGGAAAACATGAAGGGTTACCAGGACTCACTTTTCAAGGGGTTTTCTAAACGAACTGGGCTCACACTACCAGGCTCCTCAATTTTGTAAACTTCATCCACAAAAGTTATTCTACAGTCATTCAGAGAATCCCCAGCATCCCTATAACAAAATCATATATAAAATTCAACTTATGCCATGACAATCACTCATTTATTCCTCCAATACCCTAAAATCAACTTTTAACTAATTCAAATAAGTACACATTCACTACAATACCTATTTGCAAAACAAAGAGTAACCCATTTCACAAAAAGCAGGGAGTGAGAACAAAGATCAAAACTGTGTGTTAACTAAGCTCACATAGGATATGAGATAAATGTAAACTGCATGAAGGTGCCCTGAAGTGCTAAGACATGTACCCTAGCTCAGATCAGAGCCGAGTTCCCCAACACTAAACTTAGTGCTCTTTTCCATCAGAACCATTTCTTGTGGCCTGGGCCTCTGGGATTTCACTGAAGTGGGAGCTCCAGATAAGGAACAGCCTCTACTAATGCAGGAATCTGTGGTCTTAAAGAGCTGCCTAGGGAAGTCCAGTCACATGGCCAGTCTGTGCCAAAAGAACCACACACAGCCCCCTAGAAAAAGAAACAATCTTTGACCTCAAGAAGCTTACATTCTATCAGGAGAGACAATTTGCAAAAATAAGAATATACAAACTATATAAGCCCCCAGAAAAGTAAGAAAGAGAATATGTGTGTGTGTGTGTGTGTGTGTGTGTGCATGCATAAAGGAGGCAAATTTAGGGAGGAGGGAATTTATGGAGGGGGGAACCTAACAGAAGATGGTCCTAAGACACGTGTACCTCTTATCTTCCCAATCCAAAGTGCCAGTGATTACCTGGGGCTGCTCAAATAGCCAAGAGACAATTATTTCCTCTCCCTCATCTCCTCTCTGGGCCAAAGATTCAGACTGAAAAATAACACTGAGACATGCCCTGGATCAGTAGCCTCAGACCCCTTCCAAATTCCCACTTTTCTTATACTCATGGGAGGCAGAATTTAAAAAGCTATTAGTAAGCCCCACAGATATATGGGACAAGTAATACAGTCCAATTTAACAAACATTGTTAAGTACCCACTTAATAGGTGGCTAGGTGGCACAGTGGAGAGATATCCAGACCTGGAGTCAGACAGACTAGAGTTCAAATCTGTTCTCAGACCTATTTGCTATGTGACCTCAAGCAGTTCCTAAACTTGTCGGTTTCACTTTCTTCATCAGTAAAATCCAGATAGTAACATCACCTACCTCACAGAATAGTTGTGAAGATCAAATGAGATAATATTTTTAAAGCACCTAGCACATAGTAAGTAGTGTGGGACACAACTCCACTTTTCCCTTCCCTTCATTGGATTTGTAAACTCCAACCTCCCTTCCCTTCATTTGTAAAGCAGACAACTCCACCTTCCCCTCCCCTAATTGTTCTGCACTATCGGGAAATTCAAATGTACACAGACCAATCACTGTAATTTCAGCTTACATCACCTGGCTATGGAACCTCTATAAAAATGGGCACACTGTGACAGACCACTGTCTGATTTGGGTGACCATTGTACCCCGACAGTCCCATGGTAATAAATCCACGCAAATTCTAATTTCGGGGATCTTGTCTCGCTTTATTGGGGTACAACATTAGATGCTCTATAAATGTTTATTCTCTTCCCCTACTATGGATAAAGCATCATGCTAAGGAATACAAAGTTTATTTAACACAAGATTCTTGCTTTGAGCTTACAGTAACCTTGGAGGAAAAAAAAAAACATGACTAATAAATAACAACTGATAAGTACATTAGAGACATGATATAAGGTGCTTTCAACGTGAAGTCTGAGGGAATAGGGCAGAGAAAGGGAGAAGGCTCCCAGAATGGAGTGTTGACAGCATTTCATCTCTCTTTAAAATGTCAGTCAATGTTAACCTATTTCCTTGACTCAAATCTGTGATTTCATCAGTGTGGAGAACTTCCAGGAGAGAAATCCTATCCCCAGAAAGTGACTGTTTTAGAGTTAATTAACTTGAAGGTTTAGAGTTAATTAACTGTCTAGATGCTGAGAGGTTAAAAGATTTTCAGCCTATGGTCACAGCTAATTGGCAAGATGCACCAAAGGTCAGACTAGAGCCCAGGTCTTTCAACTCCAGGTTCAGTCCTGGTAATGGAAATGCAAATTTAAAGATCTTCCCTGCCCCTAGGCCCTGCCCCCTAATAGGCTGAATGTGGTCACAAGGAGCCTATGGCAGGAGGCTTGGTTTTCAGGAATGTCCACACCTTGATGCTGTGTGATTGGGCAGTGAGTCAAGAGGGTGGTTACATTCTCTGAGGCAGGAGAAGGCTATATAATCCCTGATCTGAGGCTGTACTTTGGGGCTCACTTTGAGAAGTGTTGTGTGACTTGACCAGATGAGACTCTGGGCAGCCTTTGAGAGTCCCCCGCCTTTGAAAACCCAGATGGTGATGCTTCCCCCTCTGGTAACTGTGATTTGGTATGGATGTAATGGTTGGACAGTTTGGAGGCCTGTCTGCTCGATCTGTTTCTCTGTCTTGTAACTTCTGTCTGTATACTCTGAAGTTCAGGGTGCTGGGGTGGCTTGCTGCTACAGTCCTTTATTCCACCTCACATAACTTGTGATTATTACATGTGAAATTAAGTAGATCTAGTAAAAATTCACTTTTTAAAAGTGTTTTTAAGGTTTAGTGTTCCTTGCAATAACCCTGTAAGGCATGTAGTAAGATTTATCACTTTCCCCACTGAGCAGATGAAGAAACTGAGCTTGACAGCAGAAATGACTTCAGTGTTCCCCCATCGAATGCTTTCTTTTGAAACACCCAGCTGAGAGCCCTAGAGACTCGTTCAAGGTATGTTCCTGTTTTGCATGCATTTGGAAAACAGATCTGAAAGCTAACACTGTTAACCAACACCAATTGCAGATTGCTAGTGAAAACCGCTGAGACTCTTCATCCTCAGCACACTCCCTTTCAAAAGTATTGCCAATCACTAAGTTGAAATTCTTCAAACTCAGGAGGCCCTCAGATATTTAGCAACCAAGGAAATACTGGCAACTCTAAAGGGAACAGCACTATATAAAGGATAAGGCCAATTTCAACTTTTTTCTATGTTAAAAGTTAGTTCTCAGAGATGAAATATTCAAGAGTAGAATCCCAGTCTAATGACTCTTCATTTACTTCCGACTGAATTCATTAATTATTCATAAACTAGTATTATACAGTAGAAAGAACAATGATCAAGGGCCTTGAATTTAAATTGGAGTGTAACAACCTCAGAGAGAATGTGAATAAGTCATTTCCTTTTTCTGGGTCACAAATTTTGTAAAAATGATGGATTTGGACTGGGTCAGAGGTGTCAAACACACAGTCCACAACACTCCCAAGTGCAACCCAAACCAGATTAAAATGTAATTGGGAAATATTTAATAACATAAATAAAAATACAATAAAACACAGAGGACACTACTTTTAAAAACTGAGTCAATATGAGGCCCCAAAGGAAGGCATCAGTTAAGTATAGTTTAGCAGCCCCCATTTCTATCTGAGTTTGATACCACTGAACTAGATGATCTCCAAGGCTCCTTGGAGAGCTGATACTCTATTATTCTAAGTTAAGTAAAGCTACTCGAATACCTCTAATTTTCAAGAAACCACCAGCTCTTGACCACAGCCATACTTTAATTATATCAAATTACTGTGACATTATGAGATACACTCATAATTACATCCAACTTACCCAAGCAGCAAGTTTGCATATATCTCTTTAACAGTCCTAGTTTCCCGTTTTCGAAGGATCTCAGCATCATACCAGAAGCCCCTCTCCTTGGGCTCATCAGGATTATAGTTCACCATCACAATTTGTCCAACTTCCAGCTGATGCCATTTCAGTATCGTCCGGGCCCGGGCTCTTACATCTTTTGAGCTCAACTTCACAATGCCATTTTCTGGATAGCTTTTAAAATAAAAAGTACAGTAATCAATTAAGAGATATTCATAGACTATATATGAAAAATTAGACTCCCCTCCCTTGAAATGAATTATTACAAATATATGCCAAGATTACATAATAACTAACATTTATAATTTTAAGGTGTGCAAAGTTCTCTATATACATTATTACCCCCATGTTACAGATAGGGAAAACTCAGAGGGATTCCAAGTGGGTAAGTGATTTTCTCCATGATCACAGCAAGTCTCTTAAGCATTTCAAACACACTCCTCCAGATTCTTAAAACAAGCACTCTTTCTACTACCCACAATTAATTTTCATGCTTGTATAGGAATATCCCCATTAACAATTTTTCCTTCATGTAACCTCCAAAACAGTTTTTAAGAATTAAGGTCTTACACAGGGACAAACTAAGTGAGAGACCTACAAAATCATCTAGGTTAGGAACCATTCAGAAACCACAAACCAACTCCAAACTTACTCTTCATATTTCACATGATAGATAACATCCTCTTCAGCCACTTGGGCATCTCCTTTGTCACTGGATTCACTGGCTGATGCTCTTTCTTTCCTTGTAACATTTACCAATATGCCTTCAAACCATGCTCCCATATTCATATCCCGAGCATCTACAAATTCATTGATCTACAGATGAATAAGGAAAAGTTTTTCACTGACCTTGGTAATTTCCAATTTTCAAAATTTGAATTCGGTAGCTTATTCACTGCAATTCAACAGCAAAGCTACTGTGCTCAAAGTTAGGGGAGATACAAAGTTCAAATAAAGACATAATCCCTGACTTTACAAGGTTTATGAATCTAATGGGGGATATGATACAGATAACTGTAATGCAAAATAATAAATAAGTACATTATCGCAATATAAAACAAAGTGCTACATAAGGCCTGGTTGAGGGAGTCTTTACTAATGTGGCAAATTTAAAAGTTTGAGCTGCTCCCACCACCCTATCATTTGGCAAGAGTTATAAGGTTGGCTGAGGCCAAAAACTCATTCTTAGGTGACCTTTCAGCCTGCTACTTGAATTGGTCCCATATCTGATCTTATTATCCCAAACATTAGGAATGATCCCAGGGTACACTTTGATTATTTCTTTTTAGTAATTAATACAATTACAACCTCTCACTAATTAGAGGGCTCAAACCCCTACCTCAGTTCAATAAAGAACATTTATTAAATTAACTGGAAAAACTCCCTTTATCTTTTTTTGGTTTTTTTGCTTTTTAGAGGGGGGAAGGCAGGGAAATTGGGGTGAAGTGACTTGCCCAAGGTCACATGGCTAGTAAATGTTAAGTGTCTGAGGCCAGATTTGAACTCAGATTCTCCTGACTCCAGGGCCAGTGCTCCATTCACTGTTCCACCTAAGCAGCCCCAAAACTCCCTTTTTCAATAATAACTGTTCTTATTTCTTTATATCAAATTCCTTAATTTTCTTAAGATTTAGGTAAATGACAAAACTGATGAATGTACAATTTATTAAAATGAAATTAATAAGATATTTACAAAATTTTGTCCATGAAAAAGATCACAACCAGAATCACCTCAAACTCTCACCATAATAAGCAAACAACTTCTTATTACTTCCAGACCACAATTTCTTCATTTGGTTTACTCCAGGTACTGATTAAAGTCTCAAGAATCCTCTTCACTTCTCAAGATATAGTTAAATTTGATCTCTCAGGAACTAAGTTATTTTTATTCCTTTTCCTTTATCCTCTCAACTATCACAGTAAAGTAAGTCATTCCAGAATACACTGTAAACTGCCAATTCTTCCACATAATTCTTTATAATGATTTTTAATAACATAATTAAGACATTTCTCACAAGGTTTCTCCTTACCCTCTTTGTCTTCTCCCCAATATATCTCATAGATCAAAGATTAAAAAATACACCCTTTTCCCCAACTTCATTGGGAGAAGCCTCTCAAAACAAGGTATTTTTCTTAACTTCAAATTGCCTCAAACTGCTTTTCCCACAATATTCCTAAATGTTACTAAATGGCTACCTAAACCCCAAATCACTCTAGCTGGCCCATAATGGGTCCCAGCCCAAACCTCACTTGGTCATTGTTTGGATTCTGAAGGCACTGAGGGAGTGTAAATAGCAATTGTTTCTGTTTTGGCCAGAAACCCTGAGGGTCTTCCCCTCCCTGACTGATTTTTTTTTAAATTAGGTAAAAGAGGCCATTCTTTGCTTCATTTTTACCTAGCATTAATTAATCACTGAATGGGTGTTGCCTCAGACAAACTGAGACCCAGGGAAAGACCTTAGATTAAAAAGGCCAAGACTTGGAGTGGCTAGATGGCACAGTGAATAGAGCACCAACTCTGGAGTCAGGAGGACCCGAGTTCAAATCCAGCATCAGACACTTAATACTTACTTGCCCTGTAACCTTGAGCAAGTCACTCAACCTCAATTGCCCAGCCTTCCCCCCTCCAAAAAGAAAAAAAAATAAGTAGGAATTAAACAGGCAAAAAAGAAAGTTTATTTTAGTAAAGACACAAAGGTGAATAAGTGGAGGTAAGTAAGAGGAACAAAGGAATCAATCAACCTAGAACACAGAATATGTAAAAGAGAATAATATAAAGATGGAAAGGCTGTGTCTGGAATGTCATGCAAATGAACAAACAAGACTTAAAAGGCAATAAAGGAGCAGTGAAGATTTTAACAAATAAATGACAAGACTAGATCTATATGTAAAAGAAATAAGAAAGTCAAAAACCAAGAGCAGATTAAAAAAGATAAACAGTTCCTTATTAGAAACATTTTGTTAGAAGTGATGTGGGACATCAAGGTACAGATATGGTGAAGCTAGTTGGTGAGGCTCATCTGAATAACAGGAGGAAGATCCAATGCTAGAGATATACATTTTCAGGAGTCTTCTACATTCTGGGAAGTCTTCTGCATGGGTGAAGGTGCTTCTTTTGTGAATACTGGGAGCCAATAAGATTGCCAAAGGAGAGAGAGAAGATACACATGCATTTATGTGTAGAGAGAGAAAATGACCAAGAACCTAAAGACAGAAATATTAGGTCAGGAAGAAGAAAAAGAACCAACAAAGGAAAAGAGGAAGAGAATGAAATGCCTCTAAAACAAAAGGAAAATAGGTAGTGGTCAACAATGTCAGCCACCTCAAAGAAATCAAGAACAATGAGGAATGGGAGGAACAGGATGGGATGGGGAGGGGGAGGAGGGAGCCTTTGGATTTAACAATTAGGTCACTAATGAACTTTGAAAGAACAGTTTCACTATAGTGGGGTGACAGAAATATCAGGTTAGATTACAAGGGTAGGAAGATTAAGCAGCTGAGGTATTAGGTATAGAAAATTCTCAAGTTTGTGAGAAGAGAAATGAAATGGTAGCTAGAAATGTCAAGGGAAGGTTTGAAAAGATGAACACATAAGCAGAGAGATAGAAAGCAATCAATGGAGAAAAGGGATCATTGAAGTGAAAAGGGATCACGGATGAAGTAAGGGCCTAGAAGCATAGAGAAAGCAATTAAGGGAATAAACAGAGCTATCAGTGCCTCAGAAAGGCTTCTTCTGTAATAGAAAAGAAGAATGATAAAGGGAAGATGATACTAAGAAGACAAAAGGGGAGTTCAGGGAACTCACATTAAATGAAATCTACCTTTTCTGTGGCACAAATCATCTTAGTGGAGTTGGAGACTTAAGGAGAGTAGGTAAGATTTGGAACACTACAGAAAAAAGAAGGAATCTGTAAGAGAAGTGTTAAGGACTGTGACAGCCAATGAAGCTACACAACAGAAATATGAAGTAAGGGAGATCAGCCTGATATCACAACTTTTTCCAGGGATGCACTACAGCCTAGGATTAGAAGAGAAATCTAATGATTAAATCACTTATTCCCAAGAATAAGGCCTAACAGGCTGAGAAAAGAGCAAGTTAGCAATTCTCATTGTTCTAGAGGAGTGACTAGTAAAACAATTTAACATACCAAGGGGTCAAGCCTGAGTATGGAAATGAAGCCAGTAGGATGCTGGAAATGAACCACCTGAAGTCTCCCAGGAGAGCTCAGAGCTGGAAATGAAGAATTGGGAATCATGGGCACTGAGACAGCAGGGAAAGCCTTAGGATGACCAAGGGAGAAAGGATAAAGAAAGATAAAGGGAAAAAGTCAAGGCCACAATTCTGAGGAGTCAGGAAAAAAAAAAGAGGTGCTATGGGAAACAAAGCAAAAGTTATTTGAGAGATCAGAATATCAGAAGATCGTGGTGTCAAAGACACCAAGGAAATAAAAAGTAACAAGGAAAGGAAGACCAAGTGTCAAACAACATAAAGAGGTCAAAGAAGATAGAGAAAAGGCCCATAAATATGGCCAAGAGGAGCCTTCAGATGACCTCTGAGAAAGTTTCAGAGGAGCACACATTATGACAGTCAGGTTATAGGGTGATAAAGAGTCTGTATGGTATAGAGGAAAGTACTGGATCTGATACCAGAGGCCATGAATTTGAAACCCACCATTGCCATCTGTCAGTGGGACATTGGACAAGTCCTTGCCCCTTTCTGAGTCTCAGTTTCCTCTTCTGTTAAATTAGGAAGTTGGACAAGATGACCTCTAGGTTTCCTTCCAACTCTAAATCTATGAATGTAGAAGAGAGATTTAAAGTAACTTGAGGGAATCAAGAGGGTCAAGAGAAGGTGTTCCTACCATTGCCGCTTGTAAGGATATGGAAACCTGAGTGCCTTTGTAGGTAAGCAGAATCACGAGAGGGAAAGAATAGAGATGCAACAAAGAGAATGACAGGAATGATAGCCTTGGCCAAAAAGGGGCACCTATTCTTTAGTGACAGAAAGTGGATGAAGATACCAAGAGATCCTGAGGTTAAAGGGAGGGGGAAGGGAGAAAGAGGAGGAGAGGGGGGGGAAAGTAGAGAATGGATTGAGGATTCAGGGGACTGCTCAAATTGACAACTGATAGATCCAGCACCTAATAATAACAAGAATAGTTGTTATTTATAGAGCACTTTAAGATTTGCTAAGTATGGGATGGATAGGTGTCGATGTGAATAGAGCACCTACCCTGGAGTCAAGAGGACCTGAGTTCAAATATAGCCTAGATACTTAACACTTACTAGCTGTGTGACCTTAGGCAAGTCACTTAACCTCAATTGCCCTGCCCCACCCCAACCCCCAAAAAGACCAAAAAATAAAAAGATTTGCTAAGTGCTTTTACCTATTTTATTTCATTTGATCCTCACAACCACCCTAGAAGGTACATGTTCTTGTTATCCCTATTTTACAATTGAAGAAATCCGAGGATGAAAGGTAAAGTGATTTGCTCAGGATCACGTAACTAGAAAGTGACTAAGGCAGGATTCAAATTAAGAACTTCCTGACTAAGTCTAGCACTTTTTGCACTACACCACCAAGACGCCACCTACCACTGGCCCTCTGAATACAAGTGTTTAATAATTCTTTCTTGAATTAAACTGAATAAAGCCGGATCCTTTTCTTTTGGGACTATACAAAAAGTTAACTTTTCTAGATCAGGAGTTCTCAACCTTGTTTGTGTCATAGACCCTTTTGCAGTCAGGGTGGGGAAGTCTACAGATTCCTTCTCAGAAGAATGTTCTTTAATGCATAAAATAAAATACACAGGATTACAAAAGAAGGCACTTATTTTGAAGTATGATAACCAAAACAATTTAAAAAAAAAGTCCACAGACTCCAAGCTAATATTTCTTGTTGTGGAAAATAAAAAATATAATCTGCATATAATAATGATTCAGTTTTCTAGCTTTTCTCCTAAAACTAAAAACTTTTAGGAGAGCTTTTCTTTTTAAAAAAGCTCTTCTCTCAAAACAGCAGAGAGCATAATAACTAAAGAGGGGAGACAGCTACTGTGAAAACAAAATAACAACAAAAACATTTAAATAGCACTTTAAAGTTTACAAAGGGCTTTATAAACATTATCTTATTTGGTCCTCACAACAATACTAGGAACTACCATCGTTCCCATTTTACAGATAAGGAAATTAAATCAGAGGTTAAATGACTTGCACAGGTCAAATAGTCAGTGCCCAAGGTTGAATATGAACTCAGATCTCCTGACTCCAGGTCCAGTGTTCTCTCCCCTGTGCCTTAGATAACTTAGTTGTCTAATAACAACACATTAAAATAACTATTTCAAGTTTGCAAAATGCTTATGGGTATAATCACGTTTGAGATCATGCCTTGAAAGCATGCCCAAGGTCTTCTCCAACTTTAAAAAGCCTTCAGTAGACCCATCTCCTTCCTCAGCCAAATTCCTAGAAAAAGTCACCTATACCTGATACCTCCTCTTCTTCTCCCACTCACTCTGCAACCCTTTGCTGCCTGATCCTCCGACATCATAACTCAACTGAAAATGCTCACTCTGAAGTTACTCTTAATGGTCAAATCTGCTCATCATTTCTGTATTTATCCTTTTTGTACTTTCTGATCCATCTGATACTGTTTGACCACCTTGTGCCCCCATCCCCCTCCAGTACTCTCTCTCTCTCTCTCTCTCTTCTCCAGGTCCTTGTGGCACTTCTCACTCCTAGCTCTCCTCTGATCTGCCTGCCCACTCCTTCTCTGGTTCCTCTGCTGGCTCATCATCCTTATCTCACCCTCTAACTGTGGGTGTTTCCCAAGGCTCTCTCCTGAGTTTATGTGCCTGGTACATCACTAACTTAATAAATGTCTTTTCAGTCATTCATTCATTTTTTCATTCTCTCTTCTTTGAAGATGACTCAGGTCTATTCTATATTCAGTCCCAATCTCTTCCTGGCTTCAATCCCACATGCCTAATAAATATATTCAATATCCCAGATGTCTTTACTTCAACATGCCTAAAAGAATTCTTTTTCCCCCAAGCCCACCTTTCTTCTAAAATTCTCTATTTTTATTAGGGACACCACCATTCTTCCAGGCTCTCAGGTCTGTATATTTGTCCTTATTTTTGACTCCTCACTTTCCCTCAGTTCACATGTCCAATGAACTTGCCAAATCTTGCTGTTTCTAACATGCACATCATTTACCATCCAATCCCCTTTCACTGGCCCTTATCACCCATATCCTAGATTACTGAAATGGTCCTAACCTACAACATTCCCAGTCTCCTGGTCCACTAGTGCCCATCTTGGTGCACTCCATGCTCCAGCCCAAATTGGCTTTGTCTGGGGCCCTATCTCCAGACCTTGGTGAGAGCCTGCTTTCCTATCTCTCTCCCTGCCTCTGCCTCACAGATCTCTCAAGACAGTTTCTCAAGCACTATTTTTCTATACAAACCCTTTCCTTAGCCCCCAGATGCTAATGTGTTCCCTCCCTAACTTCCCTGTGTGTATTTTGTATTGATTCCATATATACTTGTATATGTGTATGTTGTGTCCCTCAAGAGAATGCGAGTTCCCAAACATGTTTTCTCTGCATGTTTCCTCACTGCTCGGCACAGAGTTTGGAATAGTAGGCACTTAATAAATGCTTGCTGACATTTGGTTGTATGATTAGACCAATGGTTCTTTCTGGAATGAAGAGGAATTAGAACAGAAAAGTGACCCCAGATACATACAGAAAGGTTCACAAATGTGAGAAATAATATTTCAAAGAGTAACACACATCAAAAATCCAAAATGGAGAACTTTACCTTATAGAGGCCAAATCCTGGATCAATCCAGTCTGCCTGAGCAGCTGAACCAGGTTGCCCATCAATTTCCAGGGTTCCTTCTCCATGGTTGGAACTCTTATCAGATTCACTCTGACTTGAGCAACAGCCTGAATCTGTATCTGAGAGTTCAGAATCCTTTTCTTTACTAGGAACAGAAAGTATAGCTGGGCTTTGTCGAACTAGTAGCTGAACAATGTCATTCAGACCAACGCTATAGTCAAAAAGGGAGTGCCCATCTTCCATCTGTGGAGAAAAGCAAAGAGGAAAGAGACATTATTGACAAATACCCTCCAGAACAAGGTGAAGTGCCCTGGGGCTGTCTGCTCACAACATCACATCTGTTATTCAGTCCACCTGTGAACCTGAAGGAGCTTCAGAGGCTCTCTAGTCCAAACTTTGTACCTGAACCAAGACTCTCTACCAGACACCTAACAAGTGGTTAGCCAGTCTCTGTTGGAAGGTTTCTAAAAGGAGAACCCACAACCTCCTGAGGCAGTCCACCCCTCTGGTGAACAGCTGTGAAAAGAAGTTTTTTGTTTTTTTTTCTTATATCCATCTGCCACCTTACCTCTTCCCCCACTGCTCCTAAGGTCTTCTTTCTGGGATCAGCCAGAACTAATCTAATCACTCTTCCATAATGACCCTCCCTTCAAATACTATATCATCCACTTTTCCAGGTTAGTCACTCCATTCCTTAAAGGATCCTTGAGGTCCTTCACCAATCTGGCCACTCTTCTCAAAACACTCTTTAGTTATCAATTTCCTTATTAAAACACAATGCCCAGACTGGAATACAACATTCCAGGTTTGGTCTGAGCTGGACCAATTAGAGTAGGACTATAATCTCCCTTGTTCTGACCATGTCTCTCTTAAAAAGGTCTAAGATAGGACTCATTTTTTTCTGTGTTTTTGTATCCCACTGTTGAGGAACACTGTCTCCCACAATTATGTACTTACAAGGTTAATTTTTGAAAAGTCAAGACTATCTTTATTGCCATTACATGTGATATTATTAAATCTAGCCCAACATTCTGGCTTGTCAAAATCTTTTTAGATCCTGACACACAGATTCAATGTTATCCCTCTTCAAAAAAGCTCCATAAGAAAGCAGTGTAATTATTATCTTAATTTTACAGACAGGGAAGCAGACCCTCCAAGCATTAAGTGATTTGCACAAGGTCACATAGCTAGTTGTGTAAAAGAACAGAAGCTATCAGCATTTACTAAGTGCTTACTATGTGTCAGAAAATGTCCATAGTGTATATAACACATTGTATATCCTATAATGCAGATGTGGAAAAAGCATGAAATGGTTAGAAGACCTGTTTCAAATCCTTTAGATTACCTTTGTGACCTTACACAGCTAATTTCTCTGGTTTCCTTAATGAGGTGCTCAATAGGAAGGGACCAACCCTAGAATCCTTTCATTTTCTAAATCTTATTGTACTAACAAGCATTAGAGCCAGCACTCAAATTCAAGTCTCTTGATTCCAAGTCCAGCATTCTTTCTAATATATCAGGCTGCCTCTCCATACCATCACTGCCATACCTATAAGAATAACCCCTCTAGCCAATCCATGTCCATCATCTCCCTTCTAGATACAATTCAAACTGCAGAAGGCCTTCCCTGATGAAAGCCTTTACCTTACCACTTACTACCAGGGAAGAGATTATTTGTATATATTTGTACTTTGTAAGTGTCTGAATCCTTTGCCTTCTACACTGAATCACAAACTACATTTGTATTCCTTGCAAGAAGTTGTCAAATTTTGTCTCACTTATTTCCTTTATTTCCTGACAACATCCAAGAAGGATACCCAGGAGGTACGAAAATTAACCAACCAGATCACACTCATACCAATGGAAAAGAGATGCAAAATGGAAGTGAAAAGGCAAAGAATAACAATTTTACCTCCCTGAGCCTACAGGAAATATGGCTAATAGATCACAGGCTCAACTGTTTACAAAGCATCTTATACAGTAAGCAGCACAAGTCTTGGATAAAGGATAAATATATTTTACAGATAAAGGAATCAAAGCTTGGAGAGATTAAATGACCAAAGTCAGAGTCAGTAAGAAAGGGAATTGGGACCCAAACTCCAACATTCTCATTCCAAATTCAGTACTCATTCCTCTAGCCCATGATGTCCCTCTTAAAGGGTCAAATTACAGCAACCAGGCCACCTAAGTAGACAAGTTCACAGTCATTTCAGAAGGAGGTAATTCCTCAATAAAAATCATAAAACTGCTTCTAAAAATAACTGCCACTTCATCTTTGGACATCCCAGAATTCTTTGTAAACCTTAAGGTGCCATATAAATTATCAACTAGCCTCACCATTAGGTGAAAACAATCTCAACTGATTCATCCATTTCTGAGGATGCAAACTAGAACTAAATGCAGACAAACATACATAATAGACACAGATTTCAAAATGCATCTTTTGCTACTGTCAACTTGCAGTTGTTAATAGTATCTTAAGCATACATTGTCTCATTTGATTCTCACAAAATCCCAGTGAAGTAGGTATGACAGGTATCCCCATTTTAGGGATAACGAAACAAGAGGCTCGGAGAAGTTCACTGACTTGCCCAGGGTCACCCCATTATTAAAAAGGGGGGATAGCAAGCTAGGTATACCTGATTATAAGGCTATTCTTCTATCCACTAAACCATGCTCCCTCTAGTCAAGTTCTCATTAGGAATAACAGAGATGTAGGAAAAGCCTTTGCATAAATGGACATTAATGAATGTGAATTAAGCAGAACCAAAAAAATAACATGCACAAAGAACACCACAATTGGAAATACAAAGAATGACAACAATAAAACAATGAAAACTGAATATTGTGAAATTATCAAGACCCAGCTCAGCCCCAGGGACTAGGGGAATGAAACAATACATGTCAGACTTTCTCAACGTATTAATTAGCTTGCGAGAACTCTTTTTTTTCCTTTTTTATTCTTTGTTGTTAGGGATGGTTCCCTGTGAGGGGGAGAGAAGAGAGATACACTGGCCAATGTGAGTGTTGTTAAAAACAGAAGACACAAAAAGCATTTGAAAGAAGCAACATTTCCTCATTTAACAAGTACTGAGCTCCTACTATGAGCACAGACGGTGCCTATGATGTGACACACATCAAACACTTCATCTCTCTATGCCAGGCCTTGATTAATGCCAGGTGGCAGTGCCTTAACAGTCCACTACTATTAAACAATTTCAAAAGTGAAGGTTAATTTCCTACTGAAGACAGAACTGAAACATATAGCTTAGATCTGCCTGAAATACTCACTGGAAATTAACTATTCCACACAAGTGGAACTCCCACAGCTTTCTTCATGACTCCTTACAGGCATACCCAGAGCATGAGTACAATGAGCGTGTCCAGATCTACTGGCACACTCAGCTCACTCTACAGCCAACTGTTATTTATAGCAACGGAAAATTATTAACTTACTAAAGCAATCGGTATGAAAGGAACAGGAACAGCAAGAGTTGATCCATTTCCTCTATAAAGAGACAGAGGATCCTAATCAAAAGGTCTAGATAGATGACTTAAATATTTACATGTGTAGAACACAAAAGCTACTAGAATCACCATTATTGATTAGTAAATCTAACAGTACTCATAGGTAAGAAGACACAAATCTTAGAAAGAAGTTGCCATTAGATAAGGATTCCCGAAGTAAGACTTTGCCCCTGGTTTTTGATGGAAGTTTTCTTAAATAGGAGAAGGAACTGGGGGGATAGGGGAGCAAGTGGTAGAGATGTTAAAAAAGGAAAGTCATTGAATGGTTTTTAAAAATAGTGAAGAGAATTTGTAGGGAGACACAGACAAAGTGGGACAACTTCAGAATGAATATGTTGAATTATATGCTTTTTTTCATTAAAAGCAAGTTGTTTACAATATTCAGTTTCATATACAATGCTTTGTTCTTTGCATATGAAAGTGTCATGTTAATTGCTGAACAAAAAAAATCATAATTTTTAAAAAGGACTTTATCCCTA
Organism: Gymnobelideus leadbeateri; assembly: GCA_011680675.1. Lineage (NCBI taxonomy): Eukaryota > Metazoa > Chordata > Mammalia > Diprotodontia > Petauridae > Gymnobelideus > Gymnobelideus leadbeateri. The sequence goes on along the minus strand of WOXC01006922.1, from coordinate 356,216 downwards.
ATTAAAAATTTTTAAATGGAATAACATTAACACTTTAGTACAAATTAGTTTTTTTAACTAAAATTCAAATCCTTTCCAACTAAGGATGTTTTTTACAAATAAGATGGAAAGCCTAGGAGGGAACTCATATACCAGGAGAAGCAGCCTGATTCTACTAAGTGTAAAAATGAAGAGAAACCGCTTGGAACTTCTCTCGCTAAAGTATCCTATCAGGGGGATGTAAGGATGAACTTGAAGAAATGTTGGTGCCGAAGTAGTAATGACTTAACTAGATGGCAGTTTTCTCAGTGTGTAAAACAACGTGTTTGGACTACATGGTCCTTGAGGGGTCTTCCAGTGCTATAATTCAGGGCATCCCTGTAAACAAATCCGACTAGCAGATTCAAAGGAGTGGGTGGCAGGAGTACTGCAAGGTGAACAAACACTAGCAGGCCAATCAACTAATTTAAGGAAGTACATCATGCTTTGTCCAAATCTTCCTTTTGGGTAATGCTAACCCACAAACCTGAGCCTGCCCAACAAAAGAGGCCTAAATCAGGGGGAACAGCACAAACCTCTAAAAGAGGCAGGAAATAAAAAACTCTTACTCCTAACTCATGGATGATGAAACTTAAGTTCAGAAGCTAAGGTGACTTGCTGAAGGTCACAGATCGAAGAAGTGGCAAAGCTTCAACTTAACCCCAGGTCCTCTGACTACAGTTCAGCTCTGTATTCACTATATCAAGTTGTTTCTCAGGGAAACACTTCCAGGTTTTCTCATGGTGGTCATATTTTACTCCATTCCACCCTAATGTATTTATGCTGTGCAGGCATCCAATTGGGGATGCTGCTTAACAAGACAGAAATAGACACAGGTACTTTAAGAGGCTAACATTTTCATGTCTTTCCACAATTATGTGAACTCAATATGGCACACAGGTTTAAGCCAGAAGATAGAGAAGACTGTCTAAGGGGCTTTTTTAAGTGCCTACACACCAATATACCACCAGATTCCCCTATAAGGAATGACAACAATGAAAAATTCAGAGAAACATGGGAAGATGAGTTTAAAGTGATACAGTGAACAAAGAAGAGTCACAAGGACAATACAAAGCAGTGTAACAAAGTAAACAAGGACAGCAAGGAGAGGAAACAAAACTCTATTCAAGTACAACTGCCAACATCAGTACCAAACTTTCAAAGTTAAAGGAAACATCTTTCCTATCTTGCTAAGAAGTACATAATTAACTAGTTTTGGGAATGTGTTGTGTTAAGAGGTGGGTTGGTTTGTGTCAAAACAAAATGGATTAATAATGTTTAAAATTTTTAACAACCCAAGAATTGCTATGTTAAGATTAAAAAATAAAGAAAAGGAGGGATTAAACTGGGTGCTCCCTAAGGACCTATTTAGCTCTCAATCCTAATAGGTTGGTACTCTTATGAAGAAATAAATCTAAGCAAAGCAACAAAAAAGATTCTCGATGGCACAGCCTCCTTAGCCACAGAAGGACTCAAACTCTACTCTCCTACTCCTGAAATGATGCCCACATAGTAGAACCTTACAAGAAGATGAGGCTTCTCAAGCGTTTTTTCCCCTTAAAATAAATATCATCTCTTAAGAGTACTGGTATATTAAAGGCTTCAAGAAAAATTACTTGATAGGTTAGTATGCACTGCTGTAAATAAAAAAAAAAATTCTTGGAATTAACCCACAATAGGTAGTGAAGTTTGAGGAACTATTAATATATTTCTTATTAGACGCTCAGTACTATTTTGTACAAAAATGTTCACAGTAGTATTTTATGTAAGAACAAAAAGATAGCTCCAAAATGCTCACAATTCACAAGGTATCAGGAGGCCAAATAAATTCATTTTGTCTCAAACACTAAGTGGCATGAAGTTTGGAATAGCATTTGAAACATCCCACAAAAAAGTGGTAAGAGGGATTCTTAAGGACCTAATACTGCAAATTTCTAGCAAATGTAAGTTTTATTCCTTCCCAAAGCAAATGTGCAAAAGAGAAGCTTCAGGATTTTCCTAAATACTTACATTCTTATGAACCTATTGTTCTAATTTTTCCAACAGACAATCAATCCCAAACATGGTGGCACACACCTGGAGTCCCTGCCCCTTCGGAAGCCAGCACTGGTGGATCTCTTGAGTTTGGGAGTTCAGAGCTACAAGAAGGCTCCAGATCATCTACCCTGCATGGTCCCCCTGGGGACACCTCATGGGGAAAAGTGTCACCAGGGTGTCTAAGGAGGAACAAACTGGGTCAAGTAGGAAAAAAGATACAGGGTAAAGCTTCCATGCCAATCAGGAGTGGGATCTAGTACTCAACTAGCCCCTGTATCTTCAACCTAAGCAAGGAGACTCCATCTCAAAAACCAAAACAAGTAAACAAAAACACCACAAAACCAGACAACAGTGAAGACATGTCACATTCCCCAATTAATTTAGCCATAGAAAGCAAGTGAACCTAATTAAAGGTATTTCCTTCCCTTTTTACTGCCTCCAAAAATGCTACTTCAGATCAGAGCCTAACTAATTCTAACAACAAATAAATCTAATCTGTGTAAGAAACAGAGATGACAAAAGTGCTATGTTAATAATAATTCACATTTCTATGGTATTTTAAAGTTTTCACAAAGTGCTTCCCTCACAACTTTTAGATTGCACAAGTATTTTCCCTTTTATGGGGGAGAGAATGGAGTCTCTGAAGGTAAAAATGAATTTAAACAACCTTACAAGTCAACTTACTTAAAGCTATGGTAACTCCAAGATCTGAAAGCTGTATGCAATCCAGAGGAAGACCTAAATTTATATTTTTGCAAACTGAGCAATTTCTCTTTTGCACAAAATAAATTTCATCTACTATTCTTAAGCTGCTTTCCTATGAACTAAACTCTCAATGTTAAATCAGCTTATCACCTTTATACAGATGACTCCTAAATATACAGATATGATAACAATACTATGATATGATATGGGGGGGAGGGGGAAGAGAGAGAGAGAGAGAGAGAACACTGTTTCCTCCCAATACTAGATGTAGTCTCACATCTTCCACTACCTGCTGGACAAATGCAGAAGGAGGCTCAATCGGCACCTCAAACTGATCCAAAACTAACTTTCCTGAGATAATATATATAAAGCACTCTGCAAACTTTTAAGGACTACATAAATGTCAATTGTCAATTTTATTATTCCCCACTGAATTCATTCCCCTCCTCCAACCTCCCTTTCTTTCTTCTATCTATGGCACTATCATCCCTCCTACTCTTCCAGGATGGAAATCTCAGCATCATCTCTGATGCTTCTTTACCTCCTTCACTCACACACACCCCGCCCCCTTTCAGTACAATTATTAGCTACAAAAACTAATATCACCTTAGTCTACATTAAGAGGCACGATGACCAGGTCAAATGGGAAGTGATCATCTTCTGAACTTTGCCCTGGTAAGACTATATCTAAAGTATTGTTCTGGGCACTGAATTTTAGTAGAGACATTAAGAAACTGGAGAGCAGGGAGAAGAATAAAACTATGCTAGTGAAGGGTCTTGAATGAAAGCCATGTGAGGACTGCTTAAAAGAAATTAAAATGTTTAGCCTGGAGGAAGCTGAGAAAGGACAAGATGACTACATCTTCAAGGGATACTTTAAAGGACTGTCACATGGAAGAGGAATTAGACTTGTTCTTGGTCCCAGTGGGTAGAACTAAGAACAATGGACAGAAGTTTCAAAAAGGCAAATCTAACCTTAGGGGAATAAATTTAGAGCTGAAAGGGATCTCAGGGATTATATAGTCTAAAGTTCCTCATTTTTAACAGATCAGGAAACTAAAAGCCCAAGTGACTTACGCCAGGTCAAACCAGGAGTATTAAGTGGAAGACACAGGATTTAAATCCAGGTCATCTGACTCCAATAAGGAAACAATGAGAGCTATATAAAAGTGGAATGAGTTTTGGGGCAGACAGTGGGTTGTCCAGTGCTGGAAATCTCTAAATGAAAGCTATAGGAGTATTTATTTGTTATAGAAAAGATTCATCCCGGGGTTGGCTAGGTGGCACAGTAAATAGAGCACCAGTCCTGGAGTCAGGAGCACCTGAGTTCAAATCCGACCTCAAAACACTAAACACTTAACCAGCTGTGTGACCTTGAGCAAGTCACTTAACCCCAACTGCCCTGCCTTCTCTCCTCCCCCCCAAAAAAAGATTCATCCTCACCATTAAGAAGTCTTTTCTTCCCCTGAGGTTCAGCTCAGGTACCATTTCCTCTATAAAATCTTCCCTCATCCCCCAAAGTATAGTCTTCCCTCTCTAATTTGCCTTTTTCGGGTTTGCTCTTTAATCTCCAAGTTCTACCCCCCTCAATTACATAACCTCACACCATACACTTTTATAGTCTCTAGAGGAACAAAAGCCTTTCAAGACAAGTTTTTCATCTTTACATCCCCAGTGTCTTACACAGAATAGGTGTTTAACAAAAATGTGCTGAATGAATGAAATGTCTAAGTTGTGAGTAATTTTTAAATTAACCATTAAGAAAAAATATCCCATAAGTGCCTGTGGATAATTGAGGAATCCACTCAAGTTCAACTCTACCACCCATTCAAAGATAGATAAATCTAAGCTCTTGAAGGCTATGTCAGGGTCAAGCTCTGGCAGGTCCTAGCAAGCTAGAAAGACTGGGTTCATTAGTCCTGCTGTAATAGGCTACTGTCTATCATCTGACACTCAATCTAATGAAGTGCAGAGGCCTAGCCACTTGATGAATGATTTCGATCAGTCCTAAACCATCTTGAGAAAAATCTGAAATTTTCACAGGTGAAAAGAATAACAACAGTAACAAAATCATGAATTTTTTTTTGGGCGGGGGTGGAAGCAACTGGGGTTAAGTGACTTCACCTGCCCAGAGTCACAAAGCTGGTAAGTATCTGAGGCTGGATTTGAACTCAGGTCCTCCTGACTCCCGGACCAATGTTCTACCAACTGCACCACCTACCTGCCCCCAAATCATGCATTCTTTGGTATTATTCTGATCCTTCCCTAGCAAGGAAAGAAGAGGGTGAGAAAAACTACAAACCATTTAACAATGAAAACACTTTTGCTTTCAACTTGACCAGTATAAAAAGACAGATATACTGTGATATACACAGGGCTATTTTATTCTACTAGAGATGCCTCCTCTGATGCCTCATTGTGGCATGAAGTTCACTACTGCATCGGAGCAAGTTTCTATCAGTAGACCACTGGAAGTATCAGGTGCTGAACAAACTATAAAGGCTCCACAGACTCCCCAAATGCAGGATTCATTCTGTTGTTCAAGGACCAGCCAAGTTCAGACAACCACATCATCAGAATGCTGGCCAGTATGATGCATTTTTCAGCCAAACAACTGAGGAAAATCATTTCATAAGGCAGGTAGCCTCTCTGGGTCAATGGAAAAAATACTGAAGCCAATAAAATAATGGATCCTTGAGATACTTAAGTATAATTAAAGCTATACTCTATGGCAAAGCTTTTACAAAATGCCAATACAATAAGAGGACCCATCCAAAACCAGATTCACCAATCAATTCAGCAGACACTTACAAGGCACTCAATATGCAGACTGTGTCAAGGTCTAGGGGAGATAACAAAGTTTAGATAAAATACCCTTCCTAACATCATGTAGTCTACCCCTATGGGGTCAAGACCTCAGTTTAAGAAGTGTTGAAGGAGTCAAGAATAGAAAAAGTTTAAGAAGCCCTGGTCTAGAAGATGCTAACTTAAGACATTAAAGAAATAGACAAACCAGGTAAGAGTCAAAATCACCAGCACATTTTGGTACCCCTACTACTTATTTATCAACTTTTACTTATTTAAGTACTGGCACAAACTGAATAAATCATGAGGTTTGAAAATTACAGAATATCATTACACTGTGACAAATGTCAAACCAAGAATTCAGAGATTTAGATGAACTGAAAGAATAGTCACAATGACTAGTATAATGAAAGCTCAAAATGAAATAAAGCATATGAAATGAATTCAGATTAAAGACTGATGAAATAGCTCTTTTTTTTTTTGACAGAAGACAATTAAGAGACCACAAGTGCCCAGTACCAAGAATGCTTGTCAGAACTGGTAATTTTGTTTAACTGTTTCTTTCTTGGGGAGAGGTTTTCAGGTGAGGTCAGTGGTGTCAAAAACAAAAATGATGCAAAAAAAGTAAAAAATAGTAATGCACATAACATGCCAGTACTGAACAATACATTCAGCTGTACAAAAACTTTTTTTTCTCTTAGCATTTCCATTTTCACAAGCATTTTGAAAACATACTTCTAGAAGGGAAGAGAAATGAATCACTTAGTCGTTTCTAATAATAGGAAAAGTCTACCAAACCCACAGAACCCATGCCAAGCTTTGGGAATTCATGAATCGCTAGATGGCAGCATAATCCTGTTTGCATTCTAAGCAAAAAAAAAAAAAGGCGGGCATTTAGCTGACAAACTTACTGTTCAACTCTACCACCCTGATTCTGACTCTCCAAGTTCCCCTTAACTCAACTACATTCCCACCAAGACAAATGTGGGACCTCTCCTGCTAAAATCCTGTAAAAGAAAATCAACTGAAGGGACCATCTCAGTCACTTACAAGAAACTCAAGATCCCTTTCTTCCTAGTCTCCCTTGGCATAGAATACCAAAACTGTTAAGGCAAGAGAACACATCTTTCGATTATACTTTGGTTGGCTCTGGGGATTTCATCTTCCCAATAGAGTGCAATGATTTCCTTATTTAAACTGCTAAATGGTTATTAAAGGTGATGCTGGTACTTTTCCTCCAAAGACACTTCATTGGTTCTTAATTGACCCTGAAAATTGCTCTGTAGAGCAAAGAAAGAATCCTTTGGGACAAGATATTAAAAAGGATTTTTAAAAGGGGGGGGAGGCAAATCACAAGTGCTTAAGAAAAACTTAGTAAATACTAATTGACTCTGTTACTTTCTTTTGCCTGATTTAGGTACCTCTAAAAATAGTAATAACAAAAATGATGATAACAGTAAACATTTATATAGTGTCTACTATATGTCAGCCACTATGCTAAGGGCTTTATAATTGTTATCTCATTTGATCCTCACAACAACCCTTGGAAGTAAGTGCTATTATTCCCATTTCACAAATGGGGAAACTGACAAAGTGGTAACAATAGCAGAGATTCCTCCTTGCAGGCCTTGCTGGAAAAAGAGAAAGGGAAAAGGACAGTTTACCTGTTTGCCCCGATAAAAGAGCCTTTGTCTCCCTGGTTCCACCCTGAACACTTCTTGTATCTTCAATCTCAGCTCCTCCACCTTGGTGAGCTTGGAGAGGGAGTCTACCCGGTGAGTCTCCTTGCCATCCATGGTACGGACCTGGATCCACATGTTGGTAGCTCTGTGGGAAGGAATGAAATAAAGGAGGAAGGGAAGGAAAGAAAGGAGTAAGAAAGAAGGAAAAGGTAAAAGGGAGAAGAGAAAGGAAAAGGAATAAAGAAGGAAAAATGAAGAACAGGGGGAAAAAACAAGAAATAAGACAAAAAATGACAAGAAATAAAGCAAGAGGAAAAAAAGGATAGAAGGAAAGAGAAAGAGTGAAGAAAGGAAAGAAGCAGAAAGAAAAGGAAAGGGAGAAAGAAAAAGGAGACAGGAGAAAGTATTAGAAGACAGTAAGGAAGGAAAATAAAGTGAAAGGAGGAAGAAAAGGTGGAAAGGTGGGAGAAAGTGGTAAAGCAAAATAGGAGAAAGGAAAGGAGGCAGGAAAGAGGGAATAAGGAAGGAAAAGAAGGAAGAAAGGCTAAGTTGAGAGAAAGAGCCAGCGCTCACACTCAAACCCCCCCTCCCCCCGCCTGTCCGGGTATTCGGGGAGGGGGAGTTCTCCCCCCCCACCCCGGAGGCTGGGGGGGGCCCCGCCCTGCCCCCACCCTCAAACTGTCCTCTCAGGGGCTTCCACAGGCCAGGCCCCGCCCCCCCGCCCCGCCTTTCGGCTTCACCGTCCCGCCCAGGACTCACCTCCTGGGGAGGGGTCCCAGCTCGCGGGCCGGCGCGGTCTGAGGTGGTCTCGAGCCAGCCTGCCCAGGCCCGCCCGGCGCCCCCACCTAGTCCCCTTCCGCTCCCCAGGGTCGCGCGCGCATTCCGCTCCCCAACCCCCATAGGAGAAAGAATCAATGAAAGCTCTCAACCTAGCCCCCACCCTCACCCCATGCCTCTTCACCTCCGACCCCCATCCCTTCAGTCTAGTCCCGAAGCCTCCACATTCATTATTGGCCAAGTTTGCTTTGCATGCCCCGCCCCATCCAATCCCATTGGACAAGGCCCAGGGAAAGGCGGTGATAACTAGCAATGGCGCGCGAAGTTGCTCTCCGCGCCACAATTGAATTCGCACTTTCGCCAAGGGTCCCGATACCGCGAGATCATGCAAATGAGCCATCACTTCCTAAGGGGCTGGGGGATAGGGAGCGGGATGCTTGTGCTACATGCAGAGACAAGGCTTTGAAACTACTTTGCAACGCCTTGGGCAACCAGGGAGCTGCAAATACTAAATAGTGGTACCCGCCCCCACAACAAGGGCTGTAGCTCTAAGTGCCTCCTGGTAAGTGGAGCTCCCGCCTTCTCTCTAAGGATGGTAGCTGGCCCCGAGAGCCCCCCAAAAAAGTAAGGTGGCAATGGAAGCTTGGCCAGGAAGACCGCTGGCACTAGAAGAACCCCCACCGCGGGTGGTGCTCGATGACCCCCCCTTGAAAGGCCATTGGCATTAGATACCCCCAGGGAGGGAGGTGGTGTTGGATGCCCCCTCAAGTAGCCTGGCACTGGATGCCCACCCACAGAAAGGGCCCAGGATGTCTCCCTAAGAATAAAGATAGCCCTCCAAATGAGTGACAGTACTGGGTGATCCAAGATAAAGTCAACCGGCGGCCCTTCCCGAGGGCCCTTAGGAAACACCGAAGGCCTTGGGGGGCTCCAAGAAAGGAAGCTGTATCCAGGAAGGGCGGGTGGCCAGTTCTGGTGGGGATGCCGGATGCTCAGCACTCCACGGTCCCGGTGTTCCCTAAGGAAGCTGTCTTCCCAAACAACTTCAGTACCACACGGGCCATCCCTAATGAGCTGAAAACTAGACTGGGGCACGGCCAATAATAGAAAGTCCTGCCTTTTCCCCTCCTGGCAAGTCCAGAGCAAGGCCCCTTATTCAAGTCCTTCCTTCCCCCATTTCCCAGGCTCTCCCGAGTATCCGCTCCTCGTTTTAATCCCGGCTTAATCACTGCCCTGGTTAAGACAACCATTGAAGAAAGTTGGTGAGTGGGCGGCAGAGGATGGCACCGGGGGGATGGCACCCATGCTGGCCCCGCGAATGCAGCCTTTGCCCGGCCGGGACTCGCTAAATGCGCGATGGCTAGGGGCTGAAGTAAGCCTCTCGGGTCCCTAGCTCTCTCTGATCTGCGGGCGCGGGAACTCCGGGAGGAATTCCCTGTTGCAAAGTTCCCGGCCCAGAAAAAACAAAAACGCATGTCCAGCCCAGGGAGTGGAGCTGTGACAGACAACTTACCTCCGCCCGCGGCGCTCCCAGCTGCTCTGCAATTTCCCGCGAAAGCCCGGGTTTGTAGCTTGGCGCTGAAAAACCCCAGCCCGGGCTAGCAGCTCCTGATTGGCCACCTCGTGGCGGGAATTAGAAAAGAGGGGTGAGGAGCCCCGCCTCCTCCGCCCCCCAGCCCCATCCGGGGCCCCTAGCCCCTCCCCGCCTGCACCCGAGAGCCTGGGAGGCGCCATCCAAGTCGGGGAGCTGGGAGCAGCGGGGCCACTGCAGCCGCAGCAGGTAGCTGCTGCAGCTGCTGCCCCTGCTGCTGCTGGGACCTGGCAAGTGAAGTAGGCACTGCCACCCGTACAGCCACCAGCAAAGGCACGGCTAGGACCAGGAGCCAGGCCAGCAAAGGCGAAACCGGACCTCCCGGTGTTTATGGCTCCTTGGCTTCTGCCCGGAACTCTGGACAGCCCTCCCATGCCCCATCACTTGGGGAGGGGTGGGCGGAAAACCATCCGGTCCTGTTTTGACACAAGCACCCCCCCCTTACACATTCCCAGGATGACCCGCTTCCTTCCTTCCACTCCCACACAAAGACCCCCGCGAAAAGAAAAGGGACCAGGGACAGGTGGTGCTTGTGGTTGTCACTTGCCGGAAGCTTTTAAACGGCTTGCCCAATTTACCCATTCCACAGCCTTCCCCACCCACCCTAAATTTCCTAGTTTATCCAAGCTTACTCTGCTGGCCCAACCCTGAGCCAGGCCAAGCCTGCAGGGGCCCGCCTTGCTCCCGGTGACCCCTACCTCCCCTCCCCCAGCTTGTAGTTTCCCGCCTGTGAAGGCTGGCTCATACTGTTCTTGCCCATGTAATGCCGGCGCCTACAGATCTCCTTATAGGACATCACAATTGGGGCTCAGGTCGTTCTTCCCGCCTTGAACTCTAGCAACACTGGTTCTGCACCAAACACGTGGCATATAACTGCCCCCCAGCCTCAGCCGGCAGACCCTCGGGCTTGTGGAGCCTGCTGGCGCCAGCCCACCAGATGGGCCCTTGCGCCATTCTCCATCGGGCCCGGCCCTTTTCCCGCCTCTGCTCCTGCTGCTCCTAGCACAGAATGCCCTGCCCCCTCCTTTCCCTTACCCCTTCTGCAAGCCCCAGATTAAGTCCTGCCGCCTCTGGGAAGTCTTGCCTGAACCGGACGAATTCTTGTTGGGAGTTCTTGGCCTCCCTACTGCCTGTCTGGCTCCTTTAGTGCCCAGTTTATCCCTGTGGGAAGGTCTTCTGGAACCCCAGGGGCCAGCCTCGGTCTACCCAGAGCTACCTGCCCAGTAACCCATGTGCTGAATTGAACTGAAATAATTCCTTGCTCCAGGAACCATCTACCCCAGGCCAGACCTTAGCCAGGAGAAGGGTTCCCTGCTGCTCCATCCACAAGCACACCAAGGTTGTCAGTCTGATTACTTCCAAAAAGAAGTGAACCTTTGGGAGGCAAGAAAGATTTCTTTGTCAGAAGTTCATGCCTCTCGTAGCAAACACACAGGATAGTGAAAAAAGTGGATTATCATTTGGGGGTACCTGACTACTTGTATTCACTGAAGTTCATACCTGAATCCTAGAACCAGACTCCTGGAGCTGGAAGGGTCTCAAAGGTCACCTTTGTCACCCTACTTGACATGAGGTCCAGCAAAGTGGTTTGCCCTGAGAAAGCACTTTAAAATACCTTATTCTATGAACCCCTTTCAGGATATCCCTGAGGGCTCTTACCCAACATCTACTAGGGACCTGCAGAGTGGTAAGGCTACTGATAGTTACCCTCCCACTCTCCAATGTCTGAGGTTGGGTAGAATCTACCAGAGTCAAGCCTGGGAGGGCACCCAAAAATGACTGGAAGGCCAACTTGAGTCAAAGGGGTACAGATAAAGCAGGGCCCTACCTCCCTAGGCAGCTCAGAAGGTTAGAGGTATAATTGTGGGTCCCCCTACTTCCTTCAGTCCCTCCTCTCAACAATCCAACAGAGAGGACTTATTACTGTTGTTCAGTCATCTCAGTTATATATGACTCTTCCCTACCCTACCTGGGGTTTTCTTGGCAGGGACACTGGAGTAGTTTGCCATTTCCTTTATTTTACAGATGAGGAACTTATGTGACTTATCCAGGGTCACACAGCTAGTAAGTATCTGAGGCCAGACAGATTTGAACTCAGGAGGATGAGTCTTCCTGACTTCAGGCCATTGCTTATCTTAGATGCCCTGAGAGGAATTACAGAGCAATGGAAAGAGGCAGAAATCTACCTGGTTCAAACCTGCCTCTATTGCTACCTGTGCAATCTTGGGCAAATCAGTTAGCTTCTTTGCACCTCAGTTTCCCCATCTGTAAAATGATGAGTATCACCTGCATGGCCTCTGAGGTCCCCTTTCTAGCTCCAAATCTGTGGTCTCTGACTGCTGAAATGGTCATCTTCTAAAACAGCACCTATCTCCCACAATTGTTGTCAGGATCCAATGAGATAATAAAGTATTCTATTTAAATGCTATATAAATCCTAGCTATAATTATTATCATCATCATTCCTCAAGTCAAAAATCTTCAAGTTGCTCCCTATTGCCTCTAGGATAACACATAAAATTCTCAGCTTCACATTCAAAGCCTTCTTCAATCTGGCTCTTACCAATGGTTACCATTTCATTTTGCACCCTCCACATACTCTTCATTCTAAGGACAGTGGTCTGCTGACTCCGCCTACCTATGTTCTCTCTCTCTCTCTCTCTCTCTCTCTCTCTCTCTCTCTCTCTCTCTCTCACACACACACACACACACACACACACACACACACACACACACACACACACACACACCATGTCTTTACACAATCATCCCCATGTCCTAGAAGCTTTACAGTTTTTTTTTCATTAAAAGCACACAGATTGGGTTCCCCCTCCTACACAAGACCTTTCTTCATTTGCCAACCCCTTTGCAGTACTCTCTCTCTGTCTCTCTTATTCCCTCCCTTTTCCTCTTCTTCTCCCTCTTAAAAGTAGTTTGTATATATTTTGTGTTAACTTATCAGAATAAATGTTGTATTTCCCCCAACCCTTCTAGTAAAATACAAGTCTTTTCAAATCAAGGATTGTTTTATTTTTACATTTGTACCTTGAGCACTTTGCACAGTTCCTGAAACATACTAGGTGATTAATGAATTGAATTCGTGGGGTGACTGAAGCTGGTTTTTCTAGTCTAGACATCCTTTGGGACATCTGTCTATTTGTCCCTGTGAGGAGTTACAGTAATTGATAACTCCAGATGACTGAGCTGCAGAAGTAAACTAGAGAAATGGAAGAAAATGGTAATAACACAACACACATGTCAGTAATTGACAAAGTGTTTTCCTCAAAACAACTCTAAGCAGGAGGTAGAATGAATGGTTCAGTGAAAAAGTTTGACTTCTGACAAATTACTTAATCTTTCTGGGCCTCAGTTTCCTCCTATGTAAATTTAAGGGTCAGGCCTGTAATGACCTCTAAGATCAAATATGATCTTATGAAAATAGGCAGTACAAGTACTGATTTCCCTGTGATTTTTATCCCATTTTGTGGATGAAGAAACTGAGGCAAGAGGAGTAAATACCCACATTCCCACAGCCAGTCTTCTGAACTCATCTCACGGTGAATTTTGGGCACCAAGAGAGATGATCACTGAAGGAACCCCAAGGAGCAGCCAGTCAACCAACCAGGATACAGAGAGCAAGAGAAAAACAGGAGAAAACCCACCACAGAATCACAGAAAATCAGAGTTAGAAAGGCTTTCAAAAGCTTTCTAGTCCAACCCATAGCTGAACAACAATTAGCTAAGGTTCCCCTGAGATCTCCAGTGAAGGGGGAGTAACTTACCTTCCAAGGACAACTCTGTTCAGAGGTTGTCCCTTATTATCATACCTATGTGGGGATTAAAATTGTCCATCCTACAATAAAAGAGACTGAGGCAGAGCTCTGAGCCAATGGCACTTTATTAAAGGGCCCACGATCGCCTCTAATGAAGCGGACCTCAGATCTTCCTTGTGATCTAGGTGCCCCTTCTTCAGGGACCTTGTATTTATAGAGTTTGATACCCAAATATGCAAAAGAGGCATGGCAAAATCCAGAATCCCATTGGCTGACATATGACACATGAACTAAAATAAGCGAAAATGATCTGTCAGCAGGGTCACAAATTGGGTGAAGCAGGGAATATCTCCACTGACCAGGTGGTCATAAGATGGTCACCTGCTCATGTTGGACAAAAGAGAGTGGTCCAGAGGTACAAAAATGTAATCGAGTCACCTCTGACACATTGGGCTTGGTCACCCTGATGAGGAAAAGCAAGGGTGGGAGGCCTCTAGTTACCTTCCTATGATTTAGCAAGCAAGTTTACAATCTGCAGTTCACGGTTCTGGGGCCAAATATACAGAGCTTATAATCACTGCCCCTATAGAATCATATCAAATTGATTGATACTTATAGGACTAGAGTAGGGGTCCTCAGTGAATCAACTTCTTGTCCAACCTGCTTCTTTATAACCAGCATCACACAAGGCTGGATTTGGACCCACATTCCCTGATGCCAGACCTGGTGCCCTTTCCACTCTCTGAGATAATGCTAAACATGAAACACTTTGGGTGCAAGATAGTGGAAATTGAAGGGGGGCAACGATGGGGAGTTTCAGGAGCTTCAAGAGCCAAGGCAAGAGTGAAAAGAAATAGGAAGGGAAATGGAAAGGTATTAGTAACAAACTTTGTCTGCTTTCCGATTTTGCCTTGAACCCTGATACCAGCAGCTCCCTCCTAGGTACCCCCTAAAATTATCCTACTGTAGGCACAAAGAGGGTTAGCTGATGACTCTTCTAATTAACCTGTTCTAAAAAGAAAGTTTGGATAATCAAAGAAGAAAATCTTTTTGGCAGTTGGGGGAAGAGAAGGAAGGCAATTGGAGTTAAGTGACTTGTCCAAGGCCACAAAGCTAGTTGTGTCAAGTGTCTGAGACTGGGTTTGAACTCAAGTCCTCCTGACTCCAGGGCTGGTGCTCTATTTGCTACACTCCTTAGCTGCCCCAAAGAAGCTAACTTTAAAACAATATATGTATATCTTCTATGGGACCTGGAGAAAAGGTGACAAGATATTCTGAAAATCAAACAGATAGTGAACAAGCAAACTTTAACCTTGTCCAACTTGCAAAGCATAGCCCCAGCAATTTTCTCTTGGTACCATAGATTCAAAATAATGTTCTATGGATCTTGATCCTGGTACCCTGATCGAGGTAGGGAATGAGGTTTGAGCACCTCAGGACCCTAAAGGGGAGAAAGGGAAGGAAATAAGCATTCATCTAGCACCTACCAGGTATTGTGCTAAGTGCTTTACAAATATTATCTGAACTGATCCTCACAACAGCCCTGTTGGAGTAAGCACTGTTATAATCCTCATAATACCCATTTTACAGATGAGGAAACCGAGGCAGAGGTTAATGATTTGCCCAAGGCCACACAAGTAGTAAGTGTCCAAGGCTGGATTTAAACTCTAGTCTTCCAAACTCCATGTACATCTCTCTAACCACTTAACCACCTTGTCACCTCCTTGTCCTAAAAGGTCTTTGAAAGCTTCCTCATAAAACAAAATTTCTGATGCTCTGCTACATTGATTTCTTCAAACCTTTTTTCATATGGTCTCACAATTTTCTCAGTTAGTAACTGGGGAGATGTTAAAGTAGAGCCCTACAGTGTGTGTATGTGTGTGTGTGTGTATGTGTATATAACATATACATATATACATATATACAGGGCTAACTGTACAGGATGGATGTATAGCCTCCTTTCTTTTTCCTTGGGGCTGTAGATGTTGGCCAGAGTACTGCCTTTGCTCTGGAGCACCAGATCTGTTTTGGGGTGGGGAAGGGGTCACTAACAGTCACCCTGCCCCCTTGCTTCCAACTTCGTAGAAGCCATCTTTTAGAATGGGATAGAATTAAGGTTGGAAGACTATGACATTTAGCAGGAGGATTAGAGTAAACATATAGTTGTTTACAAACTCCTCCAGCAAAAAATAATAATAAATTTAAAATTAAAAAAGAAAACTTCAGCAAAAAGAAATTAAAATTTAAAACAAACTCCTCCAGCAGTTTTTTTTTTTTAGGGGGAGTGGAAGGAACATAACTGCTTTTTAGTGTCCTTCAACAATAGGGGTAGCCTTCAACCTATCCCCCCAAACCTAGTATTAGAACAAGACCATGCTCATAATTAGAGCAGTCATTTGAATAAAAAGAGATTTCATGGAGTCTGTCTCATTATTAGCTTTGATTAGTTTTCCAATATTAAGTGCCTGGCCCAGCTATTGAAGGAAAATCTGGAAGCATCAATTTGGGCTATGGCAACACCATCCCTTTCTTCTTGCTTACCTAAAGCATAGGAGCAAGGAAAGGAAGGATCACCCCAGGCAAAATCAGGGTCTAGGGAGAAGAAAGAGAAAGGAAGGATTGTTCTGTCCTAAGTGGTGAAAGAGGCCAGAGCCTTGGCTACCGAGCTAACTTTAATTCTGTCTCTAAAAGGCCCACCAACTGCCAGGAGGAGGCCTCGGTGGTACAGCTTCGAACAAATTCACTTTTGCACAGGTGGTCATGAGCTCATACAAAGAACAAAGGGATCCAAGTTTGATCTTGGCTTGAATTTCTGACTTAACTCTTTACTCTCCTGAATCAATCTCATGCCTCTAAACCGTGCAATCTTGGTGCAGTAAGTTAATATTCACTCAGGGTCATCTAGGCGGCACAGGCCAGAGCTCCTGGCCTGAAGTCAGGAGTTTAAATCTGGCCTCAGATGCTATCTAGCTGTGTTCCCCTGGGCAAATCATTTAACTCTATTTGCCTTAGTTTCTTCATCTTTAAAATGAGCTAGAGTAGGAAACAGCCAAGTGATCCCTATCTTTGCCAAGAAAACCCCTTAAGGGGTCACAGAGAGTAACATTACTGAAAGGGGACACTACTGAATAATAACAAAAGGGTAAAGTCAGCAACTTCACACATTGGATTGTCAAACATCCATTTGAGCGCCATGGGCAATTGCCTGAGGGTAGGCTAGGCCCTAATGCAGCACATCAATGGCACAAATAAACAATAATGTTTAAAATGATGAAAGGTCACTTGAAAATGCTGTAGCAGTATGGCTCAATTTTCTAGGGATAAATCCATCAAATACATATTTTTAATTTTAAATATGGTAAGAGTATTTTGTCTTTTGAATGCATTCTAAATATTCCTAGTCCTTGTAAACTATGTCTTCAAACTAGGCTCTCTTATCAGATTTCCAATGTTCCAGTGTCTTTTGTTATGGAGATGAAAAATACTGATGTCACATATGTCTGTTGGGATAGCCTAGACAAAGAGTCGTGATGGAATTGGGAGTTGGGAGCAGATATATTCCTGCTCAGTAACTGGGGCCACTAATTTCAGGCCTAGTTTCTGTTCAATACTTAGGAAAATGGATAAGGAAAATGTCACGAAGTTATGGAGTTGGGGCAATCTCCCTTGGATTTAAAGAATGCTCAGGAAACACAGGTGACTGAAATTGGCTTAATCTCAGACTGAGTACATACAAAATTAACCCACCTAGGATAGGAAAGGAAGCAGCCAATTGGGCGAAATATATTTGCATCAAATTTCTCTGATAAAGATTTAGTATCCAAAATATATAAACAAACAATAAATATATGTAAGACCAATAGCCATTCCCAATAGATAAGTGATCAAAGGATATGAATAAACAATTCTCAGAAGAATTGCAAAGTATTCATAGCCACATAAAAGAATGCTCCTAATCACTAAAAATAGGGGAAATGCAAACCAAAACAACTCCTACGTTTCACCTCACACCCTACAAATTGACAAAGATGACAAAAGATAGCAATAGACAATGTTGGAGTGGTTGTGGGAAAATAACCATACTAATATAGTACATTGTTGCTGGGATTATGAAGTAGTACAACCATTTTGGAAAGAAAATTGGATTTATGCAAATAAAGTGGCTAAAATGTTGATGCCCTCTAAAACAAAGACTCCATTTCTGGGTTTATACCCCAAAGAAGACATTAATGAGAAGAAAGTCCCCATATATACCAAAATATTTATAGCAGTACTCTTTGTGATAGCAAAGAACTAGAAACAAAGTAAATGCCTATAATTTGGGGACTGGCTAAAGAAATTGTGCTATATGAACATAATTAAATATTATTGTGCTGTAAGAAATGATGAATACAGAGAAGTATAGAAAGATCTACATGAACTGATTGATACAGAGTAAAGTAAGCAGAGTCAAGAAAACAATACAATATAATGACTATTACAATGTAAATGGAAAGGCAACCAAAAATAAAAATTAATATAACAAGATATATCTTATTCTATATCTTCTATATTTTATTATACATATAATGTATGAAATAATATAAAGATCAAGCCGCAGTAGAATAAGGTGAGATGTGCAGACACCCCTCACCTACTTCTTTGTGGAGGTGGGAGGTCCACAGGTATTAAACATTGTACATGTTTTCAGGCTTTTTCAAATGCATTGATACATTGGGCTGATTTTTTTCTCTTCCTTTACTTTTTTTTTCTTTTTTGTGACTTTAAAAAATGCTATTTGTGGATGGAGGGAGATAGAGTCAGTCTTTTACAGCATGACACCTATGGAAATGTTTTGCATAACTACACATGTATATCCTATATTGAATTGCTTGTCTTCTCAGTGGCAGTGAGTGAGGAGGGAAGAAGGGAGAGAATCTGGAACTCAGAGTTTTAAAAACAAATGTTAAAAACTTGTTTCTACATGCAACCATTGTAAATAAGATATACAGGCAATGCAGTATAGAAATCCATCTTACCTTACAAAGAAAGTAAGGGGAAAGGAAATAAGGGGGGGAAGAGAGGGTTAGAAAAGAGGGAAGACTGGAGGAAAGGGTAATCAGTATGCATGCTCTCTTGGGAGAGATGGGGAGATAATTTGGAACTCAAAATTTTATGGAAATGAATGTTGAAAACTAAAATAAATAAATTTTTTAAAATACCATTTGTCATATGGGATGACTCAACAAACATTCATTAAGTGCCCCTTGTGGGTCAAGCACTATGTCAGGGGTAAGTAAAATTCCCTGAGCACAAATAACAAGCCAATAACAAAAAAACAAAAACAAAACAAAACAAAAAAAAAAAACAATGGGCAACCCAACTCCAAAACCCCTTTTTGAGATGTCAAGAAGTTTTTTTCCAGTTAGTGCCAAGTATTTTCAAAGAAAATGTCCAAGCTCAAATTGTCTTTTTTTTTTTTTTTTTGAGGGTAATTGGGGTTAAGTAACTTGCCCAAGGTCACACGGCTAGGTTTTTTTTGTTTGTTTGTTTGTGTGTGCTAAGTGTCTGAGGCCGGATCTGAACTCAGGTCCTTCTGACTCCAGGGCCAGTGCTCTACTCACTGTGCCACCTAGCCACCCCCTCAAATTGTCTTTTATTAAGTACCAAAACCCTAGTGAGATCTAAGGAAGTAAAACAACCTACATGCCAAGTGTTAACTAAAATTTGTTTTTTAAAAAAAATCTTTCTGACATATTTTATTAATGTACAAATATCTTGCTCAGAAAGATCTCTGACTAGCAGAGAGTTCCTTCTGCTAATAAGAAAATCACCACCTCTGACCTAAGCAATTTCCTACTTATGTATTATAGTAGTAGTGAAATGATGAAATTCCATAGCAACATTAAACAAAATGACATCATTTTCATGTATTTGTTTTTTTGTAGTTTTTTTAGAATTAATTTATTATTTTATTAGAACTTTTTCATCTTTGACATTTGCTACATTCTTCCTGTCTAAAAAACAACAAACAAAAAAACCTGAAAACCCAACCCCTTTATGAAGGATAATTATTGCAATAGGTCTAATACAATTTTTATAGTATTTAATATTTTTCCAATTACATGTAAAGATAGTTTTCAAAATTCATTTTTTATAAGATTTTGAGTTCCAAATTTTTCTTCCTCCCCAAGATGGCAAGCAATCTGATATAGGTTATACAACTACAATCATGTTAAACTTATTTCCATATTAGTCATGTTGTGAAAGAAGAAACAGAACAAAAGGAAAAAACCATGGAAAAAAAGTGAAAATAGTACCCTTCAATTTGCATTCAGACTCCATAGTTCTTTCTCTAGATGTGGATAGCATTTTTCATCATGAGTCTTTTGGAATTGTCTTGGATCATTTTGCTGTTGAGAAGAGCTGATCATTACACAATGCTGCTGTTGCTGTGTACAACATTTTCCTGGTTCCGCTCACTTCATTCAGCATCAGTTCAAGTAAGTCTTTCCAGGGTTTTCTGAAATCTGCCTGCTCATCATTTCTTATAAAACAATAGTATTCCCTTACATTCATATGCCACAACTTGTTAAGCCATTCCCCAGTTGATTGATATCTCCTCAATTTCCATTTCTTTGTCACAACAAAAAAAGCTGCCAAAAGTATTTTTGTAGTGTGTGTCCTTTTCCTTTTGTTTTATGACATCTTTGTGATACAGACCTAATAGGGAACCTAATACAAATTGCTAAAAGGCCATTAGTATCAACTATAATAAAAAAATTCATGGAATGCTAGAATAGAAAAGCATCTGAGAGATATTGATTTCATTTCCTTTCTTGTTTTCTGATCTTAATTTTTTCCCTTCATTTTTCCTTCCTTCCATTCTTCCTTATCCTTCCTTTCTCCTTCTTGCTTTTTCTTTTCTCCTCTTTTTGAACCAGAACTGTGATTTCTTTAATATAGTATATTTTTCAGTGTGAAAATTCCCACCTCAGCATCTTCTTTGAGACTTATCATCTTAGAGAGTTATCTGAGGGTACTGAGAGGTTAAGTGATTTGCCTAGGGTCACACAGTCAATATGAATCAGAATGGGAGTTCCTGATTGGGAGGCCAGCTTTCTATGCCTATGCTATGCTACCTCAGAAACAGTTTGTATAGAAACTAAAATAGAAGAGCTATTCTATTTCAGAAAATATGCTAGCAATTCTTTTTAAAATAAACCTGACTGGTATAGACTTCCCTTTCTCTCCATCCCCTGTCTCTCCATCTCCCTTATAACAAAGGTATATTTTTATTTTTTTAGGAAAAAGAGGAAGAGGAAAAAAAATCAGTAAAACTGATCAACATATAGAAGAGACTTAATCTTATGTGCAATGCTCCATATGCATGGACCCTAACTTCTTTAAAGGAGTGGGAGAGGGTAATGTCTTCTCATATCTCTTCTTTGGAGCCAATTTCTGTCTGTTATTTAGCAAAATTCACTTTTGATTATTTTTTGTAGTTATTCTTTCCATTTATAATATTGTAGTCACTGTGTATATTGTTTTCCTGGCTCTTCTTGCTTCACTTTGCATCAGTTCATGTAAGTTCTTTCATGATTCTCAGTATTCATTATGTTCATCATTTCCTATAGCACAGAAATACTACATTACATTCTTATACAATTTCTTTAGTCATTTTTCAATCAATTGACATTGACTTGGTTTCTTGTCTAGTTGTTGCTCAGTCATGGCCAACTTTTCATGACCCCATTTGGGGTTTTCTTCAAAGAGATACTGGAGTGGTTTGCCATTTCCTTTTCCAGCTCGTTTTACAGATGAGGAAACTGAGGCAAACAGGGTTACATGACTTGCCCAGGGTCACCCAGCTATTAAGTGTCTGAGGAAGGATTTGAACTCAGAAAGATGAATCTTCCTAATTTCAAGCCCCATACCCTATCTCCTGGGCCACCCAGCTGCTTTTTTTCTAGTTCTTTACTACCACAAAAAGTGCTACTATGGCTATTTGGTATATAGAGAGTCTTTTTTAAAATTTTATTTTTACCAATGACCTCCTTAGCAGTGAAATCTCTAGGTCAATGGGTTTGGACATTTTAGTCACTTTATTTGCATAATTCTAAATTGCTTTCCACAATCCAGGTACTAATTCATAGTTCCACTAACAGGCATTAGTATGCCTGTCTTTCCCCAACCCTTTCAACAGTAACTGTCCCTTGTTTATCATCCTTGGAAATCTGCTGGGTGTGAAGTGAAATCTCAGCGATATCTTCATTTTTATTTCTCTTATTATTTGTGACTTGGAGCCTTCTTTCATATGGTTGTTAATAGTTTCAATTCATCTACTGAGAACTTTCTTCACATCCTTTGTATATTTCTCTATTGGGGGATAGCTATTGATGAAAATATTTCTATTAATTATCAGCATATCTGGGACAGTCAATCTTTATCAGAGATATTTGCTGAAAAGATTTTTTTCTCAGTCTACCACTTCCCTTCTCATCATAGATTTGTTCATTTTGTTTGTCCAAAAGCTTTTCAATTTCATGTAATCAAAAAGTATTTATCTTTTGTAATGCCTTTATCTCTTTTTGTTTTTAAGAATTTATCTCCTACCCATAGTTACACATTAGCATTTCTCTTTTGAAAAAATATACTTTATTTAATATTCTTTAAAAAAACTCTTTTGAGTTCCCAATTCTCTTCCTTCTTGCAGCCTCTCCCCGAGCCACTGAGAAGTAATGTGATAATATCAATTATACAGGGGAAGTCATACAAAATATATTTCCATATTAACTATGTTGCAAAAAAAAGAGAAAAAACTATGCTTTATTCTACTCTCAGAGTTCATCGGTTCTCTCTCTCTAGATATGGATAGCATTTTTCACATGAATTCTTTGGAATTGTTTTGGACCATTGTCTTGATCAGAGTAGCTAAATCTTTCACAGTTGACCCTCATTACCATATTGCTGTCACAACACAATGTTCTTCTGGTATAGAGCACTGGTCCTGGAGTCAGGAGGACCTGAGTTCAAATACAGCCTTAGACACAACACAAAAACTAGCCGTGTGACCTTGGACAAGTCACTTAACCCCAAATGCCCTCCCCCCCCCAAAAAAGAAAAGATTGACAATGTTCTTCTAGTTCTGCTCACTTCACTTTGCAATAGTTCATATAAATCTTCCCAGGTTTTTCTGAAATCACCCCCCTCATCATTTCTTATAACACAATAATATTCCGTCACATCATATACCACAGCTTGTTCAGTCATTCCTCAAATGATGAGCATCCTCTCAATTTTCAATTCTTTGCCACCACAAAGAGAGCCACTATAAATATTTTTGTAGTATAGGTCTTTTTCTTTTTCCTTGATCTCTTTTGGGATATAGACCTTGTAGTGGTATTACTGGGTTAAAAGATATGCAGAGTTTTATAGGTCTTTGGGTATAGCTCCAAATTGTTCTCCAAAATAGCTGAACTAGTTCACAATTCCACCAAGAGTACATTAATATATGTATTTTTCCACATCTCCTCCTGTATTTGTCATTTTCCTTTTCTGTCATGTTAGTCAATCTGATAAGTGTGAGGTGGTACCTTAGTTTTCATGGACCCTCATAGGCTTTTTTGACTTGCTAAAGGGAATAATAATTTTTTAAAAAGCAGTTCAGCAAAACCAAGCAGCACATCAAAATAATCTATTATTATATGCACCATGTTCCACAACCCTGCTCTACTCTCCCCATCTCCATAAAAAAAGAAGAGGGTGGCTAGGTGGCACAGTGAATAGAGCACTGGCCCTGGAGTCAGGAAGACCTGAATTCAAATCTGACCTCAGACACTTAACTCTTACTAGTCATGTGACCTTGGGCAAGTTATTAACCCCAATTGCCCTGCCTTCTCCCCTCCCCCCAAAAAAGAAAGAAGATACATTTTCTTTCCTTTTTAAATTTCATTTAATTTTTAATGAATAAAAATCCACCTTCACAACCCCTTCCTCCTAAATGAAAATAAAGAAAACCAAAACTCAAAAGTATATTTTCATATCATTTCTGATCATGATCAAGTTTGTTCATTATAATTATGAGGTATTTAATTTGGTATCGGTATCTAATTTACATCAACATTATGTCTATTCTTTTCTTGGTTCTGCTCACTTTGAATCAGTTCATATAAGTCTCCTCATGCTTCTCTGTGTTCATCATCATCTTTTACAACACAATAATATTCAATTAATCTATGTGTCACAGCTTGTTTAGCCATCCCCCCAAATGATGGCTATTTAGTTTGTTTCAAGTTCTATACTACTATAGAAGGGTGTGTATGTGTTTGTTTTTATGTATATTTATACATATTTATGATACATAGAAAGGTCCCATATACCATACATATATATATACTATATAATAAATAGTATATGCTAAATATATTATGTATTATCTGTCTATCTAGTTAGCTAGCTAGCTAGCTATTTATCTATCTGTCTATCTAGTTAGCTAGCTAGCTAGCTAGCTATTTATCTATCTATAATATATGGGACCTTCCTATGTATCTTTGCAGTATAAGCTTAGCATTGGGATCTCTGAATCAAAGGATAGGAAACCCTGCCCTCAGTTCAACCCCAGTGGACTCTGGCTGCCTGAGGCATTCGGTATGTCTCCAAAATTGCACACCTTTGCAAATGTGTCCCCTGTGCCTATAGTTATCTCCCACCAATTATCAATAATCCTTAGCTTCTTTCAAGGTTCAAGTGATGGTAGCTTCTTCTATAAAGCCCTTCCAAATCTTCCTACACTGACTCTACCAAGTGCTCAAATGGATCTATGTTCACACGGATTTGAGTGTTTGCTTCCCTCTCCCCCCAGTGCTGTTGCTAGCTAATATATTCTATACACCAGGCACTATGCTAAGTATTTCACAATGATAACATTTGATTCTCACAATAACCCTGGAAGGTTTTGTTGTTGTTCAGTTGTTTCTAACTCTTTGTGACCCCATTTGAGGTTTTCTTGGCAGAGATACTGAAGTGGTTTGCCATTTCTTTCTCCAGCTCATTTTACAGATGAGGAAACTGAGGTAAACATGGTTAAGTGACTTGCCCAAGGTCACCCAGCTAGTAAGTGTCTGAGGCCAGATTTGAACTCAAGAAGATGAGCCTTCCTGATTCCAGACCTGGCATCTATCCACTGCATCATCTAGCTGCCCCACTCTGGGAAGCTAGGGAGGTGCTATTATTATCCTCTTTCTTCAAATGAATCCTATCTCTACCTGCTGATGCTATGGGACTCCTGTCCAAGTCAAGGACCAAGACCAAAAACAGTTATAATATTAGTTAATATTTTTTATTACAGAGCAGAAGATTTAGTACTCCAGGTTTCTGTTAGGCTGGTCCTCAGAGGGCAGACCCTATCTGCTGCTGAGACCATACTCCAACTTCTTCTAGCACACCAGAACTTGACGAAGTGAGTACTCTGTTGGCCTTCAGGAACCCAAAGTCACTTTCACACCATGCTGAGTGGGACTCTGTAAGATGGAAATATGACAAGAATAAGGGAGAGTCAGTGGACAACCATTGATATACCTTCACAATGTCCAGAGAGAAGGCAGAAGACTGCTAGCACTTAGGGTGGAGGGAGCCCTTGTGGTGAAACTATAAGATATAAAGAAAGGCTGTACAGGATGGGCAGACACATATGGGTTGGGGACCCACATTTTTCGATGGAGGGAATACAATAAGATCACAGATCACTTGGAATAATGGAGATGAAAATGGGGAGATTGGTTTTGGCATCTCAATTGAGCTTTGGAATAGAGATTATAAGACACTGAGGGGAATGCTTTTCAGGCAGGGGAGACCCCGTAGGCAAAGAGAGAGAAGGGGGATGTAATATGTTCGAAACAGCAAGAAGGCAAGATTGACTGGATTGTAGAATACATGAAAGGGAATAATAAGGCTAGAAAAGGAGTCTGGAATCAGTTTGCAAAGGGTTCTGAAAACCAGAGGAGTTTGTATCTATTTACTCACCTCATTGTCTCCTATGCCTAGAATAACTCCCTTCACTTTGCACAATTCCAACCCATCAAGACCAACTCAAATGGTACCCCACAGTCTCTCAAAACAGTCAAGGCCTTCCCTCTCAGACCATGTATACCCTTTTTTGCCCCTTGGGAATGCACTTGTCATAGAAATTATGGATTAGTTATCTGAGTTTGTGTCCTATTCCCCTGTGAAAATCAAGTTCTATCACATCTTTTTAAACTCTGTATTTCTAGTGCCTACCTAGCAAGATAGGCTTCATGGAAAAAGGCACACATTTTTGGACATAGCCAATGAGAGAATCTGTTGGTGTTTGACTATATATGATTGTTTCAAGGATTTCGTTTTCTCCACCACCACCACCACTACCATCCCCCCATGGGGGAAAAGGGAGGGAGGTAGGGGGTGGAAAGGCAGGATAAAAGGCTGGGTAGGGATATGGTTGCCAAAAAAAAGAAAATAAAAGTCATGGAAAATTTTTAAAAATATACATAGAGGAAAGAGAAGAAAGTCGAGAAACAGTTCTAGACAGTCAGGCTAGCTTTGAAAGTTGCATGTTGAATTTGTGATATACTTTAAAAAGAAAGAAGCTCTACATGAGATTTCCAGTTTCCAGTGTTTCTCTTTTTATGTTCTACTGTGTATGTAAAGAACTCACTTAAAGTCCAAAATTTCAAATAATTTTTTAAAAAGTAAACTGACTTTTCTCTTAAAAAAACAAACAAACAAAAAGTTGTGCATGCACTACTAGGCAATTAATAGATGCAAATTGCTACACAGGGAGTCACAAGACCTAGATTCCAGTCCAAACTTTGTCATTTACCAGCTATGTGTTGTTAGATGGTGCAGTAGAGAGAGGACTGGACCTGAAGTCAGAAGATTCATCTTCTTGAGTTCAAATCTGGCTTCAGGTGCTTACTAGTTCTATGATCCTAGGCAAGCCACTTAACCTTGTTTGCCTAAATTTCCTCGTATGTAAAATGAGCTGGAGAAGGAAATGGCAAACCACTCCAGTATCTCTTGCCAAGAAAACCACAAATGGGGTCAAGAGGAGTCGGACACAATTTAAATGACTGAACAACAAAAAATATGGTACCTTCTGGGCCTAACGTTAATTCTACACTTCCATGAATCAATGAATGAATGGACAAACAAGTCCATTGCCAGGCAGTTACAAAATATGCAAAGCTACAGAAGGAAGTCAGTGCCTTCTGGAGTCACCTGGGCCATGATGACATCACAAACAAATGACCTCAGTCCAAACACACATTTCCCTGGGAAACTTCATCCCTTAGGAGGCCCTGTTCTTGTGGCAAAGTTCAACCAGATGGTGCTTCCCAAAGATGATGATGGGTGGATGGCCAGCTCCCACTTGAAAGACCATTTGCTTCTCACCTTGACCATCAGCCTGATTAGCACCCACTGCTGCTATTACCTCAAGGGGAATGAAGAGATCAGAGCAGCTCAGGTCTGCAGCTAAGACATTTTCTGCAACAAACAGACAGAATATATCTATTAAGCCAAGATCTCTACTGTGGAGGGTAAGGATGGGGTTTGCAAGCAGGTCATTCCCATCAGAGATAAGTAGCCTGGACCTTGGGCACTAAGTTCCCAAGGTCCATAGGAAAATCAATCCATCAGTCAATTGATGCAGGTTTTCTAAGACTCTACCATATGCAAAGCCTTTCAAAGCTAGTCACTGCAGGGAATTACAAAGTGAAGGTACTATACTTGCAGTGGAATTGGGAACAGGGCTGAGTTCCTTTATATAAGCATTCATTAAGCAGTTACTGTATAAAGAGAACCTATGCTAGTCTATGCAAAATCAGAGACATCCTAGACCATGCTTTCCCAAAGCTAACATTCAAATAAATAGGGAAGGTCTTAGATATAAGGGAGGGGGGAAAGTTTAGAAGAAAAGTCCAAGCAAAGTTCTTTGAGAAAAATGAAGATGGGGAGAACACTCTGAGTTAAGACATAAGGAGGTAGATAGGCTCAGGGAAGGATTCATGGAAGAGGTGGCACTTGAGTAAGAATTTGAATAAAGGAAAGATTCAAGAGATGGAGGGGTTGTCATTCTTGGCATGAGGGATAGCAAAGATAAGTCGGCTGGTGATAACAGCAGGGAGTGGAAGATGGTTCAGTCTGGCTGCAACGTGGAATTCATAAGAAGAAATAGTATGAGACAAAGCTTGACAGGTAAATTGGGGGCCTTGACAGAACCCCAGTTATTATTGCCCTCCTCCCTGGAAAGCAGGTAGTATTATTATTATTGTCATATTACAGATGAGGAAACTGAGGCAGGCAAAGGTTGTGACTTGCCCACAGTCACATAGCTAGTGTCTGAGGCCAAATTTGAATTCAGATCTTCATGACCCCAGATCCAGTGCTCCATTCAATGCACCAACCAACCGCTATGGTATTTAATCTCATAGTCTCATTGATATGGGCACTCACTCTCCCAGTGGAACCCATTCATCCATCCCTTCTCAGGCCAGTGCCATGCTATTCTTATCCTTGTCATCCTGTCACCTTACTTCCCAGGCTCCCTTCTGCCCTAGCCCACAAGATGAGTGGCCACCTGTTTTACTTCCTGGAAGCCTTCCATACAGACAGACAGTGTATCTTCCTGGTACAAAGAACTTCTGGTTTCCACCAAGTAAATATATTAAAGGTCACTACTTTACAGGACTCAGGGAAAGATTTTTTCCAAAAGATGTTAGCAAAGGGTGGGAGTAGGGAAGGCAGGGTAAAGTCTCAATAAAGACCTTAGTACACAATTCACATCTTTAAATAACAATAATTTTTTAAAAAGATAAGAGATTTATCAGCCATATAGCAGGCTGCAGAACCAGAGGAAAAATGGTTCAGCAAGTATTGAACCAGATCTGAGTTGACACACAAAACAAATGACCTCATCTCTCAGGTTCTCTGTTGCTTCTTGGCTGTGAGAGACACAGGAACTCCTGTGAGTTGCTGAGTGGGAGAAGGGGCATAGGCAGCATGTTGCATTTCCCCCCCCCCTCCCCGCCACCACGTGCCTCCTTTCCCTTTGTGTTTTCTCTTTCCCGGTATAAGGTGAATACATATTCTGGGATGGGAGTACCCAAACAATCATAGGAGTATGGGATGTCCTGAGGTCCTATTAGAATTCCCATCAGTGGTGGAGGTTCAGGACACCCCAAACTCACATGGCCAAGTGCTTGCAGCATTGGCAGACTGGATCCCCTGAAAGTCAACTGACTTTCACTCCCTTTAGGGTTCTAGGGATAACCCTGAGGGGTTCGAACTTCTAATATTGTAGTTCCTGAGATAATGGGTCTTCTCCCCATTATCAACCAACCAGTTGGCTCCATTAGCTTTTAGGAAGCTGATTTACTAAGCAAGTATGGTACAAATAGTTGGCATAAAACATTCCCCCCAAACCAGGGCACAATCTCCCTTTGAACACACAGGCACATGGGTGGGAAACACGTGTTGCAAAGCAGTCCCTCAGTCTCTGATTCTGTGAAGTCCTTTTCTCCATTTATACCATCTTTAGGAGGTTTCCCTTAAGTGTAGCTCTCTGCTGGATTTCAGGGATCCGTGCCCAGCACTTCTCTTCATCACTGTCCCAGAAGTCACTGCCATCCTCCAGTGAATGCCTTTTCACAGCGGTCGGCAGGTGCTTCCTCCATATCAGCCTGTAACCCTCTGTAAGCCCCTCCCTCCCCCTTCTGCTCAGGCGCCTGGTGAGGGGAAGACACCAGCTGTTGCCAGTGGGTCTTTGGATAAGACCTCCTGCCTTCTCATGGTCATCTAGGCCCTCCATTTCAGAATATTCATTCATTTAACAGCAAGGGGAAAAAAAAAAGCAAACACAATGGAAAAAGAGGCACCATGTGCTCTGGACACATGGCAGATGGGGGTGGGGGGGTTGGGTTTGCTGCTGCTCCTCCCCCACCCAGCAGCTCACAGCAGTCTTTGTGTCACTCATCACCCGGAAGGAAAAGAGAGCCTGGAGAGATCAGCAGGTGGTCCCTTTTGTAGACAAACTCTCTGGTTCTGCAGCCAATTATAAGACCCTTCATCATTGCCCAGTGCCAACCCCTCAGTCATGCATGGATGGAAACAGACTTCCAAAGTTCTACATGTGGGATGGATGCCAGGCAGGGAATAATATCTTTGCATTATCTTCATAACCCACCAGGGAAACAAGCCCAAATGTGCTCTGAGGACTTAGCTCTCTTTGACCAGTCCATCCCTTTCCATGTTGCAAGTACTTCATAAATCCTAAGGCTAATCTTATTGCCATCATCCCAATTCTGCAATCTTATGGTATTATGAAAATGGGGCCAAGGTAGACAAAGAGGAG
This sequence comes from Gymnobelideus leadbeateri, assembly GCA_011680675.1. Taxonomy (NCBI): domain Eukaryota; kingdom Metazoa; phylum Chordata; class Mammalia; order Diprotodontia; family Petauridae; genus Gymnobelideus; species Gymnobelideus leadbeateri. The sequence continues at coordinate 326,460 of WOXC01006922.1, read as the reverse complement.
TGAAGAGTTCTGTTCCCCAATAAGAGATGGTACCTCATTTTATATTGCTCTGAAAGTCTATAATCTCGAAACTTGATCCCTGCTCTCAGTCCTCAAAGGGAGTCTGAGGAAGAGGTAGAGGGTGAGTAACACAGTGCCTGTTGAATTAGGCACTTAATAAAGGTTTGTTTATTGGTTGATTGATTGATTGCTGAAGGTTGCATAGGAAAATCTCATTTGTCACAGTCTTATGACCTCTGACAATAAGGGTCCGATGAGTCTCCCATCCAGGTTCACCTGAGGGAATTGGAAAGGGCTCTTAAGATGTTAGCAAAAATATAACTGTCACTGACGTTGTAATATATAGGGTTCTCTGCACCAAATACCTTAGGGAGACAGAGGAAAATCTAAGGAACAAGACTTCCCCTACAATTAAGCATCTTTTGGGTAGGATTCAAGAAGCACTGTAGAATGCTATATACTTGCTAATAAAGGGCCACCTGTGGTTTTCTTTGGCCTGCAGTAAGGCTGCCATTCATTGCTTCTATGGATTTTTTTAGGTTTTTTTCTCTTAGTTTCCATACTGGTAATTTTCATCATTATTTCTTTCCTTCCCTTTTTTTAACTTCTTAATTCTTAATTAATTTGTGATCTTTAACATCTGAGATTTTAAAAAATCTTTCCTCAACCTCTGCTTTTGTTTCATCTTGGGATTTTCTTTTCATCACCAGTTAGTGCTGACTTTCTTTGAATGAGGATTATGACACTTATCAGAGCACGTAGTAGGACTTCTTTTTCTACTTCTGCTGTTTCTGGTACTTTAAATCTAATTGAGTTGATTTGCAGTATTTTAAAAATTATTCTATTTTGCCCATTTTTAATTTTGATTTCTCTGTGTGTGTGTGTAGTTTGTGTAACCCTTTTTCTTAGGGAGGGGGAAGGGAAAAGGAAGATTTCTATAGCCTACTATTTATTTATTTATATAGCCTACTATTGTCTCATTTGATCCTCACATCAACCCTTCTTGGCAGGTGCTATTTTCCCCATTTTATATTTGAGTAAAACTGAAGCAAACAGAGGTTAAGTGATTTGCCCAGGGTCACACAGCAGTCTGAGGCTGGATTAGAACACATATCTTTCTGACTCCTGGCCCAGGGCTCTATCTGCTCTGCCATTGGCTGCCTCTTTGGATCACAAAAGCATAGATTTAGGACTAGAAGGATCTTAGAGAACATCTAGTCCAAATGCCTCATGAGAAAACTGAGGCCCAGAGAAGTTAAGTGACTTGTGAAAAGTCACAAAGATACTAAGTGTCAGATATGCAATGCAGATATTCGGAGTTCTCTCCCTCCAAATGCAGTGTGCTTTCCATCACCCCACACTCTCTCTTTGGGCTTCTATGGGAGGTTGCAATGAGGGAATTTGGGGACAGCTTGGGGATATGTGAGGAGCTTCTACACATCTTGGCATAGAAGTGGCCTTGGGTTCTTGAACAGCAGCAGAGTGCAAGTTCTACTAGGTTCTACCATTCTGAAAAGGTTCCAGATAAAGTTCTAGTAACAAATTATGTTGACTTCCTAGGCATCAGTCTAGTTAAGCCCAGAGAAGCTCATCTTCCATAGGCATAGCCTCACCCATAGGTGATGAATTCTTTAACTATGGTAGCCCCAGCAAACAAAAAAATACACACTGGACCTCTACCCTATGTGTCCTCTTGCCCCTTCAAAGTGATAATGTCAGAGTGTTGGAAAAGGGGTCAGAAAGGATCAGACAGTTTTTATACCAGTCATAAGTATTAACTTCACTGTTCACACCCTAAATGTGAAATTCTCATACAGCAACCAACAAGTATGTGTGAACACACACACACACACACACACACACACACACACACACACACACACACACACACACACATACAAACACACACTAAGTATTTTCTTTCTTCCTAGAGAGGTAGGAGGTTCTGGACATGGCAAACACCAAATAACAACATTAAAAAATGAAGTTAGTCTTTAGTCTAAGAGGGAGATGGCCAAATGACCATCCTTTTATTAAAATGCTGGCATTATTAATAAAATAATTCAATTATCCGGAAATTATGTCTCTGAAATCTTTATAAACCTCACAGTTAATGTCCATCAGATGTCTTAAGTTCTTCAAGGCCCACATACAAAGGAGGTCAAAACCAAAGGAACATAAAACAAAATCTTAATAACACATTTTTGTGGTGGCAAATATGCATGCTATTTGAGGAATGTTTAAACAAATTGTGATACCTGAGTGAAATGGAATATTACTGTGCCACAAGGTGAAGGAAACAAAGTAATGGCAGCTCACAATTTTTTGTAGCACTTAAAGATTTTAGCAATATCATCTCATTTAATCCTCACAGCAATTGAGTTACTAAGCAGTTCATACTAAGGTATGACCATGGTAGGGGGCGGGGTTAAAGTGTTGTAGCAGCAAGCACCCCAGCATCCCCAGGGTGGCTGCCAACACAGGTTCTGAGATCTGCTTTTGTAAAGGAAAGCAACTCAAAATCAGCTAACAAGCTCACTTTAATCAATCAAACATATATTACCTAGTTCAGGGGGAAAAGGTCAGCACCCTGAACTTCAAAGTATACAGACAGATCAGACAGGCTTCCAAACAGTCCAACCATTATCAATACCAAATCACAGTTACCAGAGAGGGAATCATCAACATCTGGGTTTTCAAAGGGGGGGGTGGGTAGCTCTTAAAGTCTCATCTGGTAAAATCACACAACACTTCTCAAAGTGAGCCCCAAAGCAAAACCTCACATCAGGAATTATATAGCCTTCTCCTGGGTCAGAGAATGTAACCACCCTCTTGACCCACTGCCCAATCATACAGCATCAAGGTGTGGGCATTCCTGAAAACCAAGCCTCCTACCACAGGCTCCATGTGACCACATTCAGCCTATTAGGGGGCAGAGTATATTTTCAAATTAAAGAAGGTTCTCAGAGTCACTTAAGCCAATCAAAGGGCCTTAAGCCAATCAAAGAGCCTAGGGGAAGGGAAGATCTTCAAATCTACATTTCCATTACAAGTGTAAACCAGGAAAATTCACACCTTGAAGGAAGGCGGGGCTTCAGGGTTCAGGGACATATAAAAGTTCTGGGATAAGGCAAGCTCAGAGATTCCCTGTGTGGACTGCAATCAGACAAAAAGGCAGAACTCTGAGGCTGAAAAAACAAAGCAGCATGGACTCTTGCTCCAAGCTCATTCAAGACCTCCAGAAAGAGCTCATCTGCTCCATTTGCATGGAGTTCTTCACAAACCCAGTGTCCGTTGAGTGTGGCCATAGTTTTTGCCATGATTGCCTCCTCAGAAGCTGGCAGGAAGTCTCTCCTCCTTTCTTCTGTCCAGAGTGCAGGAATGTCATCAGGATGAGGGATTTCAAAGTCAACTTTCAACTTGGAAAACTAGCAGCCATTGCCAAAAAAGGTCATTATTCTATGTTCTTTGAAGGACAAAGCAAGTGTAAGGTACATCAGAAAGTGGAGAAGCTTTTCTGTGAGGATGATCAGCGCCCAATCTGTGTGTCCTGTTCTCAATCCCAGGAGCATGAAGGTCACATACTCCATTGCCTAGATGAGGCTGCTGAGGACTTCAAGGAGAGGCTCCAAACAACTGTGAGTGATTTGTGGAAGAAAACTGAGAAAGTTGTTCAGAAAATGGCCAGTGAAAAGATTAAATTTGCCTTGCTGGAGAAGGAAATAGACATTCAAAAGAGGAGTATTTTGTTGGAATTCCAGAAAATGGAAGGATTTCTAGATGAGGAAATGAATGTATATCTCTCATATCACCAAGCACAGGGGAGGGCCAATTTAAAAGGCCTGAGCAAGACAATTAGTGGATTGTCCCACCAGATTCAAGAATTAAAGAAGAGGATCACAGGCTTAGAGGAAGAAAGTAAGAAACCAGATCTGGATTTGCTCCAGGATATGAAAGGAGTGTTAAACAGGAATGAAGTTGTGCTCCAAAAGGAAATAGAAACCTTCAGAGTATGCATGACTACCCAGATCATCCCTGGAATTATGGAACTGATGTTCCGTTTGAAAGTGGGCATCACTCTGGATAGTAGCACAGCTGATCCAGGTCTCATCATATCTGAAGATCTGAAGAGTGTGAGATATAGCGGTATCAAGGAGGAAGCACCCCAAAACAGTGGGAAGTTAGCAGATTTTGCGCAAGTTTTTGGTACTCAGTCCTTCATTTCAGGGAGACACTACTGGGAGGTGGAGGTGCCAAACAACACTCTCTGGTGTGTTGGCATCTGCCCAAAATCAAAGGAGTCTCAAGAGTTCTTTGTGCTTAGGACTATAAAGGCACACAATGCCTGTCTTTATGTAGCAGCCCAGCACAATCTTTATTCCCAGATCCATACAAGATACCGCCAGGTCAGTGTGCCTAACCTAAAGGTGGGCATTTTCCTCAACTATGAACGTGGAGAAATATCATTTTATCATGTGAAAAAAAGATATCTAATTTATACTTTCCCTGCCATTTCATTCTCAGGACCCCTTATACCGTTCTTCTGTCTTTCTAAGAAAATCTCAACAGATGATTTCTCTCTCACAATCTGCCCGTAATTGAGAGAGATCAAAGAATACATACCTATTGGCCAAATGGACTTCAGGCATTATATTGCCCCAATTCCTGTGTACTCTGTTATATGACAATAATTGTACCTACTCACCCTGCTACAGATATTTGTATGTTTTCTCTTGACCCCCAGTAGAAAACAAGCTTTGTTATATCACAGATTGTTTCATGTTGCTCTCTGCATACCCAGTGCCTAGAATGTTTCTGAGGTTTAATAAATGCTTGTTGAATAAAAAAGAAAGAAACTGATTGTCTTTTAATGACCAGGAAAAATGCCTTTCTTCTACAGTGGGAGGAATTTCCCCATCAGCTGTTTGTGTACAGGCAAAGTGCTGACTTGTCCGGGCAAAGTTCACACTCAACACTTAACTGAGAAGAATAAAAACGCAAAGATCATAGGACATGCAGTCAAGACAAGCCCATCCTTGCAGTATTTAAACAAGCTGCTGATGGAGAAAAATTGGGGAACAAAGGAATTAGAGATTTAGGAAGAGCTTGAGAGGTCATCTCACTGAATCCCTAACCCAACAAAAATCTCCTATAACCAGCACAATTGGCTATCTCAGTCTTTACTTGAAGACCTCCTGAGGCAGCCTGCTATACTTTTGTATAAATTGAATTATTAGGAAGTTTTCCCCTTTAATTCTTTGTAATTTCCACCCAATAGTTCCCAGTTCTGACTTTTGGAAAGAAACAGAATTAAGTCTAATCCCTTTTCCATGTGACAGTCCTTAAATACTTGAAGATAGCTATTATATATTCCTAAGTGTTTTGTTTTGTTTTTCCCCTCCTGATTAAACATCTTCAGTTCCTGCAAGTGATCTTGATTAGATTGTAAGCACTTTGAGGGCAGGGACTATCTTTTGGCTCTTTTCTATCTTCAGCACTTAGCACAGTGCTGTAGTATGTAGTAAGCACTTAATAAATGTTTATTGATTGATTTATGTGGAATGAAATCAAGGCCCTTTACCACCCTAGTCAATTGATTCAATGTTCTTTCCTAAAAAGTGGCACTTTCATCTGAAGGCAGTATTCCACATATGGGCAGTACAGAGAAAATATCACTTCCTTGGTCCTGAATAGTATGCCTCTCAATACAAGGTAAAATTGTATTCACTTCTTTTGCTGCCCTTGCCCTATCATATTGTTGTGACTTACTATGCTTTTGTGGTTGTAGCAGCAAGCACCCCAATATCCCCAGGGTAGCTGCCAATATAGGTTCTTAGATCTGCTTTTCAAAAGGAAAGCAACTCAAAATGGGTTAACAAGCTTACTTTAATCAAACAAACATACATTACCTAGTTCAGGGGAAAAAGGTCAGCACCCCAAACTCCAGAGTTACAGAACTTACAGATCAAACAGACAGGCTTCCAAACTGTCCAACCATTATATCAATACCAAATCACAGTTACCAGAGAGGGAAGCATCAACATCTGGGTTTTCAAAGCCGGGGGGCTCTCAACAACGGCTTCCCAGAGTCTCATCTGGTCAAATCACACAACACTTCTCAAAGTGAGCCCCAAAGCAAAGCCTCTCCTCAGGGTTTATATAGCCTTCTCCTGGCTCAGAGAATGTAACAACCTTCTGGACCCACTGCCCAATCATAAAGTATCAAGGTGTGGGCTTTCCTGAAAAACAAGCCTCCCACCACAGGCTCCAGGTGCACTTAAGCTAGGGGCAGGGAAGATCTTTAAATTTGCATTTCCATTACAGTGGTTCATGACCCTATTTGGGGTTGTTTTGGTTTTTTTTTTGCCACAGATACTGGAGTGACTTGCCATTTCCTTTTCCAACTCATTTGACAAGTGGGGAAACTGATGGAAATGGGGTTAAGTGACTTGCCCAGGGTCACCCAGCTAGTAAGCGTCTGAGTTGAACTCAGCATGAAGAGTCTTCCTGACTTCAGGTCCTGTGCTCTATTCACTGCACCACTTAGCTGCCGCTTTTAAAAAATCTGAAGAATAAGAGAGTCATAGATATACATTATTTTCTAAGGAAACTTAACCAACATAAATAGATCACCCCAATAAGGAGAGCAAAAGAACCTAGGAAATAAAGGGCTTAGAATGTAGACTCATCCATAAAAACTTCAGATGATGACAATGGAAGACTACATGTAGCATCCTGTGAAACACTGAGAGGTTATGGAAGGTAAAACACATTTTTAAAAAGTTTGGCAAAGGATCTAGCTAAGTAATGTCACCCAGAGTACATTTAAGGATGAACCTGGAAGGAGGGAAGTGGACAAAAGTGGGAAACTCCATAAAGATTTCTGTAGCATACTCTTTTCTCCCACAAAGACAGTGGAGCCACCATATTTGAAATCTAACATCTTAGTCACAAATGTGTTGTATTCAAAAGTAGAATGGTACAAAAGAAAATGCAGATGGTGCAAACTGTTACAGTTGTCTGAGATTCAAGAAGTTTACATATAGGAGTAAAACTGGCCACTGATGCTAAAATTAAGCGCACATGTTATCTCAAGTTGAGGCTTAATGGGGCGGAAGAGTACCCAGAGGAGAAGGGAGAAGGCTGAAGAATTGGGGAAGGATAAAACCAGAGAACTCACCATAAATGTCATGATTTCTGGACCCTGGCTGGAGGAAGAGATGGTCAGCCTCACTTCTCCAGTCACTCTTCCTAATTAGTGTAGTAGATGCTAGAGTTTTTTCCCGCTCTGCCTGGGCAGCACACTGGGAGACACCTCCAAGACTAAGTTAGCACTTATTGGAGGTAGGAATGGGGCCATAGGGTATACAGCACCCATTCCAGGATAGCACATACAGTAAAGCAGTCCATCTACCAGGGGTGTTGAAGTAGACCTGAACCGTAGGGTTTATAGAGATGGGTGTGGTCTTACTCAGGCACATCTCATTGGTTCCCCACTTGTGATATCACTGAGACCCTAGAGGAATAGACAATGGGTCATGGAATTCTCCAGTATGGAAGGTTCTAGGTAGAGCAAATTTTAGAAAATTGAAGGAAACTTCTAGAGATAGCCTGTTATGAGAAAGATCACCTTCCCTCTAACAATATCCTCAAAACAGAGAGGGCAGTGGCAGTTGGTGTAGAGGTTCATTCTGGAGGCAGCACAATTTTAAGAGGGTTAAGGAATTAATAAAAGAGAAGAGGACTTTGTTGTTATCAAAAATAGACAGCTAAGACTACGTCAATAACAAATGATATATGTGCCTGTTGTTGTTGAGTCATATTTTCCTGACTCCAAGGTACACCATCTCATATCACCTTTCTAAAATTAGGCTTGTACACCCACCCTGGAGTCAGGAGGACCTGAGTTCAAATCCAGCCTGAGACATTTAACACTTACTCGCTGTGTGACCTTGGGCAAGTCACTTAACCCCAATTGTCCTGCCCTCCTCCCTCCAAAAAGCAAAATAAAATAAATAAAATTAGGTTTGTTGTCCAGTTGTACCCAACTCTTTGTGACCAGCTTTGGGTTTTTTCCTGGCAAAGATAACTGGAGTAGTTTGCCATGTCCTTCTCCAGATGTAATGGTAATGTAATTTGAATTTGAAGATCCCTTTGTGTTGGCAAAGGTAACATAGATACTTAGGTACTTAGCACTTAGTAATTGATCAAGCCTCTGCTGGGGAAACAAAAAGTATGAACTCCTGTCTCCTATTGCTGACATAACAGGAAGGGGTTGGCTGAAACAGGAAGTAGCTAATGCTGTGTATATAAGAAAAGCCTCAGAGAGGCACAGTCAGAATTTCTTGGGATCAGCATCTGACAGAGGAGCCCAGGAGAAGACTAAGGAAGCATGATCAGGATGCAGGGACTTTGTCTGTGGCTTGGTTGAGCCTTGAATTCTTGGGAGCAGAAATTGTGAAGTATTTGAGACGGACTGGACCCTGTGAACTTCAGTGTGGAGCACGACCTGCCCAGAGTGGGACAAGGAACTGGGGGCTATCTACCACAAGGAACTGGGGGCTATCTGCCATTGAACTCAGGTGACAGTCTGGTGAATCCAGGTAGAATCTGGGACCATGGAAGGGGATCCAGGGAATCTGAGAACCAGCCCCAAGTCAAGATGAAAAGACCTCTCCCTGGGTACTGAGTAATGAGGAAATTGTAGTTTACTAGTGACTTAGGGGTGGAGGGTTTGTATAGTTTAATTGATTGCCAAATAAGTGACTGATTGAGCTAATTTAGTTGCCCCATGAGTGGAAGACTTTGATTATTGTACTTTGAGATGATTGTTCTATGTTCTAAATATTGTGACCACTTTGGTGAAAACTATGTGACCATTTTAATGATAAGCTATTGTGAATACTATATTGTGATTTTCTTTGATAAGTTGTAATATTGTGAATGCTGTACCTTGATTTTCTGTGGATGTTTTGCTTTGATTTGCTATGGAATAAATAGTATAATAGTATAATAAATAGTATAATAAATAAATAGTATTTACTATACTGTGTAATAAGAACCTTAAAAACTGTTCACGTAAGGTTCACAGAACCTTAAATCTGTTCACAGTAGCAGTCCTCTGGAAAGCTGCTCATGCATGGCATTACACCAGATCATTTGACAGATGAGGAATCTGAGGCACCCACAGGACAGAAGTTCCAAAGCTGAATGGTTTAGTTCGTCCTGGCCTTGGTCACAGGAGATGAGCCCAGTTGGGTATTTGTAGTAGCAACAACAGCAATAGCCAGGCAGAGTTTCAGAAAGATGGCTGGGATAAAGAATAATTGGGAGGTTCAGAGCCTGTACGGTGTACGTACGTACAGAGGTACGGTGTGAGCACTCACTAATTAGAACAGCATAGCCGGGAGTTCCAAAGCTCTTCCAGCACATGGTTGCTGGAGGTTTTGGCTAGAAGACTAGAACAGCAGCTGCACCTGGGGAAGGTGGTAGCCAGGGAGAGGTGGAATCATAGCCCCATGATCAGGGAAGGTGGCATCCAACCTGGGACTTTAGTCATTGTTGTCATGCCTGACTTTCCTGTGACCCTATCTGAGGTTTTCTTGGCAGAGATACTTAGAGTGGTTTGCCATTTCCTTCTCCAGCTCATTCAACAGATGAGGAAACTGAGGCAAACAGGGTCAACCAGCTAGTCAGTGTCTGAGGCTAGATCTGAAGATGAGTCTTCCTGACTCCAGGCTCAGCACTCTACCACCTAGTTGCCCAAGCAAGGACCGGAAGGAAGAAAAAGACCTCCACAGTCGTTCAAGACCATTCTTGGTATTAGTGAGGGTTCCCAAAAGCACACAGGTAGGAAAAGGGACAAGGAATCAGTCAGTAAGGAGTGCAATGGAGTGTTCCTGTTTTACATATGAGGAAATAGGCTCAGAGAATCTGTTTAAATAACTTGTCAATGTTTGAAGCTAGAAAGTAACAGATCTGGAATACAGTAAGCAATGTGAAACGCTGAAGGTTTTTGTAAATAAGATTGCTGTGTAACCCTGTAAAAAACAACAATTATGAAAGACTCTGATCCACACAGTGACCTACTACAATTTCAGAGAATTCATGATAAAGCATATTACACATCTCCTGACAGAGGGGTGATGATGGGCCAAGGATACAGATGAAGAAATCTATTTTTTGTGTACGGCCAATCAAGAAATCTGTAAATCTGTTTTACTAGACTATGCGCCCACTATGTTGTGGGTTTGTTTTGTTTTCCTTTTCAATGCGGGGCGGGGGGGAGGAGGGAACTGAGAAGGGAAGGGGAAAAAGAGAGAAGGTGAATTTTTGTTCTTTGAAAAAAAAATTTTTTTTAAATCAAGGAGGGATGTGATCAGACCCGTGCAATAATATTTGTCTGACTTCCATATATGGATTGGAATAAGGAGACATGCTAAGAGGCAATTACAATAGTTCAAAGGAGAGATGATTGAGGGTAGTAACAGTGTGAGCAGATAGATGGGGACACACATGTGAGATGTTATTTGGGTAGAGGCAACAAGATTTGGCAACCAGTGACATTTGTGGGCTATGGGACAAGGAGGTCAAAGATGACCCTAGGGTTATAAACTTGATTAACTAAGAAGAAGGTGGCAGTATGAGCATAAATAAGGAAACTAGGAGGAAGGGCAGAATGGAGGTTGGGGGGAAATAAATTCAGTTTTAGAACTGTTGAGTTTGAGATAAAGACTGAGTCCATGGGTCATCCAAATGGAGCCCTTCACCAGACAGTTAGAGAGGAGGGACTAAAACTCAGCAAAGAGGTCGGGGCTCTGGCATATACTATAAATAGGCTAAATCTAATCCCTCTTGCATGGGACAAAAAAGGATTTGGAAGTCTTCTACAAAGGGATGATTATAGTCATGGCTCCGGATAAGGTTAGAGCTAGGGTTCAAATTTCAATCTTTCCTAACATTAAGTCCTGGGTTCTTCCCACCAAGGCATGACTACACTGGATTTGGAACCTTGGAAAGCATGGTAGGTAGAGTGCTAGAGACAAAACCAAGATGGCGGAGACTCGTTTGAGGAGTGAGCAGTCTGGTGAGGAGGAAGAGGCTGGCCTCTTTCCAGAAGTTTGGTAGGAAAGTGGATGAAAGATAGGGTTTAAAAGAATAGCAGGATCCAGGAATTTTTTCCCCTCTAGTTCCTAAATGAATGAAGCTAAGACAAAAACTTCAATGATTTAAAGACAGCTACTGCCTCCCCTCTAAGACCTTTTATTCTCCAGGTTAGATGTATGCAGTTCTTCAATTGATAATCAAAGTACCTTACAGAGAGAGAGAGAGAGAGAGAGAGAGAGAGAGAGAGAGAGAGACAAAGAGAGGGAGAGAGAGAGACAGAAAGAGGGAGAGAGACAGAGACAGAGGAGAGAGGCAGGGAGAGAGAGACAGAGAGGGGAGAGGGAGACAGAGAGAGAGAGGAGAGAAACAGACAGACAGAGAGAGAGGGAGAGAGACAGAGACAGAAAGTAGAAGCAAGATAGCATAGTGACTAAAATGCTGGGCTTGGAATTTCAAATCCTTTCCACAACTGCCCAACCTCAGTTTCCTCACTTGTAAAATTAGAATGTTAGCTCTTATCTCACTGGGTTGTTGGGAGGAGCAAATGAGATAACACATATAAATATAGAGATTTTTGTTATATAAGGATTTTTGCTAAACTTAAAGTATAATATAAATTTATTATTATTATCACTATTGTTATCAGATATGTGATTGCATTGATATAGGTTGTCCTCTGTCCCTCTGCTAATGCAGAACAGCTGCTGTTCAGGAATTTATCTTAGAAAGTTGTCTGGGGATACTGAGAGTGATTTGCCCAGGGTTACATAGACATTACACCTTAGAGTTTGTCCTTGAACTGAGATGTTCCTGACTCCGCTATACCACATTGCCTCTCCTTATTCTTGAAATAATCATGAAATACTTCTTGAATAAATGAATTGGTCAAATATGACCTCTTCTAAAATCCCTTTCCCATCCTGGTTATCCCCTTCTGGACACTACAGTTTAGTAACATCCATCCTGAGATATGGTAGGAAGGACTGATAACGGTCTTCTAGGTGTAATCTGACCAGTCCAGAGCACAGTGGGACAATCAGGTCCCACATCCAGAACAATGTGCCTTTCTTGGCAGGACACTGGGCCTCAAATTTGCAGGGGACTCAAAATTAGGAGGGATGGATGGTATAAGAGATGAGACTCAATATTCTTGATGGATTTAAGATATTAAGCTGCATCTAAAAAGATGAAACCAAATAGGCACAAATGTAAACTCTTACACTTGAATTCAGAAAACCAACTTCACAAAATACCTCAACTTAAGTCTATCAATAAATGCTGAAAAGGCCTTTGACAAAGTACAACACTCATTTATGATAAACAAACTAAAAAGTCCTATAGAGAAGAGGCATGGAAGGGTCATTTTTCAATATAAAAGATGATAGGTGCTGAACCTGTAATTTTACTGATAATAGAAAAGTCTCAAAGGAAGAAACTCTACATATACAGATGGGGATCTTCTTAGTATCTTAGAGTTTCGTAGAGCCATGAGTGGTTGAGTAACTTGCCTGGGATTAAAGAGCCATTGTTTATCAGAAGGAAGTCTTTTTTGTTTTTGAGGTCAGCTCTCTAAATTCTATGGCATTTAATATAATAAGTATATCTAAAACCAAAAGTTAGCATTATTACATCATTACAAATGAGGAAACACTAGGAGGTTTCCAATAAATATGGGAATAAAGGAAGGATGACCGCCTTTATATTATTTGATATAGATGTAGAAATGCTAGTAAAAGTAATAAAATGAGAAAAAATTAAAGGCATAAACATAGTCAAACAAGAGATAGAATTATCCCTATTTGCTGATGACACAATAATTTACTTAGAAAATCCCAGATTATCAGCATTGAAACTGAAGCAATTAATGGCTGCAGTAAAATAGCAGGACTCAAAATAAATCCACAAACATCAACAGCAATTCAATATAATCACAGTAAAATCCAGAAAGAAATAATAGGAAACAAGTTCCCATGAAAAATAACTACAATATGTGTAAAATATGGAACAATAGGTTTAGCAAAATACACTAAACATAAATACAATTATAAAGCATTGTTTAAAGAAATTTTCAAATGAAAAACCATTGAAAGAATATTCATTGCTCATGGTTGGGTCATACAGATATGATAAAAAGTATACTAGACAAATTAATTTACTGATATAGCATTGTAGCAATCAAACTAGTAAAAATGTGCTTTATAGATCAAGACAAAATATTAACAAAATTCATTTGGAAGAACAAAAGCCTAGAATTTTAAGGGAAATGATGAAAAAAATAAAGGACAAATGGGAAATAGCAGTCTAAACTTCAAATTATATTATAAAACAGTAATCATTGAACCTATTTGGTAATGATTGAAAAAGAGAAAAGTAAACTAGTGGGACAGACTAGAAAAGGAAGAATCTGAAACAATTAAATTCAGTAACTCAGAGTTTAATTGACCTGAGAATATTAATTACTTGGAGTAGACCTATTTGACAGAAACCACCAGGAAAACTAGAAACTAGTTTGATATAAAGATATAAATTAGGTTTATACCAGCATCTTCATATCATATATCACACATCACAATAAACACAATTATATAGATGACCTGAATATTAAAATCTACACCATAATAAAATGAGAAGAACACAGACTTAGGGACCTTATAATAAATATGGCTAGAGAGGAAAGTCTTACTCAGAATGAGAGATAACGATCACAAAAGATGAATTGGATAATTTTTTTGCATGAAATTGAAAAGTTTTCATATAAACAATATCAATGCAACTAGCATAAGAAGGTATTGTATCCATTAGGAAAAAAATCTTTGTATCAAATACCTTTGATAAGAATCTCAAAGAAATATGTAGACCAAGAGTTATTCCCCAATGGATAAATGATCAAAGAATATGAAAAAACAGTTCTCAGAAGAATTATAAACTATTAACTATATGACAGATTACTCCAATGTCACTCCAATAAGAGAAATGCAAATCAAAACTTCTAGGGGGTTGCTTGCTTTTACTTCATACCCAGCAAACTGGCAAGAAGGCAAAAGATGGAAATAGTGTTTGTTGTAAAAAGACAAACACACCAATACACTGTCGGAGGAGATGTGAACTGATGTAACCACTATTAAAAACAATTTGGAACTGGGCTAAAAAGGTAATGAATATGTTCACGTGTTTTGACTTAGATATTCCACTGCAAGACTGATATCCCAAAGAAGTCCAAGACAAAAAGAAAGGTCTCGAAGAGTAGCACTTTCTGTGGTGTCAAAGTAGAAATAAAGTAGCCATTCATTGATTGATGGATGGTTAAACAAATTGTGATCCATGAATATAATAGATTATTACTGAATCATAAAAAGTGATGAATTTGCAGAATTCAGAGAAGCATGGGAAGACATATATAAACTGATGGAGAGTAAAGGAAGCAGAACCAGGAAAATAACACACGCAATAACTACAGCAATGTAAATGGAAAGAACAAAACAAACTGAATACTAAATTATAATGAGCAAGCTTACTCCAAATAAGACAAGAATACCTCCCAATCTTTGTAGTCATAGAAGTCTGAGTGTGTGTACATTGTATTGTTTGAGACATTGCACCAACTATCAGATTGGGTTGATGTTTGCTAAACTTTTTTTCTTGTTTTTCCTCCTCCCTTCCCTCCTTCCTTCCCTTCCTTCTTTCTTCCTTCTTCTCTCCCTCTTTACCTCCCTCCCTTTCTCCTTCTTTTCTACCTCCCCCTTCCTTCTTTCCTCTTTCCCTCCTTCCCTTCTTCTTTGTTCTTCTCTCCCTCCTTTCTTTCCTTACTTCTTCCCTCCCTCCCTTACATCCTTTTTTTTTCTAGTTTACATCATTTATTTCCACCAGATTATGAGTTACATTTTCCCCCCATTTTTCCCTACCCACCACCCCAGAATAGCAGTCCCACTAGATATCCCCTCATCCAATATGCTCTCTCCCATATCTTCTCCCATACCCCCTTCGACTTTGCCATTAGGGCAAGGTGAATCTCTGAGCCCCACTGCCTGGACATCTTATGAAACATTTAATTTTAAAACTTGGATTTTCAGATCCATTCCCTTTCTCCTTTGTCACCCACTCCCTCTGAGAAGATAAGCAATTCAGTATGTGTTGTACATGTATATCTATGCAAAACATTACCATAGTAGATATATTGTAAAAGACTGCTTATATTTCCCTCCCACCTGTCTCACCTCCCACCTGGTCCATTCCCTACTTGGATCCTGTCCCTCTTTGATAGTGGGTACTTCTAACCTCCCCTCTCTCCAGAATGCCCTCCCCTCCATCATCCCCCCTCTCATCCCCCTTTCCCCTACTCAGGAGAGTGAGTAAGGGTAAGATATTCCATTTAGTATGTATGTGATTCTCTCCTTGAGCCAACTTCAGGGAGAATATGCTTTTGCCTTTTTGCCTTCCTGTTCTTCCCCTCCCCTGCAACTACTTCCCCTTGCCTCTTCTACATGAGATAGTTTGCCCTACCCTGTCTCTCTCCATCTTCTCTTGCCACTTTCCTCTCTCACCTCTTGACTTCACCCCTTAAGAATCATCCCTTCCTTGGGGCGGCTAGGTGGCGCAGCGAGCAGAGAGCCAGCCTTGGAGCCAGAAGGACCCAAGCTCGCATCTGGCCCCAGACACCCAACACACAAACAAAAACCCAGCGATGTGAACCTGGGCAAGTCACCCAACCCCAATTGCCCTCCAAAAATATAATAATAATCATCATCCCTTCCCATCGAATTCAACCTGTGCCCTCTATCCATGTATACCTGTGAACATATGTCATGTACCCTTCTTCAATTATTTTCATAATGAGAAAGGTTTCATCAAACACAGTTATTGTTTTTCCATGTAGGAATGTAAATAGTCCAGCTTTGATAAGTTCCTTTTGATTTCTTTTCCTTGATTGCCTTCTCAAGCATCTCTTGCTTCTTGTGTCTGAATGTCAAATTTTCTATTCAACTCTGTTTTTTTCCTCAAGAATGCTAGAAAGTCCTCTATTCCACTAAATGACCATATTTTCCCCTGAAACAAGATACTCAGTCTTGCTGGGTAGGTGACCCTTGGGTTCATTCCCAGCTCTTTTGCCCTCTGGAATATCATATTCCATGCCCTTCTATCCCTCAGTGTAGAAGCTGCCAGGTCCTGTGCTATTCTGATTGTGTTTCCACAATATTGAAATTGTTTCTTCCTGGCTGCTTGTAGTATTTTCTGCTTGATCTGGGGATTCTGGAACCTGGCTATAATATTCCTGGGAGTTTTCTTTTGGGGATCTTTTTCAGGAGGTGATTTGTGGATTCTTTCAACCTCTATTTTGCCCTCTGGGTCTAAAACATCAGGGCAATTTTCCTTGAGAATTTCTTTAAGGATGATTTCTAGGTTCTTTCTCTGATTATGGCTTTCAGGTAGTCCAATTATTTTTAAATTTTCTTTCCTGGATCTATTTTCCAGGTCAGTGGTTTTTCCCATGAGATATTTCACATTGCCTTCTATTCTTTCATTTGTTTGGATCTGTTTAATAGTATCTTGATTTCTCATAAAGTCACTAGCTTCCATTTGCTCCAGTCTAACTCTGAAGGAATGAATCTCCTCAGTGAGCTTTTGAGATTCTTTTTCCATCTGGCAAATTCGACTTTTAAGGCATTCTTCTCCTCATTGCCTTTCTGAGCCTCTTTTGCCATTTGAGTTAGTCTATTTTTTAAGGTGTTATTTTCCTCAGTCAGGCTGTTGACTGTCATTTCATACTTTTCTTGCATCTTTTTTCATTTCTCTTCCCAAATTTTCCCCCACTTCTCTTATCTGCTTCTTAAGGTCCTCTATGGCCTATAGCCAGCTTGTATTTTCATTTGGGGCTTTTGGTGCAGGAGTTCTGACCTCACAGTCCTCCTCCATGATTTGAGCCTCTTTGCCCCTAAAATAGGAGTCCAATGTTGAACTTTTCTGTTTATTTTCTTTCGTTTGCCTAGGCATATTGCCACTTAATTACTTGATTTTGGGGCTTGTTGCCACAGTAGGACTCTGCCACCAGACAGGGGAGCTTCCGCCCAAACGTGGGGTCTTCACAACTTCCGCCAGTTGGGTGGCCTCTGTGAAGCCTCCACCCACTCTGTCAAGTTGGATACCCACCCCAAACTTCCCCCCCAGACCACAATCCAAATCCAGGCAGTTTAAAGCAAAAGTGATTAACCCCCAGACTGATTGCTGGATCTTCCTACAGTTCGCAGACCAGGAGCTAGAGCCACTACTGACACTGCAAAATGGCTTCTGCGCAGCTGTTTCTTCAGCAGCTTTTTGCCCCCAGGGGAGGAAGCCACGTGTTCCCCAAATACTGGTCCCAAAGTCCATAGGGCACTAACCTCTCACTTTGTCCTAGGCATATCTGTGCTGATAATTCTGGAATCGCCACAATTGCTGGTGTTCTGGGGTTCCACCAGCCTGCTGAAGGCCCGGCCGCCCTGGGGCTAAAACCGCGGACCTGGGCTTGGCTCTGAGGGCTGCACTGTCAGTTCCCAGGGAGCTGTGCTGCCTGCTCTCAGAGTGCTGCACTGGGCTCTCCCTGCAGGGCTGCTGGGCTGTCCTCAGCAGGAGGTTAGCTTCTCTGTGCCGTTCTGTGGGTGTTATGGCTCCAGAAGTTGTTCGGAGCTCCCTTTCACATTGTTTGAAATTTGTGTGGGGCAGAGCAGATTGGAAATGCTGTTTGTACTCCGCCATCTTGGCTCCGCCCCACATCCTTCTTTCTTACCTCTCTCCCTTCCTTCTTTCCTTCTTTCTTCCTTTCCTTTTTCCTTCCTCTATCCCTTTCTCCCTTTCTTCCTCCCTCCCTCTCTAACTCCCTCTCTTTCTCCCTCCCTCCTTCCCTTTACTCTCTCCCTTTCTTCTTCTTCCCTCACTCCCTCTGCTCCTTCTTTCCTTTCTTCTCTACTTCCTTCTTTCCCTTTTTTTGTTTTTATTATAAAACATGGCTCACTGGGTAAGGAAGGGATATATTTAAAAATAAAGGTAATGAAAAAAACTATTAAAATTTTTTTTTAATCTTTTGCATCAGTTTCACAAGTATAAGAGAGGGGAGGGAGTTGCATGGAGGTTTCAGGGGACTGCAAAGATCAATATTAGCCAACAGTGTAATACAATACCAAAAAAAAAATAAATAAAGTAATCTTGACATAACCTCCAAAAATACGGGGAGTGATCATAGTCCTGCCCTTAGCTCTCCTGATACCCAGAGGAAGACAATGAGGGTGGTAGCCTAAAATGCATATGATTGATTAAAAAATTGGACTGAAGAGGGTAACACAATGATTGTCTCTACATATTTGAAGAGTTCTATAATGGGAGAATTTGCTCCGCTTGGTCCCAAAGGGCTAGAAGCATAAGCAACAGGAGGAAGTTTCAAAGAGGAAAATTTAGCCTTGATATTAGGAAAACTACCTGATAATTAGAGCTCCCCAAAGGTGGTGTACTTGTCTAATAGGTTTCCAAGCAGAGGCAAGATGGCCACTTTGGAGCTACATCAAAATGGCAAATCTTTCTTCAGGTCTAGACTGGATGAGATGGCTGCCAAGGTTCTGTCCAACTCTAAAATTTCATGACACTGTGACTTGGATTGCAGCCTAAGAGAGTATTGGGGCTCACTTAACTCATTTGGGGCTGCACATGGTACAGATGACTGACATAGAGTTTGTATTTCATTAAGCCCCCCCAGATCTTTTTTTTTCCAGAAATTCTCCTACCTAGTACCCCTTCCTTCTAACTTATACTTGGACAATCGAATTTTGGAATGGATCATAATCCCTTCCTCCTCATCTCACATTATTTAGATGCCTTTGACCACTATCTCCTCCTTCACCCTGACTGTACTTCTTGCCAAGGGAAACTCCTCTACATTCACAAAAGATGCCTATCCATCTTATCTTCTCCAACAGATTGTCTCCTCTATCATTCTTACCTTCTCACTAATGTTCAAGCTTTGCCTGTCTAGTAGCTGTTTGCCGACTGTCTACAAACAATGCCTCATCATTAAAAACACCTCATTAATTCATCCATACCCACCAGTTATGATTTAATATTTCTCCTCTTTCATGGCTAACCATCTTGAAAAGATGGTCTACAAGAAGATAATATATTTCCTTTTCTCTTTCTTCTTAATTCTTTGAAGTTTCTGACCTCATTCAATGGGAGTCACTCTTTCCAAAGTTATCAATGATCTCTTAATAGTCAAATCCAATGGCCTTTTCTACAATGACCTTCTCTTGACCTCTCTGTATCCTATGACACTGTTCATCATTCTCTTCTCCAATATTTTCTTCTCTCTAGGTTTCCATGACATTTCCCTCTCCTGGTTTTCCTCCTACCTGGCTGGTCTTTCCTTCTGGGTCTCCTTTGCTGAATCTTCATCCAGGTCATGCCCACTAAGCCTGGGTGTCCCCCAAGGCTCTGTCCTGGGCCCTCTTCTCTTCTTCCTCTATATTTTTTCACTTGGGAATCCCACCAGTTCCCATGGGATTCCATTATATTTTAAGCAGCTGATTACCAGATTTATCCAATCCTAATCTCTCTTTTGATTGCTAGTCTCAACCAATTGCCTATTATTTATCTCCAATATGTCTATAAGACATATATATCTTTAACTCACTGTATCCAAAACTGAATTCATTATCTTCACTCCCAAACCCTCCTCTCTTCCTAACTTCCCTATTACTTTGGAGGGCATTACCATTTTCTTAGGCTCACAACTTAAGTGTCATCTTCTATGCCTCACTCTTTCACATTCTGCCCCTCCACATACCCAATTTGCTGCCAAGTCCTATCGAAAAACATTTCTTCTCTCTTCTAACGCTGCCACCACTCTGGTGCAAGCCCTCATCATCTCACTCCTAGATCAATGTAATAACCTTTTGGTTTATCCCCCTGTCTCAAATCTCATCCCATTCCAGTCTATTCTCTACCCAACTATGAAATTACCTAAAGCACAGGTCTGACCATATTACACCCCTCCTCCCCATTCAATCAACTCCAATGGTTCCCTATTACCTCTAAGATCAAATACAAAAATCCCCTTTCTCTCCTTTTACTCTTAACCCCTTAAGATTTCCAGCCTTAACATTCCACCAACACTGGTCTCTCCAAATTTACTAATGACTTCTTAATTGCCAGATCCAATGGGCTTTTCTCAACCTTCATTCTCCTTGACTTTTCTGGAGCCCTTTGACACTGTAGATGACATTCTCCTCAATATTCTATTATCTCTTTATTCAGCACATTACTCTGTTTCCATTTTCCTCCTCCCTATCTGACTGTCTCTTCTCTGCCTCATCCAGGTCACACTCCCTAACTCTACGTGTCCACGATTCTGTCCTGGACACTTCTTCTTCCTCTATACTACTTCACTCAGTGATCTCATTAGATCCCATTACCACTCTATGCTGATGATTCTTAAATCTACCTATCCTGCCCTAACCTCTCTACTGATGTTCAATCTCAGATTTCCAATTTTCTTTCCAACATCTTGAATTGGATGCTCAAAGGACATATTAAACTCAACATGTCCAAAACCAAACTCATTACCTTTCTCCCTAACAGTCCCCTTCAACCTGCCCTATTACTGTAGAGGGCAACACTATCTACCTAATCCCTCAGGATCCCAACATAGGTCTCACCAACTCTCACCATCCCTCCCTCATATCTGATTTGTTGCCAAGACCTGTCACCTTTCATCTTTGCAGGTCCAATCATGTCACAACTCTTCCTAATAAACACTCCCAATTCCAGTTGCCTCCAGGATCAAATACAAAATCCTCTATTTGGCATTCAAAGTCAGTCTTTTTGCATCTTACATACCCTTTGATCCAATGACATTGGACCCTGTTATCTATGAACAAGATACTCCATCTCCTGACTCCAGGCATTTTCTCTATCTCCCCATGCCTGGAATGCTCTTCCTCCTCCAATCCACATCCTAGCTTCCCTGACTTCCTCTAATTCCCAGCTAAAGAAACCACCTTCCCTAACCTCTCTTAATTCTAAGGCCTTCCCCCTCTCTTAAGTACTTCTTATATATAGCTTGCTTGCACATATCTGTTTCCTTGCTGTCTCCTTGTTAGATTGTGAGCTCCTCTAACAAGGAGGGTAGGGACTGACCTTGGTCTCTTTTTGGTCTCCCCAAGACTTAACACAATGCCTATTGCTGTTCAGTCATTTCAGTCAATTCTTTGTGATTCCATTTGGGGTTTTCTTGTCAAAGATACTGCAGTAATTTTCCATTTCCTGCTCTAGCTCATTTTACAGATGAGGAAATTAAGGCAAACAGGGTTAGGTGACTTGCTTAGGGTCACACAGCTACTAAGTAAATGAGGCCAGATTTGAACTCAGGTCTTCCTGACTCCAGTCCTGGTGCTCTATCTACTGTGCCACCTAGCCACTCCCTGGAACACTCTAGGTGCTCGATAAATGTTTATTGTTGACTGATTGTCCTAGGTTGATCACTGACTTTCAAGGATTTGGATTGGAGGACCTTGGAGCCTAGTCAGATGAGAGAATAGGAGATAGAGCAACAGAACTAGAATCATGGGGTGGTTAGGTGGTGAAGTGAATAGAGCACCAGCCCGGGAGTCAGGAGGACCTGAATTCAAATCACATGTACTAGCCATGTAACCTTGGGCAAGTCACTTAACCCCAATTGCTCTGCCCTTCCCCCTCCAAAAAAAAAAAAAAGAAGAACTTGAGTCAGGAGGACCTGGGTTCAAATCTTGCCTCAGACACTAACTGTTGACACCGGGCAAGTCACTTGACTTCTATGTGACTAAGTCTCTTGATCATGGAGGCTGGATGCATGCCACTAAGGTGCCATCTAGCTCTAAATCCACAACCCTATGATACACAGCATTGCCCATCATTTGAATCAGACTCTATGAAATGAAAGGAATAGAATATAGTTCTCAATTCTCTGAAAGACTGACTTTCCTACTAGTTTTGGAAAAATATAATCCAGCAAAATAAATGTTTGCCTTATCTAAACCTTTGGCATGAGCTGTACCTGTAACTAGCAGATGTACCAAAGATTATGGAAATATAAACTTGTTTTTTCTTAAAACAAGTTCTAGCCAGGTGTGGTGGGACTTGTCTGTAATGCCCAATACTACAGAGGCTTGTGGATTGCTTGAGTTCAAGAGTTCTGAGCTGCAGTAAAGCCAAGGCAGATCAGGTGTCCACATTAGGTCCAAGAACAATATGTTGAACCCTAGGAAGCGGGAGACCATCAGGCTGCCTAATGGGGAAAGGAGATGCTCAAACTGGCCCAGAATGAAAATGAAGAAGGTCAAAACTTTCATGGTGGCAGACAGTAGGATGAGACCTGTGAATGGTCTCAACAATGGTTGAGCAAGACAGGGAGAGACCAAGGATTTAAAAAACAAAAGACAAACAAAACAATGCATAAACGGTAATTATTGGCAACTATGTCCAAATAGTTTCTCATTTTATTTGAAGCAAAAATTGAGATAGGATGTGTTAATTACAGATTCCAGAGCTCTATTAAGGAAAAACCATTCATAGACTACCTTCAGGAAAATGAATGTTATTTGTGATCAGAAAGATGAAGGATGGGATCTATAGGAATGGTACAAGACTTAATAGACTTAGTGTTTGTGCTTTCTGAAAAAATCAGCTCTACTCATTTTTTTTTTTTTTGCTTTTTGGAGGGCAATTGGGGTTAAGTAATTTGCCCAAGGCCACACGGCTAGGTTTTTATTTGTGTGTGCATTAAGTGTCTGAGGTCAGATCCGAACTCAGGTCCTTCTCCAGGGCCGACGCTCTACTCACTGCGTCACCTAGCTGCCCCTCTACCCATTTATTACTAGATCTGAATAGAACAGCAGAAATCATCTAGTCCACCCCCTTCCATTGGTCCTCCTCTTTGACCTGGGATAAACATAGGCTTGTCTGGTTTATTTCCTTCCCAGGAATTTCTCCTTTCACATTCAGAGAAAAGCGTCCTTTCACCTTGCCACCCCCAGGTGACTACCTCCCTTTGGAACCAGAGGGAGAAAAACACCTTCGCAGAAAGGGAAGACAGCACCGCCTTCATAAGCAAGGTCCACAACCCGACCAAAAGCAGCAGAGGGACTATTGTCTCTGCCCTCCGCTGCCACTCTTAGCAGCCAAGCTTCAAAGACGTCGAGCTCCTGCAGCAGAAGAGAAAACCAGTGACCATTCCATTCCCTCTCTCCTAGAAGATACTCACTTTCTCCCGGCTCTTCGCTCTCCCTATAGACACTCGCCAACTCACCAGCAAAGAGAACGCCAACATTCGGAGAGAGCGCAGCATGACCAGTCGCCCCCCAAGGACCCCGGTCGTTGTGGATGGTGTGGTCTCAGGAGCAATCGTCATCAGGACTTTACCATTAGAAGTTACAAATGAATAACCCAGGGAGGGAGGGAGCAGTTCCCATGCAGACACAGACATTGAAGGAAGAAGCACGAGAAAGAGAGCCACCCTCCTCCAAGAAGGCCACCTTTCTCGGAGAGACTACTAAAGTAGGTGACCAAGATTCGATTAGCAAGTACCAGCGGGACCAATGCACCAAGAATAAGTGTACTACTGACTTCTGAACATTAAAAAGTCTATTAAGATAACACTGTGAACTCGTGCATTGTTTTAATTCTTCAGCAAATCGTGCAAGGTCGTGAGAAAGAACCAAAGAACCTGGGTTCGGATCCTGACTGTGACACTCATTAGCTATGTGACCCCAGGCAAGTCACTTAACCCCTAAGAGCCTTTTTTTTTGTCTGTAAATGGACATATTAATGCCTGTGCTATGAATCTCACAGGGTTATAGTATGGAAAGCGCTCAAGGTAAATAAAGTGTTATGGAAACTTGAGTTAGTAGGAATGCTTCACCCCTCCAGGTTTCAGTTTATCCAGCTGTAGAATGGGGGGGGGGGAGGGAAGGACATATGACAGATCAGGTCCCTTCCAGATCTAATATGAAATATATTTACTGAGTAATTACATATAATATATAGTACATAGTATAATATAGACATGTTATATATTTGTGTAAAATATATACATATATTTACAAATCATTTATGTATTACCTAGATGTATTTATATTACACTATCACTATACATTACTCTATTTAGTGATATACAATATATACATATTATATAACACAATAGATAAGATATATACATATATTTACAGATTATATATTGTATATTTCACGTGGAGTATATTTATTGTATATGTTGTATATTTCAAATAGATATATTTATATTACCATATTTATCACTACATATTATTACATTACTATGTTTAGTAATATACTATTACTATGTATTACTATATTTACCATTCCTATCCATACTCCATTTAGCCACCTTTCCTAAAGCAAAGGTCCAATCTTGTCACCCAACCCCCTACCCAAAAGCTTCAACTCCCTATTGCCTCCAGGAACAACTATAAAATGCTGTTTGGCACTGAAAGTCCTTCATAATCTAGTCCCTGCTACAGTTCCAGTCTTTTTACACCTTACTCTTTGGTATGTACTCTTTGTTCCAGTGACACTGACCTCTAGGCTGTTCCACAAACAAGACTCTCCAGCTCTTGGCACTAAGCATTTTCTAGGACTGTCCTCAGTGTCGGAAATGCTTTCCCTCCTCTCTGACTACTGACCCATTCCACCTTCCCATTGTGGTCCCATTTCACCTTCTACAGGAAGCCTTACCCAACATCTCTTCATTCCAATGCCTTTCCTCTATCAGATTTCCTATTTATCTTGCATATACCTTTCTTTGTATATATTTGCTTGTATGTTGTCACTCCTCCATTAGATTGTAAACAGAGATGGTCTTTTGTCCCTTTTTGTATCTCCAGGTCTTAGCACTGTGCCTGGCACATAGTAGGTATTTAATAAACATTTATTGATTGATTTGTTGATAACTATCTGTGTGCCTTGGTCTGTGAATAACACTGTAATGGGAAAATAGGGTCAAAACAAGGTCCCTGCTTTCAAGAAAATTCTAGTCTAGTTGGGGGATGTAAGACATGAAAAAATCATGAATGATCCTAAATTATGTGACCTCCCTACCAAAGGAGAGCCTCAGATAGTGTGTACAGTATTGATGTCAGAGGAGCTCAGAGAAGGGATAGATCCCTAGGGGCTGGCAGATAAGGGTGAGGGGCAGTATGAGAAGGCAAACAAATGAGAGTGGGTTGGAGGGAACCCTTAATTCAGAATCAGGATACCAGGGTTCTAGTCTCAATGGTGTCATTAACTCACTGGGTGACTATAGGAAAATCCTCCCCCTCCTCCACTCCCCACTTTATGTCCTAGTTTCTTCCTCTATAAAAATGAAAGATCTGAGCTAGAATGTCTCTGAGATGAACTAGGAGAAAGGACTTCTGTGGTTCCCTTCTGAGGACAACATCCCATCTAGGGAAATGAACCTACAAGTACAAATGCCCTTCTCTTGTACCTTCTGGACACCTAGGCCTTACCTTCTGTCCTGCTGCTCTACTCAGAAGATACCCAGGCCTGGCGTTTGTCCCTGTACCTCTCTCCTAAGGACCCTCTCCCCCCTACTCCACCCAGGCCTGGCTGATCTCCCTGCACCTCCATCCTAAGGACCCTTTCCCCCCACACCACCCAGATCTGGCTAAGGATCACCTGGACTTTGCACCCTCCTTGAGGCCGCCACACCTTCCTATATATGTTGCCTGCCCCATTTGGAATGTGAGCTCTTTGAGAGCAGGGAGTGCTGTTGGTTAGTATATCTCCAGGGCTTAGCACAATGCTTGGCATATAGTAAGCTCTTAATAAATGTTTCTTCATTCAGTTATTAATTTATTGATTCAAATGACCTTCAGCTGCAGGGCATGGGGTGGGGGGGGGGAAGAAGAGGTGATGGGATAGAAAAAAAAGAGCTTCTTGACATTGGGAATTGCTAGATTCTGAAACAGATGACCAAGAGCAATTGATTTCCTATTGATAGAGCTGAAAATAGGACAGAATTCTACCAGAAGGTAATAGGGAGGTGGGGGCAAGGGAGTAGTTAGTTGCATATTAGAAGACTGACAGGGACCATATAGGCTTGCATTTCTCTAACCTCCTGATTCCAGGATAGAAGGGTTGGTGAATAATACGATGATAATTACTGATATTTACATAGTATTATAAAGCCTCCAAAACACTTTACATGTATTATCTCCTTAAGTTCTGGGAGATAGAGACTACTGGAATTATACTCATTTTACAAGTAAGTAAACTGAGGCTGGGGGTGTAACGCTCCAGAACCGTCATCCCTCATAACAATTGGGTAAGTATTGGAGGGGGCAGTGGAGAGAGACAATTTTACCCCTTCTAGAATCCCTAGTTCCTCAACAGGTGTCAGCAAATATATTAAGCGTTAAGGGTGGGTTTCCTGTGTGGTGGGAGCTGGGTTGGGGTTGGTAACGGAGTCTACGCGCACAGGTGGACCAACTGGAGATCCTTCTGAGAAGCCCTTAAGGGACAGGCTCACTTCCTGCCTTTGCTGGAGGGTTCTTGTACTTTCATCGCTCTCCCCAATTCCATAAACAGAACCCCCTAAAACCAGGAGTTTTTCTAGAACCACCAGTCAATCCTTTGGCCAAACACAGTTGAAGCCACTGTGTGGTGGAAAGGGAATTGGATTTGCAAAGGACACGAGTTCAAATTCTGCATCGGAGTCTTGGACAAATTCCTTCCTCTTTCTACACCTTGTTGCCCTGCCCCCTAAAATGAAGAGATTCCTTCCAGTTCTAAACCCTAGGATCTGGTATGGTAAGTAATACACAGATCTGCTGAAAGGAGTCCCTTGAATGAGCATCCTGCCCATCCCCCTCCACCCCATTTGGTCCATCAAACAAGCATTGTGCTCTTCTATGGAGGCACATACAACCTCTTCTCTCTTGGGGCCCTCTAGGAGAGGAGTCTGGCTTAGTGGTGCCTATGGATGCATCTTTGGCACTGAATTTTCCCTGCCTAACTCAAAGGAAGGAGCAGCTGCCTCTCCCTGGAGCCCTGGGGCATCAGTCCTCCACTGATGAGATGAGAATGGGGACCCCGGTCATTCACATCCTATTCCCCTATACCCAGAAAGAACAGAACTATCAGGCTCTGAGGTGAGACTTCCTGTCTCAGTCCTCATTCAGAGCTTGTGTGTGTGTGTGTGTGTGTGTGTGTGTGTGTGTGTGTGTGTGTGTGTGTGGAGGGAAGGTGTACTGGATCTGGGCGGCGGACGGCCATACTCCAGACTCTGAGAACAAAGGAAATTTCCAGGTCCCCGGCTGCCAAGTATACAGCCTGTACTTTTTGGCGGGACCAGGGCAGCTGCCAGTCACCACTGAGAGAGGAGGGAGGGAGGGCCTGGGAGCAGGGACCTCCCTCCTCCTTCCATCTGTACACCCAATCTCCTAGGGAACCGCCAGAAGTCCCCCCTTCTGAGGCAGCTTCTTCGAGGTCTGACCCACACTGGCTGTTCTTCATTCAGGGGTCGGGGTGAGAGTTCAAGGGCCTGTAACAATATGGTAGAATCAGAAAATGGTTCCTTCCAGTTTCAAAGGCTAAACGAAGGGTGAGTTCCCCATTTCTACACCACCAAAGTCACAGAGGGTTAGAAGACCTAGAAGGCACCTCATACCATCCAGTCCAATCATCTTTTTTTTTTTCAAACAGATAAGGAAACTGAGACCCACAAAAGGAAACAACTTGTCTAAGCCTATATAGCTAGTAATACACAGATGTGAACTGGTCTTCTGGTTAGATATCCAGTGTTCTTTCCACTAATGAAAAGACCTCACACTTCTATAGCACTTTCAGGCTTACAAAGCATTTTCTTCCTGATATCCCTATGAAGTCAGTAGAACAAGGATCACTAGCCCCATTTTCCAGATGAAACTGAGCCTGAGGGCAAGGAAGAAGCTTGCTTGGGGGTCATAATATAATCTTAACATATAATTTTTAATGTAGATATAATTTTATAATATATATTTTCTTTCATTCTCCATGAAAACATATTTTTTTCCACTTCTCAAAAACAGATACACATTTAACAATTGTTTTCAATTTCCTAGATCAACAGTGTACCACAATAATAATAAAAAAAAATCAGACTGGAAATCTGAAGAACTTGAGTTCAGATTTAACAACTATGTCCCTGTGATCCTAGGCCAGTCAGGACACACCCCACCCCTCAGTTTCAACATCTGTAAAATGGGGTTAATAGCATTCCCCCATCTCTCAGGGTTGCCTTGAGAATCAAATGAGATAATATATGGATGGAATGCAGCCCTATACAGAGGAAATGTGAACTCTTATAAGATTACATGAAGGGTTAGCAGTGCTTACAAAATGCCTGGCATATAGTAGGTGCTTAATAAATGTTTACTGATTGATTGATGAAGGGGGACTGTGGGAACTTTTGCTCTACACAAGACTGAGAGTTATACCCAAATATTTCAAAAAAGATCAGAGTGATTTAGATTTAAAATTTAGCAAGACCATAACAATCTAAATAAACACAGGGACTATGAGAAAAGAGAAATATGCTAATGTCTCCTGGGGGAGAGGGGAAATGGGAGAGGCAGGGCTGCCATCTCAGTGGGGGTAGAGTGGAAAGGGGGAGGGGGACGACAGCGAACTGATTGCTCACTTGGACAGGAAGGCAGCTAGGACAGTCATCAGATTACATGGTCTGAGCTCATCCGGTGACTAATTGCTATCCCGATGCAATTTAGAAGCACCAGTGGGGGAGAGCTGGGGCCAGATGGGGACTTTTCTCAAACTGGGACTCCTACCCCAAGCACAGGCCCGACAGGAATATTTTCATTTTAGAAAACAAAAGATGTCAGTTGGAAACAGTCTGGTCCAGTGGCAGGAGGTTGGCTCTAAACAGGGATTCACTTGTGAAGTTTTTAAAATATTTATATTTTGATAGCCATATTTCAATTAGTTTTCTTTGTAATAATTTCATTTCAGGCATTTAAAAACATTCTCCTGAGGAGTCAGCCTATATACTTCACCACATTGTCAAGGGGTTCCATGACACATAAAAGGTTCAGAATCTCAAGGAGGAAGTCCTGGATTGAAATTCTACCTGAATTGTGTGCTCCCTGTGTGCAAAGTCACAAACTTACCATGTCTCAGTTTCCTCACCTAAAATGAGGAAGTTGGACTAGCTGGCCTCTCAAGATACCTTCCAGATTTTGATGTATGATAAGGAATGGAAAATTCTGGTTCTGCGGCCCTTCCTTTTCAGGTTTTCACACTTAAATTCTTCTGGGATCTATGATTTTTCTCACTGTGGCTATTCCCCTCCACCAAAATAGACTGCAACTCTACTCCAACTTCATGGATGATCCTTGCAGAGTTGTGTGATCTCCCCGCCACCCAAAAAAATGATCATCCTACCACAGCCAACTTGAAGATAGGCCTCCCTAAATCAACTGGCAATCCCACACTGTGCCTTTGCAACTTGGAAAGACCTGTCCACAGCAAGACATCAGAGCAGGATTTTAGACAAATACTGTGGCTGGGGGTGAGAAAAAAAATCATCTTCCCCTCAAAACCATCTTTACACAAGGATGCCAAGAATGAAAACAGATTTTCAGGTGAATCATATCTGCCTCAGCACAAGACAGCCTTTATTCTCAACAGACTTTATGCTGCTGATGGGAGAAACCCCAGATAGCCCCCAAACCTCTCATAATGGCCCAATCTGCTTTCCTGCAGAAGCCTATGAGTGAGTGAGTTGATCAGTTCAGATCAATGATCCCTTCTTTATTGTCATCCAGGTAGTTCCAATATCAGAATAGAACCTCTTCTAATAAACCTTTTTTTTTTTTTTTGGTGAAGCAATCTGGGTTAAGTGACTTGCCCAGGGTCATACAGCTAGTAAGTATCAAGTGTCTAAGGCCAGATTTGAACTCCCTAATTTGCCACCTCCTAATAAACTTTTAACAAACTTTTTTTAAAATAAACTTTTAACAAAGCCAGGCATTCAAGTCAATATTAAATACCTACTATGTCCCAGCTCAGCCATCAACTTAGTTGTGTGAATTTGGCCAAGCCACATCTACAGATTCTTTATGTATACACATAAGGAGAGGGTTGGACTAGATAAGGGGTTCTTACCCGGGGTCCACAGCTAGGTGGCGCCATAGTGCATAGTACCGGGACCTAGAATGGGGAAGCCGCATCTTCCTAATGCAAATCTGGCCTCAGACACTTACTCTCTGGGTGACCCTGGGCAAGTTACTTAACCCTGTTTGCCTCAGTTTCCTCATCTGTCAAATGAGCTGGAGAAGGAAATGGCAAACCTCTTCAGTATCTTTGCTGAGAAAAACCCCAAATGGGGTCATGGAGTGATAGACATGACTAAAATAACTGAACAGAAACAATTGCATGAATCTGGATGGGAAAGCAATCCCCTTGTTATTTCAATATCATTGTTTTCCTTTGTATTTCTCAGTATTTTATTTTATGCATTTCAAAACATTCTGAAAAGGGGTCCATAGGCTTTACCAACCTGCCCAAGGGGTCCGTGGCACAAGAAAGACTAAGAACCCTTGGAAGAGATGGTCTCTAAGGTCCCACATAGCTATGATCCTGTGCCAGTCATTGTGCTAAGTGCTGGGGAAAAAAGACAAAATGAAAAAAAAAAGGTTCTTTCTGCTAGGATAGGAGAAAAAAAGTAAATATAGTCAGTGAATGAGATAGCACGAACAGCTTTGTCCCCCAAGCTGCTACTCACTACTCTGGCCTTTTGCTTTTCCTTCAACTTTAAAATTTTTTATTTGTTTGGGGTTTTTTTGAGAAGGAACTGGATGTGTGATTTCCCTAGAAGAGGGAATGGACATCCTTCCATGTTATCAGTTCCATATGCATATGATCCTATACATAAATATTCTCCTCCTGTGAAGAGGGGCCAAGAGCTAGAGAAAGATGACCCCTTGGTCCTAGGCCAGATGTTAGAACAAAAATGCACCACTGGGGGCTTGGGCCTGTAGGAGGCTTGAGAGGATCTGCAGTAGGCCGAAAGCCAGGCTTCTCTTTCCTTTCATCAACTCTGGGGTTTTCAAAGACCCTGGCCATCCAGTGGAGCTAGTAAATACCTTTGAATATATCTAAACAGACTCCCTTCTCCTGCAGGGAGCGCACATGTGTCTGGCCTATCCCCTCCCCCAGCCACTCATACCGGGTCTGCATTCCTGCCCTGCGGCCAGGGACATACAAATGCTTGGATTAAATGTGCTGGGCGCAAAAATGCTTGCATTAAGTGGTTTGGGCTCCTACTGCGAAGGAGCTCTGGTCAGTCAGACATTAAAATTCTGGCCCTGAACTGTTGGCTGCTTGTCTTACTCAACCAGGAATGAGGGAATGAACACCATACTCAAAGCATCAGACACCCACAGACCAGATCGGCGGGAGCTGAGAGACTGAAGTTGTCTCCAGCCTTCCGGAAGCCTCTTATGGGTTGGGATTGGGAGGG
This sequence comes from Gymnobelideus leadbeateri, assembly GCA_011680675.1. NCBI lineage: Eukaryota > Metazoa > Chordata > Mammalia > Diprotodontia > Petauridae > Gymnobelideus > Gymnobelideus leadbeateri. Next base: position 294,827 of record WOXC01006922.1, on the reverse strand, counting down.
TTAAGAGAGGAAGGAAGAGCAGGAATTTGTGTCCCTAAGAAGAAATGTCCTGGTGCACTAGGGAGGAGGATTCTGGGCTTGAGGTCAGAAGACTTGAGTTATCTCATAGCTGACTCAGCCACTAGCTGTGTGACCTTATCCCAATGGGATGTGACCCTGTATACTAGTGATGAGGAAGTTTCAGGACAAAGAGGGTTTCTATACTAGGCACTAGGGTCCTTTGTGTGCTACTTTCCAACTTGACTCATCCACTCATCATCTTTCCCTTAAACCAGATTCTCCTCCAAACTCTCCTGTTTCTTTTGAGGGTGCCATCTTCTTTCCTATCTCCTAGGTTCCCTGCATCCTTTTCTGTTTGGCATGGAGAGTCCTTCCTAACCTGGCCTTCCCCTGCTTTCCAGACCTCTTACACCTTACTGTCTCCTGTACATGGACTCCAGCACTGGCCTTATTGCTGCCCCTTGCATAAGACACTCCATCCCCAGACTCCAGGCATTTCCATCAGTTGTCCCTTATGCCTAGAATGCTCTCCCTTCTCTCCAACTCCTGGCTTCCTTAAAGTTCCAGCTAAAATCCCACCTTCTACAAGAACCTTTTCCCAATTCTGCTCAACACTAGTGCCTTCCCTCTGTTGATTATGTTTAATTTATCCTGTTATTTGCATACTGTCTCCTCCATTTGACTGCTAGAGTCCAATTTCAATGTGTCCAACTGTAACTGATCAGACCAATAAGAGATCCAAATGCTCTACTGCAGGTTGGGGGCAACATTTGGGATGGATACTATTTTTGTATCCTGCATTTCCTTTGAGTTGTTTCAATTCTGCTTGGCGCAGAGGAGCACTGCACATTCTCTAATTTGGACAAATAAGAAAAAGAAAGACAGTCCCTGCTCTCAAGGATCTTATAGTCTAAAAGGGGAAGATCACACACAAAAGTAAGCTGAAAGCCTGGGTGGTTAAATGGAAACCAAGTAGGGCCAATCTGAACTTTTTATAAAGAAAAGCTTTGGGAGGAATTTTTTGCTCCACCCTTTGGTCCTCCAATCAAAGAGGAGAGGCAACTGAGGGTACTAAGGACCAGTGGGATACTGAAGTTAAACCAATGCCCAGGATGATGAGATTTCTGGTGATGAGCCTATCCTGCAGGAAGAAAGATATTGGAGGACTAAGCATAGCAGCTGGTGGGAAATGAGCTATCCATCTATTGACATTAATAATAGCCACTCATTTAGGGGGAGGTGTCAAAAACTATATAAGGGAAACCAAGGCAGAGATCAGTGACCATTCTATAATTTAGTTTTAGACAACTGACTTTGATATTAGGAGGTTAATGATCAAGGTCATCCTGCCACACCCAACTCCCAGGCATGCTTGAAGCCAAGCCTCCTTTCCTTCAGGCTGCCTCTTGCTTTCAGGTCCAGAAGAATGTTCTTCATATATTATCCCTAAGATCCTCATGGCCCTACTACAAAGCATATTCTCCCGAAGGACAGAGAATATTATGGTTTTGGCTTGTTCTTCAAATGTTCCTGGAATTGGATTCCATAGAACTAGTGGTCCCCAGCATTGAATTTTCATCCATTTGAAATTTCATCGAGAAAAAGCTGATTGACTTGTCAGGAGTATTAAAGGGGATTCTTGTCCAAGAAGGGGATTGGCTGAGATGGCCACAGATGTCTCTTCCAACTCTCAGATCATGTGGGGAGAGGGACCTGAAATTTTCCATCATTGAAAAAGGATCTTCATACTCAGAGTGGCGAACACCCCAATATAACCAAAGCTGATAGAGAGACCTGGGCTCTGCTGGAGAGATACTCAAATAGAGACTGAGGGACGGAAGACAGAAGAAGAAGAACAATAGCCACCATTTCTATGGTGCTTTAAGGTTTGCAAAGTGCTTTATACATATATACATCTCCTTTGGTCCTCACAATCACCCTTGGAGGTGGGGGCTATTATTATCTCTGTTGTTGTTCAGTCATACCTTATTCTTTGAGGCCACATTTAGGGTTTTCTTGGCAGAGATACTGAAGTGGTTTGCTGTTTGCTTCTCCAGCTCATTTGATGGATGAGGAAACTGAGGCAAACTGGGTTATAACTTTCCCAAGGTCATATAGCTAGTAAGTGTCTGAAGTTAAGTTGGGGAGGGTAGTCAGAGGTTTTGGTGGTTGGTGAGTTGTCCTTTCTCAAAGAGGACCAAAATGACTTCACTGTGTTAGAGTTCACGTTACAGTGTTTCTAAATGTGACTGATCAGACCAACATGAGCTTGAAATATTCTACCGCTGCTCAGGTACAAATAGTCCATGTGAACATTTGGGGCGCATTCTCTATATTTATGCATCCTGCAATTCTTTTTTTTTTTTTTTGTTTTGCTTTTTTGCTTTTTGGAGGGCAATTGGGGTTAAGTAACTTGCCCAAGGTCACACGGCTAGGTTTTTGTTTGTGTCTGCGTTAAGTGTCTGAGGCCGGATCCGAACTCAGGTCCTTCTGACTCCGGGCCGACGCTCTATTCACTGCGCCACCTAGCCGCCCCGCATCCTGCAATTCTTTCGGGCAAGTTCAGTTCTGCTTTGCTCCTAGAGCACAGCACCTTCTTTGATGAGGGCACGCCATGCCAGGTGGTCCTTTGCCAGTGCCTCCCACCTTATATAATAAATCCCAAAGTTCTCTAGAGAGATCTTGAGAATGTCTTTCAATGCTTCTTCTGACCACTATATGAGCACTTGCTTTGTGTGAATTCTCCATAAAATGAATGGTCTTTTAGGAAAGCATATGTTTGGCATTCAGACAACATGGTCAACCCATCAGAGTTGTGCTCTCTGCAGTAGAGCTTGAATGCTTGGCAGTTCAGTTGGAGAAAGGACCTCAGGGTCTGGTACCTTATCCTTCCAGGTGATCTTCAGACTCTTTCTAAGACAATTCAAATGGCAAATGAAAGCCAGCTTACCAAAGTTGAAGCTGGATATGTTTTTCTGGAGTGGCTATAGTGAAAGGGGGAACACTGTTTAGCTGGTGTAGGTTTTCCAGTAAAAACTAATATACTCAACAAGCTTGTATGCCTACCAAAAGGAGTGAACAACAGGCTTGTGATAATTTGATTGCCACATTCAGAAAAGTGCCAAGACACCATCATCAGTGCCTATGCTCCCACCATGACGAACCCTGATGAGGTCAACGAAAAATATTACAAAGACCTGGAGATCCTGATCATCAATGTGCCAAAAAAAGATAAGCTTATAATTCTGGGTGACTTTAATGCTAAAGTAGGCACAGACTACCAGACAGATGGCTGGGAGTCCTTGGGAGAAACAAGAGTTGGAAACAGCAACAGCAATGGTCACTTTTGGTGGTAGAGACTTAACAGAAAGGCACCAATAAAACTCTATAAAAATAAACAAATAAGGCAAGGTCCCTATTCTCAAAGGAGCTCAGAGTTTCATGTCAATACTTCCACTGAAATCAATCCTCAATAGATCTGATTTTTCTGAGATTTCCTCCTCCCATCATGGTAGCAATTCTTGAAAGTCAAAACAAAACTCTACTAAATGGTTTTGGTTTATTTCTAACTGGTCTCAGGCAATAAGAGGATCCTGTTGAGAGTAAACTTATCTTGATTATACTTATTATAGAGAGAGGGGACATTGAAGACCTACTCCAATCCCTTGCCTTCATTCTATAAAGAAGGATTTTCACAAAGAACCAAAGCAAAGCCTACAATGAGAATGGGCAGGAACTCCTCTGGCCACTTGAACAACCACCCAAGGAAACTAAAGACCAACACCTTGGAACAGAAATAGGCTGTTGACTGGTCTGCCTGCCTCTAGTTTCTCCCTTTCTACTTCCTTTTCCACAATCTGTAAAGCAATTTTCAGAATGTCCCTTTGAATGATTATGGCACTTGCCCTCCCCTTCCCCCCAGCTCAAAAACCTTAATGCCTCCCCCGTTACCTATAGAATCAAGTCCAGCCTTTTTCATCTGCCACTCAAGGGTCTTCACAATCCAGCCCAATCCAGTTCCAACTTCTTCTCACTCTCTTCCCCTTTAGGTGCTTTCCAGCTAAATTGCAGTTTGCTAATTTGATATGTTACCTACTAGGAGAGGGCTAGAGAACCTTGCCCAGGTATAATATCAATATTTTTTGTACAAATAGGTTCTTTTCCCTTTCTAATTTCCCCCATTCAACAGCATTTTATTTTTTCCAATTACATGTAAAGATAGTTTTCAATATTCATTTTTTGTTTTTAATTAATTAATTTTTAGTTTTCAACATTCATTTCCACAACATTTTGAACTCTAAATTTTCTCCCCAAATTTTCACATCTCTCCCCTCTCCCTACCCAAAGATGGTGTGCATTCTGATTACCCTTTCCCCCAGTCTGCCCTCCCTTCTATCGTGCTTCCCTTTTATTCCATTCCCCTTTATTTTTTTGTAGGGCAAGACAGATTTCTCTACCCCATTGCCTGTATATCTTATTTCCCAGTTGCATCAACATTCACTTTTATAAGATTTTAAACTCCAAATATTTTCTCCATCCTTCCTTCCCTTCCCTCCTCCCCAAGACAAGCAAGCAATCTGATAAAGGTTATATATACATGTACAACCATATTAAACATATTTCCACATTAGTTATGTTTTGAAAGAAGAATCAGAACAAAAGGGAAAAACCACAAGAAAGGAAAAAACCAAACAAAAAAGTAAAAATAGTATACTTCAATCTGCATTTAGATTCCATAGTCTTTTTTCTAGATGTGGATAACATTTTCCATCATGAATCTTCTAGAACTTCTTAGATAATTGCATTGTTGAGAAGAGCTAAGTCTATTGTAGTTGATCATCTCAAAATGTTGCTGTTACTGTATACAATGTTCTTCTGATTCTAGTCACTTCACTCAGCATCAGTTCATGTAAGTCTTTCTATGTTTTTTCTGAAATCTGCCTGATCATCATTTCTTATAGCACAATAGTATTCCATTACATTCATTACATTCAACAACTTGTTCAGCCATTCTCCAATTGATAGGCATCCTCTCAATTTCTAGTGCTTTGCCACCACAAAAATAGCTTCTATAAATATTTTTGTGCATTTATGTCCTTTTCCATTTTTTATAATATGACTAATATTTTAACTGGGACCTTCTGAAGACAACTGTCCCGCTTCCTGTCTATACCATTTATGTTGCTAATGGGTTTTGCTGGTGGGAATTCCAGATCAGGTAGGATAGTGAGCTAGATGTTGTCCCTTCCAATTATTGCTCACACATGCTTTGTTCATTTGCTCATGGGCATCCCTCCTCTCACCTGAAGTATTTCCCCACTCCCACCCCTCTATTCTCTGATTTGACTTCTGTTTATACTAATTGTTTCTGGTCTCTTTGCCTCCTCCCACCCCTTAGTTTCAGGCATTCTCCAAGGCTCTGGCCTTGGTCTTTTTCTCTTACTACCTTGTCTCACTTGGTATTCTTAATCCATTCCCATCACTTGGGTAATCATATCTATGCAGATAAATCCCAAATGTATACCTGCAGCCCCATATATCCAATTGGTCACTGGACATCTCAGGGATATCTCAGGATGTCTCAGGGAGCACTCAAACTTGATGTGTCCAAGCCTGAACTCATCATCTTCCCTCCATCCCACCACATGAACTCATCTTCTCCCCTTCTACCACCAAAAAAGACCCTCCCCCTCCTTCTAATATCTTTATTTCTGTTGATAGCCTCATCCTCCCTGAGAACCTTATAAACCTCAGAGTATTTAACTGTCCTCAATGAGTTCAAGTCATCAGAACAAAATGACTACACACACAGGCTACTGAAAGGGGCCCACACCCAGTCTGACTGCAAAGCCTCAAGTAGCAATCTTTGAAAAGTCTTTAAGAGCTTCAATTCTTCCAATTCTATGACTCACTTGTAACCTCTGATTTGTCTTTGCTTCTTCATTTCCTGCCAATTCTAGGACCAGAGAAGAAGGACACACAGAGGTAAGTTGCTTTGGACATTTAACTTAAAAGCAGCTACCTTAAATTCATTCTAATTTCTGCCTTCTGAGAGAGACAGGCTTCCTCTTTCATGGAAAATTGCCCCAGAAGGTATCTGAGGAGGATAATGCATGAGCAGCATGCCAGAGACACAGAAGGGGCAGGCGCAATGGGTGGTCTATCCAATATGGCTTCTTTTAGCCTCTTGGCTAGAATGACGAATTACCCACACCAAGGTTGGAGTGGCAGTTACAACAGATTCAGCTGGAGGTGAGAGACAAATGTGAAAAGATAGAGCAGTGTGTGACTACCTGACACCAATTAGCTTCGACATAATAACACTAAGAACACTAATAATAGTAGCGGCATTTATATAGTGCTCTAAGGTCTACTAGGTGCTTTACAAAATCTCATTTTGGGGCAGGTAGGTGGTACAGAGAGTAAAGCACCAGCCCTGGAATCAGGAGGACCCGAGTTCAAATGTGGCCTCAGATACTTACTAGCAGTATGACCCTGGGCAAGTCACTTAACCCCAATTGCCTCCCAAAAAACAAACAAATAAAATTTCACAACAACCCTGGGATATAAGTGCTAATATTAGCCAGAGACCAGATTTGAACTCAGTCTACACTGAATCCAGGCTAAAATGTTTTAAGAGATGATTTCTATTCCACCATTATAGTCTGAGGGAGTTGCTGTGAAGAACCAAACCTCAAAGAATGAGTGGATGAAATGAGATTTCAGACCTTTGTAGGAGTAGTGGTCTCATGCCACTCTCCCAATTGGGAGTATTAAATCTGGCCTTCTGAATTTTATTTTAACTGCAATAAGGAGTCCAGGTGAATTGAAAGGTCCAAATTTACTCCCAACAGCTAACCCTACACTTTGTTTTGTTTTGTTTTCACAGATAACTTTATTGATTCTCTATTTATTACTATCAAGGGATATTAGGACTGGATCTGTGATTTTGATGGTATAGAAAACTCCATTTACCAATGCAGGTTGGCACCTCTGCAAGTTATAGTCAGAGTAGAGATTCTTAACCTTTTTGGGCTATGGATCCTCCTTTACCCCCAATTTAGCAGTCTGGTGAAGCTTATGGACCCCTTCTCAGAAAAATGTTTTTAAATGCATAGGATTACAAAAATTCTGTGTGTGTGTATATTTGCATGTTGTCTTCCCCATTAGACTTTAAGCTACTTAAGGGCAGGGACTGTCTTTTGCCTCTTTTTGTATCCCCAGTTTAGCACAATGCCTGCCATATAGTAGGTTCTTAATGTTTATTGATTGATTGGTTAATTGAACCTGGGCTGGAAAGCTCAAGACCCAGGCACATGCTGTCTGTGTCTGTGCAAAAGACTGAAAGGTCTGTGAAGACTAAGTCACATGCTGAAGCAGCTCCAGCTTGGAGCGCTATCTGGTGTCCTATTCAGAGACTGCACCATCAGTAGCCATGCAAAGAAAATTCCTGCGGACAGGAAATCATCTCCCCCTCCACACCCCCACTTTGTACATCACTAAAGAAATTACTTACAAATATTGAGAAAGGGGAGCGATGTGTGGAACCTTTCCCCGATCCCTCTTAATTCTACTACCTTCTCTCTATTAAGTATTTCAATTTATCTTCTACATAGCTTGCTTTATGTATTTTTGTTAGCATGGTGTCTCCCCCCCTCCCCCACCCCCATCATTAGATTGCAAGCTCCTTTACGGCAGGGACTGTCTCCCCCGCCCTTTTTTGTATCCCTAGCTCAACACAGTGCTTGGCACATAGTAAGTGCCTAAAAAGGGTTAATTAATTTATTAGATTAATAAAATAACAAGTTATCTTAGAGTAACCTTATTTTCTTTTCTGAGTTACTAGGGGATTGGTATAGTATAACCGGATTAAGAAAACCTGCTAGAGTAGAAAGAGCACTAACTTTAGTTGGAAGACCTTGGTTCAGATCCCACCAGGACTACGTCCTTGTATAAGTCACTTAACCTCACCAGGCCTCATTTTAAAATCCTCTAACGTAAAAAGAGGAAGCTGGGCCAGATGGCCTCCATGTTCTCTTTTTGGATTTTCTGTCTTCATGGCATTTTACAAAATCTTTCATGATATCTTGGTGGACAAGACTGAGCATTATGGCTGGATGATCATTGACTTAGGATAACTCAATATTTGCTGAATGACCAGAGTCAAAAAATAACACTTAATGAATCCTAGAAGGAGGTTTCCATCAGAGTACCACAGGGCTCTATCACTGACCATATCTTGACCATCATTTTTTACCAATGACTTGAATGGAAACAAGGAAGATATGCTTATTGAATTGATTGAATTTTTGGATGACAAGAAACTAAAAGGGGTAACTAACAAATTGGATGCTGGAATCAAGGTCCAAAAAGATCTAGACAGACTAGAATGTTGGGCTAGATTGGGATAAAATTAAAAAGAATTTCCCTAATAAGATGAAATTTAATAGGGATCAAAGGATTTCCAAGTGGGAAGAGATTTCTGTAGTCATCCAGTCCATACTTAAAAAAAGGCATTTCCTATAGAAGTACTCAATCAGCCTCCATTCTCTCCCAATGCAGCTTATTCTACTACTAGACAGGTCAGATTGTTAGGAAGTTTTCCATTATAGGGAGCCCAAATACATCTCTGCTACTTCTACCCCTCCTACCCATTAAGGATTGGCAGCTTTGATCTCAGCTTAAAAATGTTTTAGGAGCTCCCCACTTCTTACTGATTCCTACTAATAAATCTGCCCCTAGCCCCAATATTCTAACTTCCTTATGGGCCTCACTGAATAGCAGACGTATCCAGATTTAATCACACAGTCTGACTTTAGCCACATCACAGGCCCCCACACTCAATCATAAGCCTCACTGAACAGCAGGGCCATTGCTCCCAGCTAGCAACTGCCCCCAGAGTCAATATAGCCACTTTCTCCACCTAGCTACTGCTCCTCCAGCCCCTGACTCAATATCCTGACTTCCTCATATATGCCTCACTGTCTCACTAGAACAGCAGTTATGTCCATGAAGTCATGCCCCACGAGGATAGCAGACAATGGAATGCTAGCCACTGCCTCTAGCTAGCTACTGCTCCCAGACCCATTCCTCATATTTCCCACAGAAACAGCAGATGGGTCCATGCACTCAAACCACAATCACATCCATCTAATCTCAGACAGGACCACAATAGCCAGCCAATCAGAAAGCAGCACCACTAGGATGCTGGAGTAGGATGTAGATCCGAAAACAATAGAAAGAACGTTGCCTAAGTAGGCACCTATTCAGTAATAGCAAAAGCTGTCCTTTAGGCAAACATGACATAGAGAGGCATATTATAATATCATTATCATACATACATGTCCCCTCCTTGAGCTTTTCTATATGCATTATGGATAATGGCACATGCAGTGCCATGGAGGCCAGGACCCCCCTATTACCTAATCCCTTGACAAACCCCTCCTGCCTTTTCAATATTCATAATTTCTGTTGTGTAATAGCATCATTACACTATAAAACTACCTGTCTTGTCTTGGAATGCAGCCTGTTGGAGAGTGTCACCCTCAATAAATGCCTTTACTTCCATTAGAGGTGGTCTGAGTCTGAATTCTTTGAGATGATGCCCCACAACACACCATGAAACTGCAACAATTTGATATAGGTTATGTAAAACATTTCCATATTAGTCTTTTTGTGCAAGAAAACTGGAAGGAAGGAAGGAAGGAAGAGAGGGAGGAAAGAAGGAAGAGAGAGGGAGGAAGGAAGGAAGGAAGGGAGAGAGGGAGGAAGGAAGGAAGGAAGGAAGGAAGGAAAAAAAAACAAAGAAAAAGTATGCTTTGGTCTTTATTCAGAGGACATCCGTTCTTTCTCTGGTAACAGACAGCATTTTTTATCATAAATCCTTTGGGATTGTCTTCCTTCCTAAAACTCTTAAGCTACTTTGACTTCTCTCAACTCATATTATAATTATTTGTATCTCTTCCTCATCCGCACCTCTACCTGTTGGATACTTAGTTCCCTTAGGAGAGGAACTGTATTTTATTCCATTTTTTGTATCATTAGCACCTAAAATCAAGCCTTAATTATAATTATTGCTGACACATAATACTTTACAATTTTCAAAGCATTTTATATACATTATCTCATTTAATCTTACAATCCTTTGTGGTTAACACTATACGCATCATTATTCCAATTTTACAGATTAGGAAAGTAAGGTTCTGGGCAATTAAGTATGACCTACCAGTGACCACATAGCTTAGAAAGTGTTGAGGATGGAATTCAATTGCATGTTCAACAGATAAGCCCAGCATTTTGTCTACTACAGCAGAGGTGTCAAACTCCTCCTTCTCCCCATCTCCCCATGCCTCCCATGAAACTCCCTAGTGGGCCATAGCCAGATTAAAATGTAATTGGGAAATGTTTAACAAAATAAATAAAATATGATAACACCGATAATGTTAATTTATTTTTCTAAGTCAGTCTGCAACTGCAGGAATCCATTCCTATTTGAGATTAATACCACTGCACTATTTTCTGCTGCCTCTCAATATAGTCTTATATGTGTGGTTGTTGTTGAGCTGTTCAGTCCTGTTGAGTTTTCCAGACCTCGTGGACCATAGCATGCTAGGCCTTTCTATCCTGCACTATCTCCTAAAATCTGTCCACATTCATGTTTGTTTGTTTCCATGACACTATCTATCCATCTCATCCTAGGCTGTCCCCTATTCCTTTTGCCTTCAATCTTTCCCAATGTCAGGGTCTTTCCAAAGGTCCCATCTTCTTATTGTGTGGTCAGAGTATTTAAGATTCAGCTTCAGTATTTGACTTTTCAGTGAATAGCCTGAGTCATTTCTCTATGTATTGCCTGATTTGATCTCCTTGCTGTACAAGGGACCTTCAAAGGTCTTCTCCAACACAACAATTTGAAAGCCTCCATTCTACAGCACTCAACTCTCTTTCTAGTCCAATTCTCACAGCCATACATTGCTACTGGAAAAACCATATTTTTGACTATATGGACTTTAGCAGCAAGGTGAGATCTCTGCATTTTAGTATGCTATATAGATCTGCCCTAGCTTTCCTTCCAAGGAGCAAGCGTCTTTTAATTTCATGGCTAGAGTCACCATCTGTACTTCTTTGAGCTCAAGAATAAAAGATCTCACACTGCTTCCAAACTCTCAAAAATGGAATTATTTTTAAAGCAACCTTCGAGGCTGGTGCTATCGAGAGATTTTTCTCATCTAGAAGGCTAGATTCTAGAATCCCGATACCTAAATTTCCCTACCTTAACCAGGAGGCAGGAATTTGAGAATAACCTTGGCCTTGCTTGGACTGCCCTCTCAGACTATTGGACAACACTGATCAAAGCTAAGGTTTACTCAATACTTTAAGGTTTGTAAAGTATTTTACATATACTTATACATGTATAGCCTATATCTGATTGGAGAGGGGGGAGGGTAAGGAGGAGGAAAATTTAGAACTCAAAATCTTATAAAAATGAATGTTGAAAACTAAAAATAAATTCATAGAAAGTATTTTACATATACTTACAATATAAAAATAATATCTCTTTTAATTCTCATACCAACCCAGTGAGGTGCTGTTATTCTCCCCATTTGACAGATAAGGAAACTGAGGCTGACAAAGGTTAAGTGACTTGCCCAGAGTTGCACAGTTAGAAAGGATCTTTGACAAGATTCAAACCCAGGGCTTCCTGACTTCTAAATCCAGAGTTCTATTCACTCACTGTAGGTAATCTCTATATACTCCTTTTGGATACTTCACCCTTGGTTATTTTCCATGGATGTAACTTTAATTAACTATTTCTTTACACCATATCTCCTTCATTTCTGCCTAAGTTTTTTGAGGATAAGAACTGTTTGGGTGTTTTGGCCTTTCTTTGGACCCCTATTTTAGTAAGTTACACAGGAAGCACTTAGTAAATTGATTGACTGATGTGTAACTTCATTGATATGAATGTTCCTTCTACCAATAAAAGTGAGGAGGGGCAGGGATGGAGGGACCCTGGGAAACTCCCATTGTGGAAACTCCCTCCACTAATTCAAATTGGCAACTCCCTTACAACTTCATTTCAAGTCTTCGAGAGGGGCAACAGGTCCATCCTTCATACCTGAAATTCACTTCCTTCTCACCTATTTTTGTTGTCTTTCAGTCATTTTTAGTTAAGTCCAACTGTTCTTGAACCCATTTGGGATTTTCTTGGCAAAGATACTGGAGCGGTTTGCCATTTCCTTCTCCAGCTCATTGTACAGATGAGGAAATGGAGGCAAACTGGGTTAAGTGACTTGCCCAGGGTCACACAGCTAATAAGAATCTGAGGCAGGATTTAACTCAGGTCTTCTTGATTCTGGGAGAGCTAAGTGGCAAAGTGGTTAGTGTACTGGGTTTAGAATCAAGAATACTCATCTTCAGGAGTTCAAATCTGGGTTTCACCTAGCTATTCTTTTACCTCATCAATACCTCAAACAATTGTTCTTGAAGGGAACAGACCAAGCTCTGGCAACATCTTCCTTGCATTATTTGTATTTATTCTGCATATACTTATATAAGTAAGCTCCTTGAGAAGAGGGACTTTTTCTTGTTTTTGTACCCTCAGCCTTAGGTATAGGTAGGATAACTATGCAAGTCTTAAATGTGAATGCTGGGGTGGGTAGGTGGCTGTAGTGAATAGAGCACCAGCCCCGAAGTCAGAAGGACCTGAGTTCAAATCGGCCTCAGACACTTGACACACTTACTAGCTGTGTGACCTTGGGCAAGTCATGTAACCCCAACTGCCCTCAAAAAGCAAATAAAAAAATGTGAATGCTGATTGTTTTGTTATTATTGCTTAGGTAGTAAGTGGTAAAACTTGGATTTTAACTGAGACTTTCAGACTGCTTCTTTCACTCCCTCTACAAGGGCAACCTCATTCACTCAACATTTACTGTGGGCAGAGCCTCTTGTAGGAGGCTCTATTCGAAGACTGGAGGAGGGGAGAGAGTAGAGTCGAAAAGTTTAACTAAGACTGGTCACAATCTGGTAGGGGAAGAAGCCGTCAACAGAGATGAGTGAATGCATAACATGACACTGCTCCACACTCGGTCATTCACCTTCCCCCAAACAGATGCCAGCTGACCAGAAGGCCATATGGAGGAGAAGGGAGAAGCACTGGCCCGAGCTGTGATTGGAAAAATAAGGGCAACATAGCGAAAGGTGCCTCTTTGGCAGCTAAGCCTGTCGGTGGGAGGAGCTGGTACTGGCAGGCCACAGAGGGGAAGCCGAGGCACGGAGCGGGGAAGCAGTATGCCCTCCTCTTCAAGTCAGAAACCAGCTACCGGCCCACCAGATAAAACCTGCTACAGTCATTAAAAGCCAGCTCCGGTGCTCCAAAAGAATGCGCCCCCTACCCTCAACCTGCCCCGCCCCGCCCCGCCCCAGTCCGGTCACCGAGCCTTGGACCGAGCTGCCACTACTTCCACAAGTTACGACCTTCTAGCCGGCCCCGAACTTCCCATTGGCTGGCGTGGGGAAGGCCCCGATTCCAGATTCGCTCCCAGGGCCTGTCCATCAGGCGTCTCCTCCAGAACTACTTTAAAAGTCCCTCCGCGCGTGAGCTGTACAAGTTGGAGTTGCGATTGATCCGGGTTGAGTTTGTAGAATTCCATATAGATATAGATCTTTGCTACTCCTCGGGGTGAATAGTAATTGGGGGATCAACGTCGACCCAAGACAGAACGTTTCCCTGGGGTAAGTGAAATGGGGGTAGGGAGTAGGGGAGGAAGGGGGCGGTGTAAGTCCCAAAGAAGGTGGAGGAGGGGTCTAGTTTGCCTTCCAGGCCAGGCGTGGCTTATTTTTTTGGGTGCCTGTGCATTTGGGTGAAAGGTCAGTCGCCTATCTATCTGGCATTCTTTGCCAATGCCTTGCGTGCCTAGGTATGGAGGCAAAAAGCACGTGTGAGCCACAGGCCAAACCCTCTATCACCACCCCTATCCCTGTTATGCCTTTCCTAGGAGCTCCTCCACCTTCTCCCCCACCCCCCACCTCCTTTGAGTTTGGGGTTGGGAGGCCGCCTCTCTATCCCAATTTCCTGGGAAGAAGTGGGCGGGGTGCAGAGTGCATTGTTAAGAATGATATGAACCAGTCAATTTCCCATCTCCCTCATTGTTTATGGCCTTCATTGTCACTTTTGAGGTGAGGGCCCCCACCAAGGAAATAGACCTATTTTCCCTGTGAGCCTGCCTAACTGACTTCCCCAGACTCATTATGAGAAAGGAGGGCAGGAGGGTGAGAGAGTATTTCCCGGCCTCCTTGGTGGTCTGCGTCCTTTTCTGAGTTGCCTCAAGGTCCTTCCTTAGTCAAATGTTGGAGGGCAAGCATTCACATGGGGCTAGAAGGAGGGTGTGGAGGGTCTAGCTGACCCCTCTTATTGACCCCACTCTTCATTATGGCAGGTTCCAGGGTGGGTCGAGTTTCCTTCTTACTCAACTACTGAAGGGTGGAGTTGAGCAGAGTGAAATCCCAGCCGGTGTGAGCCAGACCTGAAGGTGCTTGCTGGAGAGTATTAGCTGAGGCTCTCCATTGAGAGGCCTCCTTGCCTCCAGGCAAGGCCTCCTTGAGGCAGAAGATTATAGGCCCCCACTGAGGTTTTATGGGGGGCTCTCCCAGTAAGAAGGGGCGGTGGGCTGAATGACCTCTACAAGTCTGGAGTCACCTTGCTGAATTGGAAAGAATGGGATTTGGAGCTCCGCCATCTGGGTAGAAATCCCACCTGCATACCTGCTGTGTGGGCATACCCTTGGATTAGTCACCCTCCCTTGACCTCTTTTTCATTTCCTTCTCCAGCATATTTTACAGATGAGGAGACTGAGGCAAACAAGGTTAAATGACTTGCCCAGGGTCACACAGCTACTAAGTGTCTGAGGCTGGGTTTGAACACAGGAAGACCTTGACTTCTGACCTAGCACTCTACCCACTGAGCCCCATAGCTGTGCCTAGTATTGGTTCTGGGAGCCCTCATTTACTTGAGTGAAGGACATTTGTTGAAGGCCTCTTAGAGACCTAAGCCATACAGGCCTCTGTTTCTCTTTAGAGTGCCACTGTCCTCAGTGGTCAAAGCAGTGTTTCCAACCAAAAGCATTCTAGAGTTTATATATGAATAATCTACCATAAAAGTACTACCTGTATTCTTTTAGTCCTTTAAACATAGATTCTTCATCTTAGTTGAATTCAAAGAAAAGTCTCTTCACCTCCTCCCAAATTCATATATATTTAAAAGCCTGTCAGAATTAGGTTGTAATGGCTCCCCTTTGACAGAGGGAAAGGTCACAAGTCTTACAGCCAATTGGGGAAGGGCAGGCTCTTCCCCCACCCACTTCACTTCCAACTGGTATTGACATGGGGGAGGTGGGACTGATACCCATAAAGCTTAGAGCTCAGAAACCACCTCCTTTTTCTCTTCCTCTTCCCTTCCACCCCTTAACACACTTACAGAGACTGTAATTTGAATCGTTTCTACCCACAGACCAAGTCAGTATCTAGGTAACCAGTCAGAAAATGTAAGGTTTGTTTAGCCCTTGCTTGATCTGTCACTTAAAGTTTCTCCCATCTTCTCAATAATTGCTTTAATTGAATTTCTTCCTGGGTGAATTGACCTCCAACAGGATGCAGTTGGGCCTGGGGGATGGGGTAGTGACCCAAAGAATGCTGATTTGGCTTCTGAATCAGGGAAGTGGAAGGATGAGTCAGAGAGAATAAAAATTGACAAATGGTCCCTTCATTCCTACCATAGGAGTACTGGAAGGAATCTCTTTAGTTTACAGATGAGGAAATTAAGGCCTCCAAGTTCACTCAGCATGAAACAAAATTTGAACCCAGGTCCTCTGATTCCAAATTTGGGGCACTGTTTTTGTTGTTATTGGCAAGTCATTGAGGATTTTTGGCCATACACACAGGTGGTGGTTGGATATGGGTGGTGACTTGGGCATTACCTCAGGATTTCACTGAATCTGTGATCTCCTCTGATGTGAATGTTGCACATGCACCCTTTCCAACTCCTCAAAATTACAGATTACAACCCATCCAAGCCTGGGTCTTACCCTTCAATTCCCCCACCTCACAACTTCCCCAAGATCATCCTCACCCAACCTATGGAACACTTGGAAAATGCTTTACACTTTACCAGGCCTCCTTCATGCATCTGACCCTTCTGCAGCTAGTACTACAGAGAAGATAGTACGTCATTGAATGTACAGTTCCCTTCTCCACTCCTCACTCCCCTTTCCCGTGTATATGTATATGTCTGGGGGTGGGGGGCAGGGTTTCCTACCATCCCCATAGAAGTGCCAGCTTTCAAACAATGGGATCAGAGGCAGGAGCCAAATTCAGATACCTGGTAACTGGAAATGGGTGGCAGTTTATAGCACTTCTCACAGAGGTATCTTGTCTTTAATTCATTCTTTTCTAGGAAGGACTCTTTGAGGGAAGACTCAGGCTATGCCTTGCATGTTCAGAGGGAATGTTCAGATACAATAAAAACCTTTAAGTGACCTGCTGTGGTTATGTTGAACCCGGGTAGCCCAATGTGGATTGGCACCCTGTAAAGAGACAGAAGTGGGGCAGGGTAGGGGGGCAGGTCTCTTCCTGAACCTGTGCCTTCTGGTTAAAGGAAGATGCCACCCTTCCCACCTGGAGAAGCCAGGCGTTTAGTCTGGGGCAGATGGAGGAGTCAGAGGAGCAATGTCATCTTCATCCAGGCAGAGTGTCAGGCCCCTCTTTAGGACCATAGTTCAAGTCTTGCCTCAGCTAATTATTGGCCATGTGATCCTGGGCAATGTGCCTCTGTTTCTTGATAAAGTAGGGGCTACTGCTTGTTTCATCTACCTTATTGGGATGGATGGTAAGAATCCAGTGGGAATATATTGGCTACTTGATAAAGGTGCTTGGGAAGTGGGAGTTGTTTGCACTGGCTCCTTTTTGCTAGACAGCTGGCTAGCTAATCCTTTCCACCCACCCAGAGGGAAGCCACTTTGTTGAGTTATATCATCTCCTTGCTTCTGCAAGTCTTTCTTAAGTCTGGAGTATACAAGAGCCATAGCACTGCCTGCCATAGCTGTGCCCTAGCTCTTAAGCTAGGGCCTCACCTGATGAAGTCAGGTGCATCTGCAGTTGATAATGTCTCTGGGTTTCTGGGTACCTTTAAGAAGCAGGGCAGAGAGTGGGAGCAGTCCCAGCTGGGCTGACCTCTGCCCAGCTTCTACGTGGTACCGGACTTTAGTCAGCAGATAGATCCATAAGGCAGCAACTGTTTCTCTTTGACTTCCAGTGCCTTCTATTCTGAAGATGTCTAACAGTGAAATTGAGAGCGGAGCCAGTGCCCCAGCTGCTGGGGAACCAGTGCAACAGGTATGACCCTCCTGAGAACCAACCTGAGGTTTCAATACTTCTAGACAGGAAACAGAGGCCAGGAGGGAGGGGAGAATGCTTCCACCTGCAGCTGTGCTTGACTGGGTGCTTAGACCCAGAATCAGGGAGTAAAAGGAACTATGGATTAGGTAACTGGGATGGAATAGGATTTCCTGATTCTATGTTGAGAGACCCAAGTACAAAGTCCAGCTGGGCTATTTTCACTCTGTGGGCCCTGAGTCAGTTACTCTTTTTTCAACCTCTTTCCCCACCCCATATCTGTAAAATGGGTATGATACCTATACACCTTACCTCACAGGGTTGTTGTAGAGAGAGCTTCATAAACCTTAAGGCATAATAACCATGTAGGTGATTGATTCTGCTTGGCAGATTAGCCTTCCCTGGTCTCTAGGCTGCCTTAGATGGCAGTGTTAGAAATGGAAGCATGAAGGAAGCTTATTCCCTAAAGTATGATGGAGCTGCTTTGATTTTCCCTGAGGGGGAGGGATAATCCTATTATAAATGCAGCCAGGGATGGCTTGAAACTTAAAAAGAAAACAAAAAATAAAGCTGTTCTCAAAGGTCACAGGGTATCCTAGAATCACAGAATAACCTCCCAATATCAGATGTTACTGTCCCGACTATTTATTATGTGCTAAGTGTGGGGGATACAAATAAAGGCAAAGAAAAAAAAACCCTTAGCCCTCCAGGAATTTATATTCTAATGGGGGATATAGCATGTAAATTACTAGGTAAATACTAGATGGAAGGTTATCTCAGAAGAAGGTAAGATCTGAATGGACTTCTAAAGGAAGCTGAGAAGCAGAGATGAGGAAGGTGAAAGCATTGTAGGCAGGGGTGCCAGCCAGTGTAAAGGCAGTAGGAGGTGGTGGGAGATGGAGTGTCCTAGGTGAGGGGCAGCAGTTAGGACAGCACAGTGGATCAGGCACTAGGACTGGCATCTGGAAGACCCTAGTTTAATCCAGCCTCAGACCCTTAGTAGCCATGTAACCTTGGGCAAGTCACTTAACCTCTATCTGCCTCACTTTTTTCAACTACAAAATGGGGATAATAATAGATCCACCTCCCAGGATCAAAGGTAATAATATTTGTAAAGTTCTTTATACTTTACAAATGCAGTGTCGTCATTCATTTGTAGCACATTTGTTCTATCACGTCTGACTTGTGACCTTGTGGACCACAGCATCCTGGTACTGTCCTCGGGGTTTTCTTGGCAAAGATACTGAAGTGGTTTGCCATTTTTCTTCTCCAGCTCATTTTCAGATGAGGAAATGGAGGCAAACAAGGTTAAGTGACTTATCCAGAGTCACACAGCTTAGTAAATATCTGGGGTCGGATTCGAACTCAGGTTTTTCTGACTCCAGGTCCAGCACTGAGCCATTTAGCTGCCTAGTAGATACTTAATAAATGCTTTGTCCCTTCTTTTCCCAAATCAAGTACAAGGAGATTGGTCAATTAGCTGTGAAGAAAGAGTAGGTTAGAGAAATAGGATGATCCTTGCTTTTGGATGAGCTTTATTTTGGCCTTTATCAATGGCCTTAATTTCACAGTAAACCTCCCCTGCTCCCCCCGCCCCACCATAGTCTAAACACAAATACTAAAAGGACACTGTGAAAGAAGGCTAAATGGAGTTAATTAGGAGAAATTTGGAAGTAGGGAAAAACCTAGTCTGGCAAAAAAGATCACTGGTCTTGGCTTACACACTGACTTGAACTTAGTTTCCTTTCCTTCTCTTGCCTCCAAGATTCCTTGTTCTATAAAATGAGGGGCTTGACTAAGATCCTTTATAGGTTGACCTTTTTTGAATAAGGCAAGTCTAGAAAGGAGTGCCAGACCTCTAAAAGAAACTTCAGCTACTGCAAAGCTCTCTTTAACTGTCAGAAAGCTGGATCAAAAGGCCTGGGTGACTAGGAGAAGGGACCTGCCCCTAGTTATGCAACTGGTAAGTGGTTGATGTAGGCTTGGAACCTAGTTTACAATGAAGTCTGTTATGCTCTTTTTTTCTCTCCCCCTTCTCTTTCCTCTTCCTCTTTCCCCATTTGTTTCTCCTTCCTTTATCTCTTTCCTATCCCCTCTCTCACTCTCTCCTTTTGCTTCTCCCCCATTCCCTCTCTTTTCCTCTCCCCTCATCTCTCTCTCTGTCTCTCTGTCTCTATCTCCATGTCTCTCCTGTACTATGGTGCTCTGATTTACAGCCAGTTTGACCTTTCTCTTTTCTACATCAGAGTGTAGTCAACAGGGTGGTCAGTATGCCGCTCGTGAGTTCTACCTGCGATATGGTCTCTGCAGCTTATGAGTCCACTAAGGAAAACTACCCGTATGTCAAGTCTGTGTGTGGCCTTGCTGAGCAAGGGGCAAAGACTCTCGCTGCAGCTGCTGTCAGTGGGGCCCAGCCGCTTCTCTCTAAACTGGAGCCTCAGAGTAAGTAATAGCCCTGAGGACAGCTCATTAGAAAGAAACTTTGCAACTTCCTGTTGGGTAATAGGAATCCACCCTTAATTCTGTCGTAATCTAACAGTTTGGGTATTAGACCAGGTCAGGATGTCATCTGCTAGAATATTACAGCAAGTCCTATGGGGCCTTATTATTTAAGGGATCTGATTTGATCTTGTCAAGGTCTGTGATGTCCTATTCAGCCTTCAAAGTTTCTGCAGAAAGGGGGGAAAACACAACAGCCCAAGGTTAAACTGGTGATTCTCAGAACATAGCTACCCTGGTGATTGGCTGGGACAGTTGGTGCTTAGAATGCCTTCAGAAGATGAGTGTTGGCAGGACCTAGCTTCTAAGGATCCAAGGTCACCTCTATGCCATGAAGAATCCAAGGGGACCTTTAGTAGAAGCTTTTAGTGTCAGTTCAAACTTGTTGGTAATGTTGAATGTCTCCTTTCTTTTCCTTAACCTCTGCCAGTTGCATCAGCCAGCGAATATGCTCATAAAGGACTGGACAAACTGGAAGAAAAACTACCAATTCTTCAACAGCCAAGTGAGAAGGTAGATCAGTTTACCAGCTTTCCATCTTCCCTGGACCATGGGACTAGAGGCTGGGAGAGTTGGTTCTTACTCAAACTCTGCCTTAAACCCAGAACTTGGTTAATACTTGAAGGTTTATTCCAACTCTGGAAGGAAAGATTAAGTTTTCCCCCATTTTATTAAGAGCTTACTGGGGTGACTAGGTGGTGCAGTGAATAGAGCACTGACCCTGGAGTCAGGAGGACCTAAGTTCAAATCTGGCCTCAGACACTTGACACACTTACTAGCTGTGTGACTTTGGGCAAGTCACTTAACCCAATTGCCCTCCAAAAAAAAAAAAGCAAAAAAAAAAAGAGCTTACTGTGTGCCAAATAAAATAGATTCAAATGGCATGACACCTTTCACAGAGCCCCCACCCTAGTTCACCCTCAGCACTTCTTCTTTCCCATCCCAAATCTCTCCCCCCTCCCATCTGTCATTCACACATCTGCCAAATATTTCTAAAGGAACGATCTAACCATGTTATTCAAATTCCTCTGGCTCTAACTTCCTAGACTTACATTCTCTACCCTCTTGAACTCTTAATCTCAAACCAACTAGTAGGCCTCCTTGCTCCAAACCCTGAAGGGCATGACATTCTATCTTTATTTCTGTGTGTGTTATTATACTAACCATCCCCCTGCCTGGAATGCTTTCCCACATGGCCACCTTCTTTGAATTCCTAGTTCTATTTTTTCCCCTCCAATTCAACAAACATTAAAAAAAAAGTTTTTAATTAAATTTTTTTAAATTCAAGTGTTTAAATTTAAATTTAACTTATTTTTCCAATTATGAAGCATTTATTAGTTTTCTCCTTCCCATTTCACCCCACCCACTGGAAAGAAAGATAGAACCCTTGTTTCATAGATACACATTCAGGGAAAATGAGTTCCCATGTTGGCCACATCCAGAAACTGCATTCCTTACTCCTCATCTCAGTCTACCTTCTCTGTCTTGAGGTAAGCAGGATTCTTTATCAGTTATTTGGAATAAGGAGATCATTTACCTTTAATTTTCCCACACGTGCTTTGTTTACTATCTCTATCCATCTGGCTACAAATACTTCCTTCTCCCACCCCTCCCTTTCCTCAGAGTAAAATGTAGCCTTCTCAAGGACCAAGAGTATTAAATTGTATCTTTGTCTCTGCTCCTGTTAAACCATCTGGCATGACTGGTTTTACTCAACTAATGTTCAGGCCTGGGATTCAACCCCAGCACTCCTAACTCCTAGTTGGTATTTTCTGCTGTACTATACTGCTGACCTTGGATAGAGGCTTCCCCTACCCTGCAAGACAGGGATATACTAGGGGTGGTGAGGATCAAGAAAAAACACATTGGTCAATGAGAAATATGTAACATTTAAAGCAGCCACTAGGTGGCGCAACAATGGCACAACCAACCAACAAATATTTATCTCCAGTTGGAGTCAGTGTATCTACCCAGTCATCATTCTACAGATCTCTTTGTGTAATAAACCTTCATGTCTTGCCATATTTTTTATGCTTCATTTTATTTCCAGCATGTTTTTATTTTCTGAAATTTATTGTTTATTTTTGACATTGTTTTCTTTTTAAAAAAAATTTTTTTTGGTTTTTGGAGGGCAATTGGGGTTAAGTGACTTGCCCAAGGTCACATGGCTAGTAAGCGTTAAGTGTCTGATGCCGGATCCGAACTCAGGTCCTTCTGACTCCAGGGCCGACGCTCTACTCAGTGTGTCACCTAGCTGCCCCTTCTTTTTATATTTTGAGCTTGAAATTCTCTCCCGCTCCACCATTCCCCTACCCACTGAGAAGGCAAGCAATATATCAGTTATACACCTGAAATCATTAAGCTTCGTTTTATATAAATATTTATTTATATGAGTGTTGTGCCCAGGGTTAGGAAGACCTGAGTTCAGATATGGCCTCGGGCACATACTAGCAGTGTGACTCTGGACAAGTCATTTAACCCTGTTTGCCTCAGTTTCCTTAACTGTAAAATGGGGGTGATGATGTGAGGATGAAATAAGATCATATTTGTCAAGCCATTATGACAATGCCTGGCCTGTAGTTAGTACTGAATAAATGTCACTTCGCTTCCCTTAAAGTTATACCAAATGGAACAAGACCATACTCTTTTTATTTCTTTTTTGGAGGGGGGAAGGCAGGGCAATTGGAGTTAAGTAACTTGCCCAAGGTCACACGGCTAGTAAGTGTTAAGTGTCTAAGATCTCAGATTTGAACTCAGGTCCTCCTGACTCCAGGGCCAGTGATCTATCCACTGCACCACCTAGCCGCCCCAAGACCCCACTCTTGAAGGATTTCAGTGATGGTCTTACCTTAGACAGGATTCTGCCTTAGTATCTATTTACCTATAGAAGTAAACATGACTAAAAAAGTAACCTACTAGCACTGAAAACCATAGGTTGTCTAAGGTCCAGCATTTCTTGTACTGAAGGATCTTGAGTGGAAAAAGTTTAAGAAGCTAGTCTAGGCAAGGCCTCTCACCAGTGGCTTGGCTATCTTGTACATGTAGCTAGCAGAGAAACATTTGACCTGAATGAATGAGAAAGCATTTAGTAAGCCCTTCCTTACTCTAGGAAGATTTCTATGCTAAGTACTGAGAATGCCAGTGAAAAAGCAAAACTCTACTTTGTTCTCAGAGAGCTTATGTTCTAATAGGGGAATAGGGTGACCTAGATTTCAAGTGGAAGGACTTCCCAAGAGACTATAATAAAACATCTAATGTTCTTTCCATTAATAAAACCATGTCAGTTTCTGATGATGAATCACTTGGTAATGCCATTTGATAATGGACTTTGGTGGCAAAAAGTTGCTCTTTGGGGTCATCAGTAGTTGTGGATGCTGAGGAGGCAGGAGCCTTCTTGGGTCTGGGTGGTGGAGGAGTTGCTCTGAATTGAGAATATTAAACTTCATATTCTGCTTCCCAGGTTATAGCTGATACTAAGGAACTCGTATCTTCCAAAGTGACTGGTGCCAAGGATGCAGTTTCCAGTACAGTTTTGGGTGCTAAAGATGCTATGGCCAGCAGAGTGACCGAGGCTGTGGATATGACCCGAGGAGCTGTCCAGAGTGGGGTAGATATGACCAAATCAATGGTGACCAGCAGTGTCAACACAGTTATGGGATCCAAAGTAGGACAAATGGTCCTCAGTGGCATGGATACTGTTTTAGGAAAATCTGAAGAATGGGTTGACAACTATCTACCCATGACAGAGGAAGAGCTAGGTAAGGATCTTTAGCCTTCCTGTAACAGCAACCACACCAGCACACCCAGGATGGCTACTAGCACAGGTTCCTAGATCTGCTTTGCTAGGAAAGATAACTGATTAAAAGGTTAACAGCCTTTTAAATTACATTCACTAGTTAAGAAGAAAAGTTAGCACCCTGAACTTCAGAGAAAATACAAGCAAAGGAAAAAAATACCAACAGACAGGGCTTCTAACTGTCTGAGAAATCAGCACAGATCAACATATCCAGCTGTCTGACCAAGGCCATACAGAGAGAAGCACCAACATCTGGGTTTTTCAAAGGTGGGTGGGAGGGTAACAGATTCTGAGTCTCATCTGGCCAAATCACAGAAATACTCTTCCAATGAATAATCCCTAAAGCAAAATGCTAACCTCAGAGTATTTATACCCTTTTTAGAGCCAGAGGGCATCACAACCCTCAGTACCTAATTAGAAATTAATAAAAGGTATGAAAGCCTTCCTTCCTTACCAGCAGGCCTCCCCTAAGCAAGCTTCCCTTAATGGGTGGGGAAGATCTTAGATCCCATTAAGGTTACACCTACTTAGCTTGCTTTGGGGAGATTCTTTAGGAATTAAGTAGCTAGCTAGCTATGGAGCAGACTGTTTTTGGCTCTTAAAGCACCTGGGGAGAACTTTGGTTGACGTTTCTCTCTCTCTCTCTCTCTCTCTCTCTCTCTTTCCTGGTAAGGCAGGCAATCTTTATTATCTTTCAGCTACAGAAATAGCATTAAGCAATTTCTTTAAAACATGATTTCACAAAGCATATGTTCCTGTCATTATTTTTTAAGAAACTGAGATTCACTAATACCACTGTGCACACTTCTGTTTTTTCAGTTTCTTTCTCTGGAGGTGGATAGCATCTTCCTTCACAGGTCTTTTGTAGTTCATTGGAATGTAATATTCAGAATAACTTAGTCACCCATAGTTATTCTTTGAACAGTATCACTGTCACTGTATCTGTCATTCTCTTCTTTTGCTCATTTTACTCTTCATATTTTCTTTTTTTTTTGCCTTTTGGTGGGCAGTTGGGGTTAAGTGACTTGCCCAAGGTCACACGGCTAGGTTTTTGTTTGTGTGGGTTAAGTGTCTGAGGCCAGATCCGAACTCAGGTCCTTCTGATTCCAGGGCCAGCGCTTTACTCACTGCGCCACCTAGCCGCCCCCTCTTCATTATTTCTTGCAAGTCTTTCCATGTTTTTATAAAATCAACCAGCTCATCATTTCTTAGAGCACAGTAGTATTCTATCACAATGACGTAACTTTTGATGTACCAAAAATGGAACCCTACTGCATTTAAACTGAACTTTTTCTAATATTCATCTGAAGTTAAGACTTAACTGTCAAGGCGGCCAGGTGGGGCAGTGAGTAGAGCCAGGATGACCTGAGTTTGGATCTGGCCTCGGAAACTTAACATACACACACACACACACACACACACACACACACACACACACACACACACACACACACACACACACCTAGCTGTGTGACCTTGGGCAAGTTAGCCCCAATTGTCCTCCAAAAAAAAAAAAGCAAAAAAAAAAAAGATTTAACTGTCCTTGTTATATAGCTAAAACACACACACAGCTATTACCACCTTATGCCTCATTTCAATTTACTATATGACAACTAAGCCTTTCTTCAGAAATTCAATGTATAAGTTTTACTCTATAGATTGGCTCAGTCTTAAAAGACTATTTGTATTTACAACATTATTTCCTTGCTTAGACAGCAGATTGGTAGCTCAGCTACATATATACTAATTTAAAGTCTTTACTTCTCTATATATTTTTCTACGTTTTGTAAACCCTGAGTTATTAGATAACCTGCTAATGAATGTACACTTTACATTTGTGTGTGTTTGTGTGTATAAAACATTAATCTACTTTATACATTTTAAACTTCATATAGGTGATCTACAAATGCTAGTTAATAATCAAAACAATAAATACAACTTACTAATTATGAAACTAAAACCAAAATCCAACGTGCATATTCATCCTGACCAATTTTCTTTAAATATTTCTCTAAGTCATCACATTTCTCATCTTAGCCCTGTCCTCTAAGCCACTGATCTGTTTACATTCAGGTAAAGGATCTGATTTCATCTGCAGGAAATTTCCAGAAGAAAAATATTTTACTTCAGGTCACAGCCATCTCTGCCTTGGTCCTAGAGTTGACCTGAATCAGAAGAGGTTTAAGTGATTTGCCCAAGGTCACATAAGTAATAGCCCAAGATAGGCATAGGATTTGAACCCAGACTTTCTGAGTTCAAAAAGTCTGCTGACTTTTCCAAGTTACCTCTCCTCTTTTAATTTATTAATGAATCCTAGGATTGTAACAATGATTCATTGAGATTCAATGCTGCCTCTGATAGTGGCTTTGACAAGCTCCTTAGATTATTATGTTAGACCACCTAGTAACCATCTTTTAACTCTACCCTCCCTTGCTGATACTTGAATACATAACTTTCCCTAAGGAGGTATTGCTTCCACCAGAGATCATCTCTTCCCTAGGCTTAATAAGATTGCTTATGGGTTACTATGGCCAAAAGCTTATCCCTGATAGACTCCTCCTCCTGCTGATAAATCCCTCTGCATTTGGAGGGGCCTTTCTAATGTGGTAATACTGGCCAAATCCTACACTTTATCCAGGGTCCTCTCCATGCCAGGAGGCACTCAATAGGTAGAGTCTGATAGGAGAACCTTCTTCCTTCACAGTTTTATAGATGTGACGTATACAGTTATACATCACATTACATTACATTACATGGGGCTGTTTGGGCAAGCTGGTCTGAGAAGTCGGGGTTCTCTTACATGTTGATTTTTATTGATGCCCCCTTTTTTATGTCATTCATTTCTAAATGTAATCCTTCTTTACAAAGCGTTAAAACACGACTAAGAAAGAAAAGGCAGGTCAGCAAAAATTACAATGTTTAATGACAGTGTATGTGTAAACATTCCACAAACATAGTTGTTCCTCCTAACTCTAGAAGGGACACGGAGCTGGAAACCAGGCCTTCCCATCTGTTGGTTGCCATGCTTAAGATTGGCTTATCCAACTCTTGTTATTGTCTCTGCAGGGGGACATTGTGTATAATCTGTGACTGTGTCAGACCTTGATGCTTCTGAGTGTAGATCAGCAGTGAGCTCTGCTTCTTAAGTCAGAAAGCTCGAAACTACAGCTCTGGGAAAGAAAGTACCTCTTCCCCCAAGCTCTTCTACTTTCTGCCTTTTAGAATCCCTCATCAGCTTCCAATTATAGTTGAGCTAATATCTCCTGTGCATATGAGAACTTTGTTATATCATCACACCAGCTCTCACTGTAAGGCTTCCCACATCCTGAAGCTACTCTTGACACTTTTTTTTTTTTTAATAAGCAATTGGGGTTAAGTAACTTGCTCAAGGTTACACGGCTAGTCATTATTTATGTGTGGGTGCTCATTTTCTGAGGCCGGATTCGATCTCAGGTCATCCCAACTCCGAGGCCGGTGCTCTTACTCACTGCGCCACCTAGCCACCCCGTAAAGTATCCCTTTTTTTTTTTTTTTTTGGAGGGGGGAGGGCAATTGGGGTTAAGTAACTTGCCCAAGGTCACACAGCTAGTTTTTTTTGTGTTAAGTGTCTGAGGTTGGATTTGAACTCAGGTCCTCCTGACTCCCGGGCCAATGCTCTATTCACTGCACCACCTAGCCGCCCCTACTCTTGACACTTTTAATTCCTTCTTTGTGTTTACTTGTATGGGGACACTTCTGTCCTCCATAGAAAAGACTGGCCTGAGAGACTGCCTTTTTGTCTTATCTGGTGCTTGGTGGATTGAGTTGACCCCTTTAAAGGTGCTTCAAATGATTTATGTAAAAACTTGTCTTTCCCCTTCCAGCCACCTAAATGGTGATACCCTCTGGCCTCACCCTGGGAGATGAGGAGGCTATCCCTTGCCTCCCCCATTGGGGGAAGGGGGAGCAGGTCTCTTCCATTAGATTTTCCATTAGATTGTGAACTTCTTGAGGGCGGGGACTGTCAGTGCTCAGCCCAGTGTCTGGCACAGAATGGGTCCTTAATACATCTTGATTGATTTATTGATGTTTAACTTCTTCCCTGCAGCTAAGATTGCTACTTCCCTAGAAGGATTTGATATGGCATCTGTTCAGCAGCAGAAAGAGCAGCAGGGTTACTTTGTTCGCCTGGGCTCCCTGTCCTCCAAGCTCCACCAAAGGGCCTACCAGCACTCCTTGGGTAAACTGAAGCAGACCAAGCAGAATACCCAAGAGGCCCTCCTACAGCTCTCTCAGGCCATCAGCTTGGTAAGGTTTCCTCACCCAGTCTAGGGATTAGACAATAGGCATTAGACTGGATTTGATTTTAAGTTCCAAATTTTTCTCCCTCCCTTCTCTTCCAACTCCTCAAGACAGCAAACAATCTAATGTAGGTTATACATGTACAGTTATGTGAAACATATTTCCACATTAGTCATGTTGTGAAAAAAGAATCAGAACAAAAGGAAAAAACCATGAGAGAGGAAAAAAGTGGAAATAGTATTCTTCAATCTGCATTCAGACTCCACAGTTCTTTCTCTGCGTGTGGACAGCACTTTTTTTTTTTGCTTTTTGGAGGGCAATTGGGGTTAAGTGACTTGCCCAAGGTCACACAGCTAGTGGACAGCACTTTCTATCATGAGTCTTTTGGAATTGTCTCAGATTCTTGTATTGCTGAGAAGAGCTAAGTCTTTCATAGTTGATCATTGCACAGTGTTGCTGTTGCTGTGTACAGTGTTCTGGTTCTGCTCACTTTAGGGAGTTGCTATTCTTAAACCCTTCCCTGTAACTTTCTTGGAACTCATGCTTTGTTTTACTAAGGTTTTTCAGGCTACTCAGACACATGAGGTGTTCTCTCTTCTCTCTGCTGGTTGCCCAAAGTTTTGTACTTGGGAATTTTCTCTCTCTTTCTTATTCTCTCACTTTCTTCTCCCTTTTCTAGATTGAAAATGTAAAACAGGGTGGTGTTCAGAAATTGCTTGATGGCCAAGATAAACTCCACCAAATGTGGCTCAACTGGAACCAGAAGGAACTGAAGGACTCTAGTGATGCTGCTTCTAAACCAGAGGTAGGACCACCCACAAGTTTGTTATTGTTATTGAGTTTTTAGTCATGTGTAACTCTTCCTGACCCCATTTGGGGTTTTCTTGGCGAAGATACTAGAGTGAAATACCATTTCCCTCTCCAGCTCATTTGACACATGAGGAAACTGAGGCAAACAGGGTTAAAGTGACTTGCCTAGGGTCACTTAGCTAATAAGTGTCTGAGGCTAGATTTAAACTCACAAAGATGGGTTTTCCTGATTTCGGGCCTGGCCCTATATCCACTGTACCACAAAGCTGCCCATTGGGCCACCCACAAGAGCAGGTTCTTAATCTTTTTCTAGTATCACTACATTCTGTTGTCCTTTGTCCTCTTACTTCTCCCTCGCCTCTGAAGATGAGCACCAGGGACTAGCATGGGTTTGTGTACAACAAGTAACATTAGCACACAGGATGGCTGCTAGCACAGGTTCACTCTTGATTTGTAAGACAGAAAAGACACTAAGAAGGGGTTAATAATCTTACTTTATTCTAGTTTGGTTTTCTCAAGAGGGTTGCTGATAATGGAAGCACAATTCCTACAGCATTCCCTAATCACCCTTCTCTAGGGGCCAATAAGAAGGGGAGGGGGCTACTACCTCTACATCTCAGTGGGGTCAATTGAGACAGGCACAGTTTGTGTATTCCCCTAAATCCTCTCAAGCCTCAATGGGGGCTGGTTGAGGCAAACACAGATTCCCCCCAAGCCTTGATGGGGGCCCATCAAGGCATACACAGAATTCCAGCTTGTGCATTCAACCCTGAAGGTTCCCCACCCCTTGACCAGTGCCCACCGGCTTTATAGGGCAACAGACAAAGAAGGCATATTGCCAGCATTGGCCGCACAAGTTTGTATCACCTCATTGCACAGTTGCAGTGGATGTTTATATTATTTATCATTATATAATGCTGCTTGAGGGTTGTGATGTTTTTAACCATGATCATGAGAATTTTTATCTACTACCTGAGTTATGGCTATGGATCCTGGGAAACTGAACTCTTAAGAAATAATAAAAATTGACTTTACACGCACTAAAATCCACCTTACTTACAGTTTGCTAAGAACAAGTTCTAGAATCTGAGAATGTCCCCACTAAAAGGAGTCTTTGATTATCTAATCCAGGCCCCTCAGTTTACAGGTGAGGGAAGTGATACCCAATAAAATAACTCTCCATTCTTTTTTCTTTTTTAAAAAATATTTATTTATTTATTTTTAGGTTGGGGAAGGCAAGGCAATTGGGGTTAAGTGACTTGCCCAAGATCACACAGATCGTTAAGAGTCAAGTGTCTCGGGGGGGGGGCATTTGAACTCAGGTCCTCCTGACTTCAGAGTTATTGCTCTATTCACTGTCCCACCTAGCTGCCCCTCTGTTAGGGCCCGCCTTTCAGGGCATATGTCTCACCTCTCCAGCCACCTCTGCCGCACTCCAATTGCCATCCGAGATTCTGGCCACCCTACTTCGACCCTTATGGTCGCCTCACCATGACCTCTTGGAGAGTTCCTTTCCCAGTCACCCCACTGCGACCTCTGGTTTGCTCCCATGAACCCCTTGGGGGAGCCTGCTCCTCCCAAACAGACAAAGGAGTCCTGACACCAAGATGTAATGTCTAGCCGTTTAATCTCTTTCTCGTTCACAATCCCCTCTTCTCTCTCTCCCCCACTTTCACCTTGCCTCCCTCCTTTTAGCTCCTTACCCCTCCCCCGACTCTCTTCTCCCATGTGCCTCAGCAGTAACAAGCTTCTCATAGTAGGGGAGTGCTCCCCTGTTAGCAGCGCATGCTCAGTACCCCAAAATCATGGGGGAAAATACACGCCCAGGTGCCTCGAACCCTGCTTGAGTTGCTCTGTCCTTTGCTTGAGATTTCCGTGGGTTTTCAGAGTTCGAGTAGAGTCTTTTTTTTTTTTGGAGGGCAAGTTGGGGTTAAGTAACTTGCCCAAGGTCACACGGCTAGGTTTTTTATTTGTGTGTGCATTAAGTGTCTGAGGCCGGATCCGAACTCAGGTCCTTCTGATTCCAGGGCCGACACTCTACTCACTGTGCCACCTAGCCGCCCCTCGGGTAGAGTCTTAAAGGGCCCCAACACCCCTCCATTCTTTTTTTTTTTTCAAGTAAGAAATTTTATTAGTACTTTTTCTATGATTAGTTTAGAATGATCTTTTCTCTTGCCTGATTGATGCTTTTTGAAGCTAAATTAGAATCTTTTTGTTTTCCACTTTTAAAAATGCACTGTATTCTTCTTATAAACTGCATTCTCTGATTTTCTTATCTGCCTGCTTCAAGGAAACCCATGTGTTTAATATGCTTCCTCGAAGTTTAGCCCATACCAAATGGTTATTTAATCCAAATATCTGGGCTGCAAATTGAGCTGCTCCCTCAGGTGAAAGTACAGTTGAACAGCCAAGACCACTAGGCATTCGAAGTGAGGACCACACATCCTGAGCTCCCCAATCAGGTGTAAGTGGAGGACAGTTGACTACTGGATATGCAGTGTTACCAGACATTACTGGTCCCAAACCATTGCTTCTGCCAGCTACTGCCACAAATACAGTAGGAACACCATCTCCTTCATACTCTGCTTTAATCTTCAGAGTTTCATCTGGTCCTTTATGGGCAGATGTTACTCGAAGTTCACAAGGAATTCCATAGTTTCCACAAGCCTTTTTAATTTTTTCACAATGACCAAGGTCAGAAATTGAGCCCATCAATACCACAACTCTGCATGGACTTTCCACTTTATGAAGCAACTCCACTCTTTCTGCAACCCATTCAAAGTTTTTCTTCACCATCTGGAGGCCTTCAGGAGTCACTTCCTTAAGGTCCCGATATGACTGTCTGTCTGTTGGGTTCT
The DNA here is from genome assembly GCA_011680675.1 of Gymnobelideus leadbeateri. Taxonomy (NCBI): domain Eukaryota; kingdom Metazoa; phylum Chordata; class Mammalia; order Diprotodontia; family Petauridae; genus Gymnobelideus; species Gymnobelideus leadbeateri. The sequence goes on along the minus strand of WOXC01006922.1, from coordinate 263,198 downwards.
GTCACCAGATGGCCAGAGCCTCCAGGAATCATTATCAATAACATCAGCAAGAACAATTTCTTTTGTAGTTACATCAACACCAAATTAAATCTTCATGTCAACCAGTGTACAGTTTTGAGGTAACCAGGATTTTTCCAGTATTTCAAAAATAGCCTGTGTGGAATGACTCATGATATCCACTTCAGTCTGACCTATGTTAAGTCCAGCAAAACACCATTTTGCAGCAATAACCTGTTCTTCAGACCACTGTGGATCATTGTTGGCATCATCCTTGAAAAACAACTCCACTTTAGGTGGGTAGAACTTGTATCCTTCTTTGACACCAGGATTTCTTTTGAGAAAAGAACCAGTTGCAATTCTTCTACATACCCATTCAATTGGAATCATTTCACATTGAGGTGCAACGAAAGCTGTCTCCCCACATTTTTTAGTGAAAGCAGTTTTGATACCTGCTTCCTGTAACAACTCGAAAATACAGCTGGTAATTTTGTTTGAGATTGCAGCTTTTCCATCCAGGTGATTTTTTCTAGTTGCATTGCCTGCTGTAATCTGATCTTTAGATTGCAAGAGAACTTTTCCCGGACTATCCAATAATTCATAGACTTCTTTTGTTTTACCCTCATAGAGCTTCTTACCAATCTTCAGTACTTCGGTGGTTGCCATTTCTCTGGTGGTGACGGTGGCTAAAGGGAAGGCAGGAACCTGGGGAGAAGAGAGATGAGGTTAGGGATAGCAGGCTGGTTGGCTGGCCTGAGGGGCGGGCCCTCCATTCTTTTTTAATAAGCCTTCTAGACTAGTAAATCTAGGTCACTCTTGCCTCACTCTCCTAAGGTCTAGATGCCTGACAAGCTATTCTCATTGAAAAGTTGTAGTGAAACTTCAGAGGACGAATTTCTCACTTGGTTTCTAAATGCTAATTCAAACCTCTAAAACAAGTTAGATTTCTAGACCTATAAAGGACTGAGCTGTTGCTGTTGGGCCAATTGGGAAGCAAACTTTCACGTGTTAATGAAGGACTTCTTAACCAAAGTTGTATGCCATAGTACTGTTGAGAAAGTGTCCAGTCACTTGAAGACTTCCAGCCAGCCCTGGGGACTACTTTATGGAGTTTTGGAAGAGATCCCTCCCTGAGGGCAGGACGGTGAAAATTCTAGTCTGATTTTCTGACCTAGCAGTCCTCTAAACAAGTTAGCCTTTGTCAAATCTCCTTAGAGATAACTGTAGCAGTTGCCATTCAGTCCCCTCCAACTCTTTGTGACCCCATTTGGGGTTTTTTTGGCAAAGATGTTGGAGTGGTTTGCCTTTTTCCTTCTCCAGCTCATTTTACAGATGAGGAAACTGAAGCAAAGAGAATTAAGTGACATCATTTAGTCACATAGCTAGTAAAGTAAGTGTCTGAGGCCAGGTCAGGAAGCTTAGTCTTCCTGACTCAAGGAATGGTTATCTATCCACTGAGACACTTAGCCCATGAAATCAGGCTAAATACCTATAATACATCCCAGGGATATTCAGGATGAAATTAGAATATGAACCTCTTTAAAAATTTTGAAGTGTGACATCAGGGTTCATAGTCAATCTGGAGATAGAATTAAAAATTGGATCTCCTAAATCCTGGTTCTTCCAAGTGATTTCTTTTTCTTTATTTTCTTTTTTTTTGCTTTATGGAGGGGGAAGGCAGGGCAATTGGGGTTAAGTGACTTGCCCAAAGTCACACGACTAGTTTTGTGGCTGGATTTGAACTCAGGTCCTCCAGACTTCAAGGTCAGTGCTCTATTCACTGTGCCACCTAGCCATCCCAAGTGATTTCTTTAATAAGATACATTTTATTGTATCTTCTGTTCTTAAGTCACCTAAATTTCCTATTATTCCTCCCCTACCATCTCTTATAAGTGTCTATCAGTACAAGTCTTCCTGCCTCCACTCTCTTACCCCTCAATTCCACCGTTCATATCACTGCTAGAGAAGTCTTTCTTAGTCACAAATCCAGTGGAAAGGCTGCTCTGTCTTCAGTGTGACTCCCTTTTTGATTATTAAAAAAAGCCTGCCTGGTTTTTCTTTTACACCAGAGATATTTAACTTGAGGCCTGTCATCACCATTAAAAAAAAAATTCTGATTTATGATTTTAATGTAATTGATTTTGTTCCTAAAACCTCTGCATTTTTCAAATATGAGACTGAGAAGGAGTTCATTAGACTTCTTCCGAATGCCAGAAGGGTCCAGAACACTGACAGTTAAGAACTTCTTTATAATAAAGACAAAAAGGAAAATGCAGCAAAACCATAACATGTTTTCGTCCAGTATTATGTGGTGCTTTCCCTACCCCGTACCCCCTCTAAAGAAGCTGGAGTCAGTCCTTCAAGCTTTTGGGTAGCAGTGGTGATAGCCTAACCTTTCCCTACCTTCCCCTCTCTTCAGCAGGTTGAGTCTCGTACCCTTACCATGTTCCGGGATGTCACTCAACAGCTTCAGGGCAACTGCTTACAGCTTGTATCCAGTATCCAAGGCCTTCCTAGCAACATCCAGGACAAAGTACAGCAGGCTCACACCCAGATTGAAGAGCTTCGGGCCACCTTTTCAGGAGTCCAGTCCTTCCAGGACCTCTCTAGTAGCGTCCTGACCCAGAGTAGAGAGCGGGTCAACAAGGCCCGAGAGTCCCTGGATGAGATGATTGAGTATGTCGCTCACAACACACCCCTCACGTGGCTTGTGGGACCCTTTTTTCCATCTGGCCAGACCTCTAGTGAGTCAGAGAAAACTCCAAAGAAGATGGAGACTAACTAGAGACCCCAGCCATGGTGAAGGCAGGATCCTATCAGAAAGCTAAATTTGTCTTTAAAACCTAACTTTTGGCAAGTGGGGTTATAATACATCCTGATCATCTCTCAGATTAAAGAAACCAGCTAGCCAGAGCTGCCTACAGCTTAACCCAGTCTTGGCTCTAGTTAAGAGGTGATGGGGGAAATGGACCTTCCCCTCACCTCTCCAGGGTCAGGATTTAAACAGAAAGTAGGAACATAGCCTCTTCAGACTTCATCCCTGAGGAAGCAGGATGTGTCTGAACTCAAACCTGTAACCCATTCTTCTCTTTCCATGAACCCTTCCCTGCTCCTTGTAGAAATTGAACCAGGTGGTGTAGAGGCATAGACTAGTAATAACCCTTCCATAGTAGTAGGAAGTAAACTCCCTGATTTTTGGTGGGGAAGACATGGGAGATATAACAATTCTCCTTCTCTGCCAAACCCCCCAGTCAGTGTTGTAGATAAATTGCTTTTTGTACTAAGCTCAATTGCCTCAAATAAATCTTACCTGTATTTAACAGTGTGTGTTCCTGAGAGGGAAGTGTTCATTTTAAAATAAAGAAACAGTAGCATCCAGACAAACAATTTGTTTAGCAGTGCAGGCAGTTGATTGCAAAACAAAAATGTTCTTGGTAGCCAAGGACCCTGAACTTTGGTATTTACCTGCTTAATATACAGTTTGGAGGGAACAAAAACCAGGATGAAAGGATTAACATGCTTAGTTTCTTAGTGGAGGAGGGGAGATAGAGACCATAAGGAGAGGTTGAGGGGATCAGGAGACACTGAGGAGAGAATGGAAAGGGGGCTGTCTTTCTTCAAGTTGGGGAATACTTGGGAGGGGGCGTGATCTTGTGACTTCTCTAAACTCAGATGACTTTAAGACTTAATTTCACAAAATGATAGATAAAAACAAAATGGAGTCACTAATGCTATTTCAGTATTACAGAAGCAACTTAATGGTCTGCCTTAAAAGTATTAACATACTCCTTATAGATCGGGAAATTGAAAATCATAAGAGGCCAGCTTTTTTCCCAGGGTCACACAGCCAACAAATATGGGAGTCCACATAGATTTATTAACTGCCTTTGGAGTACTGGAGGTGACATAGGTAATTCCCATTCCCAAGGAGCCCAACCTTCTAGAGCCATGTAGAAAAGAAAATAGTATTAACAGGTATTAAATGTGGCTGGGATGTACCTAGCAACTTAGTTCAAAGAATCGTCATCAAACCCTGTGAAGTATGTAGTGGTTCCCTTCTTTCTCCCCATTTGACAAGGAAACTGAGGTCCCAACTTTAGGGTTAGAGTCACGGTAATGACAAAGGGAAACTAGTTGGCAGCTGAGCATGGAGCCCAAGCTGGTCTTCCCTTCCTGCTTTAGGAGGTTACACCTTTGTCTGAAGAGTCTTTCCTGTTACTAGCCCCAAGTGACAGGCTCTGTCTAATCACAGGATTCCACATCCCCTACTCTATCCCCACAAGCCTCCAGGAACAGCCTTGTCCAATCCTGAGACACCCCATCCCTAATTTACCTCCTGCCTAAATTGAAACATAAGTTTTGTCTTTTTGTTCCTTTGGGGAGTCTCCACTTCTTTCCCTTCTGTGTTGGTGGGGCTCCCTTGTTGGTGAACTGAATAACCCTTCATTGGTTTCTAAATTTATGGTGTTGGGTTTGGGTCGTGGTTTTAGGATTCTGGTTCTGATTTGTGGCAGCACTGACAATTTTACCTACAGTAAATGGTGGCAAGCAATGGGAATCTCAGATGGGCTGCACTAGGGAGTTCCAGGGATTGTGACCTGGGAATGCCATGGGCTTATCCACTTGTGGGTTGATACTGAGATCCTGGTGAGTATTTGTATTACAGTGGGTGAAGATTTGCCACATTACCCTGATCTACAGATGGCAACACCCCATCTGCCTTCTAATCAGTCAGGTGATTGGTCTGGTTTGGTTTGGTCTGGTTCTGGGTTAAAAGCTTTTTTTTTTTCTGAATTAGAAAAGATTTCTCCAGCAAGTGCTTCTATGTGTCTGTCTTGTCTTTGTTTCTGTTAAAGTGTTTGTATTTGTGTACTGTCCAGTATGTTCTCAGCATTGTCTGTGTTTTGTATCTTGATAAATTCAAACTAACTTTTCCCTGTAGTCTAATCAAAGGAAAAAAAATGTGCAAAGAGTGAAAATTTTTCTGTAGAACTTTCAAACTGTTCAAAAAGAAAGTCTCTCTGCATTTCTAACTCTAGCAAAGTTGGGGATGCAGACAAAACAGAAAAGAGAGAAGGAAGTTGAGAAGGCAGGAACTTGCCTGGGCTCTGCCCCAAACCTCTCTGAGCACCTTTAAATAATGCCATAAAACGATTCCTGGAGAGTCAGATGCCACAAAAGGACAGGATGAAACCATTTTCTAGCCCAAGACAACTTAAAAGTTTGGCAGGAAAGTCTATCTCACCCTGGTGAGAGCAGAGCACAGTCCAATGCAGGCCTCAGCCATCGAAGCCCAAGTCCCAGCAAACTGGGAGCAGGCCCTGGGAATGAATGAATCAGCAACTGCAGTGGCTGCTTCCAGAGCTCCCAGCCCACAAATAGTAAGGGGGTTGAATAACTGTCAGAAAAAGATTACAAGAGTCTCTTTGATGGCACTGGGGGCAGGACTGTTGCTTTGCCCATGCTGAGATCTGGGTCACAGTACTGGATAGCACTCCCAGGGCAAAGAGGAGCATTGGTACATCCTAACTTGTGGTGGCAGTGGCTCAGGGACCCTTCTCACAGCTCCAGGACAGAAGAGTGCTTGTGGTTGCTCACAGACAAGAGCACAGGTCAGAAGAGTAGTAAACACATCTCTCCTACCGGTCCCTACAAATATCTCTAAAAATAGCTGTACAAAACTCCTAAAGCTTTCACCAACTTTAGCAAAGAGTTCAAAGTCAAGAAATAGGCTGGGAAAATTAGCAAACAACAAAGTTACTATGGTGATAAGGAAAATCAAAACACACTGAAAAGAAGACAGCAAATACAAAATTCCTATGTCCAAAGCCTCCAAGAAAAATATGAGTTGGTCTCAGACCATGGAAGAGTTCAAAAAAGATCTTTAAAAATTAAGGTAGAGGGGGACTTCTAGATGGCACAGTGAGTAAGAACACCAGCCCCGGAGTCAGGATGACCCGGGATGGGTCCCTGCCTCAGAAAATGAGCACCCACACATAAATAATGACTGGTCATGTAACCTTGAGCAAGTTACTTAACCCAAACTGCTTTAAAAAAATTAAGGTAGAGGGAAAATTGGGAAGAGAAATGAGAGTGATTTAACAAAATGATGAAAAAAGAGTGAACAGCTTGGTAAAGGAGGCACAAAAAATACTGAAGAAAATAACACCTTAAAAAACAGAATAGGCCAAATTATAAAAAAAGTACAAAAATCCAATGAGGAGAAGAATTCCCTGAAAAGCAACATTGACCAAATGGCAAAAAGTACAAAAATTCAACAAAGAGAAGAACTCTTAAAAAGCAGAATTGGGCAAATGGAAAAAGAGGCACAAAACCTCACTGAAAAAAATAATTCCTTAAAAATCATAATTGAGCAAGTGGAAGCTAATGACTCTATGAGACATCAAGAAACAGTAAAATAAAGCCAAAAGAATGAAAAAAAATAGAAGACAATGTGAAACATTTTATGAGAAAAAGAACTGACTTATAAAACAGATCGAGGAGAGAAAATTTAAAAATTGTTGGACTTTCTGAAAGCAATGCTAAAAAAAAAGCCTAGAAATCATCTTTGAAGAAATTATAAAGGAAAACTGCTCCAATATTCTAAAACCAGAGGGTAAAAGAGAAATTTTAAGAATCCACTGATCACCTCCTGAAAGAGAGCCCAAAATGAAACCACCTAGGAATATTGTAGCCAAATTCCAGAGCTCCCAGGTTAAGGAGAAAATATTGCAAACCCTAGAAAGAAACAATTCAAGTATCACAGAGTCACAGTCAGTATAATACAAGATTTAGCAGTTTCTACATTAAAGGATCAGAGGATTTGAAATATAATAGATATTCTGGAGGGCAAAGGAGCTAGGATCACAACCAAGAATCATCTGCCCAGCGAAAATGAGTATAATCCAGGGGTGGGAAGTGGAGGTAAGAGGGAAATGGATATTCAATGAAATAGAGAACTTCCAAGCAGTCCTGATGAAAAGACCAGAACTGAATAGAAAATTTGACTTTTAAATACAAGACTCAAGAGAAGCATAAAAAGATAAACAGGAGGGGTGGCTAGGTGGCGCAGTGAGTAAGAGCACCGGCCTCGGAGTTGGGATGACCCGAGATCAAATCCGGCCTCAGAAAATGAGTACCCACACACAAATAACGACTGGCGGTGTAACCTTGAGCAAATTACTTAACCCCAATTGCTTATTAAAAAAAAAAAAAAGATAAACAGGAAAGAGAAATCATAAAGGACTTAATAAGGTTAAACTGTTAACATTCCTACATGGGAATATGATACTTGTAACTCATAAGAACTTTCTCATTATTAGGGCAATTAGAAGAAGTATATATAGATAGAGGGCACAGGCATAAGTTGAAAATAATGGGTGATATCTTTAAAAATATAATTAAGGGGTGAGAAAGGAATGCATTGGGAGAAAGGGAAAGGCAGAGGTAGAATGGGGTAAATTATTTTACATAAAAAGCAAAAAAGACCTATTACAGTGTAAGGGAAAATGAGGGAGGTGTCAGGGAATGCTTGAACCTTTCTTCATTAGAATTTTCTCAAAGAGGGAATAACATACACACTCAATTGGGTATAGAAATAAATCTTACCCTATAGGAAAATAAGAGGGGAAGGGGACAAGAAAAGGGAGGGTGGACTGGGGGTGGCAATACTCAGAAACAAAATACTTGAGGAGAGAAAGGGTGAAAGGAGAGAGAATAGAATAAATAGGGGGAAATAGGATGGAGGGAAATAGAGTTAGCAATCATAATTGTGAAAAATATTTTTGAAGCAAGTTTCTCTGATAAAAGCCTCATCACTCAAATATATAGAAAAATGAATCAAATTTATAAAAAGAAGAGCTCTATAACCGGATGAAAAAATGCTATAAATCACCATTTATTAGAGAAATGCAAATTAAAACAATACTATTAAAACAATACTGCCTCACACCTATTAGATTGGCTATTAAGACAGGAAAGGAGAATGATAAATGTTGGATGAGAATGTGGAAAAATTAAGACACTAATGAACTATTTGTAGAATTTTGAACTGATTCAACCATTATGCAGAGCAATTTGCAACTATGCTCAAATATTTATAGCTGCTCTTTTCTGGTGACAAAGAGTTGGAAATTCAGGGAATGTTCATCAATTGGGAATAGCTGAACAATTTATGGTATATGGTTGTGATGGAATACTATTATAATATGAGAAATGATGAGCTAAATGCTCTTGGAAAAACCTGGAGACTTATGTGAACTGATGCAAAGTGAAATGAGTAGAATTGGGAGAACATTGCACATAGTAACAGCAATGTCATAAGATGATCACGTGAATGACTTAGCTATTCTAAGTAATACAATGATCCAAGACAATTTTGAAGAACTTATAATGAAAAATGCTCTCCATCCCCAGAGAAAGAACTGATGGAATCTGAATACAGATCAAAGCATCCTTTTTTTTTACTTTATTTTTCTTGGGCTTTTATTTTGGTTTGTGTTTTCTTTTACATGACTAATATGGAAATATGTTTTGCATGATTATACATATATAACCTATATCAAAGTGCTTGTCTTTTCAATGAGGGGGGTGGATAGAGAGGGAGAGAATTTGGAGCTCAGTTTTTAAAATGAATGCTGAAAATTGTTTTTACATGTAATTGGGAGAAAATAACATAAAATGTTTTTAAAGTTTATGAAGAGAGAGAATCTTTTTTCCAAGTCTGCAGAAATTTATGACATTGTAAACTAATTAGGGACTAAATTTGTGACTAAAATATAAGTACTGTGAATTTGGAAATTGTGTGAATGTTTTTAATAAATGTTGAAATACATTAGTGAGTTTTGGGGTGTCACTCTGTAGAATTTGCTTTAAGGAAAAATAAGAATAAAACTTTGTGAAAGTTATACATAGAAACAGCCTTTAGACCTTTTATCACTTTTCCCCCAAGAGATTGGCAGATTTATTGTTTTATTGCAAGGAAGAAAGTTACTTTACTAATTAGAAAAAAAAGGGGGAGGAGCTGAAGTACTATCAGTGAAGTTCCACAGTGAAAGAAAAAAAATGGGCTTGAAGTTTATAATTTGAACTTGTCTGATACTTATAAACTGCCCATTATTACCTCTTTTCTTGACCATGAAAAGAGAGAAGCTTGTTTAAGTCAGGAAGCAGCTTAAAAATAAGTAAAATTTAATCTGGGAGAATGTTTTGTGTTGCCAATATTTTTTTTTTCTGTGAATGATATAACAGAATGTAATTGTCTGGGTAAACTAGAAGTAAAATCATCTAAGGGTTTTGGAATAAATCATGCATTTGTAAGCTCTAAAGAACCCCTAAAAGGTAACAGTATTGCAATGAATTAGTGCTGTGTAATATAAACTTGTGCTAAAATTTCTTTCTTTTTTTTTTTTTTTTGCATTTTGGAGGACAGTTGGAGTTAAGTAACTTGCCCAAGGTCACACGGCTAGGTTTTTGTTTGTGTGTGCATTAAGTGTCTGAGGCCAGATCCGAACTCAATTGTGCTAAAATTTCAAAGGAGAAACTCAGTGGAGGGGGGTAAAGAAGAAATTCTATTGATAATCTGCGATATGATTGGGAAATAGAGACTAGAGGAATTAAGCCAGTAGAAGAAGTAAGAGAAATGTCAGATCAGAATATGGAAAGAAAAAAGAAAAAGGTTGTTTTGAAGAACTTTAATCAATGTCTACTAGGAGATATAAAAAAGGAAGGAAGGAAGAAGTTTTAAGCAAGTAGGAATGAGAGGAGAATAGGTAGAAAGTTAAAGAAAATTATAATCTTTTGGATCATAGAAGAGGGAGGAAGACCCATATGTACAAAAATATTTATAGCAGGGGGCAGCTAGGTGGCGCAGTGAGTAGAGTGTTGGTCCTGGAGTCGGAAGGACCTGAGTTTGGATCCGGCCTCAGACACTTAATGCACACACAAACAAAAACCTAGCTGTGTGACCTTGGGCAAGTTACTTAACCCCAACTGCCCTCCAAAAAAGCAAAAAAAAATAAAAAAATTAAAAAAAAAAAAATATATATATATATATATATTTATAGCAGCTCTTTTCGTGGTTGCAAAGAATTGGAAATTAAAGGGGTGCTCATCAATTGGGGAATGGATAAACAAGTTGTGGTATATGAATGTAATGCAATATTATTGTGCTATAAGAAACGAGAAGGAGATGGATTTCATATTTACCTGGAGAGGCTTATACAAACTGATGCTGAGTGAGAAGAGTAGAATCAGGAGAAATTTGTATACAATCACAGACACAACATAAGTGTGATGACCAACTATGACAGACTAGACTCTTTTCAGCAATGCAGTGATATAAGTCAATTCCGAAAGACTCATGAAGGAGAGAAATGCGACATCCAGAGATATAACTAGAAAGAACTGAGTGTGAATGCTGATGGAAGCAAACTAATTGATCTTTTTCTTTTCATTGTTTGGTTTTATTTCTTCTTTACCATTTTTCATCCCACCTAGTCCAATATGCCTTTGTAATTGGACTAATGTGTAATATGAATGTATTTGCAGATCCTATACTGGACTGTATGCTGTTGTGGGGGGTGGGGGGAGGGAGGTAAAGGAAATTTGAAAATCAATGAACTATGGAATTGAATCTTGTTAACTAAAACTAAACTAATAAATTAATTTCAAATATTATAATCTTTTGGCACTAACTATAAATGGAGGATTTGAAAGTAAAAGGTTTGGAATTTGAGGAGGTTTTTGATCTCATTGAAGTAAGAGAAATGCTATGTGCTTATTCTTTATTTGGAAAATATAAAAATATATTTTTTAGTGTGGAATTATTTGAGGAAATCAGACCTTAATGGAAAATTAGTATTTAGCATTAACATTAAAAGTATTTAGCAACATATTTAGAAACTGCAAGTTTTTGGGATGGCTAGGTGGCATAGTGAATAGAGCACTGCCCCTGGAGTCAGGAGGACCTGAGTTCAAATGTGGCCTCAGACATTTAACACTTACTAGCTGTGTGACCTTGGGCAAGTCACTTAATCACAATTGCCCTGCTCTCCCCCCTCCAAAAAGCAAAAAAGAAAAAAGAAAAGAAACCTGTAAGTTTTGCTAAAGGCATAATTGGATCAAAATTACTCTATATTGGTCTTGAATGCAATCAATATTGCATTAGTGCAATAATTGCATATTTGCAGTATAGAATGCTACCAGCACAATCTAATCAGATTGGCCTTCCTGTAGAATGCCAAAAGTGATCAAATGAATGATTTTTTATGTAAGATAATTTGGAAAGGCATTCAATTAAATGGATGTCATATGGCTGGCAATGTTTTGTTTCATGTTTTAAATGCATGATATTATGATGTTATTATTGTGTTTCTAAATTTTCTTGTATTGTGAATTTTGAGAAACCATTGTATAAGAAAGGATGTTAGGAAGATGATGCAACTGTATGATTGGAAAATTTAATTCCTTTTGATATGGATGTGAAATTGTTAAATTATTAGAGGCTATTGTCGTAATGTTAAAACCTATTAAGTATTTAATTGGGTATACTTTAAAAGGGAAGAATAATAATAGAAAAAGAAAAAAAGAAGACAATCTTATAAAATTTCGTTATATGTAATTTAATCTTGTTAGGTTCCTTGGGACCATCTGCTTGGACAAGATTACAAAATCTTATTGACTCTTCAAAAGAAGTTGCTAAATGTTATGAAATTCGAAAATAATGAATTGGTTTACCGAGAAAATGGGAATCTCCTGTTCTATCATACTCTTTGCCAAAATGGGGGAGAATTTACAGGTTTGCTTGTAGTTGTAATGGAAATGCAGATTTAAAGATCTTCCCTGCCCCTAGCTTAAGTGCACCTGGAGCCTGTGGTGGGAGGCTTGTTTTTCAGGAAAGCCCACACCTTGATACTTTGTGATTGGGCAGTGGGTCAAGGAGGTTGTTACATTCTCTGAGCCAGGAGAAGGCTATATAAACTCTGATGAGAGGCTTTGCTTTGGGGCTTACTTTGAGAAGTGTTGTGTGATTTGACCAGATGAGACTCTGGGAAGCCGTTGTTGAGAGCCCCCCGGCTTTGAAAACCCAGATGTTGATGCTTCCCTCTCTGGTAACTGTGATTTGGTATTGATATAATGGTAGGACAGTTTGGAAGCCTGTCTGTTTGATCTGTAAGTTCTGTAACTCTGAAGTTTGGGGTGCTGACCTTTTTCCCCTGAACTAGGTAATGTGTGTTTGTTTGATTAAAGTAAGCTTGTTAACCCATTTTGAGTTGCTTTCCTTTTGAAAAGCAGATCTAAGAACCTGTGTTGGCAGTCACCCTGGGGATATTGGGGTGCTTGCTGCTACAGTAGTATAGAAGTAATTTATATGATGATTTGTGATTATGGAAATTGTGAAATTATACCTGGAAGTAGCCAGTGTTTTTCTGGATTTAGAGTGAACTATCATATAGTCACTATTTACATGGAATTTCAGTATGTAATTATTTTTTTTTTTTTTTTTTTTTTTTTACAGAGAAGGCAAGTGATTTATTTGTTCAAAGTTATAAAACAGCTGCATCCAAGTCTACCTAGGCTATTTACATTGTAAAATTGGTAAATACAATTGAAACACTGTACAGTAGTAAGTGGCTGACACCACACCTGGGCAAGCCTAAGGTTTAGATCTAGGTACATAAACTGCAGTGCAAGATAACGGGGAAGGAGGTGGAGAAATATATCTTGATGTCATATGTTTGTGGCTACTTTAAACAGACACTAAGCAAAACAACTGGCACAGGAGTGCATAAAAGATGTGGGCTTAGGAAGGGAGAACGGAACAAGGAAAGGCATCAGAGGTGCTGGAGCAGGAATAGTGTCTGTATCCAACCTGCAGCATCCACCAGAGTTCAGTTCTCTGCTTAGCAGACAACAGCCAAGGAGTGAAGAAACACCCCCAAACCACAGCTCTTCCTTTGTGACACAGATGTTTTGGGGCCGACCAAAGGACCTTGCCTCCCCAACTCCTATGTTGTGCTGTTACTCAGCCAACTTTTCAAAACACCATGGAAGGATCTATCACGGCACGTCCTTCCCTGGGTCTCATCTACCCTCCAGAAGACCAGTCAAGGCCTATTTGGGAAGTCCCCTTTACCAAATGAGCTGACTTGTTATCAGAATATGATACGTTTGCCATCAGCTGGGTTTTGCTCCATAGGGCAGTAAGGGCATTCCAATTTTCCTCCATTAATGAGCTTGTTGAGGGCATCCCTAGAGATGACATGACCACAGATGAGTTTGATAGGTGGATTCGAATCTGAAGTTTGCTGGCGAAGGATGGGGCAGGCAAACACAGAGTGGTACCAGCACTTCATGCCCAGTTCAATCTCAATAGGCAGCTCGTCCTTATGGCTCCAGACTCCCGTGCACTGTCTCTGCTCAATCACTGCTTTGATGTTCATTAACACGGGCAGTGCCACACACCCAGAGGCAAAGCTGACACTGAGGGGGGACTCCACGGATAGTCCAAGAAGAGCACAGGCATCTCGAGTAAAGGTCTCACAGATCTCTGCCCAATGACTACTGTCCAAGAGGTGACAGTAGGGAGACTTCTCAATGCCCAACCGGAGATAGACAAGGCTTCCCATCATCACCTGGATCTCCCGTTGATGCAGCCGTGCAAAGGGCTGGAAGTGCCGTGCATAGTTCAGGGCTTCCAGCTGCTTCTCTGGGCCCCCTGCCAGGAGACGGATGAAGTGCAGTCGGTGCAACTTAAACTCCAGGGAACTATTTAGCTCCAGCAGGCGCTGCCGGTTTGAAATGGCCCAGCTGAAAAATATGGAACGCTTCACGAATTTGCGTGTCATCCTTGCGCAGGGGCCATGCTAATCTTCTCTGTATCGTTCCAATTTTAGTATATGTGCTGCCGAAGCGAGCACTGTAATTATTTTCTTAATTACTAATGATCAATTTTTAAACCAGGATGAGTTTAAGCTCAAAAAAGAAAGAAAGAAAGAAAGAAAGAATAGGATGTTGAGTAAATTTCTTTTTAAAGGCCTGGTAAACTTTTTATTGTTGTTACAGCAACAACATGAGAGAAATAATAGTTGCATCTAGCTTTAAACTGTGATTAGTGAAATTTGCTATTTGAGGTAAAATCTCTCCAGACTAGAATTTGATATTGTTATGAGTTTTGAATTTGAATTATCATTGTCAATAATCCAGCATTCAAGGGAAATGCCATGAGCTGTTCAAATGAAATGTTATCCAAGAGCTATTACAGGTGGGAAATTTGAAAGGATGACCAGTGAACATAGGATCCTCTTGACTCAGTTATTTCCTTTTTGAACAGAAATATTTCCCAACTGGCTAATCCTCAGCCTGGCTATTATACACTATAAATAATGTGGAACTTTGCTACTTGATTGGCTCTTCCAAAAAGTTAACTATGACACTTATCTTAAATCAAACAGAACTAGGAATGCTTTATCCTGTTATATCTATGTTAAGTCACTCTGTACCCTTAGGCTTAGGCCTAGAGACAGTTTCAGTGTTGTTACAACCATATCCCTCCTTCTTCCTTTCATAGCAAATCCCTCTAGCAAAGGTAGGTAAAACTGTAATTTTTTTAATGTAATGAATCTTGTTGCTGCAATACCCCAGCACCTCTGAATTGCTGTAATGGGATGCAAATAGAAGGTACCTTACTGGATAGCCTACTTTGATGTTTTCCCTATAGCTCTGTTGTTCATAAGACTAAATTCCACAACATCTAAACTGGTTTTCACCACATGAACTAACTACTGGAAGGCCAATCTGATTAGATTTTGTCAAGTTTTACTAAATTATACTAAGTCCTGTCACTGGCAGGCTTAACCTAAAGAATCTCCATAAATTGGGGCAGCTAGGTGTTGCAGTGAGTAGAGCGTCAGCCCTGCAGTCAGATGGACCTGAGTTAGGATCCGACCTCAGACACTTAATGCACACACAAAAACCTAGCCGTGTGACCTTGGGCAAGTTACTTAACCCCAATTGCCCTCCAAAAGGCAAAAAAAAAAAAAAAAAGAATCTCCATAAATGACCTGGAGCCTGGAGATGGTCAAGGAACTACCTTGACCAACCTATCCTGATCCATGCACAGATGTTAAAGAGATATACAAGAAGTGCCTGCCAGATACTTGAAGACTGTAGACATTGTCACAAGATCTGACACCTCCTAAAGCTACAAGCTATATTGGATTTCTTTATTCACCTTATTGTAATTTTGCTTGTTTTATTTATTTATTTTTTTTAGTTTTATTGCCTTAACTTTTATTTTTCAAAAATGAGCACTGGGTATTTTTAACATGTAGTAGCGTCATGTCATATGTATCTTACAACTGCATATTTTAGTAAATGAAATTAGTGATATTTAGATAATTCATGGTGTATTTATAAAATGAAAATTTTTTTAATCAAAATACATTTCTCACTAAGATAAATAAATAAAATCCAAGCAAACCTGCCTACACAAAGTTAGAATCAACTTTGGTAGATTTCAGTGTAATACATAGTCCATAATTAGCATGTTTGCCCTTTCCCGCCCCCATTGCTGCTCATCTTCTGGGCTAAGAATTATTGAAAAAAATTTTTATTAAGATTTTATTATGTTGACATGTTTCTCATTCCACATCATCTTCGGCCAAGCTCTGTACACTCACAATTCTCTGGCTAATTGTTGGCAGCTTAGTCAGAAACATCTGGAACACTGGTGATGGAAGAGTTTGCTGTAAAACTTGCAACAACTGCTGTGGCTGCCCACAGACAGCAATGGCATTTGTCAAGTGGTTAACACCCCTTTCATATTCACCTTGGGCTAGTAATTCCTCACCAAGTTGTATTTCTTCAAGAAAGAACTTCTGAACAGCTTCTGCATCTTTAAGATCAGGTAACTTGGAAAGCCCAGCTCTCTCTTTAACAAGCTTCTGTTTCTTTCTTCGCTCTCGGAGCCTGTTCTTGAAGTTGGGGTCGCTCCGTCTCTTGCGGTCGAAGTAAATACGGTAGCCGATGAAGAGGGCCCCGAACACGCCGGCGGCGATAGCACCACTCCGGCCCACCATGTTTCCGGCTGCTGCTCGCGGTGGAGGTAGCAGCAGCGGCAGTGTTACCCGCTGACCCCCAAGCCGGGAGGGTAGGCTTGCTCCGCCAATTTTGCTTGTTTTATTAGTTCTCTGTGTGTTATGAATCTGTTACCTATTCTATAAGCTGCTTATCATTTCTGCCTAGGCTGATTTGGGAATTAAAAAAAAAATTGTGAGACTGCCAGTGGTCTCAAAGAAGGGAGTCATGGCTAACCAAGGAAGCTAAAGCCAATTCCATTTTGTCTGTAGTTCTTCTATCTTGCTGCTGACCTTGTTTGTATCACAACCTGCCTCTGCCTCCTCAACCTAGCAAAGACAGTCCTATTAGGGCGGGGTTTCAAGGGATAGTTAAGATACCTGAAGAAGAACCTTTCCTGTTTCTAGTCAAGCGATAGGTCTGTTCAATCACAGGATACCACATCCTTGTCCACAAGCCCCCAACAATGACCTTATCTAATCATGAGGTACCCAATTCACCTCCTGCCTAAACTGAAACCTATATAAACTTTTTCTTTTTGTTCCTTTGTGGAGTCTTGGCTCCTGTGGGTGGGGCTCTTTTGCTGATAAACTCAATAAAACCATTGGTTTCTAAATTTATGGTATTGGATTTGGGTTATGGTTTTCCAAGTACACTCACCCATCCTGCCCTCTTATTTACTTCAAGAAAGCCCCGTGAAGGGGCAGCTAGGTGGTGCAATGAATAGAGCACAGGCCCTGGAGTCAGGAGGACCTGAGTTCAAATCTGACCTCGAACACTTGACACACTTAGTATCCATGTGACTTTGGGCAAGTCACTCAACCCCAATTGCCCTCCAAAAAGCAAAAAAAAAAAAAAAAAAGCCCCATGGGATGGGCAGACATAGCTTCTGGTACAGAGAGATGGCTCTGAGTGCAGTCATGAGCTTCTTTTTTTTTTTTTTTTTTTAAGCAATTGGGGTTAAGTAACTTGCTCAAGGTTACATGGCTAGTCATTATTTATGTGTGGGTGCTCATTTTCTGAGGCCGGATTCGATCTAGGGTCATCCCAACTCCGAGGCCGGCACTCTTACTCACTGCACCACCTAGCCGCCCCTTTTAGGGCAATTGGGGTTAAGTAACTTGCCCAAGGTCACACGGCTAGGTTTTTGTTTGTGTGGATTAAGTGTCTGAGGCCGGCTCCGAACTCAGGTCCTTCTGACTCCAGGGCCAGCGCTCTACTCACTGCGCCACCTAGCCGCCCCCATGAGCTTCTTTTCATTCTAAAACCAGCCTAGTGAGCCTTGAGAGCTCATCACTTCCAGATGGCCCAGGATGGGATGTCCCAGAGCCAGTGCTATGATTCTATGATCTAGCCAGATACCCTTCATGATTTACAGATGAGGGAACTGAGGCCAGAGAAAGGTGAAATGATCTCCCTAAAGCTGGAGACAAACTGTGTCTTTGAGCCTGGATCTCCCTAATTAGTTCTCTTTGCCTCATCCCTATGCTTATTGCCATATATACATCTCCCCAGTAGAATGTAAGATCCCTGAGGGCAAGGGGATGTTTTGTGCCTTTTGTCCCAGTGTCTGGCACATGCTAAGTAGACTCTTAGCAGGGGAGGGAGACAGGATGAGAGATCTAGTCACTTGCTCTAACATCAAACTTGTAGTAAGTTTGACAGGAAGAAGTCTTGCCTTTGGCATTTTGGGGCCCATCGCTGTTGTTGTTACTGTGTAAAACCAGAGGGTGCTATAGGAAGCATTCTAAGTCTGTCCAAGTTTGGCAGAAACCAGGCTTTACGGAAGCAGATGGCTGTTGAGTACAGAAGTAAAAATCTTTTTAGAGCTCTCAGTGGGGGAGGGGAAGAGTTGCACTTCAGAGGTTCATAAATTAAAAGCTAGAAGGGATCTTAGTTATCAAATCTCTCATTTTTACAGATGAGGAAACTGAGGCAGAGAGAAGTTAGGTAACTCATCCATGCATAACACTGGGAAGGCAGAATTTGAACTCAGGTCTTCCTGACTCTGTAAGGAGGGATAGGGAACTTAAGAGCAATGGTGTGAAGACAGTTCCAGCTTGGAGTTGCTTCTGTGCTACTTTTAACTGTTCCAACCTTGGGCAAGTTAATTCGACTTCCATTCCCCATTTGTAAAATGGGGGAGAATATTTGTACTATCCCTCCTTCTCTGGGTTTCTAGGAAAATGGAGGCAAAGGGCTTTGTAAACACAATGGGTGTGACACTGTAGGTCTGGGGCCACGGTGTCCTCCCCTGTGAAATGACTCCAAACCTAACTTCTATAGGGAGGTACCAAGGAAAGGGCTTTTTTTGTTTTTGTTTTTTGCTTTTTGGAGCGCAATTGAGGTTAAACTGGTTAAACACGGCTAGTTTTTGTGTTAAGTGTCTGAGGCTGAATTTGAACTCAGATCCTCCTGACTCCAGGGCTGGTGCTCTATAGAAAGAGCTTTTTGAATACAATACTGAAATGTTATGGAAATGAGAGATGCTATTATTACCCTACCACCGGACATTCCTCTTTCATTCTCCCCATTTTAATTTAATTATTATTATTATTTTGCTTTTTGGAGGGGGGAAAGTAGGGCAACTGGGGTTAAGTGACTTGCCCAAGGTCACACAGCTAGTTTAGTGTCTGAGGCCGGATTTGAACTCAGGTTCTCCTGACTCCAGGGCCAGTGCTCTATTCACTGCGCCCCCTACCCGCCCCGAACCTGCCTCCCTCCCCACTTTTCTAAGGTCTGGTACCTCTTACTTTTATTGTATTAATAGTGAAGACTTGGAGCAGGTAGGAAGCATAATGGCCCTGGAGTCAGGAAGTCCTGAGTTCAAATTTGACTTCAAACACTTACTAGCTGTATGACCCTGAGCAAGTCATTTAATGCAACTTGCCTCAAAAAAAAATTTTTTTTTAATAGCTGGAGCTTTACACAACAACTCTGGGAGGTAGGTGCTATTATCTCTCTTTTACAGATTCGAAAACTGAGGTGAGGCTGAGAGAGAGGCACATGGTCTGAGATTTTATATAGTAGCTAATACCGTAGAATCTACCCTGCTTCCCTGGGGACTGAGGGGCACTTCAACTAAGGAAGGCTTCAGGGAAGAGCCAGGCCAGGCAAGGAGGAAGGAGGAGGGGCGGGGGAGCTGGGGTCCTTGGTCACCTGCCTCTTCCGGCTTCTCCCAGAACCTCTTTTTCTGGGGAGGATTTGGGCACTGATGCAGCTAGGCAGCCAAAGTGGTTTATGAGAAAGGGAGTGGATAAGGAGCGGGGGAAGCTAGCTTTCACTTTCAGCTTTGTTGTTTCCTCGCCCCAGGCCTTTTCACTCACTTCTGGAATAACCTCTCCACTTATGACTCAGAATCCGCACCCCACCCTCTCTTCCTCTTCCCCCAAGGCATCTGGCCTTTCTAAAATGATCTTGTACCTAACTAATAGCAATCGCTAGCTTTCCTCTAGCCGAAGTTGGGGTTATTAGCTTCATTTTACAGAAAAAGAAATTAAGGCTGGAAGAGGTGGTGCTTTTCCAGGGTCACTTAACCCCTGGCCCATAGCTTTATCTACCGTTCCCTGGTACAACATATTTTTTAATTTTACATAATGTTGTACCGGAATAAACACTTTAAAGGCAGTGCCTGGTTTCCCTTTTCCAGTTATTTATGCAACCCAGCACCTAGCTCTAGGCGCTTAATTGAATAATTGTGGTCCCTTTCCGTCTGGGTTTTAGTTTACTCATCTGTAGAATGGGGTTGCTCGGTCAGAGAGAGACTGGGATACATTAAGAAATGGGGGGGGGAGTAAAAACAAAAAAAAATCAATTAAAAATTAGCCTGTAAGTTCTACTTCCACTACCCCTCGCCCATCCCTTCCCCTGCTCCAAGTTGGTAGTAAGTAAGCGGAAGAAATGGTCTCTAGGGACAGACTGGGGGCTTTTCCCTAGCTGGGCACTGGAGGTAATTCTGGTGGGTGTGTTTTTAAAGCCAAATTTCAGGTCCACTAAAGTGGAAGAGCGGGGACGGAAGAACTCCAACTAGCTCTCTCGAAAGCTCAGGGGCGGTGCAGCCTCCCTGCCCCTGGGGCGTAGACCGATCCACCCCCAAAGCAGCTGAGCGAGACGGACCGGGTCAACAGCGGATTACTAAGTATCCCGCACCTCCCAGAGATCCAAATCAGTGTAAGTGACTCCAAGGTTCCAACCTCTGCCTGCGGTCTGCTCCCACCTTCAGCCTGGGGAGCTCTGGAGGCCGAGGCTGCGGAATTGGAAGGCTGGACACCCCACTTCGGGCGGGTATGACTGACTTAGGCCGGTTACGGAATTTTCTCTGTTCTCCAGAGTTGGGAGCTCCCCCTTTTCAGGGTTCGGAACTTCTCTTTGAGTCCCGACCCATTCTGAGCTTTCCCTCTCCTCAGCGTTCGAATGTCGTTGTCACTAGCCCCAGCGTCACCCTCCTCCCCCATCCCTGTTCTAAATTCTTTTCTGGGCCACTTCACCCTAGCCCACCCGCTCGGTCCTCGGAGTTTCTAGCTCCGCAGTCTTTCTCTCCATATCCTAGGTAGTACTGCATACTCCCGTTTTCCCCGGGTGTGGAGTTGAGCAGTTCTCCCATTCCAGGACTCTAGGAGACCCTTCCTGGTTCAGCCTGCCCGGCCCTGCCAGTTTTCTCTGAGTACCCATAGGAGAGCAAAGCTCTGGTGACACTGCTTCCTCTACCCCTTTATGCCCAGGCTCCTGTCTCCTGGGGAGGTCCCAATCACTTTCCTCTTGTGGCTGGGAGAAAAGGGAAAATCTAAATGCCACTCAAACATCTGGGGGAGGGGCCGGGCCCGACTCGTCGCTAAAACTTCCATAACCCATCTGGTTGTCTGGCTTCCGCATCCAGCCTCCTTGGGGGGAGCGGTTGGTGTGCTGCGCCCTGCCTGGCAGTACAGAGACTGGTACCTTCATTCTGGGGAGCTAGTGGCCCCTAGGGCCTGGGAAATTCTTTGGCTGCTTTCCTCTGGCTTCTCTCTATGCTTCAGACTAAGCACTTCCAAAGAAAGGTAAGGGGAGGGTGATGCTGTGGAGTCCAGTGAGGCAGGGAAGGCCACCATTTCCTTGAGCCCAGGACCGCACGTGGATCCACAGTCTCTTTCCCTTGTGGTGGCAGCCGGCTGATTCCTAACTCAGGTAGACAAGAGTTGGGAGAAAAAAGGAAAGGGTAGGAGGTTGTTATTAAATGCCTATTAGAACAGATATTACTGCCTCCATAATCTTGGGCACAGATCTAGGCCATCACAGTGCTCTGCTGATTACTGAGCAAAGGTCAAATTAAGTCTCCCTGACCTTTTACCTTAGCAGTTTTTAATCTATTTTGGTAACTGTATTTCAGTAGAGTTGGTTTCCTTTGGAATTTGCTTTATTTAATTTTATGCATTTAAAAACATTATTCTGAAGAGGCACCCATAGGTTTTCCTCAGATTGCCCAAGAGACCCATGACCTCAAACACCGACAAAGTTAAGAACTCCTAGTAGTTTGTTCAGCCACCCCCATCCTTTGTGATCCCATTTGGGGTTTTCTTGGCAGAGATGCCGCAGTGGTTTGCCATTTCTTTTTCCAGCTCATTTTAAAGATGAGCCAAACAGAGTTAAATTAATTCATTGCCTGTGGTCACATAGCAAGTGTCTGAGGCCAGATTTGAACTCAGCAATTTGAGTCTGTCAGTTTACACTCTACCTTTTCCAGTATTATTTCCTATAATCTCTTAGTCAAATTAAATAATGCTCTGTGCCCCAAACATTTCTTGAGCTTTGCCACCTTGGTGTCTTTGCTCTCCCTGTACCCTATGCTTGAAATATCTTCTGTTGAATTCCTAACCATGCCCTTAAAAGCCCAACCCAAATACTACCTTTTTCCTTTGTTCAGTTTTCTTTACAAAGGTCCTTGAGTGCTAGGACAATCACATCTCTGACTTTATATTACTAAAATATTTCAGATCAATATTTTTTACTTTATTATTTAAAAAAACTGGTTTTATTATTATTTTATCAAAATGCCTGCTAAAATCTGAAGGGCCCTTTGCTTTGTACTTAAGGAGTAGGAATATAACAAATTTCTATTTTCCCTTTAGTCTTTATCTAGGGAAGAGAGAACAGGGATATATTGGAGAGATTTTCAGTTAAATTGACAACTTATTGGTTATTGGGAGAGCTAAGGGTCAAATCTAAATTATAAACCTGGGTGGCTAGAACTTCTAGGATTAGATTTTTTTTTTGCTTTTTGGAGGGCAATTGGGGTTAAGTATGGGTGGCTAGAACTTACATTTTATTCTAAAAACGCTAAAAAGCCACTGAAGAAACTTCTTGAGCAGAGAAGTGACAAGGTAAGATCAACTCACTATTAAGTGCTTGGTGAATTGAGTTGGGGACAGAGAACCACCAGGTCTTAACTAAACTCTCTACCCCTACTCTTAGTAATGAAATCTGTTGCTATTTGTTGGTGCTGAACACCAGATTGGAGGGGGGGGGACCATTCTGGTCTTTGACATCATGAATAAATCAATAATTTATGAAGTTAAATAGGGGCAAGCATGCAGAGTTCTTTGGGCATTCTCCAGCAATCACATGTTAATGAAGGCAAACAGTACAGGGACAAACAGAAAAAGGGATACAGAGGCAAATGACAGCATGAGGACGGGATGGGATGGTGAAGGAAGATGGACAGCCCAGAGAAGAGGATTGGAAGGGGGAAGGGCAGAAAGTATTACTCACATAACCATATTAGAGTTGGAAGCACAAGGCAGCATCGACCCAATGGAGCTGGAAGAGGGACAAAGGACATGAGTATGAGGTCTCATTCTTTTTTTGTTTTTGTTTTTGGAGGGAGGAAGGCAGGGCAATTGGGGTTAAGTGACTTACTCAAAGTCACATGGCTAGTAAAGTGTTAAGTGTCTGAGGTTGGATTTGAACTCAGGCCCTCCTGACTCCAGGGCCAATGCTCTATTTACTTTGCCACCTAGCCGCCATGAGGTCTCATTCTTATAGGGTCTTTTGTTTTTGTTTTTGAAACAGACCAGCTCTTATCTGTGCCACCTTGGATTAGTTCATTAACATCCACATCATCTCAAAGTTATCAGTAAAACTTCAGTTAACATCTACATCATCTCAGAGTTATCAACTTTTGGTGCTGGTCTGGAGCTGTGAAGGTCTGGATTTTGTCAAAGGACCAGATATCATAGGACCAGAACCCTGAGAGTACCACCTAGATGGCTTTCCCTGATTCAGCACATACTACCAAGAGGTGAATTTTGGCTAATATATGATACATATTGGATATTTGGGATGATTTGTATGTGACTTCCAGGTTCCCCTCTGCAATCTAATTTTCTTCTATTGCTTCTTTTTACTGACTACTTATAAACTTTATTATACTGACTAGAAGTGGGGTGGTGGTGATCAGGTGGACCAGAACAAGATATAATTTTAACACAATGGGACTATCTTTTAGAGGAATGAGATATAGATAAATAAATAACTATACAATTCAGGAAAATGCTGAGGGCAATCTAAGGGGGTGAGTGATTGGAGGAGAGGTCTCCTTCATCTTAGGGTGAATGAGGAGAGGTTTTCTGAAGGAGATAGCACCTGAGCTGGGCTTTGAAGGAAGAGGGAAGAATTTCAATAGGAAAAAATTGGGGGATGGGTATGGAGGGGTTGCTAGTAGCTTGGCCTGAGTGAGCCATAGAATATGAAAAGGGGAGACACATAAAATAAGGCTGGGAGATGGATTGGAAGTAGACCTTGGAAAGGCTGGAACCATAAAGTTGGGAGCTGGTATTTTATCTTCCATAGGAAGTTTATTTTGGCAGCTGTGCAGTAGATGGCTTTAGAGAAGGGGGCACTGCATCTGAGAGATCCTCTTAGGAGGCTGTTGAAACTGCCCACTTGAGACAGAGTGAATGCCTTATCTATGGTGGTAGCCTTGAGAAGGGGATGGATGTGAGATGTCCAGGAGGTAAGAGGCACAGGATTTGGTAACTGATGGGATGAGGGGGCAGGGAAGAGTTAGAGATGACCCTGAGGTCATTTCCCCCTTGGTGAGTTGGATGATCCTGTCAACAGAACTAGGAAAGTTTAGAGGAGGGATAAATTTTGGAGAAAGGTTATTTAGCTCCATTTTAGACATGTTAAAAAATACAATCCAAGAAGCATTTACAAATTGTCTCTTTTGTGCAAGGCACTGTATAACAAAACAGAAAAAAAAAAGAATCCTTGTCCTTAAGGGGCTCACATTCTACTATAAATTTATAAACAAATACAAGATATATTTAAAAGCACAAAGTAATTTCCAGGGAAGGGAAGGACAATCCAGGGAATTAGGAAATGTCTTATGTAGGAAGCTATACCAGAGCAGAGCCTTGAAAGGCCTTAGGGCTTCCAAGATTTGGAGATAAGGAAGGGGAGCATTTTAGGGATAGAGAACAGCTGATAGAAAGGTGTGGTGGTAGTTGAAATATTATGTGCAAGTAGGCCAGTTTTGTTGGAAAACTGGGTGCATGGGAGGTGGTGGGGGTAAAAATTTATAATTGACATGGAAATTTAGGCCTGATCCAGAATGTGAAGGTCTTTAAACGTTGAATTTGAGATGCTAATGGACTGTATAAGTGACAGTGTCCTATAGGTCTATCCTAGGGTCTAGAGTTCCTACCCTAGAAGTCATCTAACCAGGGTTTCTTAACATCTTTTGTGACATGGACCCCTTTAGCAATCAGTCAGTGAAGCTTATGGACTCTTTCCTGTTTTTAAATGTATAGGATGATAAAGGAAACCAACACTGAAATACAATTATCAAAAAGCAAGCTCAGGCTAAGAAACTCTGAACTAACCCAATCTGATAATTTTACAAATGAAGAAACAGACCCAGAGAAGAGAATGACTTACCCAGGGGCACATAGATAGTAAATAGCACGGGAAACTGGATCCTCTGATTTCACATTCAGTGCTCTTTCCACTATCCACAGCTGGAATTAGGGGCTAGAGCTCAGGAGAGCATTCAGAACTGGAGAACTCTCCAAATATACACATTTGCAATTTATTGTGCCACGGTTTCCACCTGTTATTTATTATAAAAATTCATTCATTTGTAATACATTTACTGAGTACCTACTATGTACAGGGCCCAGTTCTGGGTTTTTAAGGGTCTATAACGATGAAGAAGATGAAATCCCTGCCCTCTAGGAGTTTATAGTCTAGTGGGGGCTGGGGAAGGGTAGGAAGATAAGATATGATATGTACAAAAATAGCCAGAATTCAAAGTAGATTGTGATGGTCCCACTGCATGGAGGTGGTCCTAGACTTGACTGCTGTTCAGATCCCATGGATCTTCAAGGGCTTCAGCTATGGGCCAGGTGAAGATTCATGTCTAGCCCATGAAGACCACCCTGTTAAGTATGGAGAGGTTCATGGGCAGAAAATTGGCCACAGGGTGATGGGTTTTCTTTTTTATGTCAGTGGAAAAGACACAGAGTGAAGGATTTTATTTTTATGTTGCTGCCATCTATGTGGCAGGAAGAGAGAGTTCTTGACAATAAAACCATGATTGTGGGTTTCTGACAAAAAGAATGTGATGAATCTTCTAATGAAAGTACTTCTTTTAGCCAAAGAGATCACCTCTAGATGGGGGCTTCTGGGAAGGCTTCATAGAGAAGGTGACATTTGGGCTGAACTTTGAAGATTAGGAAGGGTCTGCATGGGAGAAGGAAGCTGAAGGGCATTCTGGGTGAATAATGTAAGCAAAAAGATACAGATGCTGGAAAGCACAAAGTATGTACCTAAAGTAATGAGCAGATTCTAGTGGATTGAGGGCTAGACCTGGAGTCAGGAAAACCTGAGTTCAAATCCAACCTCAGACATTTCCTAGCTGTGTGACCCTGGGCAAGTTGTTTTGCCTCTGTCTGCTTCACTTTCCTCATCTGTAAAATGGGATAATAATAGCACCTACCTCCCAGGATGTTGTGAGGATAAAATGAGATAATATTTATAAAGCACTTTGTGAATCTTAAGGTGTTTTATAAATGTTAGCTATTAGTGAGTAAAATATTAGACTTGAAATCTGGGTTTGAATTGGAGGTGTATGTTTCTGGGCAATTCACTTAACCTCTCTTCGCCTCAGTTTCCTCATCTACAAAATGAATGGTTTGGATTTAATGACCTTGAAGGTCACTAAGGGACCTATGAGTAAGAACTGCTTGACTGGAACTGGAATTAGAACAAAGAAAGAGTAGATGGGTGAGAGGGGACGAATCATCGATAAAGTAGGGTGGAACCAAGTTATGTACAGTTTTAAGTGCCAGGCTAGGAGTTTGGACTTTGGGTTTTGACCATATCCAATGCCCTTCTTTAGGAAGATTGGTACGATGGAAAGCTCAGTCTCTAGATCTTGTACACTTGCTATGTGACCACAAATAAATCTTGCTCCCTCTTTGGGCCTCAGTTTCCTGGTTGAACTTGATCTCCATCTTTAATATTTTGTGGACCTGACTGCAATAAGATTGCTGACAGTAGAAGAGATACTGGAGCCAGGTGAGACCTGTACTAGGGCACAGGTGGAAGTAGAAACAAGGAGGAGCATAGGACTGATTCATTTCAAAGGAAGAACTGATGGGACTTGGGACTGGAGATGGAGAGGGCTCAGTCAGAGACAGTTCCAAGACTGGATGATTAGAGAATGTTGGTGTCATTGACAGAATTAGGAAAGGGAGCTAGTTTGTTATGACAGGAAACTAAGTGTGTGTGTGTGTAGATGATAGATTTCATTTTGGATGTGTCAAGTTTGAGGCAAAGGTGGGCAGCTGGAGATGCATGTGCTTACGAGAGACCTAAGCTGAGATAGAAATTTTAGAATTATCCTCATGGAGGACAGAATTATGTCCATGGAAGTAGATGAGAGGGAAAGACATGTGAGAAGAGCAGGCCAGTGATTGAGCTTTGGGAGCACCGACAATTGGGTGTGGAAAGAAGAGCCATAAAGAATGAGAGAGAGCTCCCAGTGAGGTAGAAAGAGAACCAGGACAGTCACCATCACAGAAACTAGGGGAGAAATTAATATCAGGAAAGAACGAGGGTGGTCAGAAATGCTAACTGCTGCAGACGAGTATTATAGTACATAATGGCTATTTGATTTGATGGGGGCAGCTAAGTGGTGAAGTGGAGAGCCCTGAGCCTGGAGTCAGGAAGACCTGAGTTCAAATCTTGTCTCAGACACTTACTAGTTGTGTGACCCTAGGCAAGTCACCTAACCCTGTTTGCCTCAGTTTCCTGATCTATAAAATTAGCTGGATAAGGAAAAGGTAAATCACGCCAGTGGTTTCTTTGCTTAAGAAAACCCCAAATGGAGCCATGGAGAGTTGGATACAATGGAAAGGACTGAACAACAAAATTTGATTTGATGATTATGGAATCATTAGTCCTCACTTGATGCATATTTTAATCCATAACATTCATAGTCTCTTAAGAGACAGAAGGTACTTGGTAGGTCATCTAGCCCAACCCTTATCTCTCTTATGAGTTCCCTCGACACATCCCCAGAAGTCCAACCTAAACATCTCCAGGGAAGGGTCACAAGTTCATATGTGGACAGCCCCACTCTATTGTGATATTTCTAATAATAATCACACAGCTGACCTTTATATAATGTTTTCATGTTTCTTCTTACACTTACTAGCTTTGTGTAAGAGCTGAATTCAGTTCAATTCAATAAACATTTATTAAGTGCCTACTATGTACAAGGCCTTGGGGATGGAAATAAGAAAAAGAAAGACAGTCCCTTCCCTCAAGGAACTTATAATCTAATGGGAAAAGATGGTATACAAAAGGAATCTGAAAAGGGAGGGCTGGTAGGGGATCACCAGGGGCTACCCAGCACAAGGCCATGGCATTCTGGAGTCTAAACCAAGTAGAGCAGATAATAGAAAATAGTTTCCTGGAAAGTGAGCCCTCTATAAAGGAAGGCTTTAGGAGAAATTTATTGTTCCCCCTCCAGCCCTCTAGTCAGAGGGGAGGAAGGGCTGAGAAGGGATTGGGTATCAAAAGCCTAGTCAGTATGCATGGTGTGATGAGATTTTAGGTGATCAATTTATCTTGGGGGAGGCCTGATGTTCTTGGAGTCCAACCAAGCAGAGCTGCTG
Source organism: Gymnobelideus leadbeateri (assembly GCA_011680675.1). NCBI lineage: Eukaryota > Metazoa > Chordata > Mammalia > Diprotodontia > Petauridae > Gymnobelideus > Gymnobelideus leadbeateri. The sequence continues at coordinate 234,966 of WOXC01006922.1, read as the reverse complement.
ATGAGACCTGTGGGGGATGTGTTGGCTCTCTTTAAATATTTGCAGGGCTTTTGGTGAAAGATGAATTATACTCATTTTGCTTGCCCCAGAGGATGCAACTAGAAATGATGGATGGGAGGTGCTGGGAGACAGATTGAGATTACTGTAGGGTAATATCCTGACAGTCAGAGTGGTCCAAAAGAGACATGCCTCATGAAGTAGTGAGTGCCCCATAACTGGAGGTCTTCAAGCATTGGCTGGATGATGCACTTGTTAGATAAGTTGTTGAAGTGTTCTTGTTCAAGTGTGGGTTGGATTGGATTGCCTGGGGGCTCCCTTTCCATTCTTCCACTCTGTAGTACTCTGATTTGCCCAGTTGTGTCACTGGGGCAGCTACCACTATTCACAGATTGTTGTTCATCCTTCCTTCTGGAAGAAGACTAATGGCATCAGGAAGGTGATATCTTGACTTGTGATCGAATTGGATGTAAGGTCACATTGCTGATAAGAGTCTGGGATGAGATGGGAACCCAAAACACCCACATTCAAGAAGAGGGAGCTATCTAGAAGAGTCCTAAGTTCATTGATGATAGGAAGAGAAAGAACCAGATTTTTCTCTTTTCCCGTGTTAGCCATTATGTTCCTGCTCCAGGACCCTGTATCACAACCCTGTGCAAGAGGCAGGGAGGGAGGGGGAAGAAGGAGCAGCCTCAGTGCCTGCCGTCAGGGAGTTTTTAGTCTAATTAGGACAGACACACACAGAGGACAATTATGAGTCAACCTCTATGGTATGGATGCTAAGTTCAGTAATTGCTGAAAGAAGGAAGAGCAAGATAGTATACAGAGGAAAGAGTCCTGGGACTTGGAGGGAAGACCTGAAATCAAATCCTGACTTGGCCACTTCTTCCCTGTGTAACTCTGGGCATTTTTCTTCTCTGGGCCTCAGTTTCTTCATCTGAAAAGTGAGGGTATTTGACCAGACAATCTGTAAACTTCCTTCTGGCTCTAATTCCTATGAATCCCAGCTCTTACTGTCACTACTGTGGGACCTTGGCTAAGTCACTTTCCCTTTTTGAGCCTCAGTGTCCTCATGTGTAAATTGGGGATAATCCTCCTCCTAGTGCTCACCCCACCTACAGGGTTGTTGTGAGGAGAGCTCATGGTAAATCTTAAATGCCCTTAGAAGTAAGACATATTATCAGGAAGGGCTGGGGTAGTCAGAGATTTCCTGGAGGGAAACTGTTAGGATTTGAAAGAAAGAAAAATGATTTATTTGCTGTGCTAAACACTGCAGATACCAATAGAAAAGCAAGCTGGTTTCTGCTCTTGAGCAACATTCTAATATGATCTTGACAGAGATAGAAAGTTTCATGTTCAAGTCACAGTCTTTGTGGCGTAGACGCAGAACACACATTAATACATCATCTTTTTTTTTTTTTAAAGCAATTGGGGTTAAGTAACTTGCTGAACGTTACATGGCCAGTCATTATTTATGTGTGGGTGCTCATTTTCTGAGGCCGGAACCAATCCTGGGTCATCCCAACTCCGGGGCCGGTGCTCTTACTGCCCCACCTAGCCGCCCCTAATGCATCATCTTTAACATTTCTACTGATACTCCTGTCCATTTCCAACACCAAGCCATTTAAAGGACTGTGGAGGCAAAATTTGATTTTTGGAGGCAGGGGTTCTCCACCCAAAGAAGCCTCTACCAGGTTGCGTCTCCATAGCTCCCTGGGATGATGGCTGCTAGGGTCATTGGATGCCATAGTTATTCCGAAGGTCCTTAGGGTCAGCATTCTAGACTGCCTTTATTGGAGGATGTCTGAGCAGAGAAGTGGTAGCTGAAATGGTGGTAGTGGTGGGATCACCGTCCTGGCACATACCTTCTCCTATCTCTCCCTCAGGGTGCCTTGTTACTATACAGCTAGGCTGGCTCACCTGACAAGTAGAGGAAAGGGAATGTTTCAGGGTAGGGTGGAGGTGGGAAGGAAGAACATGAGTAAAACTCTTAACTCTACTTCCATTCTGTTTGCTGCAGATACAGTTGAAATGCCTGAAGGCAGGATGGTGGAGGCCTGAGGTAGTGGGGTCAGAGCCGGAGGGCCCTCCCCATCTCAGGCGAACAGACCAGAACATGCCATGTCTACCCCTTCTTCAGGTGGCCAAAGATGGCAGAGGATGCCCCAAGCTTGAAGGGAGCCTTTGACATCTTACACCAAGCTGGGCAGGACAAACTCCTCTACCTCAAACACAAGTTGAGGGCCCCTCGGCCAGGCTCCAAAGCCGGCAACCTCCTACATGCCATGGTCCTCCTGACTCTGGGACAGGAGACAGAGGCCAGGATTGTCTTGGACTCACTGAGAGAAGATAAGGTGGCCCTCTTTGTGGCCAGGACCTGGAAAGGATCTGAGCCCCTCCTGAACCAGGCAGACCTTTTGCCATCTGGAGAGCAAGCAGACATCCAATTGGCTGTTGCCCGCATTTACCAGTTGCTTGTAGAAGAGAAACTGTGTGAGGCCTCATCCCGGAACCAAGCCTATCAAGCTGCCCTACAGGCCCTCAGCTTGTGTCAGGATGCTCGGCTGGACAGCATCTTGGCTGAGGCCCAGTCGCAGTGTGGCTATGCTATCCATGGAGCTGGGAGTTTCCAGATGCTCAGGTCAGATATGGACTGCCTTCCAGTGTCCTCAGCCCCAGACTCTAGGGTCAGTAGTCACCCCTGGCCCATCAGGGCCAGATCAGATTTATTGGCAACTGAGTCACCTCCTCTATCCTTGCACTCTACTGGTAGTCCCGCCTCTTTTCCCAGCAACCTGGAGATCAGTCAGTCCCCCACTTTGTCCTTCCTCACCCACCAGATCCAGAAAAGGAGCCCCAGAGGCCCCAGTAAACTGTGTGGGGACCCTCAGACCAATTCCACACAGGAGCCTGAACCACAGGCCAGGCAGGAGCCAGAGGAGATGAGCTGGCCTTGTTCTGAGCCAGCCGCCTCACTCCCTGTACAGCTGAGCAGCTCGGCCTCAGTGACTTCTCATCCCCAGGTTCCCAGCTCCTCTATCCCGCCATCTCCTAGAACCCCAGAGGCCCCTGAGACCAGCATACATTCTCCTGTGGAATGTTTCAAAGTACTTTCTGACCCCACATCTCTACAGCCAGCCTCAGTGAAGCCTGCAGAAACTCTTGTCCCCAAAGAGGGTTTTAGGGTGCTCCCAGAATTGCCCCCCATGTCGGTCCCTCCTGCTGGGGAAGAGAAGACCACCCCTCTCCCAGTGCAAGAGAGTGATTCTGCAGAGAAGACTGCAGGTCCAAAGCCTGTCGTCTCCACCCAAGAGCCTTCTCCAACTTCATCTTCTTCACTGCCCTTGGGACCCGAGCTGGACACAGGACAGCGTTTTTTCAGCTTTGTGATCCTCCATGCCCAGGAGGATGAAGCCATTGCCCTTCGAGTCCGGGATACCCTCGAGAGCCTAGGCGTACCCGATGGCACCACCTTCTGTGAGGAATTTCAGGTCCCTGGACGGTTTGAGCTACGGTGCTTGCAGGACGCCATTGACAACTCGGCCTTTACTGTGCTACTCCTCACAAGGCACTTTGATTGCCGCATGAGCCTCCACCAAGTCCATACAGCGCTGATGAATTCCCTCACGAAGAGTGAGAAGGAGAACTCTGTCATTCCCTTCTTTCCCCGGGAGAGCACTCTGAAACCTGCCAAGGTCTCCTCAATGCTCACTGGCCTGGTAACCCTGGATGAGAGATCTCCTGTCTTCTCCAAGAAAGTCAGTAGCACCTTCAGCCCTCGGAGGTTACAAGCCCAGAGGGAAGTGTGGAAGAAACAACAGGAAATCCGGGCGATCCAGGAGCAGACCCAGCAGATCGTAGAGGACAGGGAGAGGGTCTCCCAGAAGGAGAGCGCCCTCTCTGACTTTGCACACCACTACAGCCTTCTGCATCAACAGTTACAGAATCTCACCTTGACTTTCCCAAATCAAGCATCCTTTGCCCAAGGTTACAGGATGCCGCTGCCGCCTTGGGCATATAGTCTCTACCCCCAGTTTGCCACCACTCCTTCCCCTTTCCAGCCCAATCAGTTTATCCCACCTATGCCTTTTCCTCCTGGCCCCAGTTCAGCCCCCCAGCTGGACCCTCAGAGTGCTGGAGGCCAGCCTCTTATTATCCATAATGCTCATATGGTACAATTAGGTCTCAACAACTACATGTGGGGCCAGAGGGAAGGGCAAAGCCCCAATGAGGAAGAGAGAACTGAGGGAGAGTGAGAAGACCCTGAAAGGTCTGGAGCCTTTGCTCCATTGTCCAGCCATCCCCTGCGGCCACCACTGGTCTGAGGAGCCAGGAGAGCAAGCATGGACCAGTGCCAGAGAAATGTCCACAACTGGGATCACAAATTTAGAACTGAAAGGCACCTACCTGAGAGGCCCTTCAATTCAACACCTTCATTTTACAGATTAGATAACTGAAGCCCAGAGAAGTTGAGTGACTTCCCTGATGTCACACAGTTAGTGATGGTTAGAATTGAGAATTGAGTCTCAAGGATGGCATGCAGGGCTAAGAGGGGAAGAAGGCATAGCTATCATCCCTGAGCTTCCTGTTCAGAATATCAGCAGGGAACCAAAATCTGATACTGATCTTCTGTGTGGAATCCCCTTCTCCTTTCCCTGATTCTCAACTTAAACACCACCCCTTATGAAGTGGGTGCTAGGCAAGTTAGTCTCCCTCTGGTTGGGCCTTCTGGGTCTGGGATTTAATGTATTTCAATGCATGGGAGAGGGGGGAAGTGGATAACCATGAGAGAGGTCCTTAACTGCCATTATCAAAAGACACAAGTGGGGGCCTACTTTGTGCCTAGAACTAGGCACTAGGACAGGGTTGGGTTTTTTAGAGGGATCTTTAGATAGATTTAGGGGGGTCCATGAACTCGGATGGGAAAAAAATGACATCTTTATTTTCACTACTTTCCAACTTAAATGTAACATTTCCTTACCTTATGAATGCAGGCAACAGACACTATTCTGAAAAGGAATCCATAGGCTTCACCAGACAGCCAAAGGAGTCTGTGACATAGAAAAAGGGTTATGAACCTTTGGACCAGATGGAGGGAAGATGAGGGGAACAGAGTCATATATATATATGTATGTATGTATACACACATATATATGTATACACACATATACATATACATGTCTTCACCTGTATTAATCTCATCTTCCCAACTGACTGTGTCCTTACTCTGTCTCTCTCTCTCTATATGGAAGATGAGATCACTATAGCTGAAGACAGACTTACTACCTGTAGGTCTCTTCATAGAAAGAATCTGAGTTGAAGGCTCCTGAAGCCCATCTTGTCCAATCCCTTTTTGAAGATCTCAGAAGAGGAGAAGGGACCTTCTCTCCCCAAGGCAGCCTTTTCTACTTTGAGATGGGTCCAGATGTGTCCCTGACAGCTCCTCAAACACTTAAAGTACATTTTAACGGTAGAGGACAACTTCCACACACTACATATCCCTCCTCGAGGCCCCCGTGCCCCCCAAGTCTTCTTTAGGGTCAGTGCCACTGATTTCCTCATTAGAGCTTCAAAGGTCCTTCACCATCATGGCTGCCCTCCCACACACACTGCAATTTGATAATGTCCTTTCTAAAATGTGCCTCTGAGTACAGAATTTCAGTTTCAGGTTTTACTCTTGACTTTCCCATGCCATAGAAACTGCTTTGCCCTGGAAGCTTACACTGGCCCTAGACTTACCACGCAGGAAGTACCCCTTGCCTTTGACTCCTCTCCCTCTGATATGCTTTTTCCTCCCTGAACCCCCCTGTGAAGGAGGAGGCCCAGGCTAACCTTTGTTCTCATTCTTCTGTACGGTGCCCTGCTGACTCTTCGGACTTTCTAACATGGCCTTAGGCTTCATATCTATATCTGTCTCCTTCCTTTCTTGCTTTTCAGTTTCCTTTCGTGGGTTATCTTCCCCCATCAGAATGTAAACGTTTTGAGGATAGAGTCTGTCTTTCAGTTTGAACTTGTATCCCCAACACTTAGTACAGTCTCTGGTATAGAATAGGTGCTTAATAAATGCTTGTTGCATTTCTGACTGGGGAAGAGTACAGTTAGTACTCTTATGAGATCACATAAAAGTTTTGGGGGGCTGTCATATCACAGTTGACTCATTGAACTTACAAGCCAATAAAACCCCAGATTTTTCATCATATGAACCAGCCATGTCTCCCCCATCTTTTATTTGTGATTTTTGTTTAGAAAGCCTGAGTAACAGAGCTTGGATAGTATAAAGAGCTCTGGCTTTAGAGAATCTGGGTTCAGATTCCATCTCTGCCAATCACTATTAGTAAGTAGGGCAAGCCTCTTAACAGCTTCTGTGGGGTCTCTGTTCCCCATCTGTAAAATGGGTGTTTAAAAAGCTCAGGATAAGCACAGATCCCTGGGGCACTCCACTGAGCATTACCTCTTTTTTTAGCTGCCATCAAATCATTAATGACTTTTCTTTGGGTCCAAACATCCAAGCAGAACTGAATCCACCTAAATGTATAATTGTGGAGCCCATATTGCTCTGTCAGGCAAGAAAATTATTCCTGTTTAATATATACGTTGGACTTGAGGAATCTTCCAAGTTTGAGAGTCTAAGATTCTGTGAAAAGCACGTGCGCATATTTCTGTCCTTGAGTTCATAATGACTTAGGAAGCTAAAACTTTATTACTAAATGGAAAAATAGTTTATCTCCATGGACAGATATAAATCCCAGCCTTGCTTCCTTCTGTTTTAGCAAATAGTTTAATTAGCTGCTGCAGGTGAAAAAAATGGGCCTAATGTCCAATCCTGTGGTGATGGACTTCTCCAAATAGCCAGGCGGGTATTCTGGTGACAATCTTATCCCCCAACCAATCCTTGAAGTCCTTACAGGAAACCCACTGGACTGGCCAGGGCTGGTCAACACTCTGGGCAGAACCTTTGTGATAATAAGGGTAGCATGATGTACCTTATGAAGAAATAGAAGAAGTCTTCAGTAGAACTTGGCATAGTGTTGCCAAATGCCCTTTTCCTTCTATGCTGGTATTTGTGGACAATGAATGGTTGAACTGAAAGTTGAATCATCTCTTCTGTAATAAATATTTATTGAATAATTAATTCCTTCTGTCTTCCAGTACCTCTGTCCTCTAAATCTGAAATAAAAAAAAGGGGAAACCCAACTTCTCAAGCAGGAAAGGGTATCCAAAGAGCGGGCCTAGGCTCAGGCATGAGCTGGCTGCCCATGGGTTCACCTTTGGCTAAAGAATGTTTTGGTTTGTTTTTTCAGATATTAGAGGTGGGAGGAGCAAAGAAGGGAGGGAGGTACCTTTGTAGGTCCTTTTGAATATAGGATATGGAGTCATGATGCTTGGCTTCAAATCCCTAAGGCCCAATGGGCCAATCATTTAATTTCTCTGTGGTCTCACTTGTAAAACTGGATTGGAGGAGGCACAATAATCTCTGGAACTGCCCACATCAAAAGGATGAAGGGGAAGTTATAAATGTGAATTGTTACTATTAATAAGTAGTACCAGGTTGCATAAAATGGTCTCTGTAGATTAGTTATAGATCAATTTGCTATTATTAATCAAGCATTTATTGTGTCAAACACTGTTTAATGCTAGGAATACAAATACAAAAACTGAACCTTTAGACGTGCTAACTTTCTCTTAGGGGAGGCAACAAAAAATGTGTATATATATATATATATGTGTGTGTGTGTGTGTGTATAAGTACATATATATATGTATACACACAATTAAGGATGAAATAAACACAAAATAGCGGGAAGGCTTGAGCAATTGGGATCAGGAAAGGTTTCATATACAATGAAAAGGGCCATGGTCAGTTCTTAAAGGAACATGCACTTTTAATATTCACTGTGCAGGTATTTTATCCAGAGTTCACTGGAAAATAGCCCAAGTAGGGGCTACAGGGAGATGTGGTTTTAGGACTGAAACATCACTAAGTCAACTAATGGCTGACGGAGAAATAACCAGGCTGCCCCCATCAATGTCTTGTTAGACTAGATAAACTTAACATATGGCTAAGTCTAGGATATATATGATAGGTGAGTGAGTAGTAAATATCTTTATGACCCAGTACACAGCTGGTTCAAACTACTAAATTCTGTAAGTGCAGGTGGTTACTACTGTATCAGGAAGAGAGAAATATTATCCTAGGGCATGCTGGCTGCCCTTAAGTTGGAGAGAAAGTGCCTGAGACAGTATTTTAAGGCTAGGGAGTTTTGAGGCTAGGAAGAAATATGATTTTGGAACTGGGGTTCAAGCACCCAAGCACCCCATCAGCCCCACCTATTCAAAATCCTTGCTCTCCAGTCAGAGAGGCCAGACCTAATGGTATCCTCACCTGAGAGAGTTGAAGAAATTGGAGTGGGGAATTCAGCCTCAATATATTCCCAACAATCAGAGCTCTCTCAAAATGGAATGGGTGGTCTTGGGAGGTAGTGAGTTTCCCATTAGTAGAAGTTTTTTTTTTCTTTTTCTTTTTCTTTTCTTTTGGAGGGCAGTTGGGGTTAAGTAACTTGCCCAAGGTCACACAGCTAGGTTTTTGTTTGTGTGTGCTTTAAGTGTCTGAGGCCGGATCCAAACTTGGATCCTTCTGACTCCGGGGCCGACGCTCTACTCACTGCGCCACCTAGCCACCCCATTAGTAGAAGTTTTTAAGCAAAGTCTACATAAGTATTTATCAGGGGTGTGTGTGTGTGTGTTCCTTGTAAAGGTACAGGTTAACTGTCTTAAGAGGTCTCTTTCAGTCATGGGTGGTACAACATGAATAGTGCTGAGAAGGTCCCTTTCTCCATAATCTTTCCCCTGTCTACCTGAAAGTTTGGTTAAAGGAGGTAAAAAGGATAGGTGATAACTTAATTTCATATTGTTTATTCCCTTAAAGCTAGACAATGCTAGCAAGCTTATACGTGCAAGGAGTCAAAACCTAAGTTCCGACTGCCTGATACAAGACTGACAAAGTTTTTATATGTTTCAGGATAGTCCCAGGATGTCTGTGTCCTTCAGATTTTTGGTCTCCATATGTTTTTAGTAAGAAAGTTTCTTAGTCATAATTATAGATTGACAATTGACAAAGTAGTATCAGTTGGAAATTACAACCCCAGGATACCTGAGCCTCTCCCACATAGAACAGGCCTCTAGGATTGATAAGGGAAGTCCCACTAGTCAGCTTTATCTGGTCTTTGGAGTTGCTGGCACAGGAAAGGGCATATTTAGAGCAAAGCAAAGCAGTCTGATTGATTAGTTTAGGCTTTGGATCTTATTGGGAGTTGTCACCCCCTACCAGCCTTTGCTGATATCTGAGATTTCTTCTCTAAAGCATCATTCCTTTGTGGGTAAACATTGTATTTTTCCTATGACTCTTTAAAAACATAGCCTAGCTTTCAGTAAATTAAAAAAAAATCACTGGCTCAAGAGACAAGACCATGGGTTAAAAACCAGCCTCTGGTACTTAATAGACCCAGGTGACCATAGACAAATTTAGCTTCAGTTTTCCACTAAGTGGCAAAGTGGATAAAAACACAAGGCCTGGAATCAGGAAGACCTGAGTTCAAATATGACCACAGGCACTTGCTAGCCGTGTGACCCTGGCTAAGTCACTTATCCATGTTGGCCTCAGTTTCCTCAGATGTAAAAAATGAGCTGGGGAAGGAAATGGTAAACCACTCTAAGTATATTTGCCAAAGAAACCCCAAACAGGGTCACAGAGCATTGGATACAACTAAACACCAGGCCTGATTTCAGAAAGGTGGTACTGAGGTGGTGAACCTTGAAGTCAGGAAGCCTAAACTTTAACCCTACGTTGCATAAATACTAGCTGAGTGACCATGGGGAAGTTATTTAACCTCTCAGGAGCCTCAAACAACTTGAAGACTGAAACTAAAAATTGAGAGGAATTACAGACGTTAATCCCTTGGTATTTCTATGCCAGGAGCTCAGCAGATTGTGACTTGTCAGGATCAAGGGTGCCTGTAGCCTATAAGAGTTTAGGGGAAGCTAGGAGAATTGCCTCTGGTTATATCTAGCAAGTGCTGCAGATAGACTGAGGACTCAGATCTGACTAAATCAGTGATTGCTCTTATGCCATGCTGACTCTTATCTGGAGAGGAAGAAATGGACTTTTTGATTCTAGGTGAGAAAATGCATAGAGTGCTGGACTTGGGGTCAGAAAGACCCAGTCCAAATCCCTACCTCAGATTTCATTGGCCTAGGGATCTCCCAGGGGAAGAAACTCCTTCTACCCATGCAGGTTGGCACTGTGTGACTTGAGAGTCTTAGAAAGCCATCTAACACAATTAAAAGTTGAATGACTCGGGGCGGCTAGGTGGTGCAGTGAGTAGAGCGCCGGCCCTGGAGTCAGAAGGACCTGAGTTCGGATCCAGCCTCAGACACTTAACACACACAAACAAAAACCTAGCCGTGTGACCTTGGGCAAGTTACTTAACCCCAATTGCCCTCCAAAAAAAAGTTGAATGACTTGCTCAGAGCTGCATACTGTGAGCTAAAATCCTACCTTCTGTAAAGAGCCTTTCCCAGTCCTTGATCTTAGTGCCTTCCTTCTGAGACCCCCCCCCAATTTATCCCAAAAATATCTTGTTAGTGTGTTATTTCTTCTATCAGATCATGAGCTCCTTGAGAGCGAGGATTGTCTTTTGCCTTTTTCTGTGTCCCAAAGTGTTTAGCACTGCTCCTGGAACACAGCAGGCACTTCATAAATGTTTATTGACTGATTGGCACATAGTAGGCACTTAATAAATGCATATTAACTTGCTGACTAGGAAGCTGGTGTCAGAGGTAGGATTTGGCTTGGAGCTTTGCTACAATCACATTTCCTAAGAAGGCCGTTAAGCTCTGTTTACAATATGTTAAGATGTAGCTAGTTGTTTCTGACTGATATTCAAAGGTAGCCAAACATCTTTTAGGAAGTTGGGAGGATGAGTGATATAGTAGTTGCCCTTTCTCAGGCCCAAAGGCGTTGTGTGATTTGTATGAAGCCATAGTAAGTCCCTGGCAACCAGGACAAGAAACCATGACTCTTTCCACCAAACCATGCCTTTTCTCTAGTGACATAAATGATTCTTGACCACTAACCAATCCCAGCCACCCTATAAAATTCACAGAAATATCCATAAAAGAGTCAATAAAACCACACCCTCTGCACTAAAAGGAAATGAAAGGCATTTTAATGAAATTTTTTTCAATTAATAAAAATATTTTCTCTCCTCCCAGTAAAAACAAAAAAGTAAAACAAAACCCTAATAACAAGTATGCATAGTTAAACAAAATAAATTCCCAAATTGTCTGTGTCCAAAAAGAAGTTGTCTATCTTTTTTTTTCTGCACTCCAAGTCTATCACCTCTCTGTGAAGAGGTAGAAGGACATTGGTCATTGATGAAAAGTTTCTTTTTTTAATTTAATATTTTATTTTTTTCCCTAGTTACACGTAAAAACAATTTTTTAGATCCATCTACAATTTTTTGAGTTCCAAATTCTCTCCCTCCCTTCATTGAGAAAGCAAGTAATTTGATAATTTGCATTCATGCAAAACATATTGAAAAGCATTTCTTAAGTGCTTACTCTGGGTTAGACCTTGTGCTAAATTGGGAATATATATTCTAATATGGGGAGACAGCATGTAGAAGAGAGGGGAAGGGAGGGGTAGCCTCAGAAGGGAGCAGTCTAGGAAGTCCCAGGGATGGTAAGTGGAGTCATAGGGAAGTCTGTTGTTATGTGCTTTCTAGAAACAATGGTGGTATTGATTTGATTGCTGCTGGACTGACTGTGTAGTTGGAATGGAATTGCGGCTTAGTCTGATGTTAGCAGGAGATAGTGTACTTTGTGAGTTGTCCTGGTGATTTACTCACCAATAGGGATAGTCAGGCCCAGGTGAAGAATTCCAAGGCTGAATGGACTAACTGAATGCTCCTGGACATGATCAAGAAGAAGGCCAAGATGAACAGTTTGTAACAGTTACTTCATACGTGTCTCTAGATATGTGTTTTTACATATACACACATCCCTATATTTGTGTGTGTATATATACATGTATGTATGTATGTATGTATGTATGTATATGCCCAAGGCCATGCAGGTAGTATCAGAGCCAAGATCAGTGCCCAGGTCCAGTCCTAGGTTGAGAGCTCTTTCCATTCCTCATATTGCTTTTTATACACAGCTTAGTTTGTGCATTGCACAGAGCTCTGGGCCTAGAGTCAGGAAGACTCACCTTCCTGAGTTCAGATCTTGGCCTTACTAGCTGTGTGACCCTGGGCAAGTCACTTCACCCTGTCTGCCTCAATTTCTTCATGTGTAAAATGAGTTGGAGGAGAAAATGGCAAACCACTCTAGTATCTCTGCCAAGAAAACCTTAAATGGGGTCATGAAGGGTCAGACACAACTGAAAAAACAATTGAACAACCACAGGTCTGTCTCATTTACTACTGAGTAAAACGAGGGGGTCAGTCTAGAATGGTCTCTAAAGACCATTCAGACATCTTGAACTAGATATCCAGTAGACATCTTACATTCAAAGTGTCTGAAACAGAACCTGTTATCTTTCCCCCTAAATCCTGGCCCCTCCTGCCTTCCTTCCCTATTACTCTCGAGAGCATCACCATCCTCTCAGTCCTTCAGGCTCACAACCTATGTGTTGTCTTCATCTCCTGTCTATCTCTGCCCCTCCCCCCATCCAAGCTGTTGTCAAGGCCTGAAGATGAACACCTTTGAACAGCTCTAGAATAAGGCCCCCTTTCTTCTCTGCCACTGCCACCACCTAGCCGCTTTCCTCATCACCTCTCACCTAGACTTTTTTTTTGCTTTTTGGAGGGCAATTGGGGTTAAGTGACTTGCCCAAGGTCACATGGCTAGTAATTGTGTCAAGTGTCTGAGGCCAGATTTGAATTCAGGTCCTCCTGACTCCAGGGCCAGTGTTCTATTCACTGTGCCACCTAGCAGCCCCCTTTAGCCGATGTTCTGTTGCTTTCGTTCTGAGATTCTAGGGAGTCCTAGAGACATTGATGTTCTAGGTTCCATGAAGATACCTGGAACAGCTGCCCAGCTGGTGCATAATGCTGTCTTTGGAAGGCTTCAAGGTCACCCACTGCCTCCAGGGCATCTGCATCTTGACCTTTGTCTTGCCACTGGACTTTGATGACTCTGGAAGAGAAAGTGAGACTGATGGCTTTGTGCAACTCTACCTCACTTCAGTCCAATCTGGGCACAAATTAAGATATCACCTTGTGATGTCATTGGTCCTCAGTGTTATAGAAATTCCTGTGATCAGTCTTTGCCGTGGGCTGCTCAGTGTCCAGCACTTAGCATGATTCGGAGACGTGAATAAGAAACGACCAAGCCATGTGGGTAGCTCAAGGAAGAACCATGAACTCCGTCTATTGATACTCAGGGAAAGGTTTTTATAGAGCAAAGAGACAAAGGGCGGGAAGGAAGAAAAATCATTATCTTAGTCTGTTGTATCCTGGAAGTAGCATGGTAATAAGGCCTATTGTTTCCTAGGTGCCATAGAGTCTTAGGAAAAGTCAGTTATCTCTTATCACATGCAGTCAGTTACATCTCAAAGGATGCTCTTGAGAGCTGGCCTCAAAGCCTAATGGCCAAGGCCGCATCATCAAGAACATCTGCTTAAGAACCGACTTCCTGCAAATGTTTTGGACAACTAATAGTTTTGGGGAAGAGCCTTAGGTCTGGTTCTCCAATACTTCCTAATGCAGCCGCAATCATAAACAGATACAATTGAGAGCAAACTTCAAAGCTGAAGCGCAATCCTCAAAAGACATCATGTTTAAAGCTGGCCGCTCAAAGATACCAGAGTGTGGAATCAGATATATCCTGGGACAGAATCCTGTTGATCTCAAGAACTCCAATAACATCCTTTTAAAAGCAACCTATATCAAAAGAACTCCGGAGCAGACTTAGTGAAAAGTCGAATCTCAAAGAGATCTTTGACATGCAGGTCCACTGATATCAAGGTAATCTGTCAGAGTCATGAGACAGGCCTCTTTGGCTCACTACAAGTCTTCCTCCTGGTGGCTCCTGTAGCTAGCTTTGAAGCCAGGACAGGAAATGATGGAGACAGAAACTACTCAGTACCAGCTGGAGTCACAGCCACACAGCAAGGCCCCTAGGGTCTTTCTTGGGAAATTCCCTGGTGCTCTCTCTATCCTCTGTCTCTCTGGGCTGGTTTATTAATATGTCTTTTTAAAAAAAAAAAGATTACTAAGCTACTTTAAAAAAAAAACTAAACTTGAAATAGAATAGTCATCAATTTATATAGGTCCTCAATATCTAAGGTAAGGGTAAAACCTTAGAGCTGAAGAGGCCAGCTTACCATCTGGCCCTTTTATAATTCTCCTTTTATATGGGAGAGAACTGAGGTTTCTGTGACTGTTCAAGGGGCAGTGACTTGTTCAAGGTCACACAGTGAGTTAGCAGCAGAAATGGAATCCCCCATCTGGGGACCTTTTCATTGTAGGAAGCTGCTACTTCTGCATACAAGAATCTCTCTTCCCTACAGATTTTTGGAAGGTGTCAAGTCTGGTTTTGAGGACTATATAAGTCATAGTGAGATATTCAAATTTAACAGGCAGCTAAAGACTTATCTCCTTGAATTCAAATCTAGTCTCAGAGACTCACTAATTGTATGACCCTGGGCAAGTCACTTAACCCTGTTTGCCTCAATTTCCTCATCTGTAAAAATGAGCTGGAGAAGGAAATGGCAGTCATCATTAGGATGATTTAATTTCCATCTCCCAGCTTGTGTTTCCTTGGGTGCCATAATCTCCAAGATCCCTCCTTTAGGAGATAGGTAGGGTAGTATAATAGAAAGATAGGCCAGCTTGGAGTCAAAAGGCCTGACCTGCCATCCAGGCCTTTGGAAACATGCCTCTCATGTATCAAACAGTGTATCCTAATACTTTTTACCAAGTAATTTCCCTTCTTGAGAAATTTCTTTCTGTTCCTCATCTGAAACATATAAGGATAATGAAACCTGCTTGTCTTGAAAGTGGTGAGGAAACATAAATTTGAATTTGTTGTTGTTCCTTTATGCCTGATTCTCCATGAAACCATTTGGGGTTTTCTTGGCATAGATACTGGCCATAGATATTGCCATTTCCTTCTCCAGCTCATTTTTACAGATGAGGAAATTGAGGCAAACAGGGTTAAGTGACTTGCCCAGGGTCATACAATTAGTGAGTCTCTGAGACTAGATTTGAATTCAAGAAGTCTTTAGCTGCCTGTTAAATTTGAATATCTCTCTATAATATTATGCATGTGTATATACATATATATGCATTTGTATCAACATTTGAGACTACAGAAATCTTAGTCTTGATGAATCTTTAATCACAATGACTAAATGTGTCCGTTCTTTCCAAAATGTCTCAGTTGTGCCACTGATTCCTTCTGTTACCTTGGATTATGTTCTTAACTTCCCTTGTGACTGAGGAGTGGATAAGTAGCTGAACTGCTGCCATTTCACAGAACTGTGAGCCAATTCATTGTAGCTGGAAAAATGGAAAGAAAATCATCTACAAAGTCAGAGGGCCTGGGTTCGGATCCCACTCTGCTATTACCTGCATGACCTTAGGTGAGTCATGCAACTTCTCTGGGCCTCCATTTCCCCAACTGCACATGAAAAGACTGAACTACATGAGTTCTGAGATCCTGTCTACTTCTGACATTCTGTGTCTCCAAGGGTTTCCCAAGATCACCAGCTGTGAAATCAAGACTTATCAGGACCTTTAAGTAGCATCTTCTGTGGGATCCTGAGGGATGAGACAGTATGGCTTAGTGGGTAAAACACAGCATGAGGAGAAAGGGCTTAAACTCTTGTCCTGCCACTCACTGGCTGTATGCTTTTAAGCAGCTCACTTCCCCTGTGGGAGTGGGGAGTGGGGAGGAGTCTACCAAATTTCTATTCCTAAAATCCCCCAAAGCCTAAGAGATAATAAATTAGAAGCATCTCTTGATGAGAATTCAGGGCTGGGAAGGGTGTCCAGTAGGCAACATCTCCCAAGATTAAGGGGTATTGAAAGGAAGTTGATGGGGACTTTCCTTTTTGAATGGAATCCCAGAAACTAGTGGTGACAGTGAGATGTCTGGAGGTGTGGGGGGCCAGAGAAAATTCAGAGACTAAGGACCCTACTTTCTCCCTCTCTGTGGGCCTGCCAGCCTCTGCCCTTTCTTTTGCTGTTGGCTAAAGAAGCAGAGGAAGGAAGGCTTCATACTACAGGGAAGTCAAGATTCCTGGATCCCAAAACGAAAGAGCCTGGCCTTCACTCCACCCTCATCTCAAGTTGGCTAGGAAAAGCTACTTTCTGAGTTCAGCCTCCAAAGCTCCTCAGGGAATGTTCATCTCATAGCCATCTCATTTAAAGCCGTGGGATTTCCTTGGTTGCTAGAAACAGAATCACATGTCAGCAAGAAAAAAAAATAGCAGCCCATTGTCTTATCTTCATTTCCTCAAAAATGCTGTTGCTCTCAGAAACATATCCAGTCCCCAGGGCTGAAGGCAAATCTTCTTTCTCTCCCGTCTCCCAGTTGGCTTTAGAGAATTCTCTTTTCCAATCTGTCCCTTTTGCAAAGTAGGAACCTGAGGTCTATAGAGGTTAAGTAAATTGTATGAGGTTATACAGGCAGGTCAGAGGGTTTTGAGTTGAAAGAAACTATGAAGATCTAATCCAAGTACTTCATTATAGAGAAGAGAGAGCTAAGATTCAGAGAGAAGTGCCTTTCTCACTGGTGATGGGTAGTAATGGATTCCAACCCAGGCTCTCAGATGTGCTTGTACTCTTTCCACTACCCCGTTCTCCTAGGCCCAGACCAGCCCGCGCCACTGAACTGTGTTCAATGATGATCTCACCATGAAGAAATATGCCATGGAAAAAAGAGACTGCCCACACATTTCTCCATCTGGAGAGGAAAATTGTGCAGTGTTGGGATTATAATCCAGACTTGGGCTCCCTTGTTTTAATGGGAAAGGAGGAGCAGCTATGAGGCCAGGCCAGCAGCAGAGGTCACTGTTGGCCAGTACTTTCCTGCTGTCCAGCCCTGGCCTAGTAAGTCTCCACTTCTCTGGCTGGCTCTCTTCCAACCATCCAGCCAAGAGTTGCAAACCCAGCCACCTCCTGTTCCTCTTCTGTGGTGGTGGTGGGGGGAGGTGCAGGGGAGAGGTGAGGAGGAGAGAGCCAATTTCCTTGGGAAATTAGTAGCCAATCAGCTTGTTATCCCCCCTTTCCCTTTTTGAAAATGTAATTTTCTCTTCTTCAGTTAATAAAATCTATTTTATCTCCAGCTGACCCCACCTGCCTCCCCTCCAGGGTGGGGGTGGGAAGGACGGGAAGGGAAATAAGGGGTTGGAGGAACAAAGCTGTGTTTTTGAAACCAATACACATAGTGAAGCAAAACAAATTCCCATATTGGTCACATCCAAAAATTTTGTCTCAATCTGTATACTGAGTGCATCATTTCTCTTTTAGAAGATGGGTAGCATGCTTCATCACCTATCCTTTGGGATCATTCTTAGTCATTAAATTAATCAGGGTTTTGGGGGGAAATGGGGAGAAAATTTGTAACTCAAAAGCTTGTGGAAATGAATGGTGTAAACTAAAAAATAAAAAAAATAAAATAAAAAAGAAGCAGAGCCAGGATTCAAACCCAGAAAAACAATTAATCAGGGTTTTTAAGTCTTCAAATGTTGTTTTTCTTTTTCTTTCTTTCTTTCCTTCTTTCTTTCTTTCTTTCTTTCTTTCTTTCTTTCTTTCTTTCTTTCTTTCCTTCTTTCTTTCTTTCCTTCTTTCTTTCTTTCTTTCTTTCCTTCTTTCTTTCTTTCCTTCTTTCTTTCTGTTTCTTTCTTTCTTTCTTTCTTTCTTTCTTTCTTTCTTTCTTTCCTTCCTTCCTTCTCTTTCTTTCTTTATTTCCAGTTGTTTCAGTTGTGTCTGACTCTTTATGACCCCATTTGGGGTTTTCTTGGCACTACAGTAATTTGCCATTTCCCTCTCCAGCTCATTTTTACAAATGAGGAGATTGAGGCAAATAGTTAAATGACTTACCCAGGGTCACACAGCTAGCAAGTGCCTGAGACTAGATTTGAACTCAGAGAGACGAATCTTCCTGACTCCAGGATCAGTGCTCTGTTCACTGCACCACTTAGCTGCCCTTGAGGTCTAGAGAGAGCATGTAAATTGTGTGAGGTTACACAGGGACAGTGGCAGGTCAAAGATCATCTAACTAAAAAGCCAGGAGTTGTAAGTTGTTCAGAGACTAGGGTCTCTGAAATCCAGGCTCAAAGCTCTTTGTATGGGCAGAGCAAATCTATACCTAAGCAGTAATCTTCCCGGTGGCATGGTAACCTATGGTCCAATTCAGCACTTTAAGTACCAGGCACTGAGGAGCTAACTGCAAAGCCAGAACTATCCTTTCCCTTAAGAAGTTTGTATTTTAGATCACTCTGCCAATTCTTGTCAACCTCCAATGACAGATTGAGACAATGCCATGCAATGGAATTTGGCCCAGGAGACCTGTGTTCAAATCAGCTCCCTCAAGGGTTGTATTATTGCTTGGATGAGCAGATCACTTAACCTCTTCCTCATCTAAAGTGAAAATAACCTTCATACCACTTACTCACAAAGCTGCTATGAGAAAAAGTGCTAGAAGGAGGAGCTATATTGTCAGAAACAGCCCCTTCCTTTTTAATTTTATTTTTGCTTCTCTGAGATTTTTTTTCCCTATGAAGTCCAAAGGATACTTCTTTGCAAATATTCCTGTCTTTTCTCACAACCCCATTAGGACTCTAAATTCTGCCCCAAAGGCAAAGCAGAATAAACCTAGTCCCTATTCCCCATATCAGTCCTTCAAATGTTTGAGGTCAGATGATTTAAAGCTGGAAAGACCATTAGGATCCTCTTGTTCGACCCTTAATTTTGCAGAGGAAAGGACTTAGAATAAGGGAGAAAAAACTGATGGATGCATGTGGTAGAGCATGCTCTGCCATCCCAGGAAGAGGAGAAGCTGACACTGGTGGATCCCTAAAGCTCCAGCATTCTAAGCTGATCAGGTGTCTGCACTAAGTTTAGCATGGTGAGGCCACCATGAGGGACCCACTTGCCCAGAAAAGAGACGAACAGAGACAGAGACAAACAGATAGACAAACAGACAAGCAGACAGGCAAGAGAGGTCCTTCACTATTGTGGTTACTTTCCAGCCCCTTCCTGAAATGCCGTGCCTAAAACCGAACATAGTACTGAACACAGAACACAAGTGTGATTTGACCAGGGCACTATACATGGGTACAATCCCCTCCTTATTCTAGAAAAAGCCTTGTGTCAAGTCTTATCCAGTCTTCCTAGCAACTGTTCAATGTCAATGTGCAAAGAGCTTTGCCTGGCTCTGGGGGGGTGGGAGAGGGGTAGGGAAACTTTTAAGCAGACACAGTTGCCTTCCTCATGGAGTTTCCTTTCTTGGACTTTGCTGCTACTACTAAGGCCTGGTCATCCATCTCCTTAATACACTGGGTGAGAGAAGGAACACATTTGGTCACTAACCTAAGCTCAACACAAGGTCTGGGAATAGAATCAAAGAATGACCTTAAAGATCCCCTCCTGTCAGCAAACCGAGGTTCAGAGAGGGGTAGGTACTTTCCTGAGATCACACAGCATTTAACTGCTGAAGCCACCAGGACTTGAACTCAAATCCCCTGACTCTTTGGCCATTATGCAAAGCTTCCTGAGAAAGTAGCAGGTGTTGCTGTCCCTGCCAGCCCCATACCTCTGCCAGGGTCCTTTTATTTTTAACCTGACTAATGGCCACAAACACCATGATGGGTTTTTTATAGCCTTCTGATCTCAGAAGAGGCTGTCCCTGGTTTCTTGTTTCCAGGGGGAATTTTTTGTCTCTTTCCTCATTAAGAGAGGACAGCTGAGACTTCCCTAAGAGATTTGGGCTCTGGTCCCATTTACCCCTCCAGTCTTATCAGTCCCCAGCTCTCCTATGGGCCCACTGTGTTCCAGCCAACCAGGTTTCCTCCCTTTCTCTTGCACATACAGTATTCATTCCAGCCTCTGAGTTTAGACATGTGCTATTTGTTCCCCTACCCCAAAGATCATAGGATCACCGATTTAGAGCTGGCAGGAACCTCTGAGCCCATATGGTTCAACTTCTATTTTCCAGATTAAAAAAACAAACAAGGAGGGCAGGGGGAGTTAAATGACTTTCCCAAGGTTACACAGGTATTATCAGAGGTGGAATCTGAATCCAGGTTCTTTGACTCTATGCTCTTTCCACTGTGCATCATGTTGCCCTGAAATGCTTATCTCTTTCCACTTAGCTAGGGGCAGCCAGGAGTGTTGGGCCTAGAGTCGGGAAGACATGAGTTCAAATTTGACCTCAGACACTTAGTAGCTGTGTGACCCTGGGCAAGTCATTTAACCCTGTTTGCCTCGGTTTCTTCATCTGTAAAATGAACTGGAGAAGAAAATGGTAAACCACTCTGCCAAAAAAACCCTGCTGAACAAAGCCCTCTATATCTTCCCCATCCTTCTCCTCCAAGTGGCTGTCCCTGGCTGCATTAATTAATCTCCTAAACATTCTTCAAATCTTCCCCATATGATCCAAAATATTCTTTCTTTAATATCTAATCCTAACGTGGAAGACTTCTTTCCCCAATAATAATAATAGTAAAACTAGCATTTACATAGCACTTTAATGGTTGCAAACTTCTTTGTATATGGTTATTTCATTTGATCTCACAAGTATGCTGTGAGGTAGGTGCTATTATTGTTCCCATATTATAGATAAGGAAACTGAGGTTGAGTGACTTATCCAGGGTTACGCAGCTAAGTAAATGTCTGGGTTTGAACTCAAGTCTGCTTGACTTTGAGTCTAGTCCTCTATCCATTGTACCACCCAGCTGCCTAAGAAGCCTATGAGATCCGAGGGCTGGCATATGTCTTAATTTTTTTTTTCTGGTGGGTTGGGGATGTCTTTCCCAAAGTGAAACCCAGGTCCTTGTTGATTGAAACAAGGCTCTCAGGTGTTTTTTTTCTTACATCTACATTCCTGCTTCTAGTGGGAAATCGATAATATTTTATCTATTTATCCACAGAGGGAATCAGGAGATCTGGGTCTTATTCCAATCTGTACTCTTAATTTTCTGTGTGACACTGGGTAATCTGCTTCCCCTCACTGGGCCTCAGTTCCAACATTAGGAAAAGGGGTGATTAGGCTACATAATCTCTAAGGGCCCTTAGATCTCTGTCATTCTCTGTTGGAAGGTCCCTTTTGGTTTTAACCTGGGTCTTTGAACATGCCCATTTTGCCTAGAATAGAGACCTCTGTGTCCCCTATCATGTGGGTGGGAGTAGCCTCCTTTGATTGGCTGTGTACATTTTTAGAACTGACAAGACTATTTCCACCATATTTTTGGGCACTCCTTTCTGCTCCACTACCTGGATGCCATGAACTTAATTGGTGAGGAGGGTGGGGCTCTGTTCCTCTGCTCCCTTTCTCTTACCCCAAATCCAAGAAAGGGAGGGAGGATTGTTTATTTTTATTATGCCTGTCCTCTTCAATATCAGAGGTGATCTTGGGGTGACAGAGAATTTGAGCCCTGGGGGCCTTGGAGCCAGGATTGTAGGTGCAATGGTGGTACAGCGAGCATAGAAACCCTGAGAAGCCAATGTGCCTAGGACTTGAGTCCCAGCAGAATTTTGGACTTGGAATTGGGATTGCTCTGTAAGAAAACCAAGTTAAGCTATGAACATAATCCTCTTCCCCTCCCCGGGACTGAGATGGTACAAGGTGGGGGGGGGGGATTATGCTTCCCACATGTTGGGGGGAATAAGTTTGTATATTTGTAATTATACTTTCTGAAGTAAATGATTTTTGTAAAAGTTCCATTGTGTTATATTCTTCATTCAAATTTTTTCTTCTGCTTTCCATGAGAGAAGATTATGTAGCAGAAGCAGGAGAAGGATTTGAGAAGGAATCACGAAGGTGACTTAGAGGACTTTGGAATTGTAAACAAGGGCAGATACTGAATTTACAGGAGGGAAGATTTGGGAGGTTTTGAGAAGCTGAAGGAGAAGGAAAAGGCAAGGTTAAATGGCCCTGAAAGTGAGCTGAAAGAGAACAGTTGGAGGAGGGTGGTGTCAATCTATCCACTAAATGGACAATGGCTGAGCAGATTATGAATGTAGTGAAATACTATGGTAAGTAAGTTTATTTATTTATGTGCATTTATAATCTAACATTTTCACTGCTTTCGTTCAATTGAACAACAAATCCTCCTCATAAGCATACATAGTCTAGAGGAACAAATGCCTACACTGTATATCTTATTATTCTTTGCGTTTTAAGTTCATCACCTCCCTGGCAGGGGGTGAGTGGAGTGCTTTATCTTTAGTCCTCTGGACTCGTGGTTTATTATTGCATTGATCAGAAATATTTCTAAAGTTCTAAAGTTTCAAATTCATTTTTTTTTCAAAATGTTATTATTAGTGTAGAAAGTGTTCTCTTGGTTCTGCTCACTTTGTTCTTTATTCTTAAACTGTCCAGTGCAGTAATGTTCCATTAGGCAGCTAGGTGGTGCTGTAGGAGATAGAGTGTCCCACTCTGAGACAGGAAGACTCAGCTTCCTGAGTTCAAATCTGGCTTCAGACATGTACTAGCTATATGATCTTGGGCAAGTGACTTAGCTCTGTCTGCCTCAGTTTCCTCATCTATAAAATGAACTGGAGAAGGAAATGGTAAGCAACTCCAGTATCTTTGTCAAGAAAACCTCAAATGGGGTCAAGAAAAGCTGGACATCACTGAAGTAATGAACAAAAACAATATTCATTACATTTATATATCACAACTAATAATATCACTTTTTTTTAAAAGGTAATAGGCTAGTAAGGATAAGAAATTTGGGTGTGACCATCAAGGCCTTATCAAGGTAAGGAGAGAAAGTACTCTAGAATCAAAGAAATTTAAAGTGTCCTAAGCAGTTTGCCACATTAGTTCTTCAAGAGAGCTACCAGCAAGAATGACAAGGTGCTGAAGAGCTCACTTCAAAAATGCATGTAGAGTCAAAAGGATTTTGCATGGACCTGTATAGAGTGTGGGATGTTTTTCTTTTCGAAAGGGTTCAGTGACAGCTAAGTTTAAAGTGAAGGCTGGTTTCCTTCCTGGAAGAGAAGGTAAAGGACTTCACAGGTTATCAGGGAGAATGAAGAGTTCTTTAAAATGAAAATAAGGGAGCTGGGTGGCACAGTGGATAGTGCACCAGCCCTGGAGTTAGGAGCACCTAAGTTCAAGTCCTATCTCAGATATTTACTAGCTATGTGACCCTGGGCAAGTCACTTAACCCCATTGCCAAAAAAAAAAAAAAAAAGGCAGAAGAGATTTGATAGGAAAATTCAGAAGAAGGAAGCTCTGGAGGGGTATAGTGGAATCCAATTAGGAGGGTAGAAGAATGTGACACAGAGGGGAAAGGAAAAAAGGACCACAAGATGCCTGGATCTAAGAAGCATACATGAGCTCTTCCCTCAGAGGAGGGAGCATGACACTTCAAAGCGCAAGTAGTTGTCTGTCTTCCATATACCTCCATAGGGTTTGTCATGTCATGATCATCCAGGAAAAGTCAAAGGAAGAAGAGACAGGTAGCAGTGTTTGCTGATTCCCTGCTGAAGGTCACTGAGATAGCTGTCAACCTCAGAACTTACAACAGAAAGGTCTGCTGCCTTGCTGTTTTCTTCGGGGTAGGCATGTATCCAGGTTGTGACAGAGAACTTCTCCAAGACATGTCAGACTAGATGCTCACTACCCCCTTCTGGTGATTCACAGGAACAAAAATAATATTGCCAAAAGGAATCTGGAGAGTACTGCTGAAGATTACAAAGGGCAAGAAACTGGAGAGCTTAGAGGCACAAGATGGGCTCTTATCTCTGCTGCTGAGTGAAGGGCAGGGGCTTCAGAAGAGAAAGGCACATTTGGGAAGTGAACAGCTGGTGAAGAAGATGGTTTCTGAGAATGGGATTAGGATTTCTGGAGCATGACTTAAAATAAAGCAACCATGGGCTCCTGTCCAACAATAGAGAGGACCTCACAAGAATGGTCAAGAATGTATCTGCCTAGAATCTTGAGGGGTTTTAACCTGAAAAGGAAGCAAGAAGGAGAAAGTCACTTATTTATAGCTACCGAGCTAGCTATCATAAGGAATAGATTCAATGTTGAAAGAAGAAAAGCAGAAAATATTGGAAAAATTCATAGGGAAAAAAATCCAAGGCAGCAGTAAAATATGTGTCCTCAGAGGTAAATATGCAAATGCACAGCATATGGGGAACCAGTAGGTGAACTAAAGTTATTCATGCAAGGAAACAAATCTGTTCTTATAGGCATTCACTGAGACATGGGATGATGCTTCTGACTGGAATGTGTCTCTGGTGGAGCATCTTATTTGAAAATAAAATAGTGTGGGTAAAGGAAGAAAAAGGAGTGAAATGGCATTGCATACCAATAAAATAAATTCTTATGAGGAGCTCCAGTAGCCAGAAAGAAGTATAATGGGAGAACATTTGGGTGAAGATCGACAGAGGCGGAAATGAAAGCCATATTGTTGTTGTAATTTGCTACAGACCACCTGGACAGAAAGAGGAGATGGATAATATGTTTGGGAACTGGATCACAAGCTTGGCATGGAATAATAATATGGTAGTGATGAGATACTTCAATAATTCAGACTATTGTTAGATATTTCTCTTACAAAAAGCAGAGAATCTAAAAAAAATATTGATTTGACTGAATAATCATTTCATTCTTCAAAAGGTAGAGGACCAAACAAAGGGGACTTCTCCTGGATCTGATTCTCACCAATAAGGAAGAACTGGTTGCTGGGGTGGAATGATAAGAATATTGGAGGAAATAATCACTTCATCTTAGAATGCATGACAGAGGAGAGAAGACAAGGTGGGAGAAAGACATGAACATTAAATTTTTGAAGAGTGGATTGCAAAGGGTTCAGAGAAAGTGGTGAGATAGTGTGAAGTAAAATTCTATAAGGAAAGTCACCCTTAGAAGGACGTAGTGCTTTCAAGAAGGAAATTCTGAAAATACCAAGAGATTCTGATAAGGAAGAGAAGAGGAAGTTGTTTGAAAAGAATAATGTGGATATACAGGGAACTCACCAACTAATTTGTGTGTGTGTGTGTGTGTGTGTGTGTGTGTGTGTGTTGGAACAAATATTTTTTGAGCCCCTACTATGTGCTATGCTAAGTGTTTTACAAATACTATCTTATTTGATTCTCACAACATCCCTGTGAGGTAGGTGTTATTATTATCACTATTTTATGGTTGAGGGAACTGAAGTAGACGGAAATTAACTGACTAGCCCAGGGTCTCACAGCTGGTAAGTGATTGAGGCTGGATTTGAATTCAAGTCTTCTTGATTCCAGACCTAGCATTGTGTACACTATGGTGACACCTAGCTGCCTCTAGGAAAGGGAGATACTGGAGGATGGCTACAAAATATGGCATGGCAGTTATCCTGGTAAGGATAACAAAAAGGGGGATTTAAGTTATACTGGAGAAAAAGGAGGTTCAAAGAAAAGAAAGGATGACTGCGTGGGATGGGTCAGGAGGTATCTGATGGCACTGTGAAGGAGGGCTGTTCAACTCTTATTTTGATTCTTTTATTTTTTGCTAAGGAGAATGATCTTTATACTAAAAAAGACAATAAAAATACTAGTAGGGAATTAGTCCAATATAAATTAGGGAGACAGTGTCCTTGATATGTTCACCTGGCCCAGATACATAATGTACTGGCATGCTGAAAAATAAAAGGAAGATGTGATGGCTGAACTACTGTGATGACTGATCTTTGGAGGTTCAGGAAGGAAGGAAGGAGGGAGAGAGGGAGGGAGGGAAGAGGAGATGGTGGGGAGCAAAGAAGGAAGGAAAGAGGATGAAGAGGGAAGGATGGAAGTAAGGGGAAGGAGGGAAAGAAGAAAGGAGGAAAGGAAGGGAGGAAGGAAAGATTTATTAATTTCCTATTATGTGCCAAGTACTGTGCTAAATTCTTTATAAATATTATCCCATTTGATCATCACAATAATCCTGGGAGGTGGGTGCTATTATTATCCCCATTTTATAATTGAGGAAACCATAGCAAATAGAGAGTAAGTGCCTTGCCCAGGGTCGGTGGGAGAAGTATTGCTAGATTGTGATAGAGCCAATGTCTCAATTATTTAAAAAAAAAAAGAGAGAAGAGTTTGCAATCTGTACAATTCCAGAGCATAATAGGCTACTTAGTGGTGATCCCTAAGAACCATAGAACATAGCTTCCTCAAAAAGTTCCTTATTTGACAGGGTTATTAGAATATTTTTGACAGTGTTATTAGACTAGTATATGAGGAGGAAGACATAGATGTAATCTCCCTAGATTTTAGGAAAGCTCTTAATAGTCTCTTGTGGACAAGATGGGAGAGATGTGGACTATACCACAGTTCACATAGTGGATTCAGAAATGATTGGATGACCTGACCAAGAGAGTAGTCATTAACATTTTCAACATCAGCTTGGCAGGAGGTTTCCATTTAGTGGCATGCCCTGGGGATACAAGCATAACTCTGTACTGTATAATATTTTTATGAAATGTCTTCAAAAAGGTGTAGATGATGTGCTCCTCAAACCTGCAGATGATGCAAGCCTGGGAGGGAAAGCTAATACATTTAATGACAATGATAGGATACAAAAAATTTCAACAGACTAAAATATTGGATTGAATCTAAGATGATGAACTCCAACAGGGATAAATGACAAGTCTTACACTTGGGTTCCCCCAAATCAGCTTCACCAATACAAGATGGGGCAGCCATGGCTAGATAGTAGTTCACCTGAAAAAGATCTAAGGCTTGAAGTGAACTCAACATGAGTTAACAGTGTGATATGGACAGGGAAGCAAATTTGACCTTGAGCTACACTGAGAAGCATGCTGTCCCGAATGAGAGAAGGGACGGTCAGCTAGCAAGCATTTATTAAGCACTATTCTGTGCCAATACTCTACTAAGTGCTGGGAGATACAAAGAAAGACAAAACAGCCCCTGCCCTCAAGGAGATCACAGTCTAATGGGGGAACCACATGTAAATACACACACACACGTATATTTGTGTGTATGTGTTATAACTTCCCCCACTTCTCTGACTCATCAAGTTGTTCATTTATTCAACAAATACTTATTATGCACTGAATGTGGGCAGAATATAGTTGTTCTAATCTACACAACAACAATCATGTGAATGAAAGTAATGCTAACAGGCAGCTGAACTTGGAAAAAATGAAAAATCAATGGTGGCCCCATATGACAGAAGGTATAGCACTGGAATGAACATCTTGGAAATCCCCCTGGACTAGATTTATTGTTTTGTTGATTGTATGGGCTTAAGAAAGAGATGGTGAAAACATTAATGATGCAGATGGAACTTAAAATTGGGTCCTGCCCTTTCAAACATTTACCAGTATACCCCTGGTTCTAAGGAAGGCTTCCCCACTCCCACCAGAAATCATTAAGGTATAAAGAAAAAGTATCAATAAATGTATTAATAAAACAAAGTAACTACATGGTACCAAAAAAAAGACAGAATACAGTATTTTTCTGGTGCAGAGAGGGCATATTCAAAGCTGTGGGTTCTCACTCTCAAGTGTGTGGAGAATCCCAGGGGGGGATGTCAAGTTTCCTTTTTGGCTAATGATGCTCCATCAGAGTCTCTCTATCTTTAAACCACAGCCTGAGAAGCTTGTCATAAACACTGCTCATATAACAGGCCTGGAATCTGAGGGCAGGGGTGGGGTTGCCATACAAGGGAATTGTGGTATTAGCCAGGGCAATGTCTC
This sequence comes from Gymnobelideus leadbeateri, assembly GCA_011680675.1. Taxonomy (NCBI): domain Eukaryota; kingdom Metazoa; phylum Chordata; class Mammalia; order Diprotodontia; family Petauridae; genus Gymnobelideus; species Gymnobelideus leadbeateri. Next base: position 207,041 of record WOXC01006922.1, on the reverse strand, counting down.
CTATGAGGAACATGTCCTCTCTCTTGGCCTGCTCTGTCTTCCACTGCTTGCCAGCAAACTGTAGTCTCATAGAATTGGAGAGTTAGATCAGACCATATTCCAGAACAGAATATTAGACATAAAATCATATTTTCCAGATTGTTAGAGATAGAAGGGCCTTTAGATACTAGCTAGTATCAGGATCTTGAAAAGGATCTGAGAAATCAAATCCAACTGCCTCATTTTACAGATGGGGAAACTGAAGCCCAGAGAGCTAATTTGACATCCAAAAGTCACACTTGTACCAAGTTGGTCCTGAGGCCATAAATACCAAAAGTAGTGGGGTTTTCTTTCATTTTAAAAGACACTCAACAGCAACAAGTCGAGTTGTTTTTACTGAGGCTCAGGTGATTTTTGTTGAGGTGTATGGTGGCATAATGGGCATTATGCTGTACATGAAATTAGGAAAACTTCAGATTTTTCTCCTTAGATGCTTAGTAACTGATCCGGGGATAGTCACTTCAACCTCAGTGGTGTCATCTATAAAATGGGAATAACAATAGCACTTCACTCATAGGGTTGTTGCAAGGATCAAATGAGATAATGTATGTATGGGGCATTGTATCCAGGAGTCAGGAAGGCTGTGAGTTCAAATTCCACCACTCACAGTTACTAGCTGTGTAAGTTTACAAACGTCATTTAAACTCTGACTTATTTCCCTCATTTGTAAAACGAGGGAGGGGTCAGATGCCTCTAAGGTGCGTCCAGGCTTTGAATCTATAAACCTATAAAAGGTATTATTACCTGCCACATACATTTTGGCCTTTTTGTACTTTATTCTGCTCCATGGGTTTCTGTGGCCAAAAATTTCATCAACTAAGCAGCTAACCTTCCAGTGAATGAGAATTTGCAACGAATACTAACATTTTTCTATAACTGTTTGGGTTTACAAAGCATTTTCTCAACAAAAATGCTGCTATTAGGTCATGAAGTGTTATTATTCTTGCTTTGTTGATGAAGAAACCAAATTGTCCATGATCCAACATGAGGTGGTAGTGACTACTCTTCAGACTTCACCAGAACCACCCACAATGGGAGTATCAGAGAAGGCTTCCTTATATCCCATTTCATATACCAACAATCCTTCCTTTCCCCAAGCCCTCTTGAACAGGCTTCCTTCATTTCTTCTTCAATACTTCAAAAGCACTAGGACATCATCCCCAGATGTACTCTGTTGACCAATGCAAAGAAAAGCATCTTTAAGGGCCGAAAACAGAGCAGCTGAGCCATCCCACCGCAGCCTGCCTCCTGGGAAAGAGTCTAAGTTCTGAGTTAGTCCCCTGAGGACCAGCACACAATCCATCCCTAGACCCATACTCAAAGGCCTTTCAGCTTAAGAGAACCTTCTGGAGTATGTGGTCTGCTGGCAGAGACCATCAGAAGCCCAGGTTTCCTTTAGGCCATGGTGAGGGGTCAGAAGACACAAGGGAAGAATGCATCTTAACTATCTTTCAAAACCCAGTTCAAGTCAGGTCACTTCCATTAAACCTTACCACATATAACACTCATTCTGTACTCCCATGAAGGGAAAGATTTCACATGGGTCATTCTTGTCTCCAAGTAATCATTTTAGTATGTTGGAAAGATCACTGGATGTAGAGCTTTATAGACAGAAGGAACCTTAGGGGCCATCCCATCTGATCTTCTCACATTATACAAGGTGTCCCCAAAGTTTTAGTTCCATTGGGCCACCCTGTATATAGATGAGAGAACTGAATTCCTAGTTCTGTTACTAACTCACTCTGTGACCCTGGATAAGTCACTCACTTTTCAGTTTCCTCCTCTGTAAAATGAGGGTGTTGGATTAAGTAATTTTAACTTTCTAGTTCTTGAAATTAAAAAAGACAATAAGAAATTTTGAAGGCAGAGAACAGTATCTTTACAAGTGACCTGAACCAGAGAAGAACTGCTCTGAGACTGTACCCAAATCAGAGAGTTGCATCAGATATTTCCAAAGAACCAGATAGACAAGACTTTTATTTTGCTATTATACTGTTTTCAACTTTGAGCTTTTTATCTGTAAGGTCTATTTATCAAAGGTGATTGTCCCCTTTGGTTCCCCTCATAAACCCCATAGTTGGGGGATCATCTCCAGCTGTCCTGATCTACATCTTGCCATTGGACCAGGTGGCTCCAGAGGAGAAAGTGAGGCTGGTGTCTTTGCACAGCCCTTCTTCACTTACATTCACTTCATTTGCAAGTCATGGCATCATCTTCCTGATGTCATGGTCCTCTTCAGGAATGAAGGACAAACAAGTCCCATAGTTAGAAACTCTTGTTAAAGTATTTATCAAATATCAGTTAGTGATTCATTGAGGAGGCTTCACATCTCAGTAGAATGAAATTGGGGAATGAGAGATGATTATTAATAACTAATGATTTCGGGAGATTCAGAGTTCCCCCTATTTCTATTTTTAAGACTTTAATCTCTGAAGGTTGAATTAACTTTCTTCTCTATCCAACTAAACCCAACCTTATAACTTTACTTTTTGTTTTGTTTTGTTTCAATTAATTAATTTTTAGTTTTCAACATTTACATCCATAAAATTTTGAGTTCCAAATTTTCTTCTCCTCCCTCCCTTCCCCCCACCTCATGGCGTGCAATCTGATATAGGCTCTACATATAGATTTATATTAAAAACATTTTCACTTTAGTCATGTTAGCATTTTTATATGACTACAGACAGCTTTAATTTCTTCATCTGAAGACTGCCTATTGATATCCTTTGACCATTTATCAATTGGGGAATGACTTGCATTCTTATAAATTTGACTTCAGTTCTCTACATATTTTAGAAAAGAAGCCTTTATCAGAGTCACTGGTTGTAAAAATTTTTTCCCAGTCTTCTGCTTCCCTTCTAATCTTTGTTGCATTGACTTTGTTTGTGAAAAAACTTTTAAACTTAATGTAATCAAAATTATCCATTTTGATTTCATATTGTTCCCTAGCTCTTGTTTGGTCAGAAATTCTTCTGTTTTCCATAAATCTGACAGGTAAACTATTCCTTGCTCTCCTAGTTTGCTTATAGTATAAGCCTTTATATCTAAATCCAATTTTGACTTGGGTGAAGACAGACTCTTTTGTCTAAATTGCCCAAGGCTGGAGGTGGTCTGGATATAGAGATAGTCTCTCTATCCAACATGGCCCAATGTCACTCTCATTGTAATACTCATTCTTTCATTAATTGTTAACCAATCAGGGTTGATTCCCACACCTACTCTTTGAAGGGTATATAAACTGTGACCCTACCACCATGATTGTCTTTGGTCTAACAGATGGCCAAATGACCATCCTTTCACTATTAAACATGCTGGAATTATTAATAAAATGATTAGATTACCCAGGGAGAAAAAAAGACAGTAAGCAGGTAGAGGGCAGAACTTCAATTTACATCCCTTTATTTTGGCACCTAGGATAGCATGCTTCCTGGCATCTAAGTAAGGTTTGCTGTGAATGATTCCTACTTTTATGGTCACCATTTGTCATGAGATCCTAGATCTCTTGTTCTTCTGATTGAATTCTGTTATTATTTTTTCTACCTGTATAAAAAAGTAGTTGGTATTTTGTCTGGGATAGCATTAAATCTGTGAATTAATTTAGGTATTTTTATTATAATGGTTCAGCCCCTGGATGATGATAATAACCCTCCTAACCTGCTAGTCACAGGCTGTCTTACACTTTTCACTAGTGTGTTTTGTCTCTCCAAAACTAAGAACTTCCAACTAGCAGGTATAGCATTTAGCCCAGCACCAGGCACACTGCAATCACTTCCTAAACCCTGTTGGACCAAAAATTAACTACTGTTTATGACTAAAAAAAAAGACAAAAATAGAACCCTTACCCTGGCCACAAGCCTATTCCAGCCCTGGCTTTTTGCTGGCTTGGGGAAATGTGAACATACAACTGTCTTCCCTTTACACTTAGCTGGGCCAGTTCCAGAATAGTAAACATATTTCCCTAGGAATGGCTAACTCAGGTCACCTTTGGGGACATCTGTAGTAAAATGACTTTGTCTCAAAAAATTACCATTAGCATGCAATTACAGGCCTCATATATTAAATGATATGTACCTGTTATTGTGGGAGAGAGTTCTGGTGTCAGGAGATCTGAGTTCTAGTCCTGACTGCTACTCTCTGTGGATTTATTTCTCTCAGATAAGGGGACTGAACTACAGTGATAACCCAGGGCCCTTCCAGCTCTGACATTCTGTATTCTAACACCTCTCCCAAATCCAACATTCTGTATTCCAAGGTCCCTCCCAAATTTGACAATCTGGGTTCCAATGACCCTCTTAATCTGTTATTCTGTGTTCTAAGGACCTTCTCAGCTCTGATATTGTGTCCTTTCTAACTCCAAGATTCCATGTTCTAAGGACCCTTTAAGTTCTGATATTCTGTATTCTAAGGTTCCTCCCAGATCTGACTCTATATCCAATTTTAAGGTCTCTTCTTACCATATTCTATGTTCTATGGATCCTTAACAGTGCTGACATTCTAGTTTAATGCCTAGTATTATTGCCTTATAGCTCTGGGATTCTGTATCTCACATAAATGTTCTATAAATTTTTAAACTCTTAATTCTGTGATTCTAAGGTGAGGATAAGTCATCATGTGGGAATGTCCACTCTCCTGGGGCTTCCCAAGATGCCACCTTCTTGTGTTTATCTGCATCCATGTGCTACAGCCATTACAGTCCTCCAACAAAGGTTATTGATAATAAAGAGTACAGATATCCTTGAAGGACACAAATCATGTTCTTTGCCATAGTATCCTAAACTCTGTGGATGGAAGGATCAGCCAAGATAGTGGAGGATCAGGGAGAAGTATAGCCAGACTCTCTCTGCTCAAAACTATTCCACAAAGATCTCAAAAAATGTGCCAGACATCCTAATGGGAAAATCCAAGAAAAAAATCAGTGAGTCATTTTTCCAACCTAGGTTAGCCTAGGGAGACATACCAAAAAAAATCTATGAATACTGGGAATGGCATTTATCAAGAGCTAGTACAGGGACTGAATGTGGTCCTTTCTGAGATCGTGTACCAGGACAAGACAAGGTCCCAGACTTGGTGAAGAAGGGCCTGACCATGTGCAGGGAACAGGAACAGGTAGCAACAGGTAACTCTCTTTCTCATTACTCAGTTTTGAGTCACAGATCCAGTACAGACTGAGGAGGGACCCTGTACCTAGGGGTTATAGTCCAGGTCAAGAGAATGTTGGCGGGGGGGGGACCCTAGACTTTGTACTGAATGAGGAAAAGCAGAAGCAAGCAGCATCTGTGTGGTTCTGACCCCCAATTCTTGCCCCAGCACAAAGTCCAAAGTCATAAAATATGGTTAGGAGAATGAATATATATATGTGTGTGTGGGCAGGAACACACATGCACATACACAGAACATCTTGTATAGCCTGTAGTAGCTTACTTGGGGCACACAACATTGCAGATGAGGCCTTGTCACTGGGATAAGGAGAGTTGTTCTGGGAGACTCACCATTCAGAAGGGAGATAAAAAGGCATAAGAACTGGGGTGGGGATAGGCAATACAATGGCTAAAAGAAGAAAAAAATAACTACTTCGAAAATCAAAAAGTGTAGGACTATTTGCCCCAGCTCCTCCTCAGCCGGGTATTTGAGGCCCTATTTCTAGTGACTCCCTCCCTCTTATCTCACATTCTAGAACTCTCTTCCAGATATGCCATCTAATCAAACCATGCTACCTCCTCACCACATGCTTCCATCAGACCCAATGCCTGGACTCCCCTTACTTCACATGACCACTCACTAAAAACCTCACCCATTCTTCAAGTCCCGCTTCAAAGCTGCCTCCTCTATCTAGGATCCTCCCTGATCTAGGCAGCTAGAAGGGCTCATCCTTCTTTTGAGCTGTCATTAACATTCTGCTCAACTTCTATGTACTTATCAGTCTCACTTTTCTTATTTATCTCATTCCCATCACTAGACAGGACTATAAACTCCTTGAGGACAGAGGCCACGTCTTCTTTTCAGAGTAACTTGTGTTGGTTTTGTACTTTATGGTTTACAAATCATATTCCTCCTTTGAAGACATGCAGTGCAGGAAATAATGCTCCATTTTATAGATGAGGAAACAGAGGCTCAGAAGAAAGGCTTGACTTACCTCAAATCATGTCTAGGTTATCTGGCTCCAAGTCCAATGCTGTTCCAACAACAGTCTTTATTATCTCCCAACCTATATCTAGCATGGCGTTTTAGCTGAACTGACTATGCCCAACATTTCTGCTTAACTCCTAACATTATATGTAAGCAAAACGTAAAAAGATGGTGATTGTGGGGAAGGGGAAATCTGAGGGGCTCTTCCTCCCCTTCTCCTTATTTCCCCATTAGTTTGTTTAGAGATCGCCATTGGGGGGCGGCTAGGTGGCGCAGTGAGTAGAGCACTGGCCCTGGAGTCAGAAGGACCTGAGTTCGGATCCAGCCTCAGACACTTAATGCACACACAAATAAAAAAACCTAGCCGTGTGACCTTGGGCAAGTTACTTAATCCCAATTGCCCTCCAAAAAAACAAAAAACAAAAAACAAAAATAGAGATCGCCATTGGGAGGAAAAGATTGGTAAACTGAAGGTTACCCCAGACAACTTGAGTAGAACCACATTTGTTATCATAGCTGAATTGCTGTATAATCCATACATTGTTATAAACCATACCTCATTTCTGGAATCCATTCTTATATTTGTCTTTCAAAATTCTCATTTTCCTTCAGACTTAGTCTCAGGTTCCAAACCTTCCCTGAAGCTCTCACCATTTTCATCCTTCTGACGAAAGGTGAGTTTCCATCCTCCCGTTGCCCATAGTAGGCCTCTGTCTGGGCCTCCCTTTCATTCTCTTTAACTCAGTTACTTGTGGACATATCTTTCCTCCACTATATTGTAAAAACTCTACCTTGCACTGTTTCTTAAATTTAAAATTTGAATCTGAAGTGACGAGACAAAGGATGTCCTTGTCTTAGTGACTTGAATTATTTCTTGTAGTCAAAGACCACAGACAAGCACACATACACATGTGCATGCACAAGCATACACACACACACACACACACACACACACACACACACACACAGTACTGCAGAAATACAAAATACAAAGCTTCCTTCCTAGTTTCCCGTCTCTCAAGGTTGGTTCAGGTCAACTTTATATACCCTTAACTAACATTTCTCAGGGACTAAGAAACCCCAACATTTCCAAGTCATATTTCTCCCATGCCAATGTCTTTGGGCTGTTGTCAGTACTTCATGTTCTAGCAAGAGATGTTAAGACACACATCCCTTTACACGTGACTTGCTTCCCTGTGTAACCCAATTTGTAGTTTGGTAGGTAGAATGCTGTGCTTTCTAACAGCTGACAGAGCACTGTTGCAGCACTGACAGGTCTCCGACTGTTTCTATTCCATATTTTTGGATTTCATACAAACACAAACATAAAAAGTACATTCACCAAGTCATGCTGCTGTTACTCTAGGACCCTAAATTTACATAAAGAATTCCCACCTTTTCAGCCTTGGCTACCATAGGTTAAAGCATATGGCATATTCCATAATTCTTTAATGCACACACTTAAAAAAACACTTTAATGCACACACAACTTTTTGAAGGTTACTTCTTGAGAAATAAAAGTACTTAGCATCAAACAGGGTTTTGTCATTTTTTAAAGTCAAAAGCACTTTACAATTTTGAATGCCACACAACATCCCTGTGAGGTAGAATTTTTACAGGTGAGGAAAACAACACAAGTGAAGCCTTTTGAGGCTTGGGCTTCAACAAAATCTCAAGGGTCTTTTTTGTCCCAGTACTTGGGTCCTTGAGAGAATCCCTGCCATGAATTCGTTGAGACCGCATGTGGAGTGGGAAAAAGAAATCCATCCAGTATCTGCTCTTTTCTCAAGTCAAACTGGACTTGGAGGGGTTGGGAAGACATGCAAAGGAAGGCTGTTAACCAATCAGGAGCAGTTGCAACCTTTATGTTGGTGAAGTACAACTTTCTAGGTTAATTAGGTCTTTTTTTTTCCTTCTGGGAAATATTTTGTTTGGCGAAATCTTAATATAAGCAACCTCTTTTTTTCTTTTGTAGTCAAAGTGGTATACACTAAGGTTACTGCTTTATAGTTCTTTCAAGGAACAGGATACATATGGCAACATGGAATTTACACAGTAACAGTGCTGGCTCTTTTAACACTCAATAGTGCTGGGTGCATGGAACTAGGAAGCTACAGCAGAACCCCATCTTAATATTTAAGTATTAGGCCACGTGTCTTCACCATCTTATGGCCTCTACCAGTGAGAAGGGTTATGGATATTAGTAACTGTAGAGGGGCTACAATCTGATTTTCAGAATTAAACAAAACTTACTGAATGGCTAATTTAGAAAAAAAAAAAACTACCACATCAATTTTTTCAAAAATAGGATAAATCAACAAGTTTAAGGCTCCAACTTAAGCTGGTGAAAAGGCATGATGTAGGGAAAGGGATTATTTTCTCCCCCAGTTTGCATTCTTTTCAGGGAGACAGTGCTCCTGGAATAGTCATTAGGCAGGCTTCACTTTAGAGTTCATCAAAAAGGAAGCTCCTTCCCCTGAGATCCAGACACATGCCAGATGCCTTTTCTTTCAGAACAGAAGTCAACATCAGAGAATTGTAGATCCAGTAGGTGAAATCCGGTAGTCCAAAGATATTATCCCCAGCCTGTCAGAAGCAGGACAACTCCCTGGACAAGACACTTCCCTCAACTATTTTTTCATCGGAGCTAATCTTCCTACCTGGCCTCAGCCGTGTTAAAAGTTGGGGTCTGTGCTAATTTGCAGGACAATTTTACCCAAAGCGGAGGGGGGGCAGGGTTGGGTTAAGTTTCTGAGGTTCTTTGAAGCCTTAAGATTCCATTAACCCATGGATTACAAAGTCCAAAGGGACAAAATAAATCTTTTCACAACCAGACTTCTTGTCCAGTTATTTATATGGTATGTACCACCATGCAGTCCGGGGGGTGGAGGGAAGAGGTCTTAGTACTGAAATCCAAGGCTAAGCTAGAATGGGCAGAATCCCCCTCCCCTATCCAACCCATTCACCCACCCCACCAGTCCCCCTTGCCACACAAACCAGCAATCACCAATTCCCAGGCAAGTCAGTCTAGTGCCTTTTCTTTTTAATTACTTAAATATAGGAGCTTAGGCTCACACATGAAACAAGCTTATTTTTTTTAGTTTATTCTGCATTCCAGTGAGAACATTAACTGCATTTTCCACCATGATAGAAGTTAACCTATCTTATAAATAAATCAATTTATAGTTTAACACTGCAAAACTAAATGACAGACCTGGTTTGCTTAAAGGGGCAGGGCATCAGATTATCAGCATCCTGGTCTTTGGTGGCCTGCAAACACTAATCTAATGGTGGCTTTTAGCATATGCAGTACAGTGGATTAGTGTCAAAACTTCACTCTCCTGAGCCTGACCTTTCTCCCAAAATTAAGGGGGACAGCTGTTTAACCTTTTCTGCTAGACTTTGACTTTGGCCAGGCCAATAGTCTCCTTACTGCCTGCCAAAGCCTCTGTAATCAGTCATTTCTCCTGAGAAAAAACCCGAGACAGAACGTTTTCCAAGACTACCTGCTCTTGGCCAGCACTTAACCACAGGCTACGGGAAAGCAGAGATTTCTACAAACTCGAGTTTAAAGCCTGTCACCAATGGCCTATACCCACATTCTAATTGCATTTGCTTTATTAAACTGTTGCCCTACATGGGACCTTGCTTTTGGAATCAGCTCTGGAAAATGGCTTTTAAGAACTGCAGCCCCCATAGTCTATCAATCAAATGACAAAATGGGCATGGAGACTGTGACAATGGGTAGGAAAAGTTCTCTGGCTTTAACGTGAAAATGTAGCTTTGGTGGCTATTCCTGTACCAGAGAACTGGTGTTGCGCACAGCTCCTCTAAATAGTGCTGGCTCATGGTTTCTAAGCAAAAGAGTTAGGGGCTCTCCTACTGAGAGTGGAGAAATTGGGAGGCCCATGTGCAAAGAGTAGAATGAGGTTTTAAAAATGGAAATGTCTATATAGAGCTTTATGGACTGAAGCCACAGACTTTCATCTTAAATATAAAGCACACACAAGTCTTCACATACCATTCTGGCCTGCATTGCCTGTCCCAGGGACTAATACTGCTTTAAACTAAAGGGATCTGTCAGTGGGGGTGGGGGGAAGCACAGAAATCCAGCTTCACAAACAGGCAGTAAAATCTTAGGACTTCTGCACAACACTTGCAACCTGGCCACCAGGAAAATAAAAACCAAATCAACTGAAAGCTGTGTTAGGTGGTGGTCAGTTCTACTGGGCTCCAGCTGACACCCACTCCATGGTAACCAGGACAACACAGAGTAGTTGGGGACAAACTGGAAGAGAAACGGCCTTGCTTCTTAAATTGCAAAACTGCGCTGCTGTGACCCATCAGTCAGGCAACGGCTACTCAAGAGCCCTGACAGCTGAGTTCATCGGGCATCCAAGGGGAAAGAGGGGAGTACACTGCCTTTGGCTTCATCTCCTCATTCCAGTAGGTTAGGAAGGCAATGGCTTCCATCCCTCTGCCCCTAGGGTAAGATCAATGAAAGCCTCCTAGCACGTGGGAGGACAGGAAAAATCAGAACTCATGAAAGAACTGAGTGAGGGAAGGTAGCTCTCCTGGTACACTTCCCTGAAGGCTTTTATGGTGTACTAACTCCGGATTTCTTATTCAAAGGAGAAGTTAATGGGGGAATATGGAAGCTCTAGACCCTGCCCCTGAGGCACATTTTACCAGAAGCCATCCCACACCATCTGGGAAGGAGGGAAATGTAAGGTGCTACAAAGCCCTGGTACCTCCCTCTCCGCTGAGGATGACTGAGCAAGGAGGGATGGTGAGGGGGACCTCCCCCCATTCAGTGCAGTTCAATGAAAGCCTCCAGTTCTTCGGGGATGAAACCCTTGTAGGGGACCTTGTGCTTGTCTAGGGCACGGGCTGCAAGGCACTGGAGGGTAATGTAGTTGAAGGGCTGCATGGTACTCTTGCTGAGCAGCTTTTCATCCAGCAGCTCATAGGCGGTTTTCTTGAAGGCATTAGTTGCATCCATGTGGGCACCAGCCTCCATCAGGGCACTCATGATCAGGGGGCAGTTGTTTTGGGCAGCTATGTGCAATGGGGTGTTGTTGTCAAAGTCCCTGCTGTCTGGGTCAGCCCCACATTCTAACAGCACATTTACCACGTGCAAAGAAGGGAACTTGCCCACTGGGTAGCGGCCCACAGCAGTTGTGTCCTTGTCCACAGCCATATGCAAGGGGGTGAAGCCATTCTTGCCCCGGGGACTGCATTTGAGAAGCCTGTAGACAGTCTGACGTTTGAGGTGCTCTTGTTCTGGGGTACATTCCACTTTTTCCAAAAGATAGATCAGGTGGAGAATGATAGCTAGGGCTTTGGTGAACTGTGAAGAGTCACCAGGGTCTTTGGGATGCTGCAGTGCCCTCTCTACTTCTCGAACTCCTTTACTGAGCACACCCATGAGGTCAGCGAAGCCAATCTGGGTCCCCAGGCTGCCCTTGGTGGTTCGGTCCTGCAGCACGTAGGAGAAGAGTTCTGCAAAAGAGAGGAAGCTGCTGGCTGTCATGGGGCTCAGCGGCTCCAGGTTGCTCTGCTGCATATCTAGGGCATACTTCCACAAGTGAATGCACCTTTCAAAGTTGCCTGAGTCTGCATACACCGCGCCTCTGTAGCGAATATAGTAGGAAGTGTCTGGATGGGAGGGGCCCAGGATGCGCTCCCGGATCAACAAGGCCTGCATCCGCATCTCATCGGGGTCAGTAATGAGAGCTTCCAGTTCTTCTGCAGTGTTCACTTCCTTGGAGTAATCATAGGCCAGGACTAGCTGCTGAGGTTTGGGCTTGGGCAGATACTCGCCACCCTGGTGCCGCAGCTCCATAGCCCTCCTCCAATACTTGAGAGCGCCCAGCAGGTCCCTTTTTTTGTCCACGAATGTGGCCCCCAGCAGCTCCAAGGCCTCCACGGCGGCTTCTCGACTGGTGGGGCAGCAGCTTTCATAAGGCTCTGGTGATGGGGCCTCCTCGGGGCCCCGGCTGGTGCTGGGCACGGCAGTGGCCGCCTCCTCGGGCTGCGGCTTGGGCTGCACTTGGACCTCGGGGGCCGGCTGCTCCTGGATGAGGTACTCCACAATGTTGGTGTGGCCCGTGACGCTGGCAGCCAGCAGAGGGGTCATGCCGTAGCCATCGCGCTCCATGCGAGCCTTGCAGCCCAGGAGAAGCTGCAGGATCTCCAGGCTCCCGGACTCGGCACAGTCATGCAGCGCCGTGTTGCCCTTGGCGCTGCGCCGGTTCACCTGCGCACCCTGCTCCAGCAGGTAGCGTGCGATCTCGCAGTGGCCCTTGTAGCAGGAGATCATGAGGCAAGTGTGCCCGTGCCGGTTGGCCACCTCCAGGTCAGCCTGGTGCTCGCCCACCAGGTAGCGCACCACGTCCAGGTGCCCATCGAAGCAGGCTGCACGCAGCGGTGTGGAGTTGGTGCGTGTGGTGCGGTTCACCGAGGCGCCCCGCCGCAGCAGGCTCTGCACCACGCCCAGGTGCCCGGCCGCCGAGGCGGCCCACAGCGGCGGCGCGCCCTCAATGGTCTCCCCGTCGAAGTGCACCGAGCCGCCCGCCTCCACACTGGCGCCGCAGCGGTCCACCAGGTACTCCACCACATCCAGGTGGCCGTAGCGGGCGGCGATGAGCAGAGGGGTGCCCCCGGCGGCCGGGCCTCCCCCTGCCCCTGCCACTGGCTCCCCCGTCAGCTCATCCAGCTCTTCTCGACTGCGGCCGCTTAGCAGCTTCTGCAGCAGCTGCAGCTTGCCGTCGCGCGCAGCATTGTACACGGCCGTGCGCAGATCCATGGCGCGCGCCGCTCCCCGCCCATCGGCCGCGCGGGGCCGGGGCAGGGCCGAGCCGAGCCGAGTGGAGCCGAGCTGAAATCGGCGGTGGGCAGACTAGAGCCCAGCAACCTTCACCCTCTCCGCCGCCGCCATCTTAGGCCTGCCGTAGGCAGAACAAAATGGCGCCCGACGGTGGGGCGGAGCCTGGAAGGGCTCTCCGCGCGCAAGGACCTCTGGGAAATGAAGTTCTCCGTTAGAGATGCAGCCACACAGACTAAGAATTCCGGAAGTTTTAGGAGGAAGCGGGGGCGCTGCTCGAATGAACCAGGAAAGAGAGGGACTGTTTGGGAATTGTAGTTCCTACAGACAAGCCTGTGGCGATTGCGGGGCTAGGGTTGGTGAACTTTGCTGAACTATGCTTCCCAACATGCAAAGCAGCTCCCCCGTGCCACTCCCCTCTCAACAGCTAGCTGAGAAAAGTGAAGAACCTTTGGATAGGCTAGACTCTTTCGAACGTCACAGCCGTTGGCCAATAACAAGTGGCTAATCACTCGATTCGCTTATCCCTGCCGCGCCCTCCTTCGGCCACCAGAGAACTTCATTTCCCGGCGATTTCTGGGAGCAAGAGAGCGGTAAGGAGCCAATCAGAAGCTTGGATGGTGGGCCACCTTTCGGGTTGGGCGGATTTAGGGGAGAGTTGTTGTCAGTCCCTTGCGAGGGTGGTTTGTAAGGCCCTCTCCTGTAGGAGAGCGGTAGGGGGCGCTGGGCAGCGCCCAGGGAGGCTGGGGAGCCCCAGGGAGATGGATACTCTGCGCCAGAAAAGACTCTGGCCTTTTCACTCCCGCTTTATTTCGTCTGTGTCGCAGCTGGACCAAGTGCACTTGTCCCAACCGTCCGGACCGTGCCTAGGGCAGGGGTGGGGGACGGGTTGAAAACGGAGGTGCGGGAAGGGTGTGTGTGTGTGTGTGTGTGTGTGTGTGTGTGTGTGTGTGTGTGTGTGTGTGTGTGTGTGCGCGCTAGATCGGCTAGTTCAGTTTATTTTGCACATTAAGAGACTGAGGTCCGGAGAGAAGTCAGGCAATTAGCATTTATTAAATAGCTGCTGCATGCCAGGGCCATGCTAAGCACTGGAGATACGAAGAGTCAAAGGACAGCCCCCTGCGCTCAAGGAGCTCCCAGTCTAATGGGGAGACAGCAGGCGAACACGGAAGTATAGACGGGGTCAGTGGGGGGGGGGGTCGCAGAGCGAAGGCACCCACATTAAGCAGGACTGGGAAGGGCTTTTTCTAGAAGGTGGCATTTTAGCGGGGACTTGAAGGAGATCAGGAAGGGGAGATACGGAGGGAGAGCATTCCAGGCACTGGAAACAGCTGGTGAAAATGCCCACAGTCTGGCGGGGACTTGCCCGGGTCACACATGGACTGCTAGTGTGGCTATAATACCGGCATGCTCAACTGTTAAGTGGTTCCGTGGAAAGAGCGCGGCACTTGGGGTCAGGAAGACCCGAGTTCCAATCCTGTCTCAGATTTGACTTGCTCTGTGACCCTTGGCAAGTGACTAAACTTTCTCCCAGCTTTAGGTTCCGCATCTGTATAATGAGGGTGTTGGACTTCATGGTCCATTCTTTTTAGCTCTAGGTTTATGAACTTATGACTACAAATCCAGCCGATTTTCTAGACTGCCACTGCTTCCCCAAAGCCCTGGGCCTTGGGATATCAGATCAGACCATGGTGCTCAGTATGTGCCATGCTGGGGGTGGGTGGTGGCCTCAGAAGAACTGGATCTTAATCCCAATGACTCACTGAGACTCATCTAAAACTAGTCACTTGTCCTCTCTAGGTCTCAGTTTGCCCATTTTATATAAAAGGGATAGAACCAGCCAGGGGTCCTTGACCTTGAGTTTGTGAACTTGATTTTTTTTACAAAAATTTTGATAATTTAATAGAGTAATATAGTTTATTTCTTTTGCAATCGTGTGCCTTTAAAAACATTCTGAGAAGGGGTTCATAGGTGTCACCAGACTATCAAAGGTGTCCAAGACACAAAAAAGGTGAAGAACCCCTGGGTTAATTCCAGTGGTTCTTTGTCACCCACGGGATCAAACAATAAAATCCCATTGTGTTCAAAACACTTAATATTGGGGAAAAGGCATCAGGTGCTTCCCAGATTTATCAGATTACTCACTTCCAGGAAGTGAATCTGGGTAAACGAAAAGGTTTTAAAAGGCCTATGAGGCACAAATGAATCACTGAGAATATCATATTTCTTTCCATCTCAATGGGTAGAAAGAATTTGTAACAAAATTAAATTAATAATACATACAAGTGTAAGGTTTTCATTGTCTATAGGAGGTATATTGACTGAGTCATTTGATGATTTTTTTCTTTCCAAAAACCAAGTTTTTGGTGTGGTTTTTTTTTTCTTACCAGACACAAATGAATCACTGAGAATATAAATCCACTGAGCCAAAAATAGCTTGACATTTATGCCACCCATCCTGTATGGTGGATTAGTATCATGGAGAATGCTAGACTTGGAGGAACACTGGCTGGTTGATCATGGGAAAATTTCTTCATTTTTCTATGCCTCAGTTTCCTCATGTGTAAAGTAAGGTTATAATACCTGAAGTACGTGCCATATAGGGCTGTTTTTAAAGCTCAAATGAGGTACTTTCTGTAATAATGCTTCATAAACTTTAAGGTGACATAAATGTCAGCTATTTTTGCATCAGTGGATTTATTCTCAGTGATTCATTTGTGCTTGATGGGAAGGGGGGGAGCTTTTTTCTGGCCTTTTGAAACCTTTTGAATTTGTCCAAATTCACTTCCTGGAAGTGAGTAATCTGATAAATCTGGGAAGTACATGATGCCTTTTCCCACATATATTTGTGAGAGTGGATTTTCTGCAAATGTTGCTAAAATCTAAATTCAGAAACTAGCTGGACATGGAATCTGAGGTTGAAGCTTTCATTATTTCAGCCAGACTCTGAAAGCCATAAAACAGCAGTAGCTAGATCATCAAGTGACTCAGAGACATACCTTCTATAAATAATAAAACTGCGTGCGTGCACACACACATACACATATATATTACTTTTTTATTTTTTCAGTTACAAATTCTCTACCTCCATCTACCTTCTATCTACCCATTAAGATAATAAGAAATATGATACCAATCATATATGAAGTCACACAAAATATTTCCATGTTAGCTATGTTCTGTGTAAAAAAAATATGTTAATCTGAATTCTGAGCCTATTAGTTCTCTATCTGGTGGTGCATAACATTTTTTCATCATGATCATTGTATTAATCACAGTTACTAAGTCTTTCACAATTTTTATAATGTTGCACATTAAGCAGGACTGGGAAGGGCTTTTTCTAGAAGGTGGCATTTTAGCGGGGACTTGAAGGAGATCAGGAAGTGGAGATACGGAGGGAGAGCATTCCAGGCACTGGAAACAGCTGGTGAAAATGCCCACAGTCTGGCGGGGACTTGCCCAGGTCACACATGGACTGCTAGTGTGGCTAGCAGTTCTTCTGGTTCTGCTCACTTTACCTTGCATCAGTTCATATAAGTCTTCCAAAGTTTTTCTGAAACCATCCCCTTCATCATTTCTTACAGAATTGTAGTATTCCATTACAATCCTATACCATAGCTTGTTCAGTCATTCCCCAGTTGATGTGGACCCCTTCAGTTACCAATTCTTTTATTACACCAAAAAGTTGCTATAATGTTTTTTTGTACATATGGGCTCCTTTCCTTTGTCTTTGATCTCATTGGAGTATAGACCTAGTAGTGGTATTGTTGGGTAAAAGGATATGCAGTTTTATAGGCCTTAGGACAGTTCCAAATTGTTTTCCCTGGAATTGTTGGACTGCTTTATAACTCCACCAGCAGTACATTAGTATACCTTCCCCACCCCCCCCCATCCCTTCTAGCATTTGTCATTTTCCTTTTCTGTGATCTTAGTCAATCTGATGGGTGTGAGTTGGGTGGGTCAGAATTGTTTTACTTTGTATTCTTTTTTTTTTCTTCTCTTTGGAGGGTAATTGGGGTTAAGTGACTTGCCCAAGGTCACATGGCTAGTTTTTGTGTTAAGTGTCTGAGACCGGATTTGAACTCAGGTCCTCCTGACTCCAGGGCCGGTGCTGTCTTCACTGTGCCACCTAGCTGCCCTCTACTTTGTATTCTTCTAATTAGAGATTTAGAGCATTTTTCCATATGACTACTATTGAAAGCTTTGATTTCTTCCTCTGAAAACTGCCTGTTCATATTCTTTGACCATTTAGTAATTAGAGAATAGCTCTTATTTCTTTACATTTAGCTCAACTCTATACATATTTAAGAAATGAGACCTTATCAGAGAAACTTGCTGCAAAATTTCCCCCCAATTAACTTTCCTTCTAATTTTGATTGGGTTGGTTTTGTTTGTGCAAAAACTTTAAAATTTTATGTAAGTATCCATTTTGTCTCCCATGGACCTCAGTATTTCTTGTTTGGTTATGAATTTTCCACATATCTATAGATCTGACAGGTAATTTCTTCCATGTTCCCCTAATTTGCTTGTGATAATATCCTTTATATCTAAATCTTGTACCGATTTTGAACTTATTTTGGTATTATATATTAGATATTACAGTGTGAGATGTTGATCTTTGCCCAGTTTCTCCTAGACTTCTTTCCAGTTTTACCAGCAGTTTTTCTCAAATAGTTTTTGACCTAAAAACATGGATCTTTGGTTTATTAAGCACTAGGTTACCGTGCTCATTTGCATTGGTCTATTGTGTATCTAATCTAATCCATTGATCAGTCACTCTATTTCTTATCCAATATAAAATTTTGTGATTGCCACTCTGTAGTATAGTTTGATATCTGGTACTGCTAGGCTCCTTCCTGTGCATTTTTCCCCATTGATTCCCTTGATATTCTTGACCTTTTGTTCCTCTAGATGAAATTTGTTACTATTTTTTCTAGCTCTATGAAGTAATTCTTTGGTGGTTTAATTAGTATGGTACTGAATAAATTAATTTAGGTAGCATTGTTATTTCTATTATATGTATTTGGCCTGTTCATGAGAAATTCATAGATCTTCATTTATTTAGATCTGTCTTTATTTGTGTGAAGTGTCTTATAATTGTGTTTATATAGTTCCTGTGTGTCTTTGCAGGTAGTTTCTAAAATATTTTATACTGTCTGCATTTATTTTAAATGAATTTCCTATTCTATCTCTTTCTGCTGTGTTTTGTTGTTGGTAATATATAGATAGAAATGCTGATAATTTGTGTGGGTTTATTTTGTATCCTATAATTTTATGTTGTTTCAACTAGTTTTTTCAGTTGACTCTAGGATTCTTTAAGTAAACCATCATATCATATTCAGAAAGTAATAATTTTGTCTTCTCATTACCTCTATTTATTCCTCCAATTTATTTTTCTTGTCTTGTTGCTATAGTTAACATTTCTGGTACAGTACTGAATAATAATGATGATAAATGAACATCCTTGCTTCACCCCTGATCTAATTAAAGGCTTCTAGTTTATCCCCATTACAGAAAATACTTGCTCTCAGCTCTAGACAGTTAATTATTTTAAGAAAAGCTCCATTTATCCCTATGCTTTCTAGTGTCTTTTTAAAAAATAGGAATGGATATTGTATTTTGTCCAAAGCTCTTTCTGCATCTATTGAGATAATTGTATGATTTTTGTTTTGTTTTGTTTTGTTGCTAACATGGGCCATTTATGCTAAGAGTTTTCTTAATACTGATGTATTACTATTTTCCAAATTAGATTACAAGCCTGCACCACCAAAAAGATACTGTTGTATTTAAAGTGCATCTTCATTTTAAAACATTACTGAATTCATTGAAGTTTTTCTCATTTAAAAACACAATCATATCATAATTGCTATAATGTGGTAGCATAAGAATATTTTAACATGAAGAAAAACTACTTGCGCTAAAAAAAATGTTGGGAAAGAGTGAAAAGAACATCAGCTTTTAAGTTATAGGATCCAGGTTCCAAATCCCAGATCTGCTGCTTACTACTGGTATAACCTTAGGTAAATCATTTAATTTCCCTGCGCCTCAGCACCTTAATCTGTAAAATGAACAGACTGGCCTACATGGCATCTAAAACCCTTAAAGCTAATGCTCTCTCTGATCTTTTCTAACTCTGCTGTTCAGTGATTCTGACTTGCTAGCCAGATAGCCTTGGGGAAGTCCCCTAACCTGTTAGCTTTCGTTTCTCCACCTGTTGGACATGGATAATCATACTTGTCCTATCTATCTAATCAGCTAATCCACAAGCATTTATTAAGTGCTCATCATATGCCAGGCCCCATGACAAGTGGTGGGGATACAAAGAAAAGGCAAAAGTAGCCTCTATCCATAAAGAACTTAGATTCTAATGGAGGAAATGACATATGCATAAATAGGTAGAAATATGCAGAAGGGAAGAGAAGCTAGTAGTAGTTGGGGAGAGAGGGTGGGCTTTTTGCAAAAGGTGACCAGACTGGGAAGAGCTGTAAATATCAAATAGAGGTATTTATATTTGATCATAAAGGTGATAGCTACTGAAATTAATATTGAGTAGGGGAGCAACATGGTCAGACCTGTGCTTTGGGAAAACCACTTTGGCAGCTTCATGGAGGATGGATTGAAGTGGGGAAAAACTTGAGGTAGGGAGACCATTTTAGTCTAGGAGAGAAGTGAGGAGGGCCTGTACTCTGTTGAATAGTGGCTAAGTGAATGGAGAATGGAAGACTCATTAGAGATGTTTTGTAGAGATAGAAACAAGATTTGGCAACTGAATGGGTTTATGGGGTTGTGAGAGTGTGGGGTAAAGAATGTAATTAATTGAGGTTGGGAACCTGGCAGGAAGGATAGTGGTACCTTTACCAATAATCTGGAAATTACAGGAGGGGTGGAGTGTGTGTGTGTGTGTGTGTGTGTGTGTGCGCGTGCGTGTGTGCGTGTGTGCGTGTGTGTGTGTGTGTGTGTGTGTGTGTAAGCTGTATTAAAAGTTTGAGAGAAATAATTTTTGGGTAATTATTTTATTAATTGTGCTAGCATAGAATTAATAAAAAGGGTCAGTGACACTCTTGAATGCCAAAGACTTACAAGATAGATACATAGCTCATTTATTTCTCTGGCTTTGGGACAGGCATGAACAGTTGGGGAGGCGATTATCACAAACAGCTAGTTTCTAGTTGCAGACAAGGAGTGGGGATAGGGAAGAAACTTGGCAATTTCCTCTTTTTGATGCTGCAGACTTGTTGCTATGGGGACCAGATGCAGCCAATACTTCTCTTTGAAGGGCCCATTAAGTACTACTGAATAATAATGGACTGTCTGTGTCAGAACAGGCAAGTGACAAGATTGCATGCCATCCTTTAATAGGGGCATTTTGGTTTAAGTGCCCTAACCTAACATTACTCAGCATTCTTAAGTGCCCTCCATTGCCCTCATGCTCTGAGTGGCCTTAGCTGTATCCCATGGGTTAAGTGACCAGTACCTATCAGCATTTTCCCAGCCTAAACCAGGAGTCCTCTGATAACTCCTCCTTTGCTCTCTGCATCCTGGGCCCCTCCCTTCCTACCTTCACACTCCCCCCTCACCCCTGACCAATTTGATGGAGAAAGTAAAGTGGACTTCAGAGTTCAGAGACTATAGTATTAATCTCAGCTCTGCATGGCAGAGATTCATTGTGTGGCTTTGGGTAAATGACATCCCCCTTGGGCTTTGGTTTCCTTCTCTATAAAAGAGTTGGGGCTTAGTGTTCTCCAGAGTTCCTTCCAAATTTAACATACTGTTGTCTGTTTGGATGAAAAGGTCCCAGAAGTTGGCCATGGTAATCCAGCCCAGGGTGCATTTGAGAGAGGGATAAAAAGACACCCAGCTGGATGTAGACACAAGAGTTAGAACAAGAAAACATGGATTTCTAGACCTTCCCCAGCCAATTACTAGTTGGACAGTCACTGGCAAGTCCTCTCTTTGTTTCTGTCTATAAAATGAGGGAGGGGGTTGTACTAAATGACCTTGAAGGTTCTTTCCAAAGCTTTGAATCTATGATAGGGGACTTGGTGTGGATTAAAAATGAACAATTGAAATATAATTGGCTGTGTCTTTCTGCTTTTTATTAACTACAATCCTAGACAACAGCCTTCTGAGAAGCAGAAATGGGCATCGATGGATAATGTGATCTTTCTTTGGCAATATCAGTTCTTTAGGGTTCCCTTACCATTGGCCACTAGTGAATAACAAGAACCACTTCCATTTCACTTGCTATGCTCACTCCCACAGCTGGACTTCCCCAGACCTAGACACCATGGTTCCCTTGAGTCTGACTGCTTCCAGCAAGCATTTGCAGACCATCCCAGCCCACAGTGGCATGGGCCTCCTGAGCTACAGTAGCACTCAGTACCTTGGGCAAGGGCTTAATCACGTATGGCCTTGGGACATTTCTCATGGTGTTGTCTTATCTTAGGTTTTGTTTTTGTTTTCCACTTTTCACTAGTGTGTTAAGATTCAAATTGCTGGATATCTCTGTCTCCCTCTCCCCCTTCTTCCCCACCACTAATCAGATGCCTCCCTAGCTTTTCAGTTTTCCTCCCTGCTTGAGACTACAAGATGGCACAGTGGATAGAACACTAGGCTTGAAGTCAGGAAGATTGGAGTTCCAATAGAGCATGCTAGACAATCCCTAGCTATGTGGCCCTGGACGAGTCACTTAACCTCTCTGTGCCTCAGTTTCCTCATCTGTCAAATAAATGGGTTGGACTTCTAAGGTAAAGTCCCTTCCAGCTCTCCATCTACGATTCTGTCCTCCCTTCCATGCACTCTGTCCTCCAAATTGGACAGCCCTCTGCCCTTACAACATATCTTGAACTGTCTTCATGCTTTTCCTGATCTCTGGAATACCCTCCTTCCAACTCTTTGCCTATTGAATTCCTGCCCATCCTTTAAAGCCCAATTCAGATGCCACCTCCCTCATGAAGCCTTCCCTGATCTCTAGGTCAGTAATGACCTGACTCCTCACTTTAATTTAATTTAAATTTAAAGTACTTTACTTTAATTTAACTCTTAATGGACTTAACATTGAATATTGTATATTATCTGTATGTTTAATGCATTTACTAATTTGTAAGCTCCTTGAGGGAAAGAGCTTTGCTTTATCTAAGCATTTTTTTCTTTAATTTTCCCTATCACTTGGTGCAGGGCTGTGCACACAGTAAGCCCTTAATATTTATTCTGATGTATACTTTGTCTTGGGCTTCTCAGTGGTGCAGTGGTTAGAGCACTAGGTCTGAAGTCCTGAGTTCAAATGTGGCTTTAGATGCTTACTAGCTGTGTGAACTTGGGCAAGTCCTTTAACTCTGCCTCAGTTTCCTCAACTGTAAAATGAATTGGAGAAGGAAATGTCAAACCACTGAAGTATCTTTGCCAAGAAAACCCCAAATGGAGTCACAGAGAGTCAGACAAAAGGAAAACAGCAACATCCCTTGTCACCCCAATTATATTGTTAGTTTATTATATACCTCTATGTATTTTCCCCAGACTCCAGAACAGGACTTTGTGCTTAGTGGGCATCAGCAAGCTTTTACTGACTTAAAACATACCCTTTGTAGGGGAGCTATAGCTTAACACAGAGCTGGCCATCCATACCAGGGAATGGAGACATTATATCATTTTCCTTTGCACCAAGGTACAAGTTGGGTGCATGAGTTGCACACAGAGATGCATGTCTTCTGTTTGTGTTCGCACATGTATACCAAAAGCTGGTGCAGACACAGACAATGCTCATGTCCCCCACTTTGAGGAGTCCTGCAGTGTGGAGGGCTCAGAACACCTGGGTTCCAGTCCCTATTAATTAGCTGTCTGACCTTGGGCAAGTACTGCCAAGTCTCTAGGCCTCATTTTGTCTCATCTATAAACTGGGAAGACTGGGCTAAAGAATAATCTGGCTCTGACACTATTCAAAGATCCCTTCCAATTCTGCCATTCCACGTTGGAAAGTCTAAATCATGACTTGCTATGTTCCAAGGTCTGTCTAGCTCTGATGTCCTATGTTCTTGTGTCCCTCACAGTTCTAACATCCAGTATTCTCTATTTTATAGGCCCTTAAAGCTCAGACACTTTTAAGCTCTCATTTATATCTATCATTCTCTGTCTTATTTTATTTTAGACTCTTATTTTATTTTATTTATTTAGATACTCCCTATCTCACCCAGTCTAGAAGTACATATGGTAGGCTCCTCATGAGCCTGGCCCCACTGTTGATCAATCATGAAAGCCATGACCAGCTTTGTTTTCAGCCTGGGCCATTGGCTCCACCTTTGGACCCCTGGTGGCTCTCTGATCCTGGAGACTTGTGACCTTGGTGCGAGACAGTACAGATACCTCATTGGCTTTAATCTTACTACAGCTCAGAACTCCCAAATTCAACAAACCTCAGCCTTCCCAGTAGGGATTATATGTGTGGGCCACTACACACCGTCTATGATTCATTTTACTTTTTTTTTTTTTGAGGGGCAGTAGGGATTAAGCAACTTGCCCAAGGTCACACGGCTAGTAAGTGTTAAGTATCTGAGGCTGGATTTGAAATCAGGTCCTCCTGACTCCAGGGTCAGTGCCACCTAGCCACCCCTATGATTCATTTTAAAGGGGCATTGAGAGCTACTAGTCTGATACGATGAGGGTCATTGAGGATGATATCATAGGTCAATTAAGTTTTCCTGAGGCTTCCTGGCTATCCCACAAGGACAATTCTAAAAATACTCTAATTCCCTACTTTATGCTATCAATCCAGGGGTCAATCTCAAGATCCCACTCACCCCCTCTAGGGAACTTTAACCATGTTTTTTATTAAGGTGTCTGATGATAGCATTTTCTCTGCTTGCTAACAAGCTACCAGGGCTTTGGTTACCTGGAAAGAGGGTTTCAATCTGTCTGGAGAAGACATGAGAGCTAGAGGGTAG
Organism: Gymnobelideus leadbeateri; assembly: GCA_011680675.1. Taxonomy (NCBI): domain Eukaryota; kingdom Metazoa; phylum Chordata; class Mammalia; order Diprotodontia; family Petauridae; genus Gymnobelideus; species Gymnobelideus leadbeateri. The sequence continues at coordinate 183,113 of WOXC01006922.1, read as the reverse complement.
CACTAAATAATGTTGAATCAATGCACCTTAATTTTTATTAGGAAGGATCTTGGCAGTCTCCTGTCCCTCACAGGCAGCCTGAGTTTTCACAGATCTAATTTATTTCTGACTGTAACATTGGTCATCCAGGATGTGAAAAGGAGAAAATGGAGGGAGGGGAGAGGGCTGAGGAGGAGGTGGGAGGAGATACTGAAGTGTGGATTTATGCTAAAAGAATCAGGTCTCCAAGACAATGTAATAAAAATGACAATTCTACCCAAATTAATTTACTTATTCAGTACCATACCAATCAGACTATTGAAAAATTATTTTATGGAGCTAGAAAAAAATGACAGAATTCATCTGGAAGAGCAAAAGCTCAAGATTATCAAGAGAATTAATGAAAAAAAATATGAAAGAAGGTGACCTATCCATATTAGATCTCAAACTGCTACAAAGAAGTAATCATTAAAACATTCTGGAACTGGCTAAGAAATAGAGTGATGAATAAGTGGAATAGATTAAGTACACAACACACAATAGTAAATGACCATAGTAATGTAGTATCTGATAAACCCAAAGATCCAAGGTTTTGGGACAAGAACTCACTATTTGACAAAAACTGTTGGGAAAACTGGAAAGCAGTTTGCCAGAAATCAGGTAAAGACAAACGTCTCACACCATATACCAAGATAAGGTCAATTTAGGTACATGATTTAGACAAAAAAAGGGTGATACCAGAAGCAAATTAGGAGAGTATGGAATAGTTTATTTGTTAGATCTAAGGATGAGGGAAGAATTTTGACACAAGATAGCATTGTGGGATATAAAATGGGTAATTTTGATTACATTAAATTTAGTGGATAGAGCACTGGGCTTGAAGTCAGGAAGACTTGTCTTAAGTTCAAATGTGTCCTCACATGCTATGTTTGTGACCCTGGGTAAATTACGTAATCCTGTTTGCCTCAGCTCCTCATCTGTAAAATGAGCCAGAGAGGGAAATGACAAACCACTCCAGTATCTTTACCAAGAAAATCCCAAGTGGGGTCATGAAGAGTCAGACACAGCTAAAATGATTGAACAGTAACTACAAAAAAAAGTTTTTGCACAAACAAAATCAATACAGGCAAGATTAGGAGGAAAACAGAAAACCAGGGGGGGAAAAGTAGTGGTTTTTTTTGTTTTTGTTTTTTCTTTATTAAAGCAGTTGGGGTTAAGTAACCTGCTCAAGGTCACATGGCTAGGTTTTTGTGTGTGTTAAGTGTCTGAGGTCATATCCGAACTCAGGTCCTTCTGACTCCAGGGCTGGTGCTCTATTCACTGCACCACCTAGCTGCCCCAGAATTAAAGCAATTCTAAGGTACCACTTCAGTCCTATCAGGCTGGCTAATATGACAAAAAAAAGAAAACAACAAATGTTGGAGAGGATGTAGGAAAACTGGGACACATACACTGTTAGTGCATTTGTGAACTGATCCAACCATTCTGGAATGTATTTTTGATTTATGCCCAAAGGGTTATAAAATTGTACATACCCATTGACCCGGTAATAACACTAGTAGGTCTGTATCCTAAAGAGATTTTTTTGAAAAGGAAAAGGACCTATTTGGAAAAAAAAAATATTTATAACAGCTCTTTATTGTGGTGGCAAAGAATTGGAAAATGAAGGGATGCCCATCAATTAGGGAATGACTGAACAAGTTGTGTTATATGGTCATGATGGAATTCTATTGTGCTATGAAATGATGAGCAGGATGCTTTCAGAAAAACCTGGAAAGACTCGTATGAACTGATGCAAAATAAGTGAACAGAACCTAGAGAACGTTGTGCACAGTAACAACAATATTATACAATGAGGGGTGGCTAGGTGGCGCAGTGAATAGAGCACTGGTCTTGGAGTCAGGAGGACCTGAGTTCAAATCTGGCCTCAACACTTGACACAAAAACTAGCTGTGTGACCTTGAGCAAGTCACTTAACCCCAATTGCCCTCCAAAAAGCAAAAAAAAAACCCAAAACCCAATATTATACAATGATCAACTGTGAATGACTTAGCTATTCTCAGCAATGCAATAATCTAAGACAATTCCAAAGGACTCATGATGAAAAATGCTTATCTACCTCCAGAGGAAAAAACTGATGGAGTCTGAGTGTGGATAGAAGCAAACTTTTTTTTACTTTATTTTTCTTGGTGTGTGTGTGTGTGTGTGTGTGTGTGTGTGTGTGTGTGTGTGTTTTGGAGGGGTCTGTGTTTTCTTTCTTAATATGACTAATATGGAAATATGTCTTGCATGACTGTACATATATAACATATCAAACTGCTTGCCTTCTCAATGAGGGAGGGAGAGAATTTGGAATTCAAAATTTTAAAAATTGTTAAAAATTGTTTTTACATATAATTGGAAAAAAGTGAAAGATAAAAATTTTTAAATTTTGTGCCCATACACACTATCAAGTGTCTTCATAGTACCAGGGAATCCCAGGGTTGAAAGGGATCCCAGTGGCCTCCTAACTTCCACCTGAAACACAAATCCCCTCTGCATTCCCTAGTGTCGGCTTGAATACCTCTGTTGACAGAATCATTCCTTCCTAGGTCTTATTCCATTCCAACCAGGAACTTTCTATTATTTTGTTAATTGAGTCGAAAATCTTTTCTTGTCCCTTTTTTTCCTCTCCTACCCCTTACCCCTGCCCAATGACAAGCACAGGACTATACAGATTGGTCAGTTGAGAATTCTGTTAAGACACTTTTCTTGATCCTTAGAAATTAATTTGATATTAATAATTATATTAATATAATTAATCATAATAATGGCTAGCATTTATATGTATAGTGCTTTAAGGTTTGTACAATGCTTTACATTTGGTCCTCACAACAGCTCTTTTAAGTAGATGCTATTATTATCCCCATTTTGCAGATAAGGAAATGGAGACAGAGCAGGATTAAGTGACTTACCCAGTATCAAACTGCTAGTGAGTGTCTGAAGCAGAATTTGAATTCAGGTCTTCCTGACTCTATTCACTGCGTCCCTAACTCCAAAACTTCAAGGTAGTTGGGGTGGTAGCAAGAACACAGATCTGGGAGTTAGAATTAGGCCCTAGTTCTTCCTCTCACCACATACGTGGCATTGCAGAAGTTACTTCCCTTCTCTTTCTCAGTTTCCTCCTCTATAAGAGAAGGGCAGCAACCTAGATATTTCCAGTGCTAAAGTTCTGTCAAAGCATCATTGGGAATTAAAGTCAATCTAGATTATAATTTTAAGCCATCTTTCAATTTTGGGAAGTCAGTTCATTTCACATATTGAAATATATTCTTGTGTACAGGGTATGAAAAGGAGAAAATGAAGGGAGGAGGGGAAGTGGGAAGAGATGCTGAAGGGTAGATTTATGCTAAAAGAATCAGGTCTCCAAGACAATGTATAAAAATGACAATTCTACCTAAATTAATTTACTTATTAAGTACCACACCAATCAGACTACTAAAAATTATTTTATGGAGCTAGAAAAAAATGACAGAATTCATCTGGAAGAACATGAGGTCGATTATCAGGAGAATTAATGGAAAAAAATGTTAAGGAAGGCAACCTATCCATACCAGATCTCAAACTTGTATATTTCACTTTGAGGTTTTGGGGAAAAGCACTGACAAAACTGTGGCCTTGAGGTCTGTGATTTCAAACCATATTGATTCAACAATTATTATATTGAGTTCTTCATCACAGTGTAGACTCTTAAAGACTCTGCCAACCAAGTATGAACTCTGGGTTCTACTAAACTGGAAAGGCTTAGCATATGAGCCCAATATTAGATTATGTGACTATCATCTGAGGACCAAAACCCTTTGACATCATTCCCTATTCTCTCATGTTTTGCTCCCCCCTTTGCTGTGAAGAGTTGGTCCTTCTTGCCAAGGCCAACCTTTCAACTTTGTGCTCTTTATGTCATCCCTTCTATCTTGTCTGGGAGCTTATGCCTTCAATCATTCCTACTTTGCTAGTTCTTCCCCTACTTTCTGTTACCACACATATCTTTTTTTTTTTTTAAAGCAATTGGGGTTAAGTAACTTGCTCAAGGTTACACAGCTAGTCATTATTTATGTGTGGGTGCTCATTTTCTGAGGCTGGATTCGATCTTGGGTCATCCCAACTCCGAGGCCAGCGCTCTTACTGCGCCGCCCCTACCACACATATCTTTAAGAAAAATTACTCTTCATTCTATCACCTGCTCAAGATCTTGTCCTCTGATGTTCATTTTTTGCAGTCAAGCTCTTAGAAAAAGCCATTTATATTCAGTGCCTTCTTCACTGCCTCTTCTCCCATGTACTGCTCTCCCTTTGCTGTCTGGATTCAGATCTGAGTGAGCAACTGACACTGCTTTCTCCAAAATAACCAGAGATCTCTTATCTGCGAAATCTGATGGCCTTTTCTTAGTCCTCATCTTCTTTGATCTCTGCACCACTTAATACTGTTGATCATCTCTCTTCCTGTATATCTTGTCCTCCTTGAGTTTTGTGACACTGCTCTCTCCTGGTTCACCTTCTACCTGTCTTAATGCACCTTTCTCAGTCTCCTTTCATCATCTATGTCTCTCAGTCTAACCGTGGATGTCCTTCCAGCCTCTGACCTGTGTCCTTTTTTCTTCTCCCTCTATACCCTCTTTCTCAGTAATCTTATAATTTTCAAAGTTATTTATATGCAGATAACTCTCAGATCTATAACTACAGCCTTGGTTTCTCTCCTGAGCTCTAAGGGGGGAAGACAGGGCAATTGGGGTTAAGTGACTTGCCCAAGGTCACACAGCTAATAAGTGTTAAGTGTCTGAGGTTGGATTTGAACTCAGGTCCTCCTGACTCCAGGTTTGGTGCTCTATTCACAGAGACACCTAGCCGCCCCCAAGACATTTTCAACTGTATGTCCTTTAGGCATTTAAAAATCAACATTTCCAAAATGGATTTATGGGCCTCTCTATTGATATTCTTATTCCTATATTGCAGTTATTCTCCATGCTATCTAACTTGGTAGATATATTACCTCCACCTTCATTTTTGGTTTAAATATTTTATTTAAGAGTTTTTAGTGTTGCAAGTTTCTGGACCAGTACATTCTGGGCAGCCTTTGTTAGATGTAATCTTTCTCTGGTCAGGTGCCTGTCATTCTAGTTTCACCTGGGGCCCAGAAATATCAATCCCATTCTCAGTACCTCCTTCTTAACTAGATGTTCCTTTCCCAAATCTACCTTTTTTTTTTTTTTTTGCAGCTCTTGCCCTTTACTCATCAGTAATGATAAAACAAACCACTTATCCTCTAAGAGTGTTCATTTTCTTGTCCAAGATTTAGTGATCTTTAGCTGTGCTTTCTACATTCTCTCTGGCAGTATCATTTACACCCATGTGAACAGAAGTAGGTAATAATCATTTGGTTTGACAAGTCTTAGGAAGCTTTCCATTCCTGCATGGACACATCATGAACATCTGCCCTAGGAAAACAGCAGACCTTTCCATTATTATCAGGTCAACAAATGGCTATCTCAGTCTCCTTCAGTGAGGGGTCACCATCCACTGTTACTGGTATCTCCTTTCTCCATTCCTTTCTGGATGATTTCTCACCAGTCACCTGTGGGTCTGTGACATTTTAGAAGTTCAAGAGACATAATTTCTGTATAATTAATCACTTTATTAATAATGCTAGAATATAATTAATAAAAAGGGTCAGTGACACTCCAATGCCAAACACCCCTCAATGAACCCACTCAGCACTTACATACTCTTAGAAAAGTAGGTGTTTCAGAGGGTGGAAATCTACTCTGATTGGTTAACAAGTAATGAGGATGACTATTGTATTGAGAGGTGAACCTATTCTAATGAGGGCTGGGAGATAATGACTTTATTTATGTCATTTACTTCCAAATCACTACCAGCCTTGGCCAATCTAACAAAATAATTTATCCCTACCTAAACCAGAATAGAACTGGATGGATAGGAATTCACCTAGATAAGATAGCCTAGGTGGGGTAAATTCTTAACTGAATTCTTGACTGTAATATCCTTCAAAACTGGGCTTTGAACAAGGAAATAGGTCAGGGAAAAAGCTTGAGTCTCCCCCATAATTGGTTATCAATAGTCATTTCTTTCAGATCCATATTGCTAGTCATAGGATCATAAAAGCACAGATTTAGAGCTAGAAGGGTCTCAGTGGTCATCTAGTGCACACTCCTTATTTTTAGTCCTAGCTAGCTAAAGGAGCTCCCTCCTCGTGGGGACCAGTTCCCTTTTCTTTGGAAAGAGTCTTTATATCTATTCCTTGACTCCAAGCATTCAGGAATCTTTTTTCTCCCTCCCTACTCTGTTATGTTTTGCCACCCCTCAACCTACTAACTCATGACATTTTTTCCCCTCTTTGTTTTCAAATTGGAGTTCTTCCATTTTTAAATAGTTTATTTCATGTTCCTTGGTAATCCTAAAAGTGAGAAGAATCTCAAGGCCTTATATCTAAAATCAACCTGCAGATTGATTATGGGTAGCAGGCACTGGGCCCTGGCAGAAATACAACCATCATACACCATGTAGGTCAGTGCAAAAGCCTCTCTGCTCTCCATTCTTGCTGGAATGAATTGTTTCAGCCCTTCGTCATTGTTGCTGGTAGCTGTCTAAGAGAGGTGCAATGGTAGTTTGTGGGAGCCTGGAATTCTGGCCTTCTCCCCTGTCTCTTCATCCTTTCAGCTCTTTGCCAACCACCAAGACTTCCTTTCCTTTGTCTTATCACCCTTGTACCTAGTTTACCAAGTTGACTTGTCTTGTATTATTTACCTTGCCTTACTAACTTCCTCCTCCTTGAGGTTTCTTTTCTTCCTCAAATTCTCCTCAAGTGCTTTCTGCTTCACTTTAAGTGAAAACTTAAATTACTTCTCCTGTTTCTCCTCAGTCCCTTATCCTGTACCTTCTCCTTCTCCTTCTCTTTATTCTCAGGTCCTTCCATTCTAGTCTACTTTTCAGCTGAAGCCCTCCTTTTTTCCTTCAAATCCTAAAATCATTTGTTTGGATCTGTTTAATAGTATCTTGATTTCTCATAAAGTCACTAGCTTCCATTTGCTCCAGTCTAATTCTGAAGGAATGAATCTCCTCAGTGAGCTTTTGAGATTCTTTTTCCATCTGGCAAATTCGATTTTTAAGGCATTCTTCTCCTCATTGACTTTTTGAGCCTCTTTTGCCATTTGAGTTAGTCTATTTTTTAAGGTGTTATTTTCTTCAGTCAGGTTGTTGACTCTCATTTTATAATTTTCTTGCATCATTCTCATTTCTCTTCCCAATTTTTCCTCCACTTCTCTTATTTGTTTTTCAGAATCATTCTCAAGCTCCTCTATGGCTTGTAAGTAGCTTATTCTTTTCTTGGAAGCTTCTGGTGCAGAAGTTCTGACTTTGCTGTCATCCCCCTGTTCCATGCCCCGATCCTTTTTGTCTCCAGAAAAGGAATCCAGAGTCGGACCACTGTGCTTGCCTTACAGCGGGTAGGGGTTCTTAGGGAACCTGCAAACTTAAAGAAGTCACAGGTATAGTTTTAAGGAGTCAAGAGAGTAAATCAGGTGTCAGTTATGCTAACTAGGTGAGTAAGGGTGGGATTAGAGAGGAGTTAAGGAGTGGTCAGTGCTTAAGGGAACATGCACTCTTAATGTCAACTGCACAGGTGTATTGCCCATAATTCACTGGGAAATAGCCCAAAGGGGGGCTACCTGGAGGTGTGGTTTTAGGCTTGAAATGTCGCTAAGTCGGCTAGCAGTCAGGGCTGACTGAGAAGTGCCTAGTCTGCCACCCATTAGTGTCATGTTTGACAAGATGGATGTTGGGAACCAAAGCTAACAGAGACTCAGTATGTGTATAATTGGCTAACAAATTAACATTGAATTGCATTGAAGGATTCATAAATGCAGCTAGCCACTATACTAGTGGGAGATAACATTTGCCTAAGCTAAAATGTTTATAGATGGTTTAGTGAAGGATTCATAGGTGTAGCTTGTTATTGTTCCAAGCAGAGATAAACAATTCATGAGTTGTTGCTGGGCAGAGTGCTGGCAGGGGGAAGGGGCAGAGTTAATGCTTTGAGGCTGGGGAGGGGGAAATGTAATTTTATAGACTGGTTTTACAAATTGATTTTACAAACTGATGTTACAAACATAGACTGATGTTACAAATATGGATCCTAAGCACCCCATCACTCCTACCTTTCCAGTCTTCTTACACCTTACTCTTCACCTCATAATTTTCAATTTAGTGACACTGGCCTCCTGGCTGTTCTGTGAACAAGACATTCTATCTACCTACTCCAGGCATTTTCTCTGGCTGTCCCCTATGCCTGAAATGTTCTCTCCTCCACTCAGACTACTGACCTCCCTGGCTTTCTTTAAGTCCCAAGTAAAATCCCACCTTCTACAGGAAGCCTTCTCCAACCTCTTTTAATTCCCACTTTAAAATTTTTCCTGTTTATCCTTTATATAGCTTGCATTGCAGGCAGCTAGGTGGTGCAGTGAATAGAGTGCCAGGCCTAGAGTTAGGAAGACTTCTCTTCTTGGGTTCAAATATGGCTTCAGACACTAGCTGTGTGAACCTGTGTAAGTCACTTAACCCTGTTTGCCTCAGTTTCTTCATATATTTGTTACATGTTGCCTTCCCCATTAGCTTGTAAGCTCCTAGAGCATAACAATTGTCTTTTGCCTCTTTTTGCATCCCCAGTGCTTAGCACAGTGCCTGGCACAGAGTAGGCACTTAAAAGATGATTACTGAATTGAATTGAAAATGCAGAGGGAGACATACCTTTTCAGGTATGGTCAACATGGGAATTTGTTTTGCTGGATTGTTCGTGTTTTTGGCATCAATTTTGTTGTTATTGGTTTGTTTGTTTTTTTAAATAGGGGAGGCAGTAGAAGGGATAGATTTTTTTCAAAGTAGTAGATCCTTCCATGCTAGAGATCTTTTAAGTGGAATCAGGATGAGTATTTCTCAGGAATGTTGTTGGGCTCATCCTTGCCTCCTCACTTTCTCTCTTCACACACATCCAAATAATAACTGACTCTTATCTGTCCACATCCATTGCCTTCTCTTTATTCACATACCACTATCTTTGTCCCAGGTCCTTTGGCCTGTACTATTACCAAGGTCTTCTACCTTAAGTCTTCCTCATTCTAATTCGTCCTCCATTTAGATACCCCTGTGATTTTCCTAAAGCACAGGTCCCACTGTGTTAGTTCCTCTGCTCAATAAACTCAGTTGCTCCCTGTTATTTCTCTGCTCAAGTGTAAACTCTTGATTTTGTCATCTAAAGCAGCCTGGTTTTAGTATGCCTTTCTACATTCATTGCATATTCCTCCCCTTCCTGCCCTCTGTGATTCAACCAGACTGGACTTCTTTGTTGTCTCTCACTCATAACTTCATATCTCATATCTCCGTGTCTCTGCGCAGTGTCCCCCACAAGTATAGAATATATGCCTTGATCATTTCTGCTTCCTTCAAAGCTCAGTTCAAGTACCACCTCCTACTTAAGACCTTTCCTGACTTCTCCCCCTCCAAATATATAATGTATTTTATTTGTATATTTGGGATCTACTTATGGGAGTACATGTTATATTCCCTGATACAATGTAAAATCCTTGAGAGCAAGGATTGTTTCATTTTTGTCTTTGTATTCCTAGTGCCTAGCATGGTGTGGCCATATATCATTCATTTAATAAATGATAGTAATTGTTTTTGGTACATACAAACATGAGAAAGAAATTAAAAATGATAAACAGATTAGAAAAATTAGAAATGAAAACAATGAGAGCTACAAATCAATCAATAAGCATTTATTAAGTACCTACTGTATGCTAAGCTAAAAAACCTAGATGACGGAGAAGCCAATGAAATCACAGTTAATAAACATTTATTAAGTGCCTATTATGTGTCAGGCAATATTCTAAGCACTGGATATACAAAAATCGAAGATGGTCACTGCTCTCAAGGACCTCACAATCTAATGGGAAAGAAAGTGAAAAAAAAGAGAAGGGACAGGGTTTGGTGTTCAGGAGGCTCTCTCTGGATCATGAACCAGTAAAGGAAGATAAGATGTTGAAGATGTAGGAGAAGCAAGAAAAAGCAGCAATATGAGAACCCAGAGAAGAGGGAGTAGCCAGGAGAGAGGTGAGAGTAGCCAAAGTCTATGGAGAGGTCAAGAAAGATGAGGATTGAGAAAAGGCCATCAGATTGGACAGTTAAGAGATTATGGGTCACTTTGAGTGAAGAGATACTAAAGATTAAAGATAGAAAAGGAATTCAATCTGTTGGAGAAGACGGGAAGGTATAGGACCAACATGGAATGGGCTGCCTTTCAAAAGGAAGGGGCTTCCCTCTGAGTGGAAGTCTTTAATCAGAGACTGGATAACCACTTGAAGGGCAGATTGTAGAGGGAATTCTTGGTCATGTATAAGTTGGGTCCAGTGATTTCTGAAGTACCTTCTGGCTCTGTGATTCTGTGGCATTGACATTCCCCTCTTTAGTCTCTTCATTCTTCCTTCTGAAAAATGAACAGGTTGGATTAAATGGGGACTTTGAAGCCGTGGTTTGGAACCAGCTTGGAATCCTATAATTCTCTGGGAATTGATGTCATTCCTCATTTGTCCCCAGAGTTCTTGCCTTCATTTCTCATAGTGATGCTAGACTTTATAAGATTGAGATCACCACCCACTTCCTCCAGCTGTCGTCCCCATCACATCCAGCTTGGGTAGACATGGGATAGGGTCCACGCTGTAAGGTAGGCTGTGTTTTGTTGTCTTTTTCATAAATCAGAACAACAAAATCACTAGTCTTCCATACAGCATCTGACCAGTCAGGTATAGAAGAAAGAGTGTGGGATTTGGAGCTCAGCAGCAATCTGGTTTTAAATTCTGGCTTTGACCTTTCTCAGCCATGTGAACTTTTCAAACCATTTCTCTCTGAGCCTCCATTTTCTCATCTGTAAAATGGTGATCATGCCTGTACTACCTATGTACAAAGTCGCTGAAAGGAAAGCATTCTGTTAATCTTCTAGTTCTAGTGAATGGGAGCTATTATCATCCTGTTTCCCACCAGCCTTGTTTAGGCGATACTAGTTCTAGCACTCATTCTTCAATTAGATTCTCTTTGGCTATCACCTCTGACTCCCCTCCCCCACTTTGGTGATATTATATATTCAGTACATTCCTAGGCATTCCTAGCCATCAGTTTCTGCTTAGTTCCTTAACTGGCTAGGAACCAAACTGATGTCCTTGTTTTCCGTCCCTGGCCACTGCTTCCAAGTTGTCTTCAGCATTCCCATGCTGCAGATTTAGAAATATGATTGATGATTAATGTCAAGCCTCTGATGAAATGTTCTACTTAATAGTTTTTGGCCATTTAGTCAGTCAATCTATTTTCCTTCAATATCTCTGTACAGTAAGCCTATGCTTATGACTAGCCTATGGGAAGGCCAAGTTGGGGCTCTTTTGTTAGCATGTCTCTTCACTTCACCTGGGCTCTCTGCTGTTTTGAGTTTCTACTATAGCCTTTTCAGGAGGGTGGTCAAAGGAGAATCACTTACCTTCTCTTGAGCTTTAGTTTTTTCATCTATAAATGAGGATAATAATACCATGTGGATTACCTACATCATAAGGAATACTATGAGGGGGCTTAGGGTCAAGAAAGACGTGGATTTGAGTTCCATATAATTATAAACAAATTTACTTAACCCTTTTGAGCCTCAGCTTTCTCATCTGTAAAATATGACTAATAATACCTTTAGTCTCAGAAGAATTGTTTTCAGAGTCAAAGGAGATATTTTATATAAAGTTCTTTGTAAACCTTAAAGCAACTACATGAATATTGGGTATTATTGTGATATCTTGAAGTACCATAGAAATAAATTATTATGATAATTATTATCATTATTGTAGGTGACCTTTGTCCCTTGATCATCTTCCTTAAGTTGAATCTCTGAGAAAGAATAGGGCAAGAAAAGAGCATCAATAAAACTTTAAAAAGGCAGAGTAGGGAAACATTAATAGAACTGCAGAATGTGAGAGTTAGACACGCCTTTAGAAATCATTGGGTCTAGCTCTCATTTCATAGAGTAGAAAGTTGATACTTAGGAAGAGGAAAAAGCTAATACTTACTCAGGGTCACATAGCCAGTCAATGGTGAAAAGAGATGTAGAAGGTTCTATTTTGAAATTGTGATTTATCTAAATGGGATCTTAATTCAGTCATCAGGTCCATTCCTGGAAAAAAGAAAAAAGCAATTTTCTCCCTTTCTACTTTCCAACTCCCCTTCCCCCCACCATGTGCTATAAAAACAGCTACTTCTAATATCTGCATTCAGAAGCACCAGATGGACAAGCAGACAGTAGCCAGCTTTCTAAAAGGCTGAGATGGGGAAATTAGGAGCCTTGAGGGCTGTTCTGCACTAGGGTGCACACACCTAGAAAACCCCATTAGCTTGTCACCTGATCTAGGGGAGCATTATCAACTGAATCAAACAATGGCATCTGGACAGTTCCAGCCCCTGTTCTCACCTCTAGGTCAAGTGTTCTTATCAACATGTCTCTCTCCATCTGGCCCAAACTGTGGTACAACAGGCAAATAAAAAGTCATTAGAAAAGTGGTCTGGAGAGGAAGGAAAGTCAGTAGCTAGATTTCTCTCTTTTACTTTGAGTTTTTTTGACATTAAGGAAAACGTGTCAAACTTGACCATCTCAGTTTTCCATGAAATCTTATTTCATGAAAGGAAGACCAAATACTAACATAGAGCCAATGACTATTGGAAGCAGTTTTAGAACAAAGAACACAGAACATGAGTGCTAGGAAGGCCCTGGGGACGTGGAAAATGAAAAGTGGGAGTTCTTACACCATAGAATATGAGAGCTGAACGTGGTGCTCATTCTGGTTAATTCTTTCAGTTTTCAGGTGGGAAAATTGATAAGCACAGAGAAATGATTTTCCTAAGGCCACAGATTGAGATCAATGAGAAATCAAGTCTAAACTCTAGCTCTTACCTGCTAGTTCAAGAACCTTTCTACTACACTAGAGTTATTCATTGAATAGAGTATTATATACTTTGCACTTCATTTTAAGTAGGATGAATTCTATTTTATATCTGATGTCAGTCCCATTTCAGTGAAATGTTCCTTTCCATACCCTAAGGCAAATGAGAGTTTTCTCTTTATTCCTTTTTAAAGATAATTTCCCTCCCAAACATTTGGGTTGCAGGATATCTTTGAAGCTTTCAATTTTTGTCCCTTTGCTAGAGGTGACCAGCCTCCCTGACTGCACTCCTCACCATAGGATTTGTTATTAAACAAACCCATCTTTTTCCTGGCTGCATATCTCTTCAACTCTCCCCGAATGACAGTGTGATTGCCATCCTGATAGCCTAACAGTCTGGATTGCCTGAACTGGGAGTAATCAATGAAATTTGTCCTGAATTGGCACGATTGAGAAAAACATTGCTTGAGGGTCACTCCTTAGAGATGCTAGTGAAAAAGGACCATGGTGGTTAGGATAGGTGGAAGAAGTATTCACCTCAATTTGTTAAGGAAGAAGTTTGGTAATAAAGGGAGGACAGATTAAAGAATAGAAAAATGGAGATGTGGGAGGAGAGAAGATTTCAGATGGAGGAGATAGAAATGAATACTGTTAAATTTCCCTGGCTGATGGGATTTCAGTGTGTTCCCTGAAAGCTTATAGCTCAGATTGGAAGTGGGGGAAAAAAAAGATAGCCCACAGAAAGGAAACACTCTCCTACCTGGTTTTTATGGCAACTCCGAAAACATATGGGTATGCATTCAATTGGATGATCTTTATCATAGAGAGAGAGAGAGAGAGAGAGGGGAGGGACAAAAAAAGTGGACAAAGACAGATGGACAGAGAGAGGAAGGAAAGAGAAGATTGACAGAAAAGAGATAGGAGAGAGACACTAACAGAGACAGGAAGGAGTGAGAAGCAGACAGGAGAGACAGAGACATGAAAGGAGAGACAGAAAAGAAAGCAGAAGAGAGGGAAATAGGAGAGGAAATGATAGAGTTGGACAGAAAAAGAGAACTATGAGACTTCCTCCTGCTCTGAGAGGCATTACTCTAAAACCACTTTGAAAGTCATCACTTGAAATATTGGCTGTGGGGTCACTGTGGAATTTAAAGACCCCCTTACCTTAGGCTAATTTAGTGTCCCTGTTCATCTTTGTGTCTGCCTTGGGTACTTCATATCTAAACAAAAGCAGGAGAAGATTCAGCCAGTGTAGGTCCCATAACATTAGAAGGTATGAAGCTGGAGGGCAGAACATTCATCTTTATTTCTTGGGTTGTTGTTTTTTAAACAAAGCTTCCCTTTCAGAAGGTCTTGAGAACAGCTCAGAAGGAGACACAAGCCCTATGCATTGTCCAGTGAATACCCACTCACTCAGCAAATATTGATCATGCCTCCAGAACACTCAGTTACTGACTTTAAAGGGCTCACTGTTTAGAAGTGGGAGATAACACAAGGACAAAGATACATGAAATGCAAAGGGATAGAGTAGAAATGGTCATGATGATGACGACTGGCGTTTAATTAGAGCTTCTAAGTTTGCAAAGTGCTTTACATGTTATCTTATTAGAAAATTAGCAATTAGGTACTACCATCCCCATTTGGCTGATGAGAAAAGTAAGATTCAAAGACTTGTTAATTGTCACACAGCTAGGAAGTGTCAGAGCTTGGATTTAAAGCTTGGTTTTCCTGTCTCCAAGGTCTAGTGGTTCCAACTCCATTATTCTATACTACTAAACTTAAGGGTCAAAAGACCTGGGTTCCAATCCCAGCTTTAGCATATTACACTTTGACATGGGTGACCCTGGAAAAGTGACTTCATTTTTCTGATCCTGTTTCCCCATTAGTAAAACTAGGAAAAATAATGCTTTTTCATTCTATCTCGAAGGCTCATTTTGAGAAAGACAAAAGTAGAAAGAATGAATAGTGGGAGGGAGGGCAAGATACAGGCTTTGCTTATTTCCCCTAACAACAGGAAAAATGTTTCTGGAGCTCAGAATTAAAACTGTTTGAAGCTACAGAAAGCAATATCCTCCTCTCCCATATGGAAAAGAAAAAGGAGGTAGGGTACCCATTATTAATGATTTTGAGGTTCTCTGAATGTGGATGGCACAGGAAAAAAAAGTCAATATGAAAATTGGAAAGAGCACCCAATTAGGATCGTGGAGGCCTGGGCTCTGACACTTTAGGCAAGTTGTTATCATCTCTGGGTCTCAGTTTCTCCCTATGTAAAATAGAGAGGAGAGGTAGCCATTGTTTAGTTTTGTATGTCCTGGATCTCTATGGCAGTCTGGTAAAGACTCTGGTCTTTTCAGAATCATGTTTTTAAATCCATAAAGTAATATGCACAGGATTTAAAAAAAGAAAACCAATTATACTGAAATACAGCAAGAAAATAAAAAAAAGACAAGTTCACGAACTCAAGGTTAAGAACTAGGTGCATAGTAGGAAGAACAATAGATTTGGAACCAGAGGAGCCTAGGCCTAGGTCCTGGCCTCCAGTCAATTGCCATCTCTGACCCTCAATTTCTTTATCTATAAATGAAGATAATGCTTTCACTACCTGACTCACAGGAGTGTTGTAAGGAAAGGACTTTGCAAATGATTGTCATTAATAATAACAACAATCTCTGCTTTGTCTACATCCCAGCATTGACGTGATGATGAAATGAGGCTAACTAGTTTCTCAGCTAGGTACCACCTCTAAGATCCTATAATTTGTCAGTCCTGAATATAGAGTGGGGTTGGAGGGGGAGGGAAGATGCTTTAGAAATGCTGGCCAAAACCCCTGCTGATTTTAAGAAAGCCTGGAGTGAGATTTCTTTGGAGTTGGAGGACCTAGATTCAAGCTCTGCCCCTGTTACTTGCTTCCTTGTGTGACCTTAGACAAATCTTTGAAACGGTTTCCTTATCTGTAAAATGGAAGAAGGAACTGAGACTAGACATGGACCTAAGGCCTCTTCTAGATCTAAATCCTATGATTATAGAAATTTTCTCATTTAACCATGAAGCCACTACTCACCCCCTCCTTGGGACTATCCCTGGGTCCAGCCAATTGGATGGGGAGGAGAGATGAGTAAGGGGAGGATGTGATCCCAGCTAGCTGGTGAGCAGAGATGCACAGAAGCTGATATGTATACCTTTAGCTCACGGTTCTCCCTGAGTTGAAACTTCATGGTTTTTTTTCCACTCTTAGTCCTCCTAGGGCTCTATCTGTCTCCTCCTTCACTTCCTCTAACTGACATTCTTAGGAGAAGGGGCATAGGACAATCAGGGATGTCCTTGGACCAGCAGACTAGTGATGAGTGGTGCTTCATCCCTTAGGGCTGGTTCTAAGGAGCTGGAAATACCTGGTTGGGACAGGGTGGGGGAAAGAAGATGAGATCTAGTAGACATACTGTTTTAGAGCCCAGAGTATCTTCACCTCTCCCCTGCTCTGATATCTCCAGGTACACTCTCGTGTTCCTTGGTACCCAATATACACTTTGGTTTTTCCTGGGTACAGGTGCACAAAGCATCTCTGTAAGCCTCTGCCTCCCTTTGTTTTCCAAGTAGCCTCTCATTTGGAGGCAGTTTGGCAGACTGGGCCAGGAGACCTGGGTTCAAGTCTCATCTCAGACATTGGTAACATTGGAAAAATCGAAAAATCAATCTCTTACGCTCTCTCTCAGTTTCTTAATTTGTCATATTGGATTCAATGGCCTCCAAGGTCCCTTCCAGCTCTGTGATCTTTTGATTGTTAATGTAACCTTTGTGAGACTGGAGGAGGATAAAGGAAAGTATGGGACATCCTCAGAAGCTCAGCTCCTAACATCAGCCCTGTCTGGGGTACTAGGGATGAGAGAGCTGCCCCCCTCCCAAGCAAGTGGAAGCGTGAAATCCTGGAAAGAGCTAACCTCATTCCAGCCCTGGAATTCACAAATTGTAAGACCCTTTTCCCTCTTCAACCTCTCCCTGTGGTTGGATGGCTTCTCCCAGAACCTCCATTTAAGGAGGGCACACAGGTTAGCCACATCTCAATCCTCTCCAGATTGTATTTGGGACTATCTCTATCATGCCCCCATAGTGGGTACCTTTATCTCCCTCCCCTCTTTCTGCTTCCTTTTATGTATTGTCTTTCCTCATTATAATGTAGGCTCCTTGAGGGCTAGGACTATCTTTCTATTAGTATTTTATTCCCAGTGCTTATCAGAGTATCTGAAATTTAGTAAGCACTTAATAAAGTCTAGTTGATTGATTAATTCTAAACACCTGCAGGGGCTTCTGTGTCAAGTCCCCACCTCTGCAGACCTGTGTGATTCATATCTCTTAGAGTCATTAGAATTGAATACCTGGATGCAGATGCTGCTCATGTCTCCCTTGGTGTGATCTTTAGCTTTGGTCCTTGTCCCATGGTTTTTGTAGTGCATGGTCTGGAGGAAGGGGGAAGAAGAGTCAGGGACAAGTTCAGCTTTGTTCTGGCTTTCTCATTGTTGGACGGAGAGAAGGGGTTATAGGAGTAGGGACTTTCTTAGTTCTAGGTACGGAAAATTTGGAAGGGCGGCAGACCCTCTCCCAAGAAACCGAACTGAGATGTAGAGAAAGGGTCCATTGCTCAATGAAAACCAAATACGGGATGTGGAATTGGGTGGTGATACTACCATTGGGTATCCAGGGCTCCCCCTGTAGTGCACTTTACCATTCCATTAACTGAGAACAGCTGCTCCCCATGAAGCCTCTCGTTTACCTCCATTTTTATAGGTTGAAGAAAGCAGAGGACTCTTGGAGAAGGGTAGTGGGAAAGGGGAGAAAGGAGAACCTGGAGACATCTCTTATCTTCTCACTTTCCCCACTTGTTGCTAAATTTAGAGATCATCCAGTCTAAACTAATTTTACATAGGAGGAAACAGGTCTAGAAAGACAGAGGAAGTTAAAGAAAAAGGTCAAGATTAAATCTTAGTCCTTTGTTTCAAATTCATTGTTCTTTCCATAGCATTATCAAACAAAGAAACTGAGCCCCAAGGGTTTCCTCTGCCTTGTGTCCCCAAGGCTATCCGAAGCTCAGTCACCCAAATTGTCGGATAAAATGTACTTGCGCTAACCCTGGCTGTCGCAGGGGGGCGCCAGGCACGTAGAGAGACCAAACAAATGAAAAGAAAAAAGACAAAACCTAGTTGGGCTTACCTGGTGGGCATTGCGGTCTCCCTTGCTCCTGTTGCCGGAAGGTCATTTAGCTCTCTCCTGGAACCTGCAGTAGGCACCCCAATTAGATTAGACGTTTCCTGCTTGACAGGCTTAGTTGTTCAAACAATCGGACTGTGTTCTGGCTCTGCATAGAAGCATACCTCTAGCATTGACATGAGGTGAGGGATGAAGGGCTCAGCATCTATAAAAACCCCCGAATACAGGTTCAGCCCTCACCCCTACTTAGGTTCGGCAGCCCCTTGTTGCTAGAGCCTCAAACAGCACCATTTCCTTCAACCTGAGTCTTGAATTTAACGAGAGTTTACCCTGGAAACTTGAGTTCTGCTCTCTGGACTGATAGGGGAGTACGCGGGGAGATGGTTAACTTTTTGGGTCAGCTTCTAGCAGATGGGAGTAACGACTGATGTCCCTGTCCCTCTCCTCCCTCTGGCTCAGCGCAACTGTGAACAGAAGATCTTAGCATTCTACTAGTTTTACTAGAAAAGCTATTTTTGTCCTAGGTGCCGGGACACTCTTCCCCCAGCCCCGCCCCGCCCCGCCCTTCGTCCCCGCCCCGCCTACTCAGTGGGTAGGGATGAACTGGGCTAAAGAGCCGGGTTCCGGCGGTCCTAAAGGACTTCCAACTGTCCTGAAGCCCAGTTCTGAAGCGCTCCGCTCACTTCTGCTGGGAAGTGCCTTACAGTATTCTTTGCTGAAGAATCTGGCTTCACCGCAGATCAGTTTGAAGGCGGGGAGCTCTCCGACCGCCAGTGCTGAAGCGCTCTGTTCCTCTGACAGCTCCCGTGTGTACAGTCCCCTGGACTTTTCCTGTGAGAGCCCAGCACGGCCCAGACCAGCTCTCTGAACTTGGAATTGTTCGGACCCCAATTCTGAAGCTTCTCTCCAACCCCCTCCACCCCGAGGCTCTATTTCTCACCACTCAAGATTCTCCTCTCCCCTCCCCCGCACCCAGTTTGAAATGGACTGGCAGGACCCCGTGGCAATGTTTTAGAGCCAAGTCAAGCCCATTTCTTCCTCTTAATGGGCGGGACTCTTACCTGCAGACTGCTCACCTCCGAGTTTCTTCTCACTTCCTAGCCTCCATACTCCAGCTCGGAGCCACCCTGGGACTAGGTTGGAGTGTGTTCTACAGCACTAATAGGTGCCCTCGCTTTTCCTAAGGGCTCCCAGCAGGCACCCTCCCGGGTAGTCTTATCCCAAGTACCTGTCAACATCCTAGATCCTCATTTGTTGTCTTGGCACCCCCACCCCAAGGTCTCTTCAATCCTTCCCCACCCATATCTCTTTTTGCTCCCTTTCCTGCACCCCCACCCTTGGCTCCCCCCCACCCTCCCCACATACGCTCTTCTCCTTCAAAGCTTCGCCAGCAGATCCAGGTGTAGAAAGCATCCAGGTCCCTGGCTCAGCTCTTTTATAGCCCTTGGGTAAGGGAGGAGGGAGGAGGGAAGGTGGAGTCCCAGGGAGGGGATTATTGATTTGGCCAATCGGACCCTCTTTCGGAGCTCAACTTCTCAGATTACATCATAGAAAGTAGCTTCCTTTTCGGAATAGAAGAAAGCTACTGGCTGAACATTGGGGAAACAAGGAGGGTGGGGGAAGGGTGGTCTGTACTTCGCCAGGGGGCGCAGGGGTTAGGGGGCGCTTGGTTTGGTCCCTGGATGTCCCATTCTTTCAACCCTTTCCTTTGGTGGCTAGGGCGTGCCTGGCGCAGGCGCAGGCAGTCACCTTTGTCTCCCAGTGCTCCCCTTCACTTTCCCCTGCTCATCATCACTCCAGCTGTCATCTGGCTTGGGAATCTGGGGAAGCGCGGAAAGCAAAGCCATTCTGGGGATCTGCTTGCTCTTCACTGGTCCTATGAAGATCATAGGATTTAGAGCTAGCAGAGATGGCTCTCTGGTGGCTTCCTCCTAGGGGAGTTTCAGGAGCCAGTCTTTTTTAAGTCTGGAAGTAGAGATACAGTGGACTAGTAGGAAGCCTCCAGTCCTTGTCCTCTAACCCCATATGCTTCAGTGAAGTTCTCTGCTACTGTAACCTTGCACAAACCCATTCCTCTTCTAGGACTCAATTTCTTCATCTGTAAAATGAGGAGGTTAAATTCAATCTCTAAGGTCCTTTTTATTTTGACACTGATTGTGTGATTCTGGGCAAACCACTTGTCTTCTATAGCCTCAATGTCTTTATTTGAAAATATTGGATAATAGTCCTTGCCCTACCGACCTCACAAAATTGTACAGAGGAAAGCGCTTTTAAACCTGAAATTGCTATAAAAATGTGAATTGTTCTCCTCGTGGGCTCAGGATTTCATCATTCTTTCCTTTCTCATTCCCACATAGCCAATCCGTTGCCAAGACGTGTCCTTTCTACCCCTGCAACATCTCTCTCATTGGTCCCTCCACTCCTTTTATTCCTATAGCAACTGCTCTGCTAAAGGCTGTCATTTCTTTTCACCTAGATTATTGTAATACCTCCCTGACCAATCTTCCTGCCTCTAGTTTTCTCAGCTCCCTAATGCATCCTTTACACTGTAGCACAAAGTGATATTAGCATCATAGATACTCAAAGATGGAAAGGAAATCTTGCCTGACCCATACATTTCATTACATTATGTCCATTATCCAGTGTTTGCTTGATGATCTTGTAAAGGTCTTTTATTGCTGTACTCTGGTAGCTCATACTACTTTGGAATAGTTCTAAGTATGAGGAGGTTCTTCTTGACATCAAGCCTAAATCCCCCTCACTGCAATTTCCATCTTTTGCTCCTACCTTAATCCCTTTAAGGTTAAGCAGAGCAAGTCCAATCATTCCTTCACTTGATGGCCCTTCAAATACTCAAAGATAGTTGTTCTGTGTTCCCTAAACTTTCTCTTTCCAGTTACTTCAACCAGTCTTTATATGGCATCATCTTGAGACCCTTCATGATCTTGGTGACCTTCCTCTTGGATATGCTAAATCTTAGCAATGTCCTTCCTGAAATGTGGTACCCAGAGCTGAACACAGTACTCAAGATGTGGTCTGTCCAGGTCGCTTCATAGTGATAAGGAGCTGATCTATTTCCTAGAATTTAGAACCAGAAGAGATCTTAGATAAAAGCTGGTCAAGCACCTCATTTTTACAGATGAAAAAACATGTTTGTGGTTACATGCACCAACCTCCATAGCTTCCTAGTCCTGGTCCAACCCAATAATAAGAGAGTACCTAACTTATCTGTGATGAGTCTAAGTCACCAGAATGGAATGAAGTGGTGGATGTGATTACTGAGTCACTATTAGTAAATTTTGAAAGACTGTGGAGAATAAGAGAAGGGCTACAGAATTGTTTCTATTTAAATTTGACATCACTTATCTACATCATCACCTTTGCTAACCTTTTAGCAGAGGAACTCACATCATACTTTACTAAGAAAATTGAGATCATCTGTAAGAAGTGCCCTCTTCTCCCAACTTCAAATTTCAGATCCCCTCAACAACTTACCTCACTGACTTTTCCTTTCATCCAGTCTCAGATAGTACAGTTAAGTGGATTCAAAACTGATTGAATGATCAGATCATAAAAATAGTCATTAATGAGTCTGCCTCAATTTGGAAATTCTCTAGTGGTAAACCTGAAGGAATTGTACTTGGCTCTGTGCCTTTTAACATTTTTATCAATGACTTGGATGAAGTCATTTGATAAGATTTGTAGATGACAAAAGCTAGGGAGAAGATTTAACAGTCTAGGTAAAAAGTGTCAACAGTCAATATTAGGCTAAATCTGTTAAGATAAAATTTATACCAATATGTTAAAGACTTGTGAATTCCTTCCCCTAATGCATATTACCAGGTGTCCAAAACTTACAATCTTAGTGAGGTCAAGTGACTTGCCCATGGTCACACAACTAACTAGTATAAAAGGGAGGATTTGAACCCAGGTTTTTCTGGGTTCCTCCCAGATTCAGTACTATTCTATACAACACTGCCACTCAAGATGAACTTTAATAGGGATAAATATAAAATTTTATGCTTGGGGTCAAAATGTCAACTTTAAAAGTACAAGATCATAGAGGAGTGAATAGGCAGCAGTAGTCCATCTGAAAAATTTCTGGGAGTTTGAGTAGGCTGCAATCTCATGATGACTCCATAGGATGATATGACAGCTAAGAAAGTTAGTTCAATCTTTGGTTACATTAAGAATCATGGTAGACAGGGCTAGGGAGAGGATAGTTCCAGTGGATTCTACCTTGGGTAGATCACATTTGGGCCTTTGAATTCACCTTGAAGCACCATGTTTTAGAAAGGACATGGAAACAGAACATTCTGAGGGAGACAACCAGGATGGAAAAGGTTCTTGAGATCATACCATGTAAGAATTGATTGAAGCAAGTAGGAATGTTTATTCTGGAGAAGAAAAGACTCAGGGCAGGGGAAATAATGGTTGTCTTCATGTATTTGAAAGTCTGTCATAGTTGAAGAGATATTCAGTATGTTCTGCTTGCCCTAAGAAGACAGAATAAGGAGTAAAGTTTCAGAGAGGTAGATTTAGGTTAGGCATAAGGCAAAATTTCCTAAAAATGAGAGCTATCCCAAAGTGAAATATACTACTTCAGGAGGTGGTCGTTTCTCCCTCAGTGGATGATTTCACAGAAACTCAATGATTCATTGTTGGAGATGTTGAAAAAGGGACTCTTGTTCAGATACAATTTAGCCTAAGTAGCCTCTGAGATCCCTTTCAATTCTGAGATTGTATTATTTTTTCAACCTCACCACACACTCCTAATCCTCATATGCTCTATATTTTAGACAATTTGGCCTACTCTGCATTCATTTTCTTCATGCTTCCTTCTGTCTTCATGTCTAGCTCAAGCCTAGAATGGATTGTCTCCTAACTCCAGTCACTTGATATTTTTCCCTTCTTTCTTTTTTCTCCTTGTTTTATTTTAATTTAATTTTCCCCCGATTACATGTTAAAACAATTTTAAATACATATTTTT
The DNA here is from genome assembly GCA_011680675.1 of Gymnobelideus leadbeateri. Lineage (NCBI taxonomy): Eukaryota > Metazoa > Chordata > Mammalia > Diprotodontia > Petauridae > Gymnobelideus > Gymnobelideus leadbeateri. The sequence continues at coordinate 159,930 of WOXC01006922.1, read as the reverse complement.
TAAACTTTGAGTTGCAAATTCTATCACTCCCTTCCTTCCTTTCCTTCTCCCTCCCTGAGACAGTAAGCTGATATAGGTTATACATGTGCAATCATGTAAAATATTTCCATATTATTCATTTTGTACAAGAAGATTCAAACAAAAAAAAGAAAGTAAATAATAGTATACTTCAGTCTGTGTTCAGACAACATCAGCTCTTTCTCTGGAAGCAGATAGCATGTTTCATCATGAGTCCTTTAGGAATGTCTTGGATCATTGTGTTGCTAAGAATAACCGAGTCATTCATAGTTCTTCACTATACAATATTGTTGTTACTATGTACATTGTTCTTCTGATTCTGTTCATTTTACTTTGTATCCATTCATGTAAATCTTTCTGGGTTTTTCTGAAACCATCTGGCTTGTTATTTTTCATAGCACAATAATATTCCATCACAATCATATATCACAACTTGTTTAGCCATTCCCCATTTGATGGGCATCCCCTCAATGTCCAATTCTTAGCCACCACAAAAGAGCTGCTATAAATATTTTTGTACAAATAGGTCCTTCCCCCTTTAAAAATCTCTTTGGGATACAGAACTAGCAGTAGAATTGCTGGGTCAAAGGGTATGCACAGTTTTATAGCCCTTTGGGCATAAGTCCATAATTCCATAGTTCCCAATTACTCTCCAAAATGGTTGGATCAGTTCACAACTTCACCAACAGTGTATTAGTGTCAATTTTCCCACATGGCTTCCAACATTTATCATTTTCCTTTTTTGTCATATTAGCAAATCTGATAAGTGAAAGGTGGTACCTCAAAGTTGTTTTAATTTGCATTTCTCTAATCAACAGTGATTTTGAGCATTTTTTATGTGACTATAGGTAGCTTTTATTTCTTTGACTGAAAACTCCCTGTTCATATTCTTTGACCACTTATCAATTGGGAAATGACATATTCTTATAAATTTGACTCAGTTCTCTATGAATTTGAGAAATGAGGCATTTATCAGAGATATTTGTTGCAAATTCCCTCTCCCAGTTTGCCAACTTTCTTCTAATTTTGGTTGCGTTGGTTTTGTTTGTGTAAAACCTTTTCAATTTTATATAATCAGAAACCCCATTTTACATTCCATAATGCTCTTTATATCTTGTTTGGTCCTAAATTCTTCCTTTATTCATAGATCTCACAAATAAACTATTCCATACTCTCCTAATTTGTTTAAGGCATCATCTTTTATGTCTAAACCATGTACCCATTTTGACCTTATCTTGGTACAGAGTGTGGGATGTTAGTTCTAGTTTCTGTCATACTGTTTTCCAGTTTTCCCAGCAGTTTTTGTCAAATATTGAGTTTTTGTTCCAAAAGCTTAGATCTTAAGTTTATAAAATGCTAGATTACTGTGATTATTACCATAATGTATTGTGTACCTAATTTATTCCACAGATCCACCACTACTTCTTGGCCAGTACCAGATTGTTTCAATAATTACCGCTTTATAATGAAGTTTGAGATCTTGTACAGCTAGACCACCTTCCTTCACATTGTTTTCATTGATTCCTTTGATATCCTTGACCTTTTGTTCTTCCAGGTGAACTTTGTTATTATTTTTTCTAGCTCTATAAAATAATTTTTGGTAGTTTAATTGGCATGCCACTGAAGAAATGGATTAATTTAGGTAGAATTGTTGTTTTTATCTGACTCAGCCTACCCATGAGCAATCAATATTTTTCCAGTTATTTAGGTCTGACTTTATTTGTGTGAAAAGTGTTTTATAATTGCCTTCATATAGTTCCTGGGTTTGTCTTGTCATGTAGACTCCCTTTCCCTTCTTTCAAGGAGTGCAGGGTGCCAAGAGCACCCCCAATCACTTTTCTCATAACCCTCTGCCTCTATCTCTCCTTGGCATTTGTCACATTCTCCTTTGTATCTTAGTGTTTCATTTACTTGTCTTACTGATTTATTAAAATCTTCCTTTGATACCTTATCATGGCATGGAGGTGACACTATGTTCTTGAAGGTTATGCCTCCATAAAGTAGGTGCCTGATAAAATGTTTGTTGACTTGAACTTATGGGGTGTCTCCCTTTTCTGCCTGATGTTTGTTTGTTTTTCACAGCAAGGTGCAGGAGAGAAGAATCATGGAAAAGGAATCAGGATACTTTGGATCTAGTACCAGTTCTTCTATTATCTTGCCGGATAATTTTAAGAAAGTTACTTTCCATCAGTTGGACTCTATAAATTCTCAGTGGATCAAAGGAAATAAATAATTTAATTACTTTTTTCAAATAATTCCATTTTTTGCTTGGCTCTACTTCAGCTATACAGTGGACTCCTACAGAAACATATCCCAGTATACTCTTAAGTCAGAAGATCATTAGATTTAGACCTAGAAGAGGTTTTAGAGGTCATTTAGTGGCCTGACCTCCTCATTTTACAAAGGACAAAGTTGATGTTGAAAGGGGAGTGGTTTGCCCAGAGTGATCACACTAAAGCTAAGTAACCTATGTGGGATTCACACCCAGCTCCTAAGACTCCAAATTCAGTGTCCTTTCTACCACATAAGCTTCTTTAACCTCAGTCTTCTCTGTGGGCTTTTGCAAAGCCTGTGAATAGCTCACATTTATGTGGCACTTTCCCATTTATAAAGCCCTATTCATCTGTTATCTCATTTGATACTCAGTTCTATGAGATAGGTAGCATAAGGATTGGTATTACTTCATTTTACAGAATCAGAGGCTCAGAAGAGATAAGTGACTAGTTCAAGGTCAAACAGCTAATAAGTGGCTGAACCTAGATGTGAACTCAAATCTTGTGTCTCCAAGTCCAAGTTTCTTTTCTTTAAATATAAGCAATTTTCTTCTTTTAAAAATTCCATTCTATTTAATTCAACAGACAGTCATTAAGTATTTGCTGTGTTCCAGGAACTGTGCATATGCAAAGTCAAAAACAAAGCAAACAGTGCCTACCTTGAGTGAACTTACTTCCTACTCAGGGAGATGGAACAAGGTGAGAAGAAAGGAAATACACAATAATTTCAAGAGGGAGAGAGTTATAATAATGGAGGTGTGAGGGGGTAGGGATCAAGAAAGGCCTTCCAAGCTGCACTTCCAAGGAGTGCACTTCCAACTAGGGGTTGTCTTCTGACAAAGGTGGAGGATGCTACTCCCTCCCCAAAATGACCTCAAGCCAAGGACCACAAATGAAGAGCTTTGCAAGCTATAAAGCTCTAGAGAAATGTGAGCTGTTATTACCAACACCACCACCACCACCACCACCACCACCACCACCACCACCGTTATTATTACGGTGATGGAATTTTCAAAATTTCACAAATCTGGGACAGCTAGGTGGTGCAGTGAATAGAACACCAGCCCTGGAGTCAAGAGGACCTGAGTTCAAATCCAACCTCAGACAAATGACACTAAAAGTAGCTGTGTGACATTGGACAAGTCACTTAACCCCAATTGCTTTGCCTTTCCCCTTAGAAAAAAAGGGATGTTTTAAAACTGGATCCTTATGTCTTACTCTTGAGGCTCCCTAGGTTTGGCAGTCTGTTTATAAAGCAAACAGAGCTGGGTTTCGAGACAAAAGCTTTCCACAAATCAACCAGGTCAGATTCCCTTATGCTCATGAGAGTTGACATTATTGCCACTGATAGTAAGTGGTGAGTATTAATTAATAGCACATTTCCCCATATAAACAATCTAAAAATAAGGGTCTTCTATCCCTCCCCGCCACACACACACCCTCAGTTTCTCTTGCTCATACAGACATCCCCCTTCTTCATCCCCGTTGCTATAGAGACACTGTCTCTGTAGCTATTAGGAGCATTTATGAATCCAGAGTGCACAGATGGCGGCCCTGGCCCACCTGAACAGGAGAGTGCTACATTGTTGTTGCTTTCAGGGCAGGATTTGTAGCCCTAAGGGATTAAGGAAATGAGGTTACGTTTTACACACCTGCCCTGGTTCCAGAAACTCGACCCGTTGGCTGCCTAGGAGGAGATTAATTGACTCAGCCATCCAGAAGAGGAGGGACACATGAACACAACAGCCCTTCTCTACCTGAGCCTGGTTGTGGAAGATTAAATGAGGTTGCTGTGATCTTTCACGTCTCCCCCTCTCTGGTGTTTGATTAATAATAATACCACTCAAGCCACACAAGTAGGCTGCAGGTGCCTTCGAGAAAGAGAGCAGGCAGGTCTTAGCTTTCTTTGTTCCCAGCACCTCACGTAGGTCCCTGTACACTGTATCTTAGCAGTTTCCAAAGTGTGGGAATCTCCAAGACCCTGCCTGTAAGGTCAAAACTATTTTCATAATACTACTAAGACATTTAAGTTTCTAATATGGCAAATATCGATAAGTAGTACACACACAAACAAAATCTCTTTGAGGCATTCTCAATAATTTTTAAGAATATAAAGGTATACTGAGACCAAAATATTTGAAAACCATGACTGTCAACAGTAAGGAAAATTTTGTTGATGATGATACTACTTATTTCCTGTGTCACCTTAAATGAATTGCTTGACCTCTCTGAGACTCCTTTTTTTCTGTTGATAAGATGAGAGAATTGGACTGGGTGATCTCAGAGTCCTTCCAGCTCTAATTTCCATGATACTTTGCAAAGCATCTCCCCATGTCTGCTCTCCTCTGATGCTTCCAACAATCCCAGGGGATAGTCTGAGTGGTTGCTTGTATTTCCACTGGCAGCTGAACAACTAAAGCTAGACAGATGATGGACTTCATGGTCATGCAGTAAATTAGTGGTGGGGATGGGAGGTTATAAAGTGTAATGGGGTGTAATGAAAAGACCAGTGTATTCTGACCTGTATATGACCTGGGCTCATAGTCCATCTACTTACTAGCTCCATGACCTTGGTCAAGTCATTTAACCTCCCTAGCCCTCAGCTTTATCACCTGTAAGATAACAAGTTGGATGAGCTGATTTCCAAAGTTCTCCCACATTGAAATCTTTGTCCCTGTCTTTGGCTGATTTCTACTGTAAGATGAAGGTAATAATTTTTTTTTTTGCTTTTTTTTTTTGGAGGGGGAAGGTAGGGCAATTAGAGTAAAGTGGCTTGCCCAAGGTTGCATGGCTAGTTTTGTGTTAAGTGTCTGAGGTCAGATTTGAACTCAGGTCCTCCTGACTCCAGGGCTAGTGCTCTATTCACTGTACTACCTAGCTGGTCCCTCAATCATTTTCTTAAGTCTAGATAATCAATAAAACAATAAACCAAATCTTGATATTTTAGCATTTGTTGATTTCTAAGGGGTGAATGCTCACATTAAAAACATAAGAATTGGTTTCTGAGAGCTGTTTTGAGCAATAGGAGCTCAGAATGCTCTACCACAGGTGGGGCATGAAAAGTCTGTGTGACCATTTGGTGTGGAATCTCCAAATTTGCACATCCTGCCATTTCCTTTGAATGGCTTCAATTCTGCTTTGCTTGTAGAGCACAATAACTTCTCTGATGTGGGCATGCCATGCTGAGTGGTCCTGTGCCAGTGTCTCCCATGTCACACAATGAATTCCAAAATTCTTGAGAGAGACCTTGAGAGTGTCCTTGTATCTCTTTTTCTGACCACCATGTGAATGCTTGCCTTGTGTGAGTTCTGTAATAATTAAATATCACAATTCCTTTAGCCACTCCTTAATTGTTGGAGGTTTATTTTATTTCCAGTTTTTCTACTATAAAAGCATGTGTGTATACATACATGTGTATATATATGTGTGTGTGTACATGCATATGCATACATGTATATGTGTGTATGTTGTATAGGGTATTTTTCTGCTTTAAATCTCCTTAGGGTATATGATTAGCAGTGAAATTACTGGGTCACAGGGTAGTGACATTTAGTTACTTTCTTAGAGTAATTCCAAATTGCTTTCATGGACCAATTCATGCTCCACAAACAGTGTATAAGTGTGCCTGCCTTTCCACAGCTCCAAGAATGAACAAATCACAAGAACCATGAAGTTCTCCCAAAAGGAAGCCATTCTCAACTGAAAATCATGGTGCAAAGAAAAGATTCTTGGCCAGAGATTAAAGAGGCTTGGATTCTAGTCCTGAATTATCCATTGATTCACTTTGTAATTTTGGGGAAAGTTATAGAATATACGGCATTAGAAACAATCTTAGAACATGCATCATAGAGTGTTAGCAATAGAAATGGTCTTCGTGAGCATCTAGTCCTATTCTTGGCATCCTTTAGATATAATCATTTCACTTAACCTCAGTTTCTTCATCTGTAAAAGTAAAATTATAATACTTAAAAATTGTATCAAGTGAGATAAGGAATGTTAGATTGCATTATAAACAAATTGCTATTTATGCCCATATGCACATTGTTATAATTTGTTACTCAGATATACAAACTGCTTTATAGAATGGTTGGGGACACTCAGAATTCTACTCATGGTATTATTGGCCTACCTGTCTTTATAATATGCTTATTATAGTGACCCCAAGCTTCTCCCTGAAGAAAAACTCATCTTTTAAACAACTCTTCTTCTCCTGTGAGCGAATACTAGAAGATCAGTCTTTGAAGACAAAGTTGAGGGTCACCTGAAGGGCAATTTGAGAGGGAGAGGGAGCAGGTTGCAGTGCATAACAAGTGAAGGTTTGTACAAGAGAAACAAGGTAAAATTTATCATCAGAAAGATGTGTCACTGGGGGGGGGGGGAAGATGGACTAATTGCAACACAAGAGCCAGAGATAATCAATGGATTGCCCATTTGGACCCATTGACCTCCACATAGTATCAAGATTTATAGGAAAACATAGACAAGACTCACGTGGGACGAATGGGCATGGATGGGATGTGATCTGCATGGTTAGAAGGAGTAACTCTGGATAAGAACTGGGTTAGAAAGTCATTCAGCTAAAAACAGTTGTGAGATCTTAGGTTAAATTAAGGGAGACATAGCATTGAGGACTAGAGAAGCAGTAGTTAGTTCTATTATGTTCTGCCCTGGTCAGACCACATTTGAAATGTTGTGTTCAGTTCTGGAAGACCATTTTCGAAAGAACATTGATAAGCTGAACAGTGTCCAGAAGAGGGCCACTAGGATACAGAAGGGTCTTGAGATCAGATCATAGAAAGATCAGTTGAAGGAACTGGGGATATTGAGCCCAAAGAAGAAAAGACTTAGGGAGGATATAGACTTCTATCAAGAGTTTGAAGGGCTGTCACGTGGAACAACACACGAGATCATAGATTTATAGAAGGGATCTTAGTGGTTATCTAAACCAAAGCTTTTATTTTTTTCCAAATGAGGAAACTGAGACCTAGAGAGATTTGGTGACTTGCCTGAGGTCCAAGGACTAGCAAATGACAGGACTGGGCTTGACTCTAAACCCAATCTACCTTTCAGTGTACCACAGAGCCTCCACTTAATCTTGGCTCCAGAGGTTGGAACGATGAGACGGGAAAATTGCAGAGAGAGAGATTAAGACCAGACTTTCTGACAGTAAGAGCTATCCCAAAGGGGAAACAGTTGCTTCCAGATAGAGTGAGTTCACCCTTCCTTGTTGGGGTGGGATGACCAGATAACCACTTGTTGGATATGTCATGGAGAGGATGGAAGCTGGTAGAAAGAAGCTGAATTAGATGGCCAATAAGATCCCTTCTCGCGCTGAGATTCTGAATTGTGTTATGGTACAGAAAACATTGAAGTCTTCAGATCACAAGATTCATAACTAGAGTAGCCCTTGGAGCTCATCTAATCCAATTGAAACCCAGAGAGGAGAATGGACAGAGGCACTTGGATAGTAAGTAACAAAGGTGGGATTCAAACCCACATCCTCTGACTTCAAATCCAGTGCCGTTTCCACTATACCAAACCCTAGCCCCCAGGGGAGCTGACTTCCAACCCAGTTAAGACACTTGCTAACTGTGTGACTTATTGAAGATGGCTTTCCCTCTGGGCCTCAGTTTCCACACCTGGAAAATGAGGGGGTTTGAATAGATAGACAATAAAATTCTTTCCAGCTCTGACAGTCTGTGACTTTCAGACTGAGTGACGGACCCCAGGAAGATAGATTGTGCCTTCAGCACAAGGAAACTCAGGCTTGCTCGATGGTCCTTCCTTTATGAATCAGGCCCCTGAACAGTCGCCCAGCGGGGTCCCCCCTCACTTCCACCCCAGGAGCCCTACACCAGCAATTATGGTAATTAGCCCCAAGGCTGTGCTGAGAGCATTGGGGACTTTGGCTCCCGCTGACCTCTTTTCAGGAGACATCTGATTAGTTCATTCGCAGTCACGTGGCTTGGCCTCAGACTTGTTGCTGGGCATCTTAGGTTGCCATGGAGACTCCCTTCTCCAGCACAACCTCTTCAACAAGAGGGAGAAAATTGTTGGCTTGAAAGGGGGCTGCAAACTCAGCCATGGGGGAGGGACAAAGACTGGTGAGGGCAGCCAGGTTTTTCTTCTCCTCCCCCACCAGGCTCCCGTTTATGTTCCTCAGAAATTCTTCCATCCACAGCCTCTCATTACCCCCCACAAGGAGATTCCTCCCCTATCCCCACAACTTTTATTGCTACTCCAGACATCCTTCTTCCTTTGCCCCTCCCCCCATATATTTCGCCTCATCCCTGCACCTATCAGACCTCCTTGGCCAGCCCAATTTCCTAACATCCATTCCAGTGCTAACATTCACAGAATCAAAGAAAGCCTTTTCCAATCCCTCTTAATTCTTCTTTAAAGCCTTCCTTTTGTTAATTATTTCCTATTTATCCTATATACAGTTTGTATGAATTTCCTTGCTCGCTATCTCTCCCATTATTGTGTATCTCCCCAAGATTTCGAGCTCTTCAGAGGCAGACGATCTTTTATCTTTCCTTATAGGCCACATAGTATATAATTAATAAATGCTTATCGACTGAATTACTGACTGATCTCAGAGCTGAATAGAAACAGAGACCATCTAGCCAGAGACCATGTAGCTAGACAAGACCCCCTTTCACTTCATTCTTGGAAGAAGGAAGGGAGAGGGAGGGGTCACTCAAGAATACAATTAGCTGGATTCAGAATTGGTTGGATGGTCTGACCCAATGTCAGTGGTTTGGTGTCAGTGTAGAAGGTCTCTCTCTAGTGGATAGCCCCAAGGATATGTGTCTGGTCCCATGCTACTTAACGTGTTTCATCAATTACTCAGGAAAAGACATAGATGGCATATTCACATGAGCCAGCACTCTGGATGATAATCAGGATCTGAAGGGATCTTGCCATTGAACTAAATCTAAGATGAATTTGAATAGGAATACATGCCTGTGACTAGTCTCATATTTGAGTCTGGGTCCAAGAAATCAACTTTACAACTTCAACACGGGGGAAGTGTGGCTGAACAGAAGTTTGTCTGGATGAGATCTGGAGGTTTTAATGGGTGTAAGCTCAGTATTTGTCAACAGTGTGATAAAGACTAAAAACCAATGAGATCTCAGACCACATGAACAAGAGAGACAGTGTCCAGGACTGCCTTGGTCAGACAACATCTTGAGCCTTGTGTTCAGTTCTGGCTACCCTGTTTAAGAAGGGCATGGGTAACTGGCAGAGCATCCAGAAGAAGACAACTAGGGTGGTGAAAGGTCTGCCTCACACGTGGGTCATTTGAAGGAACCAGGGATATTTAGTCGGTAAAGGCTTGGGGGCAACTTTGACATCAAATGACAAGTAACATGCTTAGCACATCTGGCACCACACAGTAGGTGTTTAATCAATGCTGGTTCCCTTCCACTGTCACAAAGAAGGCTTGGCTATCCTGTTCTGCTTAGCCCAAAGTGACTAGGAAGAGCTGGTAGAGGTTGAAAAGAGGAAAATTTAACTTTGATAGCTGGAAAAACTTTCTCACAATTAGAGTTCAATACAAGTGGAATGGGCTGCCTCCAGAGGTGGTTGGTGTCCCCTCCCTGAGGGTCTTGGAGCAGAGGCAAGCAGATGGGTTTCTTCAGACCTAATTTGGGTCAGTTGGCCTCTAATGTAACTTCTAATTTGGAACCCTGTGAATCTGAGATCCCTGACATGTGATCATCTAGCCTTTGCCATAAAAAATCCAACCTTGCCCCTCTCCCCTCCTACTGCCCTGTTATGTAGCATTTTTTGTTCAGTCTTCCTGACATCAGCTTCAATCTATGTCTTTGCAACTCCCACACAATGCTCCTGAGTTTGCTGTCTTGGGATAAGTAACCCCTTTTCCACATGGCAGCCCTTCAAAGACAATGATCTTGTCTACAGGCCCTCTCTCACCAAGTCTTCTCTAGGCTACATATCCTTGGTCCCTTCCATTGACCCTGGTGTGGCATGATCTCTGGACATTTTAAAATCTTATTTGTCTTCATGTGGAATTTTTGCAGCTTATTAATGTCCTTTCTAAAATGGACTGCCCAGAACTGACTATAAAATAGTTTATGTTCCAAGATCTCTCCCAGCTCTGACACTTTATATTCTGAAGTCAAGCAATCAGTAAACATTTATTTAAGTGCTTACCATGTGCTAGACACTATGCTAAGTACTGGAGATACAAAAGAGGACAAAAGACAGTCCCTGTCCTCAAGGAGTTTACAATCTAATGAGAAAGGCAACATTCAAACAAATTCAAACAATTTACGTGTCATGGTATCACTTCCCTGATGTCATGATCCTCTTTAAGAACAAAGGACAAACAACAACCTGCCTATTTACTCCTGTGTCAGAGACTCATTGTTGTTCAGTCATTTCAGTCACATCTGACTCTTTGTGATCCTATCTGGGTTTTGTTGTTTTTTTTTTTTTTAGCAAAGATACTAGAGTAGTTTGCCATTTTTTTTTCTCCAGCCCATTTTACAGATGAAGAATGAGGCAAACAGGGTTAAGTGACTTGTTCCTAGTCCCGAAGCTAGTGTCTGAGGTCACTTTTGAACTCAGGTCTTCCTGACTCCCAGCACTCACCAAATGTAGCACCAATGCAATATTTACAGCACCCACGATTTAAAGGCCACAACTATAAGTATTGCATGATGTTCAATCACAAAATATACCAAACTCTCTAGATAGAGGATAGAACTGAAGCATTTATTTAGACACCAGAAAACCAAATCCCAAAACCAGTAAACCAATTCCATCATAGTACCAAAGATATTCAAAAGCCATAATAACTCTGAGAGCCACAGCATCCTTCAGCCTTCCCACAAACCAATACAAGATCAGTATTTACTCACAAACCTCTCTCTCTCTCTCTCTCTCTCTCTCTCTCTCTCTCTCTCTCTCCCCCTTTCCCTCTCCCTCCCTCTCTCCTTAATGAGCATCCTCTCTCCCCCACGGTCTGTCTAGCTCTGAACCAGCTTCCTGTGGGCTCTGCTTTCCCTTCAGCCAATTCCCTCCATCACAGGTTCCATGTGATTACATTCAGTCTATTAGGGGGCAGAGTTTGCTTTCAAAGTAGGGGAGGTCTTCAAACTCCCTGCTAGATCTATTAAGGGTCAGGGAAGATCTTCAAATTCCCATTCTCATAACAACCACCTAGATGCCCTGGCCTACTTTAATGCCCAGCTCAGGCACCACCTCCTATACAAGACCTTTACTTGTTCAGGGATTAGTATTATTTGTACCTTGTACCATTTGTATCTTATGAGATAATATATGTAAAGTGCTTTGCCAATTTAAAACTATATACATAGTAGCTACTACTATGTTCTTTGTTATTTATTTCTAGGTGTATATGTCATGTTGTCCTAGCAGAAGGCTCCTTGAAGTCAGAAATTGTTTCTTTTTGTATCCTCAATGCTTAGTATGGTGCCTGTTACATAGTAGGCTTATAATTAACATTTGCTGAATTGAATTGAATTTGTCAAATGGAATCAGTTCTCATAAACAATAACTATTTGTCTCCCATTTGTAAAGCACTTAGCATAGTGCTTGGCACATAGTAGGCATTCTATAAAAGCTCATTGCCCTCCCCCATACAATACAATACAGTAAACATTCCATGCTTTTTGTGTAGAAGATAGTTCTGGGCATTGCTGCTGCCCTCAAGGAGTTTAATGTCTAGAAGCATAGCTCTCTGTCTTCCCCTCAGCCTGGTTGCCCAGACTGGACCAAATCTGGTTAATGTTCATCTTAAAACCTCCTCTGAGGTCCCTCCCAGCTCTGATATTCTAGGTTCTCCAGACACTTCCAACTCTAACGTTCTATGTTCTAGGGGCCCTCCCAGCTCTGATATTCTAGGTTCTCCAGACACTTCCAACTCTAACGTTCTATGTTCTAGGGGCCCTCCCAGCTCTGATATCTTTTATGTTCTGTGTTCCAGCTCTGACCGTTTCCTGTTATGTTTTAAGATCTTTTCTAATGCTGATGTCATGTGATTCTACAACAGGGTAGGAGAGGTGGGGGAGGGTGTGGGCACTGAAAATTAATTTTTCTTTTTCCCAGGGCTGGCCAGGCTTGTTTGTCACCGGAGGCCCCTGATCCACATATCAGGTTACCCAGGTTGCTCAGGGGCCAACGCTGCTGAGGCGCCTGAGTCACAGGAGGTTAATTGTCCAGCTTGAGCCAGATAATCCCCTGAACTATCCCTGCACACCTTTTGGATGCTTCAGCCTAAACCCTGCTAAGGCCCCCCTTGTTGGAGCTCACGAGAGACAGCTGGCCCTGCTCATACAAAAATGACACTCCTCTGTGTGTGTGTGTGTGTGTGTGTGTGTGTGTGTGTGTGTGTGTGTGAGAGAGAGAGAGAGAGAGAGAGAGAGAGAGAGAGAGAGAGAGAGAGACTGCTTCAAAACACTGTATTCTTTATACTCCAATCCATTATAATACTAGCTAAGATTTATACAGCACTTTAGGGTTTGCTAATTGTTTTACAAAAAGTATCTCACTTGATCCTCACAACAGCAGATGCTCTTATCCTGATTTTTCCAGATGAGGGAATTGAGGCAGACAAAGGTTAAAATGATTTGTCTAGGATCACACAGCCTTAAGTATCAGAGGCTGGATCTGAACACATCTTGTCTATCTTCAGGTCCAGTACTCAATCCACTGAGCTACCTAACTCCCTGTATCCACATGCCACTAGAATGCAGTCCATTGTGGCTACATCTACACTGCACTAGAAAATCACGTCCACTGTGGTCGTGTCTCCACACGTGTATTCCTGTAACTAGCTTGACTAAATGTAGTTAGACATGAACACTCACAATTCTTTTAACTTTGTAAAAAATACTTTTTTGTTTTGACTAAATTGTTCATGTTTTTTTTTAAAGTTTTGTATAGGCCTGCATGGTTTGATTTTTAAAAATTTATTTTATTAAAAAACATTTTCAAATTTATTTTTTTTGGAGGGGGGAAGTCAGAGCAATTGAAGTTAAATGACTTGCCCAAGGTCACACAGCTAGTAAGTGTTATGTGTCTGAGTCCACATTTGAACTCAGGTCCTGTGCTCTATTCACTGTGCCACCTAGCCGCCCCAATTTTATCTTCTTTCAAATTTTGTTTTGATATCTTTTGTTTTCACAACACTTACATCTCTCAACCCACACCCCACCCCTCCAGCCAGAAAGCCATCCCTTATAACAAAGAATAATAAAGAAAGAGAAGAACAAGCAATTTGGTGAAACTAACCACCATATCAAGTAAATCCAACATCGTATGTAGTGGTCCACTCTTATAGCCCCCACCTTTGCAAAGGCGGGGAAGGAGGCACATTCTCCTACCTCTTCTTTGGGGCCAAGCTTGTTCATGATAATTACTCAGCATTGTTTCCGTTTTTCCCTCATTTCCATTGTTACAATGATTGTGTATATTGTTTCCCTGGTTCTGCTTATTCACTTTGTATCAGTTTGTATCAGTCTTCCCATGCCTGTCTGTATTCTTCATGTTTGTTATTTCTTATGTTTATTCTATTTTATTTTATATATTGTGTTCATAGGAGTTAGAAATGGAAAAGTACTTAAAGATCACTTAGTCCCGCCCTCTCATTTTAGGGATACAGCATAGTTTGTTGTAAGTTTTGGACTTGGAGTTAGAAAGACTTGGATTCAAATGCTGTCTTAGACACTTAATAGTTGAGGGAACCTGGACAGGTTCTTCATCTGTAAAGTGGGAATAATAGTACCTAGCCTCAGGTTCCTCATCTATAAGGTAGGGATAATAGGACCTAGCCGCAGGTTCCTCATCTATAAGGTAGGGATAATAGGACCTAGCCTCAGGTTCCTCATCTATAAGGTAGGGATAATAGGACCTAGCCTCAGGTTCCTCATCTATAAGGTAGGGATAATAGAACCTAGCCTCAGGTTCCTCATCTATAAGGTAGGGATAATAGGACCTAGCCTCAGGTTCCTCATCTGTAAGGTAGGGATAATAGGACCTAGCCTCAGGTTCCTCATCTGTAAAGTGAGGATGATAGTGTCTGGCATTGCTGTGAGAATCAAAAGAGATAATGTGGGTCACTTACTACTTGTGTGACCAAATCACTTGACTACCCTGGGCCTCAGTTTCCTCTTCTGTAAGAGGAGAGGGTTAGACTAAATGACCTTGAAGGTTTTTCAAGCTCTAAATCTACGATCCTATGACTGTATGTAAATGCACTTAAAACCCCAGAAGCCCTCCACACATGATAGCCACCATTATTAACTGATGGAGAAACTGAGGTCCATAATCAAGCAGAGGAGTCCAAATCCAAACTCAGATTCCAAATCTCCAGCTCCTTCTAATAATAAATCACTTTGCTCTATCTACAAAGCAACAACCATTTATTTCTCAAGTTCCTCCAGTGTGGTAGGCACTGGAGGCAGGGAGAAATTAGGAAGACATTAGAAAATCTCTGCCCCTCCATGTACCCCTGAATGTGTGAAATGTAGAAGAGCTATAGAAGCACAATGTTCTGGGTCAGAAGGAGGGATGACCATTTCTGTGGAGGGCAGAGGTTCTGAATCTTTTTGGCCATGGGTCTTTTAGGCAGTCAGTCTGGGAAAGCTTTCTCAGAATGAGATTTTTAAATGTATAAGATACATAAAGGAAACCAATTCTATCAAAAGATAGTCATCAACTTTAAAAAAAAAAAGTTCATAGACACCACATTAAGAGTTCCTGCTCTCATGGGAGCAGAGAAAGTTTCATGCGGGACCAGACAACTAAGTCTAAGAAGCATTTAGCAGATGCTGTGAGCTTATATTATGTTGGTGACCACTGGGCCACTTAGGGTATAAGGAACAAGATGGGCCCACAGAAGTGCACCCTCTGGCTTTGCGTAAGTTCTAATAATATGGTAGCTTTCTTCTCAAGAAAAGTGATTCTATACTTTATAAATGCCTCAGTGGGCTCTCAGAGGTTGACAGACGTCTCCAATACTATGGTGATTCTTACATTGGACACCCATGATTACATGGCAATAATTTACCATGTACATCATTACATCTGGTATGATTACAAAATGCAGAGGAGAGTGTGGGCATAAGCAAGCATGACATGTGATTGTTCGAAGAACTAAGAGGTGGTATGTGCTGGTCAATTCAAACTACTACCACCATTTCCTTTTATACCCCAAAAGAGATACTCCAGCACTCTGAGCCCAAGAGTCCTAGAAATAGAAGTACTTTGCAGACCACCAGCCCTGCTTTCAACTTAGATCCCCACAAACAACAGTGAAGAAAGAAATCACCATGGAGAAGGGGACTACTTTCCTTGCCACCATTAACAACAGTGGCTGACCTAGTGCCACCAATAGTAGACACAGGAACCCTGGGAGTGGCAGCATCTCCAAGACCACTAATTCTGCTTCCAACCCAACACTCATAGCTATCGTCCTTGGAAACAATCTCCATGGAGATGTAGCCTAGCAACTGCTTCTGTGGGTTCTATAGATATTGAAAAGCTAGAAGGGAATATTCTTACCACTAAAGTCCTTGGCATTGTCAAATAATTCAGCATCAGAAACTAATAAGATTTTGTAGGTGGAAATGATATTAGTAAGTCAGTCAACAAATATTTATTAAGCACTTACTATATGCCAGGCACTATGGTAAGTACCAGGGAGATAAAGAAAGGTTAAAGACCCATTCCTGCTCTCAGGGAACTCACCATCTAATGAGAAACACCATGTAAATGAACATGTACAACACAAGCTATGTATAGGATAAATTAGAAACGATCACCAGAGGGAAGGCACTAAAATTAAGGGAGACTAGGAAAGGCTTCCTGTAGAAGATGGGATGTTAGCTGGGACCTGAAGGAAACCAGTAAAGCTAAGAGGCAGAGAGGAGGAGGGAGAGAATTCTAGTCCTAGGAGATAGCTAATGAAAATGCCTGGAGTTAGGAGATGGAGTGTCTTTTTCAATGAACAATAAGAAGGCCAATGTTACTGGATCATGTATGGTGGTGGTGGTGGTGGTGGTGGGGTGTGTGTGTGTGTGTGTGTGTGTGTGTGTGTGTGTGTGTGTGTGTGTGTGGTATAAGAGGAAATAATGAGGAGAGGCAGGTTATGAACCCTAGGCAGGGGTTCTTTTTTTTATCATGGACCTCTTGGCAGCCTGGTGAAGACTAGATCACTTCTCAAAAATTGAACACCAAACTGTGGATATTATATATAACCTTGGAAATGATAGGGAGCCAATGGAGTTGATTGAATTGGGGATAACATAGTCAGACCTATACTTTAGGAAGATTACTTTGGTGTCTGAATAGAAGAGGAATTGTGGCAGGTAGTTCAAGCAACAGGCTATTATAACTGTCCAGGAGTGAAGTGATAAGGGCTTGTACCAGAGAAGTGGCAGGGGAAAGAAGGGCACAGGTGAGAGATGCTATCAAAGTAAAATCAACAGGCTTTGGCAACAGATTGGATGGGTGGGATGAGAGAGAGTGAGGAATCGAGGATGACACCTGGGTTGTGAGTATAGGGACCTGAGAGGAAGGTGGTGCCCTTGATAGTAACAGGAAAATTTAGAAGTGGGGGTGGGGGTTAGAGAAAGATAATGAGTTTAATTTCAGCCATGTTGAGCTTGAGATGCCTATAGTGCAGCTGGTTTGAGATGTTCAATAGACATTTGGAGATGTGAGACTGGAGGTCTGTTAGCTCTGGGCAAATAGAGCTGAGAACCGTCAGCAGAGGGATGCTAATTGAATCCATAAGAGCTGATGATCACCAAAGGCAATTTCAGATTTTTGGCTGCTATACCCTAAGAATCATGGGATCTTTCCATGTAACTAATAGCTGAAACCTACATGTGTTCTATATGTGTTATCTCCCTTATTAGAATCTTAGTTCCTGGAGAACAGAGACTGCCTTACCTTTCTTTTTATTTCTATTCCCTGTGGTGAGTACAGTGCTTTGTACACAAGCTAGGGCTTGGGATCAGAAGGATATGAGTTCAAATCTGGCCTTAGACAACTACTGTGTGACCCTGGGAAGATCACCTAACCCCCATTTGCCTCAGTTCCTCACCTATAAAACGGGGACACACTGAAGAAGGGAATGACAAATCCCTCCAGTATCTTTGCCAAGAAAACCCCATGGACAAAACTCCATGGGGTTATGTAGAACCAGACACAAGGGAACAGCAACAGTAATAAATCTGTACATTGTAGGAGCTCCGTACCTAGTGATTCATTTATACATATGCCTATTCTGTGTGTGTGTGTGTGTGTGTGTGTGTGTGTGTGTGTGTGTGTGTGTCCTGTGGGGTAAATCTGTGTGTGTGTGTGTGTGTGTGTGTGTATGTATGTCCTGTGGGGTAAATCTGTGTGTGTATGTGTATGTATGCCCTGTGGGGTATAGGGTGCACATTTATCTGCACGGTGGCATATGAATGTCTATGGGCATGCCTGTGTGTTTATCTGGCATGTATGCCACTTCTGTGGGTATCTTTGTCTGGTAGGCTGTTTGTATTTGCTTGGGGGGTGTGTGTGTGTGTGTGTGTGTGTGTGTGTGTGTGTGTGTGTGTGTATTTTCGTGGATGTGTCTGCTGGCCCATATGTATCGAAGGCCAGGCACAAGGCAAGGCCCCAGGGCCATGAATATGAGTGCCTGCCTATTTGCGTGGGTAGCTGCTGTGCCCTGGGTCAGGCCAGGCCAAGCCAGGCTGTATGAGGGCATTGGCATTAATTGGCATGTATATACCTACTCAGGACCTTGGGGGAAGAAAAACAGCAGAAATGTGAGACTCCAGTGAAAGGTCTTTAGGGTACATATGCGCCAGTTCTGTGGAGAGAGAGGCAGGGCCTCAAAACAAGGCAGGTCCCTGTGCCCCACCCCAGTCAGACACTTTAGAATTTAAACAGAGAAGAGCAAATAGAATTGATTTAGAGCAGAAGTGTAAAGCCTTTCACGGCCCCAGACCTAATCCCCAACATCAGGGGGCCTGGCTTTCCATCTGAATCAAGAAAGTCTCTGAAGGAGCCCATCCTTTAAACACAGGACTTTACCCACACCAGATATCTCCAGAACTTTGGCCCTCAGGCCTGATTTGAGAGAGAAGTAACCAGAAGCAATCAGAAGAGGGACTGGAATTAGACTAGGATGGCATGGGTGGGGCAGGGGCAGGGTGCACAAAGAGATGAAGGTGAGGATTGAGGTAACACATAATGGAGGCCCCAAAAGAGCAATAAAATTGTATAGGAACTTGGGGTGGGGGGGAGAGAGAGACATGGATAGAGAGACAGGGGGAAGAGGGAAAGGGGAGGGGAGACAGAGACAGAGGGGAGAGAAAGGGGGAGAGAGAGAAGAGAGAGAAAGAAGAGAAAGGAGAGAGAGAAAGAGAAGGAAGGATGGAGGGAAGAGAAGGCAGGAAGGAAGAGAAAGGAGAGAGAATAAGAGAAGGAAGAAAGGAAAGGGGGTGAATGCAAGCAGGCAAAATGGTATAGGGATTAAACAGAGTGGTACAGTGGAAAGACCACTGGATGTATTGTCAAAGACTGAAATAAAAATCTGGTTATGATACTTACTAGCTCTGTGACTTTGGGCAAGTCATTTCCCTTCCCTAGGCCTCAGCTTCTTCCTTTGCACAGAAGGGGGGTTGGGCTAGATAATCTCAAAGGTCCCACCTTTAAAATCTAATTCAAGAGGGGTGGCTAGGTGGCACAGTGAGTAAGAGCGGGCCTCGGAGTTGGGATGACCCAAGATTGAAACTGGCCTCAGAAAATGAGCACCCACACATAAATAATGACTAGCTGTGTAACCTTGAGCAAGTTAACCCCAATTGCTTAAAAAAAATTTAATTCAAGGCAACAAATATTTATTTAAAACATGCTATGTGTGGGGTGGCTAAGTGCCACATTGAATAGAGCACCACCCCTGGAGTCAGGAGGACCTGAGTTCACATCCGGCCTCAGACAGTTAACATAACACTTACTAGCCATGAACAAGTCACCTAACTCCAATTGCCCTGCCTTCCCCCTCCAAAAAAAAAAACCAAAAAAAAACAAAAGCAAAACATGTTATGTGTTAAGCAATTAGGATGCAAAAAGAAAAACAAAAAAACCAAGAATCCTCGTCTTCAAGAAGCTTACATTCTACTGTGGGAAAACTGCATGTAGAGAGACAAACAAATATGAAATATGTGCAAAATAAATGCAGTTGTTTTGTGTTGTTGATGTTTTGTATTAACAACCTAGGGAATTCAGAATGGCCTCTTGTGGAAGTTGATACTTCAGCTGAGCCTTGGAAACAACAAGGAGTTGGTTCCAAGGACTGGGAAATGAGAAATGAAAATTTTCTAAGCCTGAGGAGCAGTTTGTGAAAAGGAACCAAGGTGAGAGATGGCTGTATCTGGGCTGGAATGTACAGTTCATGAGGTAGAGGAAGGTATGAGTCATCTTGGAAAGATAAGTTAGAATCACAGAACAGCTTTAGACCTCTAACAGAAGAGCTTGTATTTTGCTCTAGAGGCGATGGGAAGCTACTAAAGCTTCTTGACGAGGGGAGCTGTGTGGCCAGATCTGTGCTTTAGGAATGTCAATTTAGCAATTGCATGGAGTATGCATGGATCCATGAAGCTAAGAAAAATGGCAGACAATTCTAGGAAAGGCTATCGACAAAAGAAAGGGGAGAGAAAGTGATCAGGAAACTTACTGTTCAATTTGTTGACTACCCTTGATTTACTTGATGAAATTTTGGGGGTGCTGGACCTTTGTTCATGCAATGTGAGTCACCTGCCATGGCCTAGCATCTTGATGGATGACACAGGAGCTCCTGCTTGGTTCTTGGTGATAGATGTGTCCAAAAGCATTGAAGACTGAGAATCAAGGGAGATGGACATTTGTCAGAGGAACCCCCTCCATCTGTGGGCTCTAAGAGCAAGCAAAATTGGCTCTACCTTCCCTTGGTATTTCCTATATTTTCTCTCCCTTAGACTCTAGAATAGATTTCAGAAAAGATAGGGAGGGAGGATGTCTCCCCTACGCATTTATTAGGAATCTACCTTGTGCTAGGTGGTGCTGGGGCTACAAAGACAAATACAACACAGATACTGCTCTCAATGAATGGGGAGGGGAGGAGAAGAAACTGGATGCAATATGGTAAGGAGTCACAATTTCTTAGGTTTCAATCCTCCGGTGCTTCAATCTTCATGAGTTGCCTGGCTGAGGAAATACTGTCATCTGATTGTCAAGCCTCATAAGGTCCCTCTGCACTGAGTTGGGTTGATCATAGAAACACAGCAATACAGTCCAATGAGCATGCCTAGGTATGAACTCTTTTACAAGGTGTCAATTCATCTTGTCCAGGGACCCCTTGTTTGCTGACTTAACCCTTTGTGCTGACATTGATTCAAGTTTTCAGCTTCCGAGTTGTGGCAGTAATAAGGTTCAAGTAGTTGACTCCTTATCAATCCATTTGAACTGGCCCTCAGGCTAGGGCTTTAATAGAGAACTGCCAAGCGACTGCTCAAATACAGGCCTGGTTCCCCAACAAAGGTCTGAGCATCCATGTGGGCCCCTCCTGGGAACCCTCCCAAGGGTCTAGATACAGATGAAATTACAAGAGGAATAGGTGGAATAGATGTTCTTCTCAGAGAAAAGACAGCAAGAGCTCCCTTCTCCTGAAGGAGAAGACATAGATACAGGAGTCAATGCCAGATGGGAAAGCAAACCCATCAGGCAGGATTGGCATCTGAAGGATTGGCAAGGAGCTATGATGGGAAAGAGCAACTGGGACCAATCCCTTCATTGGTACATATAGCAATCCCTGAGTTCTTTTCAGAGGTGGAAGGTAGAGGTGGGAAGGGAGAAGCATCTTGGATGGTACTATTAGTCAGAGCAAGGGTAATTATACAGGTTTCTGGGGGATAGATGTGGGATTCACTCTATAGCAATTTGAAGTTTTTTTCTCCTTATAGGGGTTGTCCTAACCAAATTAGCATTATACCTCAGGAAGACTCTATGATGGAAAAGGTGGAGGCCCAATGGGAAGGGAAAGAGAATTATCTTAACTGTTTATGTGTTCAGACACAAATACTTTGAATTTTCTATCAGGTTAAATAAAACTCATCCTATATTCTATATTTTGTTTTCTGAGTACTTTCCTGGGAGTACTTTTAGACACAGCAAATTCTGGTTTTACCAAGGGAAACTCTCAATGGGGACTAGATCAATGGCAATTAAAGAGATAATTTCTTGGAACTATGCCCAAAGGGCTATAAAACTGTGCATACCCTTTGATCCAGCAATAGCACTGCTAGGTTTAAATCCAGTGCCAGCAGAGGCAACATGCTCCACTTTGGGACATGTGGGCAAGTGAGTTTCCTCTTAGGAAGCTTGCCCTGACCTCTCTGGGATATCTATCCACTGCTCCTAATTCTTCCCTCTGACCCAAACAGAACAGTCCAATCCCTGCATCACAGGACAGCTGTTCAAATACTTTAGTACAGAGGGTTTTCATGTCCTCTTCTCCAGGATGAACATTTCAGTTTCCTTAAACTAATCCTCCCAAGACCACAACCTTCACCATAATCTCTTTAGACCTATCCCTTCCTTAGTCTAGCCTAAGACCAGGTAGATGGGGTTTTTGTTTTTTTTTGGGGGGGGGGTTGGCTTCCAGATCATTGGAATTGACTCATATTATGTTTTTTTTAGTCTCATTAAAACCCCCAGATCTTTACCAGTTAGCTGCTGGATGTAGCTACATTTGCCCACATGGTACTTTTTTGAACCCAAGTTCAAAACTTTACATTTGTTCCTAATACATTTCATTTTATTAGATTCAGCCCCATGTTGTAGTACATCGAGTCTTAAAAATTTTGATTGCAATTCAACATTTTAGCTATCTTTCCTAGTTTGGGGTCATTTTCAGATTTGATAAGCTTTCCATGTATACCTTTTTTTTTCCTTCTTGGAGGGCAATTGGGGTTAAGTGATTTGCCCAAGGTCACACGGCTAGTTAAATATCTGAGGCTAGATTTGAACTTCAGTCCTCCCGACTCCAGGGCCAGTGCTCTATTCACTTTGCCACCTAGCTGCCCCCTCATATATACCTTTTTTTAAGATATTGACAAAAGCAGTTGAGAAGCATATGACCAAGTTGAAACTTACAGGGTCCTCTACAATAGACCTACTGTCATGTTGGCATATGTAGGCCCAGAGTCTAGTCACACAGCTCTGGATTCATCTATCCCTCTACTTTGTTTGCAAGGATAGTATGAGAGACTGTCAGAAGCTCAGGTGACAGATACCCAGACCCCTAGGCCTGTCCTTGAGGTCTTCCCACTTTTTAGGAACTTCTAGAAGTTCTACTCCATTGGCATAGCCTTTAATGCCTTGGCCTTTCTCCCCATTATTACATGTTGGTCTGAAGTAAAGGGGGGTTATTCATCCAGTAGCTCTAAATCACATTTTCCTTCTAGTGGAATTCTGATTATAGTCTAGGGAAGGAGGGACAGTTGTGTAGGAGAAAAGGATTCACTAATTATGTCATAATTTGCCAGCAAACCTAAATTCACTTCCCTCTTGAAGGGAAGCCAAACCAGGGGATTGTGCTCATTTGTGGACTCTAGGACCCTGTGAAAAAGTGAGATTCCCCTGGAGGGAGAGAATTGTGTTGACATTTATGGATTATTGTGATTCTCTTCCTATGTTTTCTATATTTATTTATAGGCTCCTTCCAGTCCTTTGTTTCTAATGCATTTTCTGTGGGGATAAAATAAAGACTGGCCTCTTGGTTACCTTGGTTACCTTGACTATAGAGGAGTTGGGGACCTTGTTACTTACCTCCATGGAAATCTAGATTTGAACTATACAGTAAACTATATTTGAAGATTTTCTAAAGTAAAGGCAATAACGAGTCAAAGAGAGAGTTGGTTTTTGGGATAATCCCCAAGATGAATGCTGTCCTGGTGAACCCAGAAACAGGGAACCCTGATGAATTACACATAGCAGTGTGCTGGGAAGTGCAGAATTACTGCCTCTCCGGGGGGGGGGGGGGAATAATACACTTTTTAAAAAATAAGTAATTGGGGTTAGGTAACTTGCTCAAGGTTACACAGCTAGTCATTATTTGTGTGTGGGTGCTCATTTTCTGAGGCCGGATTCGATCCCAGCTCCAAGGCCGGTGCTCTTACTCACTGCGCCACCTAGCTGCCCTGAAATAATACACTTTTAAGGTTAATCTGCATTTTCTCCATCTTCTTAAGTCTAGAAGACAGTCAATGAAACAATAAATTGAGTCCTGATTAATAGTATTTGTCAATTTCTGAGGCATAAATGCTCACAATGAGAATTTAGCATTCTGGTTGAAGCTTGCTCCAGCAATAAATTTTGTATTTACTTTTCTTGGAATGCATTGTTTTCTCATAATAGAATGGAAGCCTTTTGAAGGCAGGGGCAATTTTTATTTTTTCTTTTTATATCTACAAGACTTACTACAGTGCCTAGTACATAGTAGGTGCTTCATAACTGCTTGTTAAGTTTAATTGAATTAAATTGGTTGATCCAGAGGTACCTCCATGCTGTGGAGAGACACTGGGGGCAGAGGAAGAAATATATCCACAAATACTGTAGCTGAAATAGAAGAGGAGTTAGACAAGTATTGAGAAAGTTTCAGGCAATGTATTTGTTTCTTGTCCTCTGGTAAAAAATGTACCCAAGTCTCTTCCCCCTTAAAAAAAATTCTCACTAGACTCTCCATCTCCATAACCTACTGTTCTTTCTCTCTCCTCTCTTCTCTGCCAAAGTCTTTACAAAAGCTGTCTCCTCTCATTATTTTCACTTGCTCTCCCCTCAATTTCCCTCAAAAACCTTCCACAACCTTATTTCCAACCTTATCACTTCACCAAAATTTGCCCTTTCCAGGGTTGTCTTTTCTCTCAGAAAAATGTCTTTTCTCTCAGACATTTCCTCTGTGCTTTCAGCCCTATTTTTATGAAGAATAAATAGGGTGTTGAGAAAGGAGTGCTTGATGCTTGATACAATCTGCTTCTGCTCCACTGATTCTCTCTTCCACTCAAGCCCACACCCAATCACATTATTTCCATTTCTTTCTTTATTCTTCTTATTCTCCTCTCTCCCTTTTTAATCACTCCTGTGATTCTGTATCTAGTGTGTCCAATGATCTCTCTAAGCAAGGCAATTGGGGTTAAGTGACTTGCCCAAGGTTACCCAGCTAGCAAATATGTCAAGTGTCTGAGGTCAGATTTGAACTTAGGTCCTCCTGACTCCAGGGCTGGTGCTCTATTCACCGCTCCACCTCAATGCCCCCAGTGATCTCTTAATTGCTAAATGACCTCTTCCCAGTATTCATCTGTCTTGACTTCTGTAAGCATTAGACATTGTTGACTGCCCTCTCTGCTCTCTGGGTTTTGTGAGGTTTTAGCAAACTGGTTCTCCTCTTTGTCTGACTGTTCTTTTTCAGTCTCCTTTGCTGAATCATCATCTACAATATACTCCCTAGCTGTAGAAGTGTATCCCAAAAACTCTATCCTGGGCCTTCTTTCTCTATACCCTCTAAGGGAGAGAGGAAGCAAACACTTATTAAACTCCTACTATGTACTAAACACTTACATTATCTCATTTGATCCTAAAAGAAGTAGGTGCTTATTATTCTTCCCATTTTTCAATTAAGGAAACTAAGGTAGGCAGAGGTTAAGTGACTTGCCCAGGATCACACAGCTAGTAAGTGTTTGAGGCTGAATTTGAACTCAGGTCTTTCTGAGTTCAGTGCTCCAGGACCAGTACTTATATAAATTTAGTTTTTATGTGGATGATTCCTAAATTTAAATTTCTACCCCTAGTTTTATCTACTTATCTCCAAGCTCATATAACCATCTGTCTATTGGACATTTCATACCTTGTAGATATCTTATAGTTATCAGATCTAAGGCCAAGCTCATCTTTTCTCCCAAACCCACTAGAATTCCTAATTTCCTTGAAGGCCCAGCTCAAACATCATCTATGATATAGCAAGAACAGAAGTATAAATATCCCCTCCAACACCCAGAGAGCACATTTTCCCCTATACTACCTTAGACACTGGGTAGAGTGGGCTCAGATTTAATGTAGTTTTTATATAACATTTGCTCTGGCAAGTTCATTTAACTCTGCATAGCTATTCATAGATGATTTGTGTCTTGCCTTGCTGGACTAGACTGAAGTTTGTTCAGGACTTTTTGCCATCTGGCTTCTAGCAAATCCTGGCATGGACCCTGTTCTCAGACTTCCAGTGGCTTGATCTCCTGATCTTTCAAAGCTCATAAGGCCATGGCCATCTCTAATCTTCACCTAAAATAGAAAAGAACCAATGGAAAGAGGTAAGGAAGAGAGACCCATATTCATGGACCAGTTGTTGGTTTTCTACATGGGAGGATCTAAGGCAGGGGTGGAGAACATGGAGACCCTCTAGGTCCTCAAGTGGGGCCCTTTGACTGAATCCAAACTTCACAGAACAAGGTTCCCCACCCCTAGTCTAAGGCCTCTCCCCTTAACAATGTTTTCTCAGTGGAACACAGACAGGGAGGACAGAGGCTAAGCAAAGTAAGGCTGAATTTGATTAGTGTCATTTGAATTCCCCTACTCCAAGCTACACAGTCAACCAAAAAGCCTCCTCTTCACCATAGGGTTAGTGAACTAGAGCAGTTACAGAAAGTCTACTTCTGTTTCTTTGTTTTTGTTTTCGGAGGGCAGTTTGGGTTAAGTGACTTGCCCAAAGTCACACTGCTAGTTTTTATTTTGTGTTTAGTGTCTGAGGCCCTATTTGAACTCAGGCCCTCCTGACTCCATGGCTAGTGCTCTATTCACTGTGCCACTTAGCTGCCCCCATGAAGGTCTATCTCTACATGGAGATTTTATCAGTAGAGTCCTCTGCACATTCTCATAAAGACTGGCTCATTGGTGAGTCTCCTGTTCCATTTATATGTGGACATGCTCATTTTATTCGGCATTTGTAATGTTCAGAAAAAAAAAAGATAAAAAAAATTTTTTAAAGTTTCTTTCTTGGGGCAGCTAGGTGGTGCAGTGAATAGAGCACTGGCCTTGGAGTCAGGAGGACCTGAGTTCAAATTCAGCCTCAGACATTTAACACTTACTAGCCATGTGACCATGGGAAAGTCACAACCCCAATTGCCCTGCCCTCCCCTCTCCAAAAAAAGCAAAAAAAAAAAAAGTCTCCTTCTGGTATCCTGCTTGTGAACCATGGAAAACCAAGCTCTCTGAAGCCCTAAAATTTCATTTCACTTAATGAACAATAGAGAAAGGCATAATAGAATGGAGTTCATCGAGGGCAGGGATCTTTTCTGTCCTTTTGTCTTTGTATCTCCAGCACCCAGCATTGAATATATAGCAAGTGCTTAGTAAATGTTTGTTGAATTTAACCAATAGCTTTAATTAGGTAGTAACATAATATAAGGATGTCCAGCACACAAAATATCCCTGAGGTGAGGTGTCATCAGAAAAGGAGCCTATGTAGTAAAAGTGAGAGATAATAGTAACTGGGCAGTCTGTGTGCTCACACATAATGCAGATCTAGAGGAGAAGCCCCTTCCCCCCCACTGGAGGATTTGGGGGAGGACATGGACAAGAGTCCCACAGGATGAGAATTTGTGAATGGAGCTTAGATTCTTTAGGGAGATTGTTGTTTGTCCTTTGCTTTCAAAGAGGACCATGACATCAGGGGATGATGACATGACTTTGATTTGAGGGAGGGCTGTGCAAGGTCACCAGCCTCACTTTCTCCTCCAGAGTCATCTGGGTCCAGTGGCCTAATATTCATCAGGATGACTGGAGATGATCCAGGCTGCAATGGGAGACTCTGGCCCTTTTAAACTAAGGTCTTTTCAGGTTCTCACTTTGAGTAAGTTAATGCCCATTCAGAGAATAGGCCTCTTTAAGAAGTGAGTCAAGGGATGACTCCTTTAATTAAAAAAAAAATCAAACTGGGAGAAGACCCTCAGGGTTGCTGGTCAAAAGAGAAAGAGTTACTATAACATTCACTCTGAGCCAGGAGGGCCCAAAATATAGTAATTAAGTGGAGTTTGGTTCCAATCTATGCACTCCATGGTGAATTGGATTTAAGGTTTGGTCTTTGAGAAAAGGAGGGGGGAGGGAGGGGGAGAGGGAGAGAGGAGGAGAGAGAGAAGGAGGAGGAGGAGGAGGAGGAGGAGGAAAAAGGAAGGAATCTAGTAGCCAGTAAACCCCAAGTTAAATGGGCAGCTTCTGACCATCAAAATTTACCTTGGAGAGGGAGAGGGAGAGGGAGAGGAAGAGGGAGAGGGAGAAGAAGAGGGAGAGGATAAGCTGAGTTACCCAATGGCTGGGTCCCCATTTAGGCAGCTCGGATTACTCACAGGTTGTGTTTGTCCTTCGTTTTCTAAGAGGACCATGACATCAGGGAAATGTAGTTTCCAGGATGAGAAACTGTAAGTGGGAGCTTAGATTATATTAGGGAGATATGTGTATAATAAGGGTAGTTCATGCACAGAGCTGAACTGAGCCTCCTGGGATTTGGGAATGATGTCTCAATTACAGCAGCAGAGGTAGGAGATTATGTTAAAGTCCTAGCTAGCTCTCTCTCTCTCTCTCTCTCTCTCTCTCTCTCTCTCTCTCTCTCTCTCTCTCTCTCCCTCTTCTTTTCCCTCTGTTTCCTTGTCCATCTGTCTTTCTGTCTGTCTCTATCTCTGTCTCCCTCTCCTCTCTCTCTGTGTCTGTCTTTCTCCCTCTTGTCTCCCTCTTCTTTTCCCTCTGTTTCCTTGTCCATCTGTCTTTCTGTCTGTCTCTGTCTCCCTCTCCTCTCTCTCTGTGTCTGTCTTTCTCCTTCTCTGTCTCCCTCTGTCTCCCTGTTAGTCTCTGTCTCTCTGTCTAGGTCTCCCTCACCTGTGTAACCTTGGACAAGTCTCACCCCCTCTAGATCTCTATTTTTTTCACCTGAAATCACAATAACCAACACTGACAAAGTGCTTTGAAGTTTACATACTTTATCTCATCTGAATCAGTACAAGTGTTATTATCCTTATTTTACAGATAAGGAAACTGAGGCTCAGTGAAGTGAAGTGATCTGTTCAAGGTCACATAGCCAATATTTGTGCCAATAGCATTCCATTCTTGAGAGTTTCTCATGCCTCTTGGAGTCACTTCCCCCATAAAATTCTAGCTCACAAAATCCCACCTCTCTTTTTTTTCTCAACTCTTGAAATCTTCTCTTTCATAATCAGACCATGCCTGGCTTTCCTCTTCTTTTCTGTCTCAGATTCCAGGATAGAGAGGCCACTTGTCCAAGATTGCACAGATGAAGTGGCATAATTGGACCTCTTCAATTCTAGTTTTCTCTCCTGTTACATTATACTGCCTCTCTTCTAACCATCTGGATAGATAGACTATTGCAGCCTCCTCATTGGACTCCTGGCTTCTAGCCCTTGCCCTTTCCAGCCTATCCTCCACACAGCTGTGAAAATATCTTCCTAAAGCACAAGTCTGAACTTATCACTCTCCTGATCAAAAAACATTAGTAGCTCACTTTTGCTTCTAGAAGAAAATATATGCTCCCCAGCTTGGCATTTAAAGACCTTTTTTTTACTATGGCTGTCACCTCCCTTCCCAGGCTTATTTCACACATATAGCCCTTCATCTATTCTACTTTCAAGGTCAAACTGATTCTCTTTCTGTTCCCTGACCTCAGCATTCCATCCATTGCCTCCTTGGGTTTGTAAAGACTATCTTCTATGCCTGGAATTCACTCACTCCTCACTTTCATTTAGAATCTCATTCAAGGCTCAATTTATGTGCCATCCCTTCCTTGTTAGTACTTTCTCTCTCCTCCTCAAACTATCAGCTATGGTTGGATCTGCTTACATGTTGTACCCCTAACCTCCCAGTAGAATGTAAACTCCTTGAGGGCAGGGACTATTTGTCATTTTGTCTTTGTTTTCTCAGTGTCTGACAGTGCCATACGCCTAGGAGGTATTTAGTAAATGCTCTGCTGGGTTGGATACCTTGTCATAGTGTCATTTCAGATTCAACAGATAAAAAATCCCAATTATCTTGCCTCCCAAATAGGCTTCTCTACCCAATTTACCCATTTCCTTTCATAGCACTGCTTCTTTTCCAGGATATTAGGGTCAACTTTCACTTCCCTGCCCCCTTCTCTTGTTTGTTCCATTTCCAGGTCTTATCAATCCTTCCAAATAACCCATCAGTTCTTCCCTTTCCATTCCCATAGCTACTAGATTACAATCTCAGCTTCCTACCTGATCTCCCTGTCTCTACTTCATTCTGCTTTGCATATGGCCACCAGATTTTCCTGAAATGCTGCTCTGATTGTTTTCTGTCCCCACTTAAACAAGCAAAACCGAAAAACTCTATAACAAGCTATCTCATGCCTAAGGAATCAGCTTCAAACCCCTCAGTCCGGCATTCAAAGCCCTGCCCAGTCAGGCTTCCTATACATGGCCTTTAACCTCATTATATACTCCTGAAAATGTAGGCCCTCTGCTCTTTACCCTCCTCATCTCTCCTGTCCAGGATCTTTTCTGTTCAATCCTAGGTCTTTTCTAGGCTTTCTCCTGGCCTTCCAAGTCTTCCTCACCCATTCTCTCTCTAGCCCAGTGCTCTGCTTTGGCTATGACCCAGCTCAAGTCCCCACATGTTTCATGATACCTTCCAACACTGGTATATAACTTCAGGATTCCTATTGTATTTACCATCTGTTTCACGAAACAGGTTTTTTGATTTTCATGATCCTTATTTGCTTTCATCCCTGTACATTCAACAAGGATTTATAATCATTATTGTTGACTTGGGGTCAGTGTGTGAATCATTCTGCTTTCTCTGCTTAAAATCTCTTTCTCTACATAAAAATCTTCTTATATTTCTCTGAGTTCTTCATAGTCCCCATGCAGTCTAACAATCAGCAGCCAGTCTGCTCCCCATCTCTTCTACCATTTATATGCATCTTTTCTTGTGTGGTGGCAATATTTCTAGACATTGAGATGTGGTAGATGGCAGGAAGGATGTGGAGGGAGGGAAGGAGGAAGAGAGGGAGGGAGGAAGGAGACCTGAGCTTAGAGCCTTCTTTCCTAGCCTCAGTTTTTTCATCTGAAGCTCATTTTGAGGCTAAAATGAGATATAAAATGCTTTGTAAACCATAAGGCATTTTGTAATGCTGCCTATTATTATATTTCATTAAAATATCAAAATTTGTTCAGCTATTCCTCAATGGTTGTGGTCCTGTTTTGTTTTGTTTTACAAGAATATTGGAAAGATCTATGATTTTCTTCCAATCATAGGATTGTGGGTACAAAGTCAGAAGAGACCTAAGAGGTCATCTAGTTCAACCACCTCATTTTGCAGTGAGGAAACAGGCAGAGGCAAGTTAAGTGCCTTGTCCAAGGTCAAACAGGTAACAAGTAGCAGAACCAGAATTTGAAGTCTGAGCCAAAATCCAATGCTCTTTTTTGGGGGGGCCATGTTATGCTTTGTGATTGAGTTGTTTTTTAGTGTCTGACTCATGACCCCATTTGGGGTTATCTTGGCAAAGATACTGGAGTGGTTTGCCATTTCCTTCTTTAGCTCATTTTATAAGTGAGGAAACTGAGGCAGACAGGGTTAAGTGACTTGTCCAAGGTCACATAGCTAATATGTATCCAAGGCCAGATTTGAACTCATGAAGAGGAGTTTTCCTGACTCCAGGTCCAGTGCTCTATCCACTGGACAACCTACGCTACCTTTCAAGTAAATCTCAAGAAATTAACTGAAACACAGAGGTGAGTGACTTCCCTAGAGCTACAAAGCTTATTTGTGTTTGAGGTAAGTTTTGAACACAGATCTTCCAAAATCCAAGCTCAGCATTCTAACCACTAAACCATGCTGCTTCTACCTTGTTTTGGGTGTGGGAGGGGTAAGCTCTGGTAATTAGAAAAGATTCAGGTTCTCATTTTTGTGGGCAAGTTGTAGGAACAGATCTGAAATGAAGAAAAAGAGTAAAGAAGACAGAGAAGAGTGAGAGCTCCCCATCTCCTGGTGTTCCATTTACAGGTTATCCACATCTCCTGAGAACCCCCAGATTTTGGCCACAGGCAGTCTGCCCTGCAGAGATTATGGATCAGGGCTTGGGCTCTGGTCCTGGCCTGGGGATTCTCCCTGTTCTGCCTTCTGGTTTTCTCTCTCCACCAGCAGAAGTTGCAACTCATCTAAACCTGTACTTCTGTGTCATTCATACTCATTTCCCCCAAATCCTCCAGAGAGGACCTGAGTTTCCATTTCTAGTCTTGACATTTCCAATCTAGGTGGCCTTGGCTAAGTCATTTCTCCACTCTGGTTCTCAGTTTCCTCACCAGCAAAATGAAGGGATTGAACTAGAGAGGGTTGGTCAGGTCTCCTTGAGCCCTAACTGGTGGGCACCTCATTGTAGGAAAGAGGCATGTCTTTAAGAACATGAAGACTTCTGGGCGGCTAGGTGGTGCAGTGAATAGAGCACCGGCCCTGGAGTCAGGAGGACCTGAGTTCAAATCCAGCCTCAGACACTTAACATAAAAATAGCCATTTGACCTTGGGCAAATCACTTAACCCCAATTGCCCTACCTCCCCCTCTCAAAAAAAAAAAAAAAAAAAGGGAGAACAGGAAGACTTAGTATGTCTTAAGAAAACAATGAGTACTCCTCTATCACCTTGGTCTCTATTTATAGGTTACTAATGACATAATAATAACAATACTTAGCATTTATATGATGACTTAAGTATTGCAAAGCACCTTACATGTTTTATTTCATTTGATCTTCATAATTACCCTGAGAGGTAGGTGCTATTTTATTGTGCCCCCCCCTTTTTTTGCTTTTTGGAGGGGGAAAGGCAAGGCAATTGAGGTTAAGTGACTTGCCCAAGGTCACGTGGCGGCTGATAAGTGTTAAGTGTCTGAGACCTGATTTGAACTCAAGTCCTCCTGACTCCAGGGCTGGTGCTCTAGTCACTGAGCCACCTAGTCACCCCACATTGTGCCCTTTTTACAACTGAGGAAACTGAGGAGGTTAACTTATTCAGGGTCATATAGATAGTAAATGACTGAGGTTGGATTTGAACTCAGGTTTTCCTGAGTCCAGGCACAGCACTCTCTCAACTGCAGCACAGAGTAATCCTTTTACTTCTCTTAGAGTCTTAGATCATGAAGCCTAATTCACACTGACCATCTTTGTGTTTCCTCTTTGTTTTGGGGTCATTTTCTAGTTTCTGTCGGAGCTGGAAGCTTACCTAGGGACCATCAGATTCAAGCATTTTACAGAAGGGGTAAACTGAGGCCAAGAGAGGGGAAATGATTTGTTCAAGGTCACATAAGTGGTCACTGGCAGCTACTTGGGTTCAAACCTAGGTCCTCTGGGTCTAAATCCAAGGCTCTCTCCACTCTGATGAGGACATGAGGGTGATGCTAATGAAAACTTTCCTAACAACAACCCTTTGAGGTGGAGACTTAAGATACTATGAGGGGTTTATGCCCTCACCAACATGGAAACTCCCTCCAATGGCACAGATCCCAAATCATCCATACCTTCTCTTTTTGCAACGATTGTTCACATCTTCCTGCCAGTCACTTGCCGGATGCCTTCCTGTAGATCTTTGGATATGGAGTGGATGCCAGTGGCATATGTGATCTATGGGTTAGTTATCCAGAGCCTTCAGTGCATGAGCTCATCAACTTTTCCCGTCTTCTCTTTTCTGATGACAGCTTTCAGTGTCACTTCCCTCAAACAGCTGATTTGGAAATGTCTCCCATCTCAGAAAGTATCAACAATTTCATCTTTATGGTGCTTATTTGGTGTTTGCTGAGTTTGGAACATTTATTAAACCTTTATGATGTGCTCTCAGGTGCTGTGCTAAGTACTGGGAATACCCTTACAAGCAGAAAGTTAGTTCCTGCCCTCAAGGAGCTTACCTTCTAATGAGGGAAGACCAACACATAAAAGGAAGCTAAAAAGCAAAGGGGAGAGTGGGGAGGTAGATGGAGAAGAAGAGATCAAGAGCAGGGTCACAGTAGAGAAAGTCCAAAGGGCAACCTTGAAGAAAAGCTCTATGGGGGGTGGTTAGATGGTACAGTGGATAGAGCAGGTCAGGAGGACCTGAGTTCAAATCTGGTCACTGATCAGATATTTAACACTTACTAGCTATGTTGCCCTAGCAAGTCACTTAACCCCAATTGCCTCAAGAAAGAAAGGATTCATGATATATAAAAGTGAGGTAATCTCTAAGACTTTGGGCTCTTGAGTGTTTTACTCCCAAACCATGTTTTCCACATTGTTTCTTTTTACTCTGTCTCTGTAACAATCTTTACATTAATATCACCAAGTATCAAAAGATATAATAACAACAGTACTTAGCATTTACTTGCAAATGCTTTACAAATTTTTCATTTGATTTTCACAACAACCCTGAGAGCCAGGT
Organism: Gymnobelideus leadbeateri; assembly: GCA_011680675.1. NCBI lineage: Eukaryota > Metazoa > Chordata > Mammalia > Diprotodontia > Petauridae > Gymnobelideus > Gymnobelideus leadbeateri. The sequence continues at coordinate 126,139 of WOXC01006922.1, read as the reverse complement.
GTTATGGTACCCTTTTTACAGATGAGGAAACTGAGGAGGACAGAGATTAACTTGTCCAGGGTCAAATAGGTAGCAAATGACTGAGACTGAATTTGAACTCAAGTTTTCCTGAGTCCAAGTACGGTACCTCATAGTTATCCCTTTTCTTAATCTGAATAGAATTTCTCTGATAAGTTCTGGGCATCATGAATTAAGAAGGACATTGATAACTGATGATCTCTTCAGAGAAGGGCTACCAGGATAGTGAAAGGCCATGAATCCATGATATACAAGAAGTAGCTGAAGGAACTAGGCATGTTTAGTCTGGAGAAGAGAAGAATCAGGGGAGACAGAATAGCTGTCTTCAAGTATCTGAAAGGCTATCCTGTGGAGAAGGGATTAGATTTGTTCTACTGGTCCCAGAGGGTGGAACCAAGAAAACTAAGTGAAATCCCAAAGGGAAAAATTTAAGCTTAGTGTTAGGAAAACTTCATAACAATTAAAGTTGTCCAAAAAATGAAATGGGCTTTCTCTAGAAGCAGTGGGTCCTCCCTCCTTGAAAGTCTTCCAGTACAGGGGGGGTGGCTAGGTGGCATAGTGAGTAGAGCGCCAGCCCTGGAGTCAGAAGGACCTGAGTTCGGATCTGGCCTCAGACACTTAACACACACAAACAAACAAACAAAAAACCTATCCGTGTGACCTTGGGCAAGTTATTTAACCCCAATTGCCCTCCAAAAAGCAAAAAAAAAAAAAAAAAAAAAAGTCTTCCAGCACATGCTGGATAATATGTCTGATAAGGTATAGTGGGAGCTGGACTACCTGGCCATTGAGGTACCTTCCAATTCTCAAATTTTGTGCTTCTATGACTCTCTACTCCCTTATCCTCCAGAACAGGAGGATATTGGCATATAGCATGTAATTGTTTTCATGGTGATCTTTTTGCTAATATTTATCATGAGTCCTAAAATATGAGATGACCAAGTGAAAAGCCAAGCACAAGCAGCTTTCCAGAGGACTGCTGCTGTGAATAGCTTTCAAGGTTCTGATTATACAGTATAGTGAACTCTCTATTTATTCAATAACAAATCAGAGCAAAACATTCACAGAAAGTCAAGGTACAGTATTCAGAATGTTACAACTTATCACAGAAAATAAAAATACAGCTTTCATCATGTCACAAGTAAGCAACTTATCATTAAAATGGCCACATAGTTTCCACCAAAGTGGCCACATAGTTTTAAACAAAGTACATTCATTTAGTCAATCACAAAATCCTTAATTCAATTACAAAAGTCAAAGTTCTCCACCCCTATGTCATAGTAAATCATAATCTCAATCAGTACACAGTATCCAAGTTAAGTCTTCTTTCAGCTTGACTTGAGGCTGGCTCTCAGCTTCCATGGTTCCTCTTCCTTGGTCCCAGCTCCAACTGTCACCTGGATTCAAAGGCAGGCAGCTCCCAGTTCCTTGTCCAGCTCCTTGTCTAGTTCTTTGTCCATTTCCTATTCCATATTGGAGTTCATAGTGTCCAGTCCACCTCAAGTCCTTCATAGTTCCTGTTTTTAGGAAGACAAAGCTTGACAGAGCCACAATAATATTCAGGCACATTGCCGGCACCATCATCAATTCACTATCTGCCTGTGAAATCAACTCAGACCCACCAACAAGGTCTGAAAACTCAACACAAATCATCAACATAGAAATCAACACAGTCCCACAAACAAGGTCCAAGAGGTCAGCACAAATCATCAGTAAAGTCCCAGGATCTCCAAAACCCTCCTCCAGGGCTTCTGTAAACATACAACCAGAAAATCCTCTTTCAGGGCTTCCAGTAAGGTCCCAGGGCTTCTGTACAAAGCATCACAAATATCAACACACACAGATCAGACAAACAGAGTGCCAGGATACCACAAGTTTTCTCCTTCTTGACTCTGCCACCACAAGAGTTCTCTTCTCAGTTCTGCTGTCTCTAGCCTAGAAATTCTCCTTGTATATGGTCATTAGCTCCTCCCCTTCCTTTTGCAGAAGTTCATGAGTTCTAGGGTTCACAAGTTGTGAGTTTCACATATTCTATTTTTTTTTTTTATAAGCAATTGGGGTTAAGTAACTTGCTCAAGGTTACACGGCTAGTCATTATTTATGTGTGGGTGCTCATTTTCTGACGTCGGATTTGATCTCAGGTCATCCCAACTCCGAGGCTGGCGCTCTTACTCACTGTGCCACCTAGCCACCCCCATATTCTATTTCTTAACAGACTTAAGACAAGGCTCAAAAGAAACTTGAACTGAAACAAGGTGTTAATTCAATAGCTAAAACAGGGTGTGAACTACTTCTGTGCTTGCCATTACACCAAGTGACTCTGAAATGATATTTCTTATGACCTTTGACCATGCAATAAAACAAATTCTGCCCACTCCTTTTTTTTTCTTTTTTTGCTCTACGAGGAGAATTCATCAGCTCTATTTCAATTTAGCTCTGGCTTTTTTGTCTTCTAGTTTTATTTCTGGTGAGAATGTTAAGATTAATATAAACTAATGATAACAATAATAGTTGGCATTTATATAGCACTTTAACGTTTGCAACATGCTTTACAAATATTTAATTTTATCCTAGGTGGTAGGTACTATTATTATCCCTATTTTAGGGAGCTGATGCAGCTATAGGTTAGATTAATTTCCTCAGGGTCACATAGCTAGTAAGTTTCTATGGCTGGATTTGAATTCAGGTCTTCTTGATTAGAGGCCCAGTTCTAATTAACTGTGCTACTCAACTACCACCAAGCTACCTAGATAGCATGGTACAGTAAAAAGTGTGCTGGATTCGAAGTCAGAGACAACACTTAAGCAAGTCATACTATCTGTCTGCTTGACTCAGTTTCCTCATCTGTAAAATGGAGAAGGTTGGGCTAGATTGATGAGTAAAGAACACCTGCATTCAAATCCTGATTCTGATACAATTTGTATACAGTATCACTCTGTAAGTGACCTTCTTTTGCCTGAGACAGCGAAGTAATCAGAGGAACTACCAATCTGCATGGGTAGAGGGAGCTTCCTCACTGAGAGTGCCCTATTCCAATGAAATCACAGGTCTGATTCAAGATCTTCTGTTACATGACCACTTGGTTTCTGGATAAGGATCTTACAATGAAATGACATTTGTAAAGTTCTTTGTCAACTTTGAAATTCTAGTTAAAGGTTAGCTATTATTATTTGTTGTTTGTTCATCTTTTATTCCTGAAGAGGACCAATGACATCCCAAGGGTGATGACTTGGGCATGAAGTGGTCTGAACCCTATGGGATTCTTAGCACCCTCTGACCCCTCTACCATCACTCTGCTTCTATGGAAACAAAGCAGGGACTGTGAAGGGTCATTTAGGATTTTTCTTTATTTCATGGGTTGCTAAATGGCCACAGAATTCATTGCCAAGTGAAGAGACTACTGGTAGGGTAGTCTCCCCCTCCTTCTATGAGGAATTTTTCCAGGGGGGACATTGTGTCCCCATAAGACTTTGAGACTAGAGACATTCTCCCTGTTCCAGGACATTATGTTCAGGAACAAAGCAAAAGGGATGCCTTTGAGCAAGAGGTTTCAGAAAGAACAGAGGGGAAGCTGGGAAGAAAAAAAAGAAAGGAAGGAAGGAAAGGAAATAGCTGTGCAAGTTAGATATTTCCCTTCTTCATTTTCCTCTTTCCTCTGTAACAGTCACTTCCATCCCATGGCAATAGTCCCTCCATCCTTCTGTGAGGTATGTACACATTGAGGTTTCACTCTTCACCATTACCAGGATACAGACTTTAGACCTTAATGAAACAGTGATGAATACAGCTCAAAGTAGTTGCTGAGGTCTGATTTGGGACCCAGTTTAATCACTCCTATTCAGCCCTTGAAATCCTCAGTGTTTTCAACAAAGTGGTGACTGAGTCCTAAAGACTCAGCAGTCCTCTTATGAGAGAAAATGGTAGGACACACAAACATTGGGACACAATAACTTTTGTGCTCAATTGATGGGTAATTATGACACCCCTCATGCTTTCTTGCTTGTAGATCTAAGCCAATAAGGCAGCATATAAAATGAATAACATATCTCACTATGGCTAGAAGTGAAGGAGGTAGCATGCTTTGAGAAATTGTGAGTATGTTCCATTTTTATCGGGGAAATTTTCTTGTCATTAAATTTTTTTTGTTCTAAATCAAATTTTATTTTTTTTCATTCAGCAAAATTCCTCCCTGTCTCCTATGTCTCCCTCCCCCACTGAAAATGGAAGAAAAAGCAAACATGTTACAAGCATATAGTCAAGCAAAAAAAAAATACACCCTCATTGACAGTGTCTAAAATTATAAATAATATGTGTATATTATTTATGTATATATAAATGTATACCCATACAAATATATATTTTTCTCTCTATGTGTAAAATATATGTATGTCTCATTCTGCACCCTAGGTCTTTTATCTTAGTAGCATGTTTCATCATTAGTCTTCTGGAATCATGGTTAATTATTACACTTTCGAAGTTGTTGTTTTTGTATAAATTTTTTCTCCTGGTTCTGTTCACCTTACTCTGCTTCAGTTCATACAAGTTTTCCCAGGTTTCTCTGAAACCTTCATCATTTCTTACAGCCTTGTAGTTTTCTTTAGCATTTATATACCATAACTTGTTCAGCCACCCCCCAGTTGATGGGTACGGCATCAGATTCCTATTCTTTGCCACCTCAAAAAGAGCTATGAATATTTTTAATATATCCTTAGAGTTTATTTTTCTTAGAACTAATCCCTCTATATAATCTAGCCTTTTTCCTTAATCTACCCACCCTCTTTCCCTTCTTTCTTTTCTCATCTATTTCCCTGTTGAATGAAATGTATTTCTGTACAAACTTTATATGTTTATTCTTCCTTCCTTCAACCAGTTTAGATGATAGTGAGGTTCAGGTATTAGCTGCTCCCTCCACTCTTTCCTCCTTGTTTGTATGGACTTTTATTTGTACACCTCAATTGTGTGAGATAATTTCTCCTAACTTTCCTCCCCCACCCCCATTTCTATTCTGTTTTTAAGGTCATCAAGTCATGACAGAAGTATTTTGAGGCCTTTGTTAGGCTTCTTCTATGATGGCTGGTTGAAAGGTTGAAAGATCAGAGTTCAAATCTGACCTCAGACACTTATTAACTGTGTGACCCTGGGCAAATCACTTAACCCCTGCCTGCATAAAACTGGAGAAGGAAATGACAAACCACTTTAGTATCTTTGCCAAGAAAGCCCCATGGACAGCTGGTCCACAGGGTTGTAAAGAACTGGACGTGACTGAATAAACGAACAAGAACAACAAATTATAAGATTTAGAGGGGGCACGTGTATCATCTCCCCATATTAGAAGGTAAGCAGTTTATCCTTGTTTAGTCTGTCATCACTGTTCATTCATTACTTGTCTATGTTTCACTTAACTACTGTTTTTGAAATTCAAAGTTTCTACACAGTTCTGGTCTTCACATCAGGAATGCTTAGAAGACCTCTATCTCATCAAAGATCCATAGGGTTATATTCAATTTTGCTGCATAAGTTATTCCTGCATGTAAATGTATATCCTTTCCCTTCTGGAAAAGCTCTCTACTCCTTTAAAGTGGTGGCTGCTAAATCATATGTGACTCCTTGGTACTGGAATTCTTTCTTTCTGGCTGCTTGAAGTATTTCTTTCTTTGACCTGAAAGCTCTGGTTTTTCTTAGAATGCTGCAGTTTCTTTCAGGAGGTGATTGGTACTTTTTTTTCTTTCTATTTCACGTTGGATCCAGGCTGTTTTCTTTTAAAATTTCTTGAAATATGATGTCAGTTAATCAATAAACACTTATTAAGAACCTACAATTCGTCAGGCATTGTGTTAAGAGTGGAAATACAAATAAAGGCAAAAGATAATAGCTATTTGCAAGGTGCTCACTAAATTATTAATGGAGGAGATAAGATTCAAACAACTATGTATAAACAAACTACATATAGGATAAATTGAAAATAATCAACAGAGGGAAGATGCTAGAATTAAGGAGGATTGAGAAAGGTGGAATTTGAACTGGGACTTGAAGGAAGCCAGGAAGCAAAAATGAATGGGAGCATTCCAAGGGATAGCAGAGAAAAACACCTGGAATTGGGGAAATAATTGGACCAATTCACAGCTGCAGCAGTGCATTAGTGTGAATATTTTCCCACAGCCCCTTCAACAGTGTCATTTTCCTTTTTTCTCATCTTTGCCAGTCTGGCAAGTGTGATGTAAAACATCCAGGATGTTTTAATTTGCGTTTTTTCTCATTAGTGTTTTGGAATTTTTTTCATATGTATTGACAGAATTTCTTCCTTTGAAAATTGCCTAAAATTTTTTTAAAGGGGAGCAGCTAGATGGTTCAGTGAATAGAGCACTGGCCCTGGAGTCTGGAGGACCTGAGTTCAGATGTGACTTCAGACACTTGACACTTACCAACTGTGTGACCTTGGACAAGTCACTTAACACCAATTGCCTTGCCTTCCCCCTCGGAAAAAAAAAGCTGCCTGTTCATATCCTTTGACCATTTATCTATTGGAGAATAACTTATAAATTATGCATTCTTTTAAGTTCAAATCTATTCTTTGTACATCTTGGATCTGAGACCTCTGTTAGAGAAATTTACTGCAAAGATTTTTTGGGTAGTAATTTCTAAGAGGCTTTATGGTATGTCTCACTTGTATATTGAATGGCCTGAAGGAATTATATATGTTTACCAGCAACAGGCTGTATAGACAGAGAAGTCTAAGAAGGGGTAAAGAGTTGGATCAGAGTGTGGGCCACTGTTTAACCACAGAACCTTAAATTTCAGTATGAAGTAGTTTGAGGAGTGCTGGATTTGGAATCCTGGCTCTGCTGTTTATTACATGTCCTGGCCAGCCATATTTGCTTCTCTGTAGAAGGAGGGTATCAGGCTACAGGGTGTCTAACCGTCTCCTCTGGCTGCAAAGTCTGTGATCCTTCAGGGCCTCGGGGTGGGTGGCAGTGGAGGGGGCAGCTCTCTCAGGAAAACAGTTCTGATGTCTGGGTTACCCCTGGCCCTTTATGGGCATCATGAAAAGAGTCAGGCGGTGCCGTGATTACCATCACCTACAGGAGCCAATTTTGCAGCCCCGTCATTATGTCTGAGTGAAGAGCCGGCAGAAAGCAGAGACAGAATAATAGCTGATTGAGGAAGTGCATAGGAGAACTCTCATTCCCCAGTCCTTCCCTCCTGACTCCTCTCCTCCCTCCCACCCCAACCTCTATGCTGTTCTCTCTGTCATTTCACCAGAATATACCCTCAATTAACAAGCATCTAATAAGTATCTATTTCATTGCTAAGCATTGGAGATACCAGTACAAAGAATAAAACAATCCCATCTCTGATAGAGGTCTTAGATCCAAGATGTACAAGGAATGGATTCGAATTTAAAAGAATGTATAATTTATAAACCATCCTCCAATAGATAAATGGTCAAAGAATATTAACAGGCAGTTGTTGGGTTTTGGTGAGTTTTTTTTTTTTTTTGGAGGGGGGAAGGCAAGGCAATTGGGATTAAGTGACTTGTCCAAGGTCACACAAATAGTAAATGTCAAGTGTCTTAGGCCATATTTCAACTCAGGTCCTCCTGGCTCCAGGGCCAGTGCTCTATTTACTGCACCACCTAGCTGCCCCTTACAGAAGGACAAGTATGTGTAAAAGTGCAGACAGATATTAATGGAATGAATACAAGATAGTTAGGGAAGGAGGACATTAGTGATCTGGGGGGTTGTGTAGAAGGTTGTGCTTGGGGTGTTTGAAGGAAGTAAGGGGTTCTGTGAGGCAGAGGTAAAGAGAGAAGAGAACTCCTGGCATGGGGTGGGGGAGGTGGGAATGGCTAGTGCAAAGGAAGGGCAACTGAAGATTGATAGAGTATAAGGAGCAGAGAAAGGCCGTCTGGGTTGGTGTGATGTGATGTGATGTATGAGGAAGCTTTGGTCTTAACTTGAAGACCCCTGAGTCGCATAGCTCGATGGAAAGATGATACCTGTATCACAGAATCAAAGCTCTAGAACTGGAAGGAAACTCAGAGACCATGTGGTCCTACCCCCTCATTTTATAAATTAGGAAACAAACCCCCGGAAGTAAAGTGATTTGTTCAAGGCCCCACAGGTAGTAAAATCACATTTGAACCTGGATCTTCTGACCTAGAATCTGTGCCCTATCTGGCTAACCATAGTTCTCCTCTGCAGACTTCATTCTTTTGATATCTATCCATCCGTCTGTCCGCCTATCTATCTATCTGTCTGTCTGTCTGTCTATTCGTCCCCCCCATCTGTCCACCAGTCATTTATTCCTAACCCCCCTCTTGCATAAACCCAGACAAGGAAGGTTTTGGAGGAAGAAAATGATGACAGACAAAACGGTGGTGATGAGCACCACGGCGGTGGGCGGTCAGGGCTGGGCTGGGCCTCATTACTGTAATGGTCTCATATGCATTGGGGTGGTTAGCAGAGCCACTCCAGGAGGAAATGGGACTACTTAGTCCTATTAGAGCTGTCGTTCAGGCCCGAGCAGCTCATTTACTCCCACTGCATTCTGGGGCCCTGGGCCAGATTTCTGAGAAACCCTGAGCATTAGACAAGAGCCTCTCATTAGTTTGATGTTTGCATCCTTTTCCAAATGGATCTGCACAAGTGGGGCCCTTAGCCCCAGAAAATCAGGAGCAGTTGCATTCAAATACATGTAGGTGTATATACATACATGCACACATTACATATACAGCAGCCTGTACTCAGAAACACACACACACACACACACACACACACACACACACACACACCAAGCTGTGTCCAGAAGTATCCACAGAGACAGACACACACCAGGCATAGGCAAGTGGACCCTCCCCATTGCTCCTGGTTCAGCCTTTTGTGACCAAACAGAACAAATCTACACCCTTTTGACCAATGAAATCCCTTCAGATACTTGAAGACAACTATCATGAACCCCTAAGTAATTTTTAGGTTGAAAACTTTCTATTATTTTGTTGAATGAACAAACAAGTGGGTGGATGAAAGAAAGAATGAATGAATGAATTGCCAGGGGGAGGTTCCGGAATAGGTGGTTTAAGGAGGCTTGTGGGGAGAAGGGCTGTTGTCTCAAAGGGACTAATGAAGGGACAGAGATGGCCCAGATTGGTCCTGCTAAGGACAATTCTTACACATTGACTGACTTGACAGACACAGAAAGGGGGAGAGCATAAACACAGCTTGGTTAATCTGGACTGGGGGGAGGGAGAGAGATGTCTCCTTGGCACATTCCCGGTTGCAGTCCTGCCCTCCCTTTGTGAATGTTTCATCTTAAAGGGCAGGGCTTTAGCGGTGCTCTTCCTCAGGATAGGCTCAGAGAATAGGTCTGCATCAGTGCTAAGGGCTGCTGTTTCTTTTTGTCCTGTACTTGTTATGGCAGATGGGGTGAGGGATGAAGGGGAGTGTGGGCAATCCTGAGCCCCATCTACTCTGACAGAATTAGTTCTGAGCAGATACAATATGAAAGGTCTCAAGTGCCCTTGAAGGGAATTAAAAGTCTGTAGGCCTCAGGAGGGCATGGCCACCGAGAGCTAAGTCACAGTGTTTTCAATTGCTAACTGGGCCAGGGCCCACAGAGGCACATATAAAATACACAAAAAAAGCCACATGTGTTCCCTGAAACAGACGTTCTGCAGAGGCTCAGTCCCAGCCACCAGCCCCTCCCTCAGAGATTCCTGCTCCCTGCTCCCAGCTCCCTGGCCAAGCTGCAGCCATGCCTTACACAAAGTCCTAGGAGTCAGTAGAAGAAGCCGTGTGCGTGTACTTGTGGACATTTATGGACCCCTGTATGTCTATGCGACTGTCTGGGTGTGCATGAGTGTTTCAGTGACTGTGTAGCTGTATGTAACTATTTCTCTGAATATGTTATGTTTGACTGTGTATGAACTTGTGTAGGTGTGCTTGTGTGTCTGTTTGTGGGCAAATTAGCTCCGTCTTCCAGCCCAGCAGGGCTGACCTCTGCTCCAGACTAAGCTGCTAACCCAGCTACAGCCTGAGATTCCATATCTGGACCCCACATCTCGGAGGCCCAGGCTCAGAACAGGGGCTCAATCCCTAAGGCTTTGATTCCAAAAGGCCCCACAGGCCTTGGGGAATGGTATTGGGTAGCCTGCAAGGGTCGGAACAGGTGGCCCGGATAGTATGGAGCAGTCTCTAGCAAGAAGGGAGGTGGGGGGGGGGGGGGCTGGGGGAAAGGGGCGAGGGGCGGGGCGGGGGGGAGATTCCTAGCTCTAAGCCGGGATTGACAGTAAATGTTTCTCTTTCCTTTCTGGCCATGAATTGTATGTTGAGGCGCTGTGTGGTTGGAGCAGCCTGCTGGGGCCCCCTTCTCCTGCCTTCCCCCACAACCCTCCTCCTCTTTAGGGCTGTGCTCGGTTTCCCGTGCCCCTAATAAAGCTAAGTGACTGTACCAGGGCCTGGACCATCCCTGCCTCTGGCCTGATTAGGGCAAATGGGAAGAGGTCTCGTCCTTAGTCTGGGCCTCAGGGGCTGGAGCCCCCGGGGGAGGAAATGTTGTGCAAGTTACAGCCCTTCACTCATCAAGGGCCCGGGAGGGTGGAGAAGTAAACCAGCCCCCCAGGCCCTAGGGGATGGGAGCTGCGAGAGTTAAGGCTTCTTTCAGGTGAAAAACAGGGTCCCCCACTGAGCTCCCGACTACCAGCGGAGAGGGAAGCTGAGAATAGAAAGTATTGGGAGGAGGGGAGGAGGAGGCTGCAAAAGAAGGGAAGGGGGAGCGCGGAAGAAAGGCACCAGAATACTCATCACAATAGCGCGTTTGTGTAGGCTTTTAAGATTTGCCGAGCATTTTTTTCAAACCTTATCTCAGTTAATCCTGGCAACATTCCTGGGAAGTAGCTAGGGCAAGTTTACAGATGAGGAAACTGAGGTTCAGAAAGGGGAAAAAATGACCTGCCCAATTACCTAGTTGGTAAATAGTAGAGCCAGAAACGGAAGCTAGGAAGAAGAGGGACCTTGAAAGGGGAAGAGAGGCGGGCTAGATATCGATGGGTCGGTGCCTCTGCAGAGGCGGAAGGGGACCTGGACAGGGAAGGCTAAGCCCAGGGGTCTGGCCTGGCTTCTGGCAGGTGTCCGTGGGCATGTCAGCTTCTTCTTTTAAACACATTTTATTGATATTTTTGTTTTTATGTCACCAGGTTCCAAATATATCCCTCCACCACCCTGTGAGTCTTGCAACAAAGAATAAAAATGAGGAAAAAAACATTCCGCAACATTAATGAATGAATGATGGGCGTCCGGAGACCATATATGCAACGTGCCCCAGCCAGGGTCTCTCTCCGGCTTTGGAAGAAGGGGCATGCTTCCTCTCTTCCCTAGGGCAGGGCAGAGCTGGGCCCTTCGGTTACCCGTCATTCACTTTGGTGGAGGGCTTGGGGTGGGGCGCTCGCACGGTGTTCTTCCCATTTATGTTGCCCACTAGTCTGTGTGTAAATTGTTTTCCTGATTCTCCTTGGCTGCGCTCTGCGCTCGCCCCTTCGAGCCTTCGATATTCCCCACATCCCTTTCAGTAAGAGGACCAGGCTTCAGCCTGGCTAAAGCCGAGGTTTCTCTAGCCTTTGTCCCGGGGCATGTCTCTCCCGGTCTATTGTTCTAAGTTGTCTCCCTCGACTTAGGTCTATAGTTAGCTGCTCATTCCAACCCTTCCTCTGCCTGGGGCACTCTCACTAGATCTCTATCAGTCTCCATTTGAGTTTCTCTTTCCCTTTGGCCTCTCAGCTTCCCTTAGCATTCTGCGGTCTGGGGGGAGACGGGAAGAACCCACAGAATCTTAAGGAGCCCTCTACAGCCTGAAAACATTCACGCGTACAAATGCACGCATATTTAAACATCTGTCATTTAGTCAACAAACATTTAGTAAGTGCCAAGCACTAGGGATAAAAATATAGAGAGCTTAACTCTCCTGGGCTTAACTCTCCCCTAACCTATGCTACCATTGACAAAAATCAAAATCTCCTTTCCCCCCACAACATGGACTGGGAAAAACTAGGAAAAGACCAGACCTCCTTATCTGACGGGCAGACTATAGGAGTTAAATGCTGCTACTGTATCCTTGTTGCATAGCCTTGCTGCTGTAACAGAGCAAAGTAAACCTTTTGGTAACTCTTCGGTGATTTATGAATGTCTCGTTTCATCCCAACATTGAACCTGGACTAACAGGGTCAGGTCTGTCCCTAAATACAGTGGCAGGGTGGGTTTCCAGAACCGGGTTATTACATGCCCCTCCGCAGGATACTAGGGGTTCCCCTGAGGGGCAGAGGAGTGAGTTTTCCAATGCTTTGGCTTTCCCCACTCCATTGTTTCCACCACTACTCAGTACTGATTAACCAATTAGCATTAATTAGCTTTCACAAAAGGATATTTAGTGAAAAGAGTGAGCCACAAAGTCCAGCTTCTGCCCTCTATAAAAGAAGGCTCGGGTGGAATTTAGTTCTCCACACTCCAGTCCTCCAATTGGAGAGAAGAGGCTGAGGGAATCGGGAAGGTGTTGAATGTGTCCCAGGATAGGCAAGCATGGGTGAGTTATAACCTGATCCCTGGGGGACCTCCCAGATTGCCATAGATTCATTGACTGTATCTCAGTAATCTTTGCCCTCCTTCCTTCCCTGGGCTTTTGTGAGGGAAGTGCTCTGGAAATTTGAAAGTACTAAAGGAGTGAGAGCTATGGGAGGGAACTTCTTGGGGCCTAGGGATGGATTACTTTTGGATATCCAAGATGACAAAAAGAGAAATATAAAAAACAAATCCCAAACTATAAAACCAAACCAGAGTCCGGGGGGCCCTGGGACACCAATCTTATGTCCTCTTCCTTACCTAGGCCCTGTAAAGATGATGCCTAGCTTGGCACATAACCATTGGGACAAAATTGATATTATAATTCTATTGTCATTGTTATTAACAAGAAATTAGTTATGTGTGACAACGTTTACCAAGCACTTTCCATACCTTATCCCCACAACAACCTTGTGAGGTAGGTTCTGTTATTATTTACATTTTACAGATGAGGAAACTGAGGTTCCCATAGGGCCAAGGAGAGCAAGGAACAGACACAGCATTGGTGGCTGCAGGAGCTGAGAGAAGGGACAAACAGCAGTATTGGCTAATGAGAAGGCAGAGGGCAGAGTGAGTGTGAGGTTCAAGTAGCCAAGCAGAGGACTTGTTCAGATCTCAGATTCCAAGAACTGCTCCTCCCCCTGCCCCCAAACCCCATCAGATATCTTTGAAGTAAATGAAGAAAGCCATTCACCTGCCGGAAACCAAGGACTACTCAGGCATCTTGCTACCTGCCCTGCCGCTACCCCCTCATCCCTCCTGGAAATCCAGTTTCCTGATCTGGAACCTGACCAAGAGACCTAGGTCTTTTCCCTCCACAATGCTGCCTGCTCCACCCCCTCAATCAGGACAGATGGTAATTTACTAGTCAAATCTGAACAAAACTTTTGCATGATTGGTAGATGAGATTTTAAAATAAGTATAACAATAAGTATAAGCCTAATCAAACATGCCACCTACTTCTTGATAGGTGATTGGTCTCATAGTGCAGACTGAGACATGGGTTTTTTGGACGTGGTCAAGGTCAGAATTTGTTTTGCTTGACTCTACATGTTTTGTTTTTCTTGCTTTCTCAGTGGGGAGGAAGAAGTGGGAGGGAGAGAATGCAGATCGGAAAATTAAATTAAATACTGAAATAAAAATGAGTCTGATGATTTAGTAGGCACTTCTTCCATTTGCATCTCTGTTTCTCTGTGAGGTCCCTTTTTCATCCATGACAGTCGTACAAGCCAAGTACTGAAATAAACTGAATTTAGAACCTTAGAACTTTGAATTACTAGATCACAGAATGTTGATTTTTTTTTTAAATGAAGCATAATCAATGTCATTGTTCACATCAAAAAATATTTTTGAAGTAAAAACAAAAAGGTCTTGGTGAACTGTGAACAAATAAAATCATTTATAAAAATTATTATTTCAAACTTTTTGAATTTCTGTTTTTGCATATGTGGTGCTAATATATCATATTGTATAATATATTGTGGTACTAATATTTTTGTTGCATATCTGTATTGTATTTTACATGTGTATATAATTTAGAAATAAATACATGTATATTGAAGGAGATGTGTTAAAAAATATTCTTACTGATAGGGTTGTATGATCACGAACGTTTGGAACTACTCCTGGTCTGTCTGCCCTCCAACCTGTCTTACTCTACTGCTCTGGGGGTAGAAAGAAGTTCTAACATAAGACCACTCCTTCATGCCACTGAAGGAAATGGTAATGAGTGTTGAAGAGGTCAAGAATGTTAGCTGTTCAAAGAGAGCTCCAGTCCTTGAGTCCCAAAGTTAACGACAAGATCTTTTTCCATTTGCAGAGATAAGGAAGAGACGTAAAAAACACTGTGATGCCAATACGATCTTATTTAGTATGAGGAAATATGATCTGGTGTTCCATAGAAGGCAGCAAAAAGGCCTGGGTGGGATGGAGAAAACTTTAAAGGAGAGGAAGGTGATTGCTGAGTGATGGTAGCAAAGGAAAGATATGAAGGGGGCAGTTTGGAGCAAGGAGTGTTCATCCTGGCCCTGTGTGCCAAGGACTGTGATTGGAACAGCTAGCCTTGAAGAGAGTACCTAGAGATAGGGTAACTTCAGGGAAAAAAGCTAGGTTTCTGTGAGTAACTGAAGACTGAAGAAACATTAAGAGAAAGGGGTCTAGGGTGTAGGGGAGAAGAGGGTTCAAGGAGGCACAGTGGAAAGAGAAGACAAGGGAGGCTAGGGACAGAGGAGGGCTAGGCCTGATTTTACTGTTGGGAAGAGGTGGTGGCCAGAGCATTCTGATTTTGCCTATTTGACATCCTCAGTCCCACAGTGATCTCCAAGGCAGGAGGCATATGGGAAAGCAGAACTTGAGAGAGGGATGGAAAAGTCCTGGGACCATGGGGGAGGGAAGGAGCAGGTCTGTCAAGTGGCTGGTGCTCCGGGTGGCTGTATATGGGGAGTATGCTTCCCCTTCCCCCACCAATGTTGGCTCCTAGGACAAAACCCCAGTTGTCCTTTGCTAGTTCCATTTTTGCTATTTACTCTGCACTGAAGGGTGGGAATATCTTTTTACTATACAATCATCAACATCAAAGGAATTTTTTTGACTCTGCTAAATATTCAGGGAATTTACAGACATAATTAACAGAAATAGGTATAACCTCACTGTCACATGGTCTGCCTTTCAAATGGGACACCCTCCAGAGTTTACTAATTTTATTGTATCTATGCATTGTATCAATGTATATGTCACATCCCATTCCTAGTAGGATGTACAGTCTTTGAGGGGGACTACATCATTTTTGTCTTTGCATCTCCAGTGCCTAGCACTATACTCTGCACATGATGCATGTCTATCAAATGTTTATTGGCTGGAATTTTGTTGATTTGAGGGGATTTTTACATTATAATACCTTGCTCAGGATCCCTAGCTCTGGATTTAGATGGATCAGGCTCAAATTTCCCCCCCACTTAGTATTTTATTTTTTTTTCTAATTACATGCAAAGATAGTTTTCAACATTCACTTTTATAAGATTTTGAGTTCCAAAATTTTTCCCTTCCTCCCCTTCCCACTCCCCAAGACAGCATGCAATTTGATACATTATATACATGTATATTAAATATAATATAAATATAATCTACATGTATATTAAACCTATTTCCACATTAGTCATCTTGTGAAAGAAAAATTGGAACAAAATGGGGAAACCATGAGAAAGGAAAAAAAGGAGAAAAGAGTTTCCATCTACATTCAGACACCATAGTTCTTTCTCTGGATGTGAACAGTATTTTCCATCACGAGTCCCTTGGAATTGTCTTAGATCATTGCATTGCTGCGAAGAGCTAAGACCAGGCTCAATTTTTGCAGATAATCCCTCCTAAATCAAACTCTCTAAGGATCTTAAGCTTCCACTAGAGTTCCTTTGGGAAATCTCAGGACATAGTTTATGTCTTGGTCTCCACAGATGTAGCTAAAAGAGTCATTAGGGCCTACACAAAAACTCAAGGTAGCAATGCATATATTGGATCCAGGGCATCTTTTATTGCATCCCATAGAAAAAAGCAGAAATACATAAAAAGAACTCGAAATAGTTTTTCAGCAATGGAACAGCAAAGCACAGAAAGGACTCACGCTAGCTTTTAAACAATCAATGCAATTATCCTCAGTCTCTAGTGAGTTCTCAGAAAGGTAACACACCTGGGGCTACAAGATGAGCAATGCCCCATGGACCAAATAATTCGTGGTGATGGTGGATTTCCAAGTCTAGGTCCCTGGCTTCTGGATGTCATGGTTTATAGTCTCTTGTTGCTCTTCTAACTTTCCGAGTGCACCATCACAAGTCTAAGTACTCACAAGTATATTGTGTAGAAATCTCTCAATGAAAAATCAAAGTTCAAGAACTCTTACCTCTTGGATGACATTCAGTTGAAAACATTATACTTCTTTGACAAATTTTTTTTTGGGGGGGAAGCAGGTGATTGGGGTTAAGTGATTTGCCCAAGGTCACACAACTAGTGTGTCAAGTATCTGAGGTCAGATTTGAACTCAAATCCTCTTCTTTCACTATTTCTCCAAGAATGCTTCCTTCTCCACTATTGCTGTGGCTGCTTCTTTCTCTCAGGCTGAGAGGCAGTTCTCTCTGGGACACTTTGCCACATAGCAGAGAGGTGGTGCTGCTGCCTTTCCAAGGCATTGTCCAGGCACTCTCTACTATTCTCATGGCTACTTATCTCTCTGTTACCAGATTTTGGGCTTCTTTTCAGAGCTCTTTCTGGCTATTTCAGCTCCTGTACACTAGTGTAGTACTCAGAAAGCCTTTTTCTGTTAAGGTTGGGCTGATTGCTACAAGCCACTACATCTAACTAGGGTCAAAACTGGGCAGAATATCCCCAGTCTAAGATGAAACCTAATTTTTAAACATTCTTGCCCTAGGCATAAGTCTCAGTCCTTTGTCTCAGACAATTTTTTACTTAGAGCTAGATATTCCCAAACTGCTTTGGTCTCATACAAATGAAAGGGGGAGGGAGTAAAAATAAAATCTCTTTGGAGAAGCTACATTTGTTTCAAATTCATGCCATTATTTTATATGTGTATGTATGTATATGTGTGTATGCATATATGTAATAGTCAACAGTCCTTAGTTTGTAAGCTCCTTGAGGCCAAGAACTGTTTCTTGCCTCTTTTTGAATCCCAGGTACTTAGTGTCACCCCTGGAACACAGTAGGTACTTAATGAATGTTTATTAAATAAATTGATGAACGAACAAGTCTCTGGGCTTAGAATATGAATTAGATAATGCTGTATCGTGGATGTCAGATAATGATGGAAGGAAACTTAGAATATAGTTAAGCAAAGTAGTGTGGTGAGGAGTTGTTATGCTGGGATGGTGAACAAGTCATCACTCCTCCTTACTGTTCCCCCTTCTGCCCCCATCTCTCCATCACTATTTCTTCCCAGTTCTGGAAGTTGGAAATTGCCAGCATTCTCTATTTTGATTCTCCTAGAGAGAGACCCTAGTGATAGTCTCAGACCAGATTTTGGTCACTTCCTATCCTAAGAAGGGGAATATGGGAGATTTTCCCCATCCATCAGCCTCCACTGTCCTGCGACTCCCTTACTGGGGTCATAAATTTTGTAGTCCCTTGAATAATCAACTTCAGTGAACACTTGACATTTGCAATTTTACACATCATAGCAACAAAATAATTAGTATCATTTAGTGGAAAATGCATGCTTGACCCAACATCTCAAGTCATCGTCTCAGGGTGCCATTCATGGCAGATATACATCAACAACTCATGCAATAGACATAGCATGATGTAAAGCACTGCTTGACAGGCTATTTTAGAACCAGATCTAAATTACATGCCAATGTCATAGCAGCACATGCATAGCCATATAACACAAGCAAATATATGGAACAGCAAAGAATCAATGGGCCTATAGAAAAACAAGACATGCAGAAATAGTAGTATATATGCAAATAAACAATGAAATAATGGAGTTAACAGGTAACTGTATCTATAATTACAAATGTATTATAATAATTGATTATAACAACATTATATAAAATACTATATGTAAAACATACCATATAAAATATATACCCATACTATACAAAATATTTATGTCATAATACTAGCCCCAAAGAAAATACTCATGAAAAAGAAAATCATAAAACAGAAACACACTTAAAACATGGAGTAATTAATATATGCATCACTGAGCATATGCAATTGCTTGCAAAGCACAGGTTACATGGGTAAACATTAGCACTGTCATCTGGTTACATATGTACTCACTTCTGTTTTCTCCATAATGTCATAAATTAGTCTGGTCACAGGTCAAATAGACTTCGTTTTCCTGTAACTTGCTGACTTCTCTGCCCTCCCTAACTAATGCATTATCCCATTGACCCACTGCACACCAGTTTGCAAACCTTTTCATCCCTCCTCAATCTTCCCATGATTCCCCCTCAGCCTATCCCTCCAGCTTCTTAGTGAAAAACCTTGCCTCATATTTCACTTAAAAAACTGAGGTCATGGGGCGGCTAGGTGGTGAAGTGAATAGAGCACTGGCCCTGGTTCAGGAGGACCTGAGTTCAAATCTGGCCTCAGACACTTAACACAAAAACTAGCCCTGTGACCTTGAGCAAGTCACTTAACCCCAATTGCCCTCCAAAAAGCAAAAACAAAAAAAAAAAAAAACTGAGGCTGTTCACTGAGAGTTACCTCTTCTTCCCTCCTCCTCAACTCACATCACTGAGATGCCTTCTCACACTCTCCTCCTTCACCTTTGTCTCACATGAAGAGGTGGCCCTTCTCTTTGAGAAGGCAAAAAGGCTTTTACATGCATAGGAGACTGTTCTCTCTATTATCCTCACTATTTCACTAAACTTCAATCTCTCCTTGTCTGTTGGTTGTTTCCCTGAAGCCTACATACTCATGCCTACCCCATCCTCAAAAACACCTCATTTGATCTATGTCTATCACCATTAGCCATCATCCTGAACCTCTTTTCCCTTTTGTGGTTAAACCTGAGAAATTTGTTTCTAATTGGCGACTTCATTTCCTTTCTGTCTTCACTGTCTTCTGTAGTCTGACTTCTGACATCATCATTCAACTGAAACAGCTCTCTTCAAAGTTACCAATGTTCTCTCTCTCTCTCTCTCTCTCTCTCTCTCTCTCTCTCTCTCTCTCTCTCTCTCTTTAATTTTTTTTGAGGGGAGGGAGCTATCAGGGTTAAATGACTTGCCCAGGGTCACACAGCTAATAAGTGCCTGAAGCCTCATTTGAATTCAGGTCCTTCTGACTCCAGGGCTGGTGCTCTATCCACTGAATCATCAAGCCACCCCCACAGTGTTCTCTTAATTGCCAAATCTGATGAACTTTTCTCAAATCTCATCCTTCTTTATTGTCTTCAGTCTTTGACACTGTTGATGACACACTTCTCCTAAATGATCTCTTCTTTCTAGGCTTTCCTGACACTGCCCTCTCCTAGTTTTCCTGCCTGTCTGACTGATCCTTCTCAATCTCCATTTCTGGATCCTCATCCAGACTGCGTCTGCTAACCATGGGTGTCCACCAAGGTTCTCTTGTGTACCCTCTTCTCTCTCTCATATACCGTCTCTCTTTGTGAGTCATTAACTACCATGGATTCATTTATAATTTCTATGCTGATGATCCTCAAATTTATTTATCCAGCCCTATCTTGTCTCCTGAATACCAGCTTTAGACATCTCCGATAGGATGTTTCATAGACATTTTAAACTCAACATGTCTAAAACAGAAAACCCATTATCTTTTCCCCATACTCTCCATTCTTCCTAATTTCCCTGTTACTGCTGAGGTCACTACCATCTTCCCAGGTAGCCAGATTTGCAAGCTAGATGTCACACATAACTAATCACTCTCTCTCACACACATCCCTCCCCCACACCAAGTCTATTGCTATGTAATGCTGACTCTATTTTCCTAGCATTTCTTCTATCCCATCCCGTTTCTCTACCACAATGGCATAGGACCTTAACACTCCACATCTGGACTATAACAATAGCCTACTGGCAAGTATCCTTGCCTCAAGTCTCTCCCTACTCCAATTCATCCTCTACTCAAGGGTCAAAGTGATGTTCATAAAGCACAGTTTCAACTATGTCCCCCCACCCCACCCCGTCACACACACATGCTAAACTCCCGTGAGCTCCTGTTACCTCAGGATAAAATATAAAATCCTCTATTTGATTTTTAAGGTCCTTCATAAACTGCCCCCTTTCCACCTTCCCAGTCTTTTTATACTTTATTCCCCTCCAAGTATGGTCCAGTGACTCTGACTTCCTTGCAGTTCCTCAAACAAGACAATCCACCTTCCAACTCATGGCTTTTTACCTCTGTCCTGCATACCTGGAATGCCTGTCTCCCTTTTCATCTCTGTTTCCCAGCTTCTCCCACTGCCTGCCAGTCTCAGCCAAAATCCTTCCTTCTTTAAGAGACCTTTCTTGGTCCCTCCCATTACTAATGCTTTACCTTTTAGATTACCTCCAATTTATTCTGTTTATATCTTGTATATACACAGGTTTGGTGGTGTTGTTTTTTTTTTTTTTAGTATTGTCTCCTCCTCCCCATTAGGAATGTAAGCTCCTTGGTGGCAGAGAGCCTGTTTTAGCCTTTCTTTGTATCCCCAGGAATTAGAATAGTGCCTGGCACATAGTAGACATTTAATAAATGCTTATTGGTTTGACTTGTCTTCTTCCATGCAAGTTGAACACTGAGGACTTTAGGCTGCCCAACAGACAATTCAAGGTATCTTGAACTCTTGTCCTGGTGTTCTGGTCCATTGCAGGTTTTATTTTTTGTCTGGGTATCTAGGGTGACCTTTTCCCCTGCCCCCGCCTTTTGCTGATGCCGGTCTTGCAGACCCCACCTTCTGCAGTCCTAAAACATCATTCTCTTCATAAATACATCTAGCCTGCATCTGACTCTCTTCTCCACCGTTGTACTGTAACCACAGAACTATTCTAAGGCAGTTCAGCCTTTCTAATTGTTTGCCGATGGTAGTGTCCCTTGTCAGGCTATCATGATCTCCATTTATTTGTTCTGTTACCTTTCCAAGTGGAACAGTTGTATTCATGCTTCTTTCCCTTTGTGGTGTTTTCTGAGGGCTTCTGTTTTGGATTCTATATCTCTAGTGGGGCTGCTTTGATTTGTTTCTATAGCCCATGAATTAGGAATGGTCTTTTGCTATTTGCTGATGGGACTTCTCAGTGAAGGTTACAATAGAATATTAGGAAGGGATCTAGGAAGCGTTCCTAGATATTATCTAGTCCATTTTATACTGTACAGATGGGGAAACTAGTCTAGGGAAAAGGAGTGACTTACCTGCAGCTAGTTAGCTATAATATTAACTAGAACCCAGGACTCATGGCTTTCAATCTAAACCTGCCTCAAAGAGGACTCTGAGCCCAGCAGGCAGAACTGTGGAGTGAAGGTCCCACCCCCACTTCTGCTGATGGGTTGGACTCAGACAAGTTTCTGAATGGGGGAAGGCTGGTTGGAAGAGGAGATCGAAAATCCTCCTGACATATTGCTGGTTCTGAAGTCAGCCCTGCTACTAATGACTCATATTTCTAAGGATGAGTTCTGTTTCGGTCTGAGGAATCTAAATGCCCTGGGCAGAACCCATCTGCACAATGAAAGGTAGACTTGAGGAGTGAGGAGGAGGAGGAGGAGGAGGAGGAGGAGAGAGAGAGTGAGAGAGAGAGAGAGAGAGAGAGACAGAGAGACAGAGAGAGACAGAGAGACAGAGAGACAGAGAGACAGAGACAGAGAGACAGAGACAGAGAGACAGAGACAGAGACAGACAGACAGAGACAGAGAGAGACAGAGACAGAGAGACAGAGAGAGAGGAGAGAGAAGAGACAGAGAGACAGAGACAGAGACAGAGAGAGACAGAGAGAGAGAGAGAAGGCGAATCAACAGACAAAGAACCAGATAGGGAATTATAAGAGAAAGAAAAAGAGACACACATGGAGTTGTATAGAGAGAAAAAGAAAAGCAAATATGAGAGGAAGAAAGAGGAAGACAGTAAGACAAACAGAAGCAGACAGTCTAGAAAAAAGAGAGGGGGAGGGAAGGAGAGGGAAAGAGATAAGGAGGGAGGGGGAGGGGGGAAAATATAGGGAGAGAGGGGGGAGGGAGAGGGAGGGAAGGGAAGGGAGAGAGAAAGATGGAAATAGAGTATCCAGACAGAGAAAACTAGGGAGCAAGAAAGGGATAAATCTACATCTCTCCATGAAACCTGGAAGATTCTGCAAATTCTCCAAGGGCTCTTGACAGTATCTAGCAAACACTTTTCATGCTGATATGTAAGGGAGGATAAGAAGTGCCTTCTCTGTGGAAATCCCCAGCCTTGAGCTAGTCTAAATGTATCACCAAGTGCCTCTTTGACTCCATATCTCCCTTTCTCCCACAACCCTCCCCTGTGTCTCTACCCGCTCACTGTAGCCCCACCCCCTTTGTGGCATCCTTATCTCTTCAGTCAGCCCTCACCATCCTCATGAAGCATCCATCTTGTCAGTGAGGCAGCCATCCCTCTCACTAAAATCCTGTTCCTCAACTCCCTAACTGAGACCAGTCTCCCATCACCAAGCCACTCAATTATCTTTGTCCTTTTCACTGTTTGCTTACCCTCTCGCTAATCCCCCATTCCCTCACTGAATTTCTATCTCATTACTGAGCTCCCCAAAGCAGCCCTCATATGCTTCGATGATAGACATCTCCATTCACCTAACTGAGCCCTCACCCTCTTTACTGAGTCTCTACCCTTTCATTGAATTTCCATTCCCCAAACTGAGCCCTCATCTCTGAACCCCATCCCCTTACTGATTCACAGTACTCTTCATTAAGCCCATATTCCCCTAGAGCCCCATCAATCTCACTAAGCCACCATTCCCTCGATGAGCCTTTATCTCTATATTGAACTCCAATCACCCCTGCTGAGTATTCGTATTTCTTGCCTACTCTTCCCTTTACAATTCTCCCACCCCTTCACTGAGCACCAGTCTCACCACTGAGTATTCTACAGTATGACTCTATCCTTTTTTTTTTAGCATTCACACCCCTACCTAAAATCCTACCCCCCTCACTGAATCCTCATCAAAATACTATATCATATTTACCTCACTGAATTCACATCCTCTCAATGTACTCCTATCCCATATATAGATTTCCCCATATCACTACTGCCTCCCCACTAACTTCCCCAAGACTTCACAAAATCCCCCTAATAATCAACTAGTTAACAAATATTTATTAAGCAACTTCCTGGAATCAGGATGATCTGAGTTCAACTTTAGCCTCAGACACTTATTAGTTGTAAAGTGACCCTGGGCAAATCACTTTAACCTGTCTGCCTCAGTTTCCTTATCTGTAAAATGGGAATAATAATGGCACTTATCTCACAGGGTTATTGTAAGACTCAGAGAAAATAGTATTTATAAAGTGCTTAGCACACAGTAGGTGCTTAATAAACACTCATTTCCTCACCATCCCCATCTTCTATGTGCTAGGCACTGTTCTAAACCCTGGAGATCCTGAGATAAAAATGAACCAGGCTCTGTCTTCAGGAAAATCACATTAATTATTATAGATGACAGCTACATTGTGCTTTAAGGTTTGCAAAGCATTTTATATACATTGTCTCTTTTGATCCTCATAACAACTCTTTAAGACACCATGGATATCATCCTTTCTATTTTTCAAATGAAGAAGCTGGCTCAGATAGAACACATCTATGATTTTTGAATTTGTCTAAGATTATGGAGCTAGTGTCATTGACAACATTCACAGCCTTTCCACTCATCAAATCCCAATCCCCTTCACTCATCCCTCATCCTCCTGTGGACCTTCAAAATAATCTTGACAGGCTAGGATCCTGGACTGAAGCTCATAAGGTGAAATATAATAGGGGTGCAGATAAAGGCTTATGTCTGCATTCAAAAAAAATCAAGTTCACTAAGTAGAGCCAGTAAAACAATTCACACAATCACTACAACGCTGTAAATAGCAACCACAAAACATATGAAAATGAATGTTGTGACATGATAAAAGAACTACCTTGGCCCCAAAGAATAACTGTGAGAAGACATCTGGCCCGTTCCTTTGCAGAAGAGGGGGACTGCATGGGAGTGGAATATTTCATGTAGTGTCAGATTTTTTAATGTATTGATCAGCTTTGCTGATTGTTTTTCTCTTCTTTCTGAAAATAAATTCTTTGTTAAAAAGGAGAGCTTTCAAGGATATGGGAAGAGGAGGGATACAGAGAGAAATGCAAAAACAAAAGAACACTAAAATCTATTTATGAATTGGACTACATGGTGTCTGATGTGCCTTCCAATTTTTTTTAAAATTTTACCTATTTATTTATTTTTGGAGGAGGAAGGGAAGGCATTTGGGGTTAAGTGACTTGCCCAAGGTCACACCACTAGTAAATGTTAAGTATCTGAGACCAGATTTGAACTCACGTCCTCCTGACTC
The DNA here is from genome assembly GCA_011680675.1 of Gymnobelideus leadbeateri. Lineage (NCBI taxonomy): Eukaryota > Metazoa > Chordata > Mammalia > Diprotodontia > Petauridae > Gymnobelideus > Gymnobelideus leadbeateri. The sequence goes on along the minus strand of WOXC01006922.1, from coordinate 101,501 downwards.
CAGGGCTGGTGTTCTATTCACTGAGCCACCTAGCTGCCCTGCCTTTCCAAATTTTAAATTTTATGATTTTGTGTTTAATTGAACTTCTGCCTCCCTCAATAAACCCCTGAGATATTCTTTTATTCAAGACCTGTTTCCTCTCTGAGCCCCCTTTCCTGAGCCTCCTTCCTATTTAATCTGCCTTCATTCCCCCCATTGTTGCCATATTTTCTCCTCTGATCTGACATCTCCCATTGAATCCTCATTTCTCTGATTCTTCACCCATCATTCAGCCTCCATCCCCTCACAGATCTCAATTTGCTCATTAAGTCCCCAGGCCTTATTCCCCTCACTGGATTTTAATCTTTCATTGAGTCCTTCAACTGAGTTCCTATTCTCATCTCTAGGGCCCCTTCCCTCTCATTGAACTTTAGCTCCCTGTTATTGGATGCCCACTCACTGCCCTGATTCCTCTGGAATGTAAACTAAGTTTACATTCCCCTCACTGAGCCTCGATGCTGTCCAATGCCCCATAAATATCCTCGCTGAACCGTTATTTTACTCAATAAATCTCCTTCCCCTTCGCTAAGTCCCCATGTGACCATGATGCCCCTATCAAACTCACTGTGCCCCTATATTCTTACTAACACACAATCCAACTGACTAAACTTCTATCCCAATCTGTCACCTCCATCACTAATCTATTCTTTTCATTGAACCCCCGTGTACTCAATGAGCCCCTTCTCCAAAATCAAAACCCAATCCCTTCACTCATTTTTCCACCATACTTAGCTTGAGTTTCCACCAGATCACTGATCCCAGTCCTTAATGAACCATCATTTCCTTCATTCTACTCCCAGATTTCCTCAATAAGACTCTATCCTCTTGCTAAGGTTCTTACTGTATTTCCATCACCTTCCATAGCCCATTCTCATTGTTGAACCCCATTCCATGCTCTTATGTTCCAGCTGAATTTCCATTCCTCTTACTGAGTCCTCACTCTATTCGGTGTCTGTCCCCCAACTGAGACCCTCACTGGTTTCCTAGCTCCTTCCCTTAGTCCTCATCCTCTAGAATCAGAATTCTTAACTTTTGTATGGGCAAATCATGAACCCTTTTGGCAGTGTGATGAAGCCTATGCACCCCTTCTCAAAACAATGTTTTAAAGTAATTCAAGGAAATGTTAAATTTCATTTAGAGAGCAGTGAAAATAAAGATATCGGGGCGGCTAGATGGCACAGTGAATAGAATACGGGCCCTGGAGTCAGGAGGACCTGAGTTCAAATTCGGCCTCAGACACTTAACACACACAAAAAATAAAAACTAGCTGTGTGACCTTGGCCAAGTTACTTAACCCCAATTGCCCTCCAAAAAAAGAAAATAAGGATGTCTTTTTCCTGCATCCAAATTCAGGGACCCCTTGAAATCCATTTAGATTAAGTCTCCCTGGATTAAGTAATCTTTTAAACTCCCTTCCGGTTATATATAAATTTATAATACTATCAGGGTTTCTATTTTGCCCTGTCCCCTCCATTCCTTAAATGGACCATCCAGGGGATCAGTTAAAAGTTAGGGTACCAATTGTGGAGTGGGGAGGGAGAGGTTAGAGGAAAAAGGGAGCAGGTGATTCCTGGGGAGGGAAGGGGAGATCTTGATAGGGGCTGGGCTGTAGGGTTGGGGGTTAAGAGAGGGGTCCAGAGAAGTCAGGAAAGGGGGGTGGGGCCAATGGAGAGATCTGCTTTCCAAATCTGCTCTTCTACTCCCACCTAGTGGAAGTGGGAAGGTAGAGACAGACTAAAAAGTCTTCATTTTCCAAACCCAGGATGTGGAACCCAGAGGCCATTAGATTCATTCCATCAAGAGCAATTCAATTTGAGTCAACATTCATTAAGAACGTGCTATGTGCCTGGTTGCTGATCCTGGGGGTATAAAGACCAAAAACCAAAACCAAACAAAAAAACCCAACCCACTCACACAAGAAACAAAAAAACAGAAACATTACCTGTCTTTGTGCACAGATGAGTAAATACGAAAGAGGAGAGACAGACAGAAACAGAGAGACAAGAAAAGAAACACAGAGAGAGACAGAGACAGAGAGACCCAGAAAGAGAGAGAGAGAGAGAGAGAGAGAGAGAGAGAGAGAGAGAGAGAGAGAAAGAGAAATAAGGTTTTAAAATATTTATATTTGGGGGGTGTGGCCCTGGGGTCCTACCTTTCTGTCCTCATTTTTCCCCTTTCCCATATGACATTTGGGGATAATAGTAGGAATTACTGGAAAGTGGTTTCTTCTTAATAGGGAATGAATGCATTCAAAAAAGAGAAGGGAACGAATGTATCCCAAACATGGGAGACTATCTGTGCAAAAGCAGTCTCTTACAAGAGAAGATTGCCATGTGTAGGGAATAGTTAGAATGTCCATTTACATGGAATGGGGAGTGAGCAAACCTCAGCACTGGCACCATACCAGATATATAGTAGGTGCTTAATAAATGTGTGTTGAATAGATTTAATTATACTTGATTTAATGAATCATATGAAATAAAAGGAAATGTAGGGAGAAGTCAGATCGTGGAGAATTTTAAATGCCTAGCTGAGGAGTTTGTATTTTCTCCTAGAAATAATAGGAAGCCACTGAAGACTTTTGAATAAGAAGGGCAGGGATAATATAGCTAGATCTATGTTTTAAGAATATCCATTTGGCAGCTGTGCAGAGGATGGATTGGAGAGAGACTGGAGGCTTGAAGACCAATGAAATCCAGATATGTTCTCCATTCTCGGCTGTCAGTGGTGGGGGTGGTAATGATTATAGTAATGGTGGTGGATCTTTATCCAGGTCCCAGCCACTGTCCTTGAGAGCCCCCTAACCTCTGTTGTAAGTCCTCTTCTGACTCTTCACTACCTCATTTGCTGATCTCATCAGTTTCCAAGGGTTGAATCTAGGAATCTCTATGTAAATGATTCCGAGATTTATCTATTCAGGGCTCCTAACCTCCAGATTCATCAACTGCCTTCTGAATATCTGGAGCTGGTTGATATATAAGACTCTCAAAAGCAACATGTCCAAAACAGAGCTCATCTACCCACCCCCCCATCTTCTCCTCTTCTCAGTGGAGGATGCCACCCTCTTCCCTGTGACCCAGACTTAGTCTTAGCGGCATCCTTGACTCCTCACACTCATCCTACAAATTCAGTCCGTTGCCAACTCCAGTCTTTTCTACCTTCACAATATTTCTTCTTTCTCTCTACTCACCCAGACATCACCATACTTCAGGCCCTCAAGCATCTCTCACCTGAATTATGGAAACAGCCTTCTGATTGTTGTCCCTGTCGCTAGTCTCTCCCCATTCCCTTCCATCCTCCATTTAGCTGCTAAGATGATTTTCCTAAAGTGGCTATGTTCCCATACCAGCCCCACACTTCTGCTCTCTCTCTCTCTCTCTCTCTCTCTCTCCAATGTCTCCCTATTCCTCCCAGGTTCAAATAGAAACTCCTCTGTTTGGCTTTTAAAACTTTTCATAACCTGGTCCCTTTCTGTCTTTCCAAGTCTTTTTATACTTTACATCCCTCCATAAACTCTAGAGTCCAGCTACACTTTCTTACATCCTGTTCTTACTCAGAATGATTCGTTTCCCAACTCTCGATTTGCTCTGGCTCCTTGTTTTCCTGCCTTCCTTGGAGGCTCAGCTCCAATCTCAGCAGAGCCTGCAGGATGGCTTTCCTGGGGCGTCTCAGGCGCTCACCCTCTCATTTATACATCTTCTATGTCCTTAAGTATTTACATGCTGTGTCTCCAGTAGATTATAAATTTCTTGAGAATAGTGACTGTCTTTGCCTTTCTTTGTATCCCCAGGGCTTAGTACAACGATTGGCACCTAGTAGGTGCTTGCTGACTGACTGACTAACCGAATGAATGAAGCACTTTTCTCAGCGTGGCTCTGGGAGGTGGGCGGTTCAAGGATGATCATTCCCATGGTTACAGATGAGGGGACTGAGGACCAGGGTGACTCAGTGGATCTGAGAACCCAGGATTCTTTATTTCCAGTCCAACTGACCTTGATTTTTATTTCATTTCTTTGGATGGCAGTCATAAGTGCTTTCTTTTTCTTCTTCAAATTCAAGTTCCACTCTTCTCAAGGAGGCCTTCTAGATTAGTTACATAATTCATGGTTCTTGTGTGTATGTGTGTGAGAGAGAGACAGAGACGGAGAGAGACAGAGACAGACAGAGAGACAGAGAGAGAGCGCGCGCATGTGTGCATGTGCACCAGAGTTTGGCACACAGGTCATGCTCCTCACGTGTGTACTTCGTTCTGGGAAGGGCTCAGTGCACACGTGTCCTCTGCTCAGAGCACCGAACGGGACCAGGGGAGGGACATGGCAGCTGGAGAAGTAAGCAATGGCCACACAGCCCTTATACTCATCTCTAGGACTTTCTAAAGCTCACTTGAACGCCGGTTTCCGTAGTGTAGCGGTTATCACGTTCGCCTCACACGCGAAAGGTCCTCGGTTCGATCCCGGGCGGAAACACTTGCTTTTTTTTTTTTTCTTCTTTGGGTGGGCAGAAAGGAGTCGCGTTCTGATTTCTAAAGTGTGCTTCCAAACAGTTTTTGTTTAGATAATATTACTCTCATGAATAAATCAGAAGATCATAGATTCCAATTCTCACTATTTTACTTGAGATGGGAAGGAAAAGGCGTGCCTTAGCTGGGAATCGAACCCGCCCTTCTAGCTCGTAAGACAGCTGCTAACCAATCCACCAGCAGCATTTCGCAAAACGCCCCGCCCAGGGATGCTCTAGTCTGCGGCTCTGCGGCAAATGCTCAGCTCCCGAGGAAGGATCCCGCCCCGTTTCTCGCCAAGGATCACCCAATTGGCTCCTTCCTTTTCCCTCTCGCTCCTCCCCTTGATTGATGGGTCACATCCGGGCGGCTGTGAAGTCCTCCCTCTCTCCGGGGTCCATGCCTCCGCCTCAGAGGATCCACTTCCGGGTGAAAGGTCTGGAGCCGCCGGGTTTCCCCGTGTCCGCCACCTTCCCCTCTCCGCCCTCCGCGGCCGTTTCCGGGGCCGCTCGCCGGGGCCATGAAGCCGCGGGTGTGAGTGACGAGCCGTCAGGCCGGCCCCCTCCCCCCCCCAGCCCCAAACGGAGCCCGATATCGAGCCCGAGACCCCGACCCCGCCCCGTCGCGGTGAGGAGCTGACCGGCCCCACCTCCCCTCCCTTCCCCACCCTTTCCCTCCCCTTCCTCTTCCCGCCCGGCCCCTGCTCGGCCCTACCCGGCCTCCCCCCCCCCCGCCCCGCGGAGTGTCTGCCCGCCCTTCCTCTCCCGGGGGTATCCGGCTTGTCTCTGTCCCCCTCCCCCCCCAGGCGGTGGACCTCCTGGGTGTAAGGCCCCCCTCCTCCCCGGGTGCGTGTTCCCTCGGTATGTGAGCCTCTCTTCCGCCCCCGTCTGTAAGGCCCCTCCCTAAGTGTGGGTGACCCTCTCCCTCTGAGTCACCCCGGGATGGACGACCCCTCTCTGTGTGTGTCTCTCCTCCATATGTGTCACCCTCCCATGTGTCTTACACCCCCCCCCCCGCCCCGCCCTCCGTGAATGTCTGACCTCTCCCTAGATCCCACGGGTGAATTTGTCCTCCCGGTGGATGACACCCCTCCTCTCTGACCCTCCCCACGGGTGCACATGGGGAGTCCCCCGCTGTGTGAGAGGGGCGCAGTCTTCTTTATAAAGCAGTTCTAGGTTTTCTCTCCTTAGGCTCCCCTGCCGGTATCCTTTCTCCCAGGTACCCTTCTCCTCTCTCCTCTTGTCCCCATTCTTGTTTTCCAAGGTCTGTGAGTTCTCTCTGCCCCGCCTCCCGGTTCCATCTGGCAGGGGGACTCTGGGCAAATCACTTAAACCCTCCGATCTCCTGCTTACTCCTCCTTAAAATGGGGATCATTAGAGCCCTTGCCTGGGCCGGATTGTTGTACTGATCAAATGAGATCAAGAGCTCATAAATGGAAGGCTGTCCTTCCCATACCAGGACCGCCCTAGGAAGCCTTCTTGCCCTTCTCTACCTGGTGCCCTTGGTTCACCCCTCCCTTGGGCTGGGTCTTTCTTTCAGTTTCTTGTCCTTTTTTCTCTTCTGCTCCCTATCGCCCATTAATAGGGAGTCTGTGCTGTAGCTACATCTTACAGCAGATTCCCCCTTGACCTTCTTTGATACACTCAAAGTCTTCCTCTTTCTCTTCTCTCTTCCAGAATTAAAAAGATCTGAGGGACAGTGTGGTATAATGGAAAAAGCAAAGTTGTTGCTCAGTCCTAGGTTTTTTTGGTAAAGAGTGGTTTGCCATTTCCTTCTCCAGCTCATTTTACAGATGAGAAAACTGAGGCCAGCAGGGTAAAGTGACTTGTGGAGGGTCACACAGCTATGAATCTGAGACCAGATTTGCACTCAAGAAGATGAGTCTTCCTGACTTCCGGTTCAGCATTCTAACCACTGTACTAGGTGATGTGATATAGTTGAAAAAACACTTGCTCTGAAGTCAAAGTAGTTGTTCAGTTATGTCTAACTCTTTAAGTTTTCTTGGCAAAGATACTGGGATGGTTTGGGTTCCCCTCTCCAGATCATTTTACAGATGAGCAACTGAGGCAAACAGGGTTAAGTGACTTGCCTAGAGTCACACAGCTAATAGGTAGCAGAGGCTGGATTTGATGAGTCTTCCTCACTCAGGGCCCAATGCTCTATTTACTGTGCCATGAAGTCAGAGTACCTGAGTTAGTATCTTGCCTTGGATTTTTATTTCATATATGACCTTGAGCTTAACCTATCTGGACCTCAAAATTCCTCATTTGTATAATGAGGGAGTTGGACTGGATAGCTTCTGGGTTCCCTTCCAGCTCTAGATCTACAGTCCTATTATGATGTTACAATTTAGAGCTTAGAAGGGTTTTAGAGATCATCTAATCTCTTCATTTTAGAAAGAAACCGCACCTTCAAATTCTAGATGGGAGGGTCAATTGTCTATTCTTAGTTGCTGTAGGATTTTCATCTTTCCTATCCCCCACCGTCTCTTTGGTGATTCTGCCAGTCCTAGCCAGCTCTCTGCCAGCTGCTCATTGATGTCTTCCTTGGGCTGTGGAGGAGTCACCCATTTCAGAGATACGAGTAAACTTGCTTTTTAGGAGCTGTGTCTAAAGTTTAAATATCACCAGTCTTTCATTCTCTAGTGTGTTTGGAGTAGTTTGCTAAAATTTCCAAGTAACTTTTGGGTAAATCAAGGCAGTTGAAAGTGTCTTCCAGGTTGAACTGGAGGGAAGGGCAGTGAGCCGAAAGTACTACTCAGAGTTGTAGAAGTGGGAAGTAACACCTGAGGCTCCAGGAATACAGTTCCAGGGAGAGGAGATCACGTAGCTTATCTTTGTTGTCAAATCTGCCCAGTTATTGACAGATTTATTTAATCAAAGTCTGGGGCCCCAGGCTTTTGTTGTAATACAAGATATTTGGATGCTTTAAGAGATCAGTTGTGTTGGAATTATTTGGACACTCAATAGCTAGGGAAGTTTGTGAGTATACTTTCTGCCTCATTGGCTTCTTTGGGTGGCTTGGAAGTGGTTTATGGGATTTAAAGCTGAAAATCTCTTTTTCCTTCCCAGATTTATCACTTGTGTACTTATCTGTGTCAAGTGAAACATATATGTAAAGTGCTTTGCAAACCTCACAGTGTTGCATAAAGTTATTATTGTAAAAGTTCCATGAACACAGAAACTGCTTTTCATTCTGGCATTGTGTCCCCAGAACCTTGCACATAAGTACTTAATAAGTACTTTAGTTGGCTTGCATTGAAAGAGAACTTTATAGAGATCATTTTTAAAAAATTGAGGCCCAGACAGGTGGTGATTTGTCCAGGATTATGGGGTTAGTAAGCAGTGGATTGTGGTGTTCAGTCATTTTCAGTCATGTCTGATTCTTGGTGACCCTATTTGGGATTTTTTCCTTCTCCAGCTTTTTAAGGAACTGAGGCAAACTAAGTGACTTGCCCAGGGTCACAGATATAGTAAGTGTCTGAGACTAGATTTGAACTCAGGAAGAGGAATCTTCCTGATTTTAGGCCTGGCACTCTGTCTATCCATCATAAGCGGCAGCGCCAGGATTCAAGCTCCCAAGGACTCTGGCTTCAAATCCATTATCCACCACTTGACTTTAATTCCTTTGACTTGGAAGGGTTGTTTTATGAAAGCAGGATATTAAAGGAGCAATTTTGTTTATTCCTTCCTTTGTGCTTCTGGTGCTTTCTCTTCGTGAACATCTGGGTGTTAGGTACCATGGCTAAGAGGGAAAGGGGCTGTGCTTTTGGAATTTTGGCACTGGGACCAGACAGGGCAAGTTACAGAGAAGATAGTGTTGACTTGCATAAGGGAAAACTTCATAAGAAAGAAAACTGCCCCCAAATGAGCTGGGCTGCCTCAGGAGGTAGTGGCATCCTCCTCCCTGGAGCTCTCCAGAGGCTGAACCACCACTTGTGGAAACTATTGCAAAGGTGGTACAGGTTGGACGAGATGTTCTTTGAGGTCTTTTCCTCACTGTAAACTGCTGGCTCCAGAAATGCTAAATTCTGCAGTGGTCTTGTGACAATGGGATGATGTCCTTTGCTTTGACTCTCATACATCTGACAGTCTTCTTTCCCCCCCTTATCCCAAGAAAGAGCTGTTCACTTGCTGCTACCCTAGAGTCATGTGAGTCTGGGAAAACTGCACAGAGAAAAGATGCTTATTTTCTGTGGGTGTCCTTGTTTTGGCAGAGTTTTACAGCCTTTCAGGCATAGAGTCTGAGAAGTCTTTCAGGGTTGCATTGGCTCAGAGATTGGCCTGAATAGACCAAAATGAGTTCCTGAAGACAAAGATGTGGAGGAGCTCTAGATGCCATTGATGGTGTTGTCATCCCCCTGACGTCTGGCCTCTTTCTTTTCTAGGTTCCCATCCTACCAGAAGCCTGCTGAGTAGTTAATGCGGAAGGTAAAAAGGTTGCGCCTGGAAAGCAAGACCACTGGAAGTTGGAGAAGGTAACTTGCCCCTTTGTCTGTGAATTTCACTGATGGTCAAAGCTGGAAGGTATTTGGGGAACCATTTCATTCTTATCCCTCTCCCCCTGTTGTACAGATGAAGAAACTGAGACCTCCAGAGAAAAGGGAATTGCTAGTAGTCATGCTTAGGGTATGGTGGACCTGGGGTCAGAACATGGGTTTTCTGATTTCCGTTACAGAGATCCTTCTGCTGGGTCAGATGGTGAAAATACCAAAATATACCAAGGATTGGAGGCAGCAGAGTAAAAAGGAAGAAAGAGGCCAGCTCATAGTCCCCTCGTGTTACCCCCATCTTTGCTGCTTGGCCTACCTTGCTGCTGTGCTGGCTTCATTCTGGTGTAGAGGAGGGAATTTGGACCAGGTGGTTTCTGCGGTCCTACCAGGCCTCAGTTTCTGTGCCTGCATTCTTACCTGGCCCTGCCCAAGGTGGCATGTGAGCTCTGAGAGGGCAGGACTCTGATACTTTGTGTTTGCACCTTGGGCACCCAGGAGGTGCTGTAAAGATGCCTGCTGAATCATTGAGGTGGGGGATGGTTCTTAGTCCTCACTGGATGTCTCCATCACTTTTCATGGCAATTGCAATTCAGTTCAGTAAATAATTATGACGTATCTGTTGTGTATAAGGCACAATGTATTGAATGTCTTCTACATTTGACCTGGATGCTGATGCTGCCAGAGTGGTGGAACATTCCAGAATTCAAATTCTTAACATCATTCCACTGGTGCTTAGCAAAGCTGCACTAAGCTTTGGCGGGAATGTTGCCCTGTGGAACTCTGTCTCAGTGCCCAAAAGTTTTTGCTATTATCAGCCTGTTGAAGCGGGCAATAGTCATAGTATCCAAACTCTTAGAACTAGAAGGAACTTTATCGATCATCTAGTCCAATCCCTTCGTTTTTTTAAGTGAGGAAACTTGAGATATAGAGTGGGAAAATGAGTTACCCAAGGGCAGAATCAGGATTCAAACCCAGGTCTCCTGACTCTAAACCTTCTGTGCTTTCCATTACACTATTGTGGCTTCAATGCAGATATTGCCCAGCTCTAGATTGAGATCAGTGAGATTCTTGCTGCTTCGTTGAATCCCATCTACAGATTCATATGGAAGGTAGGGAAGAGGGAGACTTGGTGTGTGATGTGTGGGGAGTCTTTTCCCAGCTGTATTCCAGTGCTGAAGCTGAAGGAAATGGTTTTCAGGGAGAAAAGAAACTGAGAGGCAGCATTGCTTAATAGAGAAAAGGACTGGTCACAAAGACGAGGACACCTGAGTTCAAGTCTTGCTCCCCCACCATTGGCCCCCCCCACCCCCCATATACTGGCTGGCTGTGTGACCTTGGTCAACCTCATAGTGCCCCAGGCAATTTCCTAAGACTGTGTTTGCAGAGGAGCTATAAATCTGCATTGGTAGGAGTTTTATCATCTGGAGTTCCTACTTCCAGAAAAAAAACTGATCACAATTCTTAAAATCCTTAAAAAATGAAAAGGATTATCTAGTTGCTTGATGTGAAGACTGGATGGGTTCCTGATACAGATACTTTTGGGGGATTGAGTCAGTTGAGGATGTTGATTGATTTGTTCTTAATTTAAATATGTATCATTTTTATGTATCATCCTTATAGGCTAAAAATCATTTCTGAGGACTAAATTAGGTGGAAGGAGCAGAGGAACAGTTTTTGTTGGTAGAGATAAAGGAAAGATTTCCCTAGGGATGCTTGATCCATCTTGGCCTAATGGTGTCTTCAGCCATGGACCTTTGTTCTTGGGACTCTTCTTTTGGAATTCCATTGCCAGATAACCTCCCTCCCTTCTAGAATTCTGAGGCTGGATAATTACCTTGCACACCCAGGAAGATAATGAATGACCTGCTGGGGACTTCTCTCTCCCTTCCTTCTTCTTCCTCTGCTGTTGACTGAATGTCCAGTGGATTATAACCAGTGATAAGGGCCTATACGTCTTCTTAGCTCATGTACATGGCTCACCTTTGCTCTCTAAAAGAAAGTTCTAGAAGTTGAGTGGATGCTCAAATAGGCAACGGTTGAGTTATCAAAGAACCCAGATGGACTGAGGCCACTGAAATCTGACCTAGCCTTGGAAGTGACTTTCTTGAGTGGCATGAAGTTGTTTGCTTGATGACATCACTATCTTTGGAGGGGCTGCCCTGATTGGCTGAAAGGATGTGTAGGGGGAATTGCACATTAGTTTGCCCCAAATCTGCTTGAATTTCTCAAGCTGTGCAAACTCTCCAAGTTGTGAGCTGAAGTAGGCTTTGTGGGGATGGGCCTGGAGAGGAGCTGTTATAGACCTGCTCTTAAAGGCCCACTCACCTGTTCCAGTTTCATGCTGTATTCCCAGTAGGTAGTGGGTGACTTTAAGGAAAGTCTCTTTTTGTCTTTTGGAAGTCAAGGGATACGTTATGTTGCCAGACCAACTCCTGCCTGGATGAGAGAGCAGGGCTGGCTGCCTGGGACATCTGGCAGCATCTGTGAAGGTTCCTGGAAGTTTTGCCAGATGTCTCATCACATTCTTCGTTGTCTTCTTGACTGTGGTTTCATTCCATGTTCCATCTGCAGGCGTCTGACTCAAAAGTATTTTCTTTCTTCTTTTTGCCTCATATGCTTGAGCTTGTGGTTTTTTAGTCAATGTCTTTAGAGGATGGAGTCTAGGCTTGGTTATTGAGGGTCGGTGATATTGTTCCTTCTATATTGATGACTGGGTTTGGGGCCAGAGAGGCTGTCAGGGTCAGCCCAGCTAGGAGTGGAGGTAAGCCTGGGATAGCCAGATGGCTTAGCACATCTTGACACATGTGCCAGGGCAACACGATATGGTGGGAAGAACATTGTATTTGGAAAGGCATGAGTTCAAGCCTTGGTTCTGTTGCTTGTTACCTAATTTGGACCTCAGGCAAACCCTTCACTTTGGGAGCCTCAGTTTGCTCACCTGTAGAATTCGGCCAGTTGATCACTAGGGGCTCTTCTATTCCAGTGTTTCTGTGTTTCTTCTTTCTGAAGCTCTTGCCAAAACAATGGAATAAGAAGTGGGAGTAAGATCAGAGACTTTTCTGCCTTCTGCTTTAATCCTGTGTCTGTGGTAGAGGCAGATAAGAAATCATCTCTTTTTGGTCATCCGTGTGTTTTTACCTCTAGGATCAAATATAAATTTCTCTGGGCATATAAAGCTCTCCACAACCCAGCACGAGCCTATCTTTCCAGCCTTCCAAATGACCCTCATATATTCTTCAGTCCAGCAAGACTGACCTTCTTGCTTTTCCTCACACATGGTGTTACATCTCTCACAGCTGGGCCTTATACACAGATCTCCTCTCCCATTACTAGAATTCACTCCATCCTTCCCTCTGCTTCTTAAAACAGTTAGTTTGCTTCCATGCTCAGCTCGTGTGCTACTGTCCTCGAAAAGCCTTTCCTGATCCCCGTTATCACTGTCCTGAAATTATGTACAGATCTATTTACATGCTGCACCCTCATCTCTACCTCCTGGTTTCTCTGGCTTCCATCAAGTCCCAGCTAAGATCTTATCTTCTGCAGGAAGCCTTTCCCAGTCCTCCTTCATGCTAGTGGCTTTCCTCTGTTAATTATTTCCTATTTATCCTGTCTAGAGCTTGTTTGTATATAGTTGTTGCCATATTACTTCCCCTATTAGATTGTGATCTCCCAAAGACAGGGGCTGTTTTTTGCCTTTATTTGTATCCTCAGCACTAGTACCCAGTAGGTGTTTAATAACTGTTTGTTGACTGACTATATCCTTCTAGTGGGAGGTAAGCTCCTTGAGCTTGGGAGCTTTTTATTTTGTATTTGTACCCCCAGGCCCAAGTGCAGTGCCTTGTTGAATTGGGTTGGACTTCCCTGCTTTGGCCTGAGCTTCTCTGCCTCTGTAAAATAGAGAAAGGAATTCCTGCTCTGTGGCTCTTCTGAGAGTGGCATGAGACTCAAGTAACATAATGTTTGTGACAGTACTCCATGATCATGATCCTCTGTACAAGCATGGCGTGGGCTTTTTAAATGCTTGATCAGTAAAACAGGATGTCAGAATCTCTAAGAAATCCTTCTCTGCCTCCCTGTGTTTCTCCCCTGTTCCATCCCATCCCTCTTTAGGAAATGGGAGCTGAGAAGAGATAGATAGGGAAGTGACCGTGACCTGGAGCAGTGCTGTGCAATGGTGGGGTGGGGGTGGGGAGAATGAGCTTTGACTCTGGACCAGTCACCTAACCTCTCCCAGCCTCAGTTTCTTCATTTATAAAAGAAGGGGAGGGACATAGTGGCCTCCAAACTTCCTTCAAGTCCTGGATCTACCATCCTGTGATCTGAAGACCCACACAGAGAGATGGGTGCAGTGTGGTTTAGTGGAAAGAATATGGGATTTTAAACCCAGGGCCTTAGGTTCAAATCCCAGTGTTGCTGTTTTCAGTTCAATTTGACAGGCATTAAACCCTGGCTATTCTCAAAGCACTCTAATGGGCATGCTCTGCTGTTAAAGAGCTTTCATTCTTTTGGGGGGCAGTGGTGGAAAAGGACACTGTAGATGCACATAGACAAGCAGAATCTCAGACCTGAGTGGGGAGTGAGAGAATGCTTCATGGAGCCTTCAGGTGGCACCTGAACAAAATCTCAAAAGACATTCTGAGAAGTAGGGATAAATAGAGAATACATGACATATTTGGGGAATGTCTTGAGCAGATGCATGGAAGTGGGAGATGGGGCTTCAAATTTGAGAAATAACTAGTCATCTAGTTTGGCTGAAACGGCAAGTTCATGAAGAATGGTATGAAATATGGCTAGAAAGCCAGTGGGAGCCAGGTTGGGGAAGGACTTTAAATGCCAGACCAGTGCATTGGTCCACTAGTCTTAGGAGGTAAGAGAGGCATTGAGAGTTTTGTAAAGGGAGTAACATGGTCAGGCCTATGCCCTATGAAGATTATTTTTGCCTCTTAGAGGACTGACTGAAGAAGGGAGAGACTGTAAGCAAAGGGGCCAATTGTGGGGCTGTTACAGTAATCTAGGCCAGCAGTGATGAAGGCCTGAACTAACAGTACTATCTGACATGTACAGCTTTTATTTGTAAGTGTGTGCTTAATGTACTTTATCTTTGAGCCCCACAATTGGGATCCTCATTTTCCAGATGAACAAATTGAGGTCCAGAGAGGTTAAGTGGCTTACAGTTGTTGTGGAGGCAGAAATCAGGAGGATTTGAACCTCTGGCTTCCTAACTTTAGGACTAGCCTGCTGGCCACTTATTCTTTACTGTTGTGCTAGGGTGCTAGCTAGGTTAATGGAGAGGAGGAAACAGATGTGAGAGACATCATAGAGGTAAAATCAGGAAGATTTGGCAACTGATCAGATATGGAAAGTGAGGGATAGGAGAATATAGGTCACAGACCTGGGTGACTGAAAGGATGATGGTGTGCTGAAGACCAAGGGCCATTTAGAGGAGGAGTGGGTTGGATGGGGGTTGGAGGGGATAATGAGTTCTACCTTGGACGTGCTAAGCTTGAGTTATCAAGGAGGCCATCAGTGATAGACTGAAGGAGGTGTGTCTACAGGTCTGTGACTAGAGTTTGGGAAGTCATCTGCATGAAGAAGTTGTTTGAACCCATGGGAGCTGAAGAAATCTGTAAGATCGAGGGTGTAGAGTGAGAAAAGAATGCCCAGGGCAGAACTCTGTGCAGTCCTTATGCCAATGGGGTGTGGGGAATAAGCCATGAATAACCTTGCACTGGGACTCTGAGATTGGATCATCAGACAGACAGTAGGTGGAGACACCTGGAGAACAATGTCATGGAATCTAGGAGGGAGAATGGAGTCAACAGTGTCAGAAGCTGCAGAGGGCTGAGAAAAGCCTTCTGGATTTAGTACTTGAGACCTTTGGGAACCTTGAGGGTAACTGTTTCATGTGAGTGGTGGGCTCGGAAACCAGATTGTAAGGAATTGAGAAGTGAATGGGAAGTTTGGAAGTGAGGGTAGCAGGTGTAGAACAGAGTGTCTGGCTTACAGCCTGCCTGTCCAACGCAGACTATAGAACACATCCATATTATACCCCACAACTTAGGTGTGATAGCTTAGAACAGCATGGATACTGGAACAGAATAGGATGGGGGTGAGAGAAACTTGATAGCAGGAGAGAGGCCATTCTAAGAAGGAAGGACTTTTGGTGACATACGCATTGGTAAAAACTTGCTATTGACTGGTTGGTTGAGAAACATAGCCAAGTAGTTGTCTAGCCTCTGCTTGAACTAACCCCCTCTGGTAATGAGAAACTCGAAGCCAAATGAGAGTAGTTGTGAGAGTTCCAGTCCAGACAAGTTCTCCTTTAAATGGGAAACACTTCCTTGCTGCATATTTAAGTCAAGGCTCTTGCAAATGGAAGTTACAAAAATTAAATGAGGTGGTGATCAACATAGGCCTGCTTCTTATTTTAAGAATAAGCCTTTTGCCCCTATCTTGCCAGGCACATTATAGTAGTCAACAAGGCTAAGGTGGTGTAAGCTTTCCTAGGTCCAAATGTTCTTCCTTACAAATGAACGCTGACTTCAGTATTGGAAGCTGTTCTCCCAGAGGAACTGAAAATCCAAGGTCTGCTTTCTGAGCAACTATCAGGCTCCTAATATATTAGTTGCAGGTAGAGTAAAGAGTCTGATAGTGAGATTATTTTCATCTGCCTCTGCTGTCACTAAACTGCACAGAACCTTACAGGGCTCTGCCTAGTAAATTGAGTCATAGAATTCAAAATCAAGCTGTGACCTCCATTCCTTTGACACTGGCATAATGCCTTGCAGGTGATACCTCATCCCTTAAAAAGTGGCCCTGGTGGCTCTATGTAGGTGTTTAGGGTTACAGGGAAGTGTTCAGTAAGAGCTAGTAAAGCAGGCTAAGGCGGTAACTCGGCATGCTGTTGCTTCAGTGGACGCCCCACTCTTCCTCCCACTTAGGGGAGCAGCTGTAGCTTTCAGGTACCCAGTGGTTAGCTGTCACACTGCTGCTGCCACATGCATTGGCCATGACACTCTCCCTGGAGGGTAAAGCACCTTCCTTCTCTTCATTCGCACTCTACTTAGTCAGCATTGCACTGCTGCCCTGGGCAGACGTTTGTTTAAAAATCAGTCTAAACACTGCTGTAAATGACCCTGTTTACCCAGAACCCAGAACTAGGAGCAATGAAGGGCAGTTACAGAGGAAATATATTTTTGGTTCAGTATAAGGAAGACTGTTTGGACAACAAAAGCTTCTAGAAAATGGACTGGGCTACATTGTGTGGTTATAGTTTCCTGTTCATTTTTGGAGATGTTCGAGCAGAAGCTGGATGCCCATTTGGTGGTGGCGGCCTAGAGGTTCTAGGGACCAGCTGGATTTCAAGGGTTTTTTGAACTCTAAAATTTTCTGATTTTATGAAAAAAGCCTTATCGATGCATGGGTCTGCCCATGCCCCTCCCGTCGTTAGAAAGCCTTCATTGGCTCTCTACTGCCAGGAGGACAAAATCCATTCTTAGTCTGACTTTTAAACACTCTGAAGTTTGGTTCCAACCTCCTTTTTTCTAGCATCATTTGCTCTGTATTCCAGCCAACAGAATCACTGACTGTCTTACCTTTTCCTGTGTTCACAAGTTGGGATCACACTTCTTCCTCACCTCTGCTGGCTTTTCTTTTGAGGCCTTAGGTGCTGTCTCCTTAGTGAAGCCTCCCCAGGTTTTCTGTCCCCCCCCCCCCATTCCTTCCTACCTCAGCTGAAACTGATTTCTCCCACCTTAAATTTTATTTTTAAATTTAATTTAAAAGAAATTCTGAACCCCAACAAAATGAGCATTTCCATATGTAAAATAGATTAGAAAGAATTGCACGGAAAATTGTGAATCACCCTGTCCAGCATGATTTTCACTCGAAGCATATAACAAATTTAGCATGTGACTTTCAAAGCTGTCCTGCCTATCTGTTTCTTCTTGGCCTCCTTTTTGTTCTCTTCTGTGCATTTTTAAAAAATGCTTCAGTGACTCTCTTTTTGGGGGAAAGAGAGGGAACCCTATCACTACCTCCCTCCCAACTGAAAAAGGAAAAAAAAAAACATTTTAACAAATTCGTATAGACACACAAAATAGATCTTTACACGGGGCATGCCCAGAAGCTTATCTCTTGTTCTCCACCTTGACCTATCACCTCATTGTCAAGAGGTGGGTTCAAGTGCTTCATCAGTGGTTTTTTGGAATCGTGGCTGACTTGCATTGATGAGAGTTCTTCGGTTACTCAAGGTGTTTGTCTTTACAGTGTGGTTGTTATTGTGAATTTCGTTGTCTGGGTTCTGTTCACTTTACATTAGTTAATACTAGTCTGCTCAGGTTTGCTTGAAACCATTCACTTCATCATTTATTATGATTCAGTAGTATTTTATTACATTGATATATTATGGTTTGGTCAGCCATTTCTCAATTGATGGGCACCCCCTTAATTCCCAGTTATTTACTATAACAAAAAGAGCTGTTATAAATATTCTTGTACTTCTGGGTCCTTTGCCCCTTTTTTTCTCTGTTTTTGAGGCCTGATAGTGGTATCCTTGGGTTAAAGGATATAGAGCAGGTTAGTGATTTTGAGGGGAGAGTTCCAGATTGCTTTACAGAATGGCTGAACCAATTCACAAGTGCACAAACGGTGCTTTAGAGGGCCTGTTTTCCTGTAGCCTCTCCAATAGTTGTTATTTTCCTTTTTTTTGTTTGTGTCAGTCTGATCCTTCTTAAATTTTGTCTGACATTCCCTTACTCTCTCATTGTTGTTGGTTTTGTTTTTTGTTTTGTTTTGTTTTTTTGAGAGCAATTGGGGTTAAGTAACTTGCCCAAGGTCACACGACTAGGTTTTTGTTTGTGTGTGTTAAGCGTCTGAGGCTGGATCCGAACTCAGGTCCTTCTGACTCCAGGGCCGGAGCTCTACTCACTGTGCCACCTAGCCGCCTCTGTTGTTGGTTTTTTTTAATAATTTTTTTTATTTTAAACTTAAATACACAATGAGAAAAAAAAAACATTGCCATGTACACCGCATATCATAGGAAAGGATTCAATATAAAACAATAGATTTCTATTTCAAGAAAACCTATATAATAAATATTAAATAAAAACATATAATAAATATTCAGGCATGATAGTAAACAAGAGCTCATGTTTTCAAAGCTGTCCAGTTTTTTTTGCTCTCTTGTTGGTTTTCTTTTGTTTTCTGCTGTGTACTTTTTACTTTATTTTTCCTCTCCCCCAATCCTAAAAGGCTACAATTAAGCATAGAGAGAGGTATCTGTAAACATGCACATATATATATATAAATATACTCATACATATATATATACACATATATAAAATCATATTGTGCTTATTTCCACCTGTCATCTGTTACTCTGAAGGTGGATAGCATCTTCCTTCATAGGTCCCAAGTCTTTCCATGTTTTTCTAAATCAACCAGTTCATCAGTCCCTACACCATAGCAGTATTCAAATCCAATCACATCTTATCTGAAAAATTATCTATGACAGCTTTTTCCCAATTTCCTACATTCCTTCTATTCTTGGCTACATAGGTTTTATCATCTCATTGTTTTTTTGGATGATACTTGTGTACATGTTAAATTCCCATTTAACCCAATCCTCAAGGAGTTTAAAGTATCATTTTTCACATTTGTATCTCCAGTGCCAAACACAGGGCCTTCCATGTAGTACATATTTTATTAATACTTGTTGAACTGAACTGGAGATAGAGATTTTGGCTTTCTGTCTTTTAAGATACTGGACCTACT
The DNA here is from genome assembly GCA_011680675.1 of Gymnobelideus leadbeateri. Classification (NCBI taxonomy): domain Eukaryota; kingdom Metazoa; phylum Chordata; class Mammalia; order Diprotodontia; family Petauridae; genus Gymnobelideus; species Gymnobelideus leadbeateri. Next base: position 82,698 of record WOXC01006922.1, on the reverse strand, counting down.
GGTGGGTATAGGTAATATAGTAGTTCAGGAATTGGTAAAGGGCTATAGTGTATGTTGGTTCTCCTATTTACTAAACGTTATCACTTTTAGTTTCTTTGGGGGTAGTCGTTGGTCGTTGTCTTTAAAGATTTCTACTGGGTTGACTGGTAGGGACTGGCTTCAGTGAGCTGAGTCTCAGAGGGTCTTATGGTCTACCACGCTTCTGCTTGTAACACCCTTTTGATCTCCCCCCTTTTTTTTACCCCCACCATCTTCCATGTAGTTTCTCACTCATCTCTGAGGGGGAAGAAAGGATGACCACTGTGGATGTACTGCCTGAGAGGCCTGATGTGGTGGAGATGGAGGACCCCTCCTCGCCCTTCCAGGTGGAGAAGCACTCGTGGGATGGGCTACGGGACATCATTCACAGCAGCAGGAAGTATTCAGGCATGATAGTGAACAAGGCCCCACATGACTTCCAATTTGTCCAGAAGACAGATGAGTCAGGCCCTCACTCTCACCGGCTTTATTACCTCGGTAAGCCAGGCTTCCACACCCTTTCTCTTATCAATCCCTAACAACAATAACAACAACAACTGTAACAATATTTTGCTCATAACAGCTCTGTCTGTTAGGTAGTACAAGTACAATCTGAGACCTAGCCTAGATCTTACTTGGTTCACTGTCAGCACTACCTGCATGTCACCTGTCCATTGCTAATATGCTTGGGGGCTTTTGACCAGGTTGCTTTCCTGTGGAGCATTGCCAGGAAATAAATCTTGTTATTACATCTCTGATTCTTAAAAGTCTAATCACCCTTGCTGGTTGGAGGGGAAAAACCCATCTGTAGCAGTAATTATTTTTAGTGTACTTAGGTTAACTGTTATGGACTCTGTAATTAGTACAATCCAGACCTTTCCTAGATGGGTCTGTCTAGCTTCTAACCCAGTACTTTGTCCAAGTGAAATCAGATTAAAATGACCATAGATTTAGACTTCTAGAACTAGAAGGGGTCTCGTTGTCATTTGGTTCAACTCATACCTCTCTTATATTCTTCCCAGAAAGTGCTAATTTAGCTTCTTCTTGAAGACCTTCAAGGATGGGACCTGATCAGCTCTCCAGGGAGCTCACCCTCACTTTTGGACAGCTCTAACTGTTGGAAAGTCTTTCCTTAGGTCAAACCTAGAGCTGCCTCTCTGCAGCTGCAACTTGGCCTCTTTGTTCTGAGCTCTGCCCTCTTTTTCACGTCAGATCTGCAAGGATATGAACCTAGAAATCACATCTCTCTATAATTCTTCCCTTCTCTCAGCTAAACATCCTAATTTCCTTCAACTAACATGGTCTCTCACCATCCTGCTTACCTTTTTCTAGATCCTATCCTTTCATTCCTTTTTGGATGCCATGCTTTAGGAACAACAGCATAATAGGTCTGGCCTATTCAGCCAAGAGCACAGTAGAGCTCTTGGACAGTAGAGCTCTCCAGTTCTGGACCCTGCTTCTTTTAATGCAGTCTCATGTCAGAAAATTAACTTTTGTATCTGGTGTGCCACATTCTTGATTCACATCAAGCTGACAGTCCGCTAAAATTCCCAAGTCCATTTCACATAAACTGTTTTTGGCCCTGGTTCTCTCATCTATGTTTCTGTGGCTGATTTTATTGAACCAAGCTCCAGGTTTTTCCATTTCAGGTTTCTTTGAAGTATTGAAGTGTAAAAACCTGCACTTTGGTTCAGTAAAATCAGCTGCATAAATATAGTCATCACTGTTAAGTTTAATTTTGTTAGATTCAGCTTCTTGTTCTAGCCTGTTAAGATCATTGGACCCCTAGTTTGTATTCATATCCTGCATTCCTCCTCTGCAAACTTCTTTCAGTGCCTCATTATGACTTGGAGATGACCATTGGCTCTGCCAGGGGAACGCAAGCCCTGATCCTGCCTAGCCTGATGGCGCCTGCAAACAAATTGGGAACCTTAGAGGGGAAAAGAAGTCACATTAGGAACATCCTGCGATCTGTTGGGGGTTGGGGTGGGGAGGAAGGGAGAAAGAGTGTAGAGTAGTCCCCGTGTACTTTTATGATGCTCAGGTAATGTAGGGCTGCATGTATATAAGAGAGTCTTTTTTTTATGTTGGCTGGAGCCACCTCTCTGAGTCATTACTTTGGTCACAGCAGACCTTGGGCCAAAGCATATCCTGCTTCCCCAGAAGGGGAGGCTTCCTGGAGATTGCCCAGTCTGCTGCTTTGCAGATTTATTTTTCCCCTTCCCAATGGGATTACACATTACAAAATGTCAGAGCTGGAAGGGCTGGGGGTATTAGAGCTTGTCCAGTTCAGCCCCCTTATTCGTTTTTTATAGGTGTGGAAACTTGAGTCCCCAAGGCTTAGGTAACTGCCCGAGATCTGTGAGTGAATGTCAGAATTGGGACTAAAACCCAGGCCTTTGGAGCCCAGAGCTGATTATACTTTTCTCTCACAGTCCCCCCACTTTTTGTGTCCTTAAAGACCAGTGCTATAACCTTTCTACTACTGGCTTACCTTCCTAGGGCAACTGCAGATTTACAAGGATTTTCCATACAAAATCCCCTTGAGGTAGGAAGGGTAGGTATGGCCATCACCATTTGAGAGACCAAGATAGGGAATTTCATTATAGTTGTAGAGCCAGGCCTAGATCCCAGGTTTTTTGACTTTTTTCCTCTGGGCCATGCCTCTTCCCTTGACTTTGAAGGAAGGTTATCTTTGATACCACAGTTCTTCTCTTGGCGAGGTGTTAGGATTCCCCTAATGAGCCATGACAGGTTGGCATAGTCCTTACTCCTTCCTAGATCAAGGCCAGGAACCAGATGGTGCCCTCAGAAGAGGCTGGGATAGCTAGGTGATGCAGTCAGGAGGACCTGAGTTCAAATCCAGCCTCGGACACTTGACATTTAACTAACTGTGTGATCCTTGGCAAGTTACTTAACCCCAATTACTTAGCAAAAACCAAAACAAGAAAGAAAAGGCTGGGGGAAAGGCTGCCAGAGAGCTTGCCAGAGAGCTGCCAGTGTTCCTCTGGAGACCATCATGGAGGTTGGTCCTGGTAATTAGATGTATTTCTATTGAGAGTCTGGGCTCGGAGCTGGAGGGCCTGGGTTCAAAATTGTCTAGGCTATTTACTTCCTGAATGACCTTAAGCAGATCACTTGACCCCTTTGGCTTGAGATTCCTAATTTATAAAATGAGAGGATTGGACTTGATGGCTTGAAAAGGTCCTTTCTAGCTCTGAGCATCTAAAACTGAACTAGTTTAGGCATAGGAGAGCCAGGAAAGGATTCTGTGGTGGAGGAGATGCTGGTGCTTATTCAGTTCCTAGAAACCTAATGCAGAAGAGCCAGAATATTTAGGGCCATGGGGGGAAGTGGAGCCTGTCTGGGGTGTAAATGCACAGTAAGGACCCTTCTAGTCCTGGGTTCTCCCCTTTGTTAGGCAGACAAGCAGCCTAGCTAGTCCAGGGCAGTAGGGTTGCTGCTAGCTGTTAGCATTTCAAACTGGACAACTGGTGGCCACATCCTGAGTCCTCTAGACTTGCCCACCCTGGCTGCAGGCTGGAGCTTAATGATTGATTACATTGGAGTCTCTGATTACTCAGAGACCCTGGCCAAAGGCCCCCAGCCACTACAGCCCCTGCCTCTGAATCTTCCTGCAGTGGCAGCACCCTTCTCTGACAGGCTATCAGGCTATCTAACCATAAACGTGCTAGACTGGGTCTGTCAGCATTTCTTCCTGTTTATCTCTGAATGGAACCTCAGAGGGCATCTGTCAGAAGGCTGTTGCCTCATGCTGTCTGCTCACCTGTTACCGAGTACTTCCCAAGGCAGCTTCATTCTCGTGCTTAGGGAGTTTTTTCCTATTAGGGAGCCAAAATCTTTCTATCTACAACTTACCCCCATGGGGCCAAGCAGAACAAGCATAAGGCCTCTTTGTTACTGTTCTTCATGTACTAACTTTGTCTTCCATAAATCTTCTCTTTAGTTCCTTCAGTCAGTCCTCAGACGGCCTGGTGATGTTCCTTTCACCATCCCGGCTGAATAGCTGATAAAGCTGATAGCTTTTGTTTTTACATCACTTAAATTTCCTAATTTATTCCAGAAATAGACCAAGTTCCTCAAAATTGGTTAACACATTGGAAAAAGCCTGATATTGTAATGTAGTGTTCCATACCAATAGTCCTCTGCTTCTGCAAAGAGAAGGGGAAAGTAATAGCTCATATCTCTTTTTGGGGGCCCAAGCTTGGTCTTGATAGTTTCCCAGCATTCCCAGCCATTGTTTTGTTGTTGTTCTTTCCATTTATATTTGTGTTCCTTGTTGAATGATAAGCTCTTACTGTAGCCCAAAATCGTGTTAGTTATTTTGGCTGCCGTGTTACGTTGCTGATTCAAGTCAAACTTGTAGCCACTACGGCCCCCAAATCTTTTTCACAGGAACTATTGTCTAGCCATACCTTCCTGTTTCTGGGTCACTACTTTTGAATAGTCACTGCCTTTCCCAAGGCCTGGTGCCATGGATTTTTGTTTTGTTTTGTTTCCCTAGGAATGCCTTATGGCAGCCGTGAGAATTCTCTCCTTTACTCAGAAATTCCCAAAAAGGTACGCAAAGAGGCTCTGCTGCTGCTGTCATGGAAACAGATGCTGGATCATTTTCAGGTGAGATGTCGCGATTCCTGTGCCACCTTGACCTGGCCAAGGCATAATCTGCCAGTCCATCTGGGAGGGACTGTTTGGCTGGAAGAGGGCGGTTCATCTGTGGTCCTCTCAGACTGCTTGCAGAATGTAGTCTGCTTGGCATCTGTTTAAACTGAACTTGACTGGATAGGGATAGAGTTGGGTTGAGATGGCAGTGGTGGTACCTAGCATTTACTAACAGTGCGTTATGACAGAAAAAGTCCAGGACTAGGGTGAGGAATTCTTGTGTCACTCTCTCTCTGGATTTCAGCTTCCACATTTTAAAACAAACGGATTGTACAACATGGTCTCTGTATAAGGGCCCTTCTAGTGCTAATTCTCTTAAGATACCATGCATCTGTGGGGAAGACTGAATTTTGGTGGACTTTAGGCTATCATCTTGTCATATGATGCTTACATGCACAGGCACCCTTGAGAGGCACTTAAACACAGCTGTCTAATTCCCTTTTTGACAGGTTTACTAACCTGGTGAATCAGGGGAATGATATAGATATGTTTTACCTAGATTTTAGCAATAACATCTCTCACAATATTCTTTTTTAGGTTATTTTTATTGATATCTTGGTTTGTTTTCACATTACTTTCATTTCTAAATATATTCCTCTTTCCTTCCGTACCCAGAAAGCCATCTTTCCAGCCTCTTATAATAACCATTAAAAAAAAGAGAGATAGTTCAGTAAAACCAGCCAGCATATAAACTGTATCTGACATTATGTATAATATTCCACATCCATAGGCCCCCTCCTCTGCAGGAAAGAGAGGGCTATGCAGTGTCTTAATTCCTCCTTGGGGACAAGCTAGGTCATTGTAATTACACAGGGTTCAGTTGTAGTGTTTTGATTTTTCCATTTGCATTGTTGTATATGTTACTGTATATTTTCCTAGTTTTGCCTAATTTCTTTTCAGTCAGTTCATATGGTTCTTCCCATGTTTATTTTAACTCTTCTTGTTATTTTGTTAGGGTTCAGTAATATTTCATTGCTTCATACACCCCAGTTTTTTATCCATTGCCTAATCATTGGGGATTGACTTTGTTTTCAATTCTCTGCTTCCACAAAAAGTAATGTTATTCTTGTAGACAAGAGGAGTGATGGTGGCTAGACAAAAGTGCAGTTATAAATGAATTTGGACCTTGTTGAGTGCTTCAGTCTAATGGTTAGTTATGAATAGTTTGATGTCCCCTTAGAAGGAAGTCTCAGGGGAAGTGCTAAAGAAATCTATGATATTTTCCAATTTTTCTCCCTGATGTGGATAAAAGCATAGGTAGCATGTTGATCACATTCACAGGAGACACCAAACTAGGAGACAGAACTGGCATATTGGATGGCAGAATCAGTTCCTGCAAAGAACCATCAGGCTTAATGTTGGGTCAGTTAGCTTTTCTCAGCAGTGCAGTGATCAGACAGCTCCAAAAGACTCATGAAGGAAAATGTGATCCACATCCAGAGGAAGAACTATGGAGTCTCAGTGCAGATTGAAGCAGACTATATGCTCCCTTTTTTTCCTTCTCATAGTTTTTCCCTTTTGTTTTTATTCCTCTTTCATAGCATAACTAATGTGGAAATATGTTTAATATGATTGTACATGTATAACCTATATCAGATTGCTTGTCATCTTGGGAGGGGGAGGTGGAAAGGAGGGAGGGGAAGGGAGAAAAAGATTTGAAACTCAAAATCTTATAAAAGTGAATGTTGAGAACTCTACATGTAATTGGAAAAAATAAAATACTATTAAGTGAGGGGAAAAAAGAATGTTGGGTCAGATTGAATGAAGATTCAATTTAATAAGGATATTAACTGAAAAAGAGCTGGGAATCATAGGAGACTCCAAGCCCATGAGCACTCTGAGATGGCCTAATAAAAGCCAGTATCATCTTAGACTGCTTTGAGAGGCATAGGGTTCAAGAAGCTGATGTCCTGCTGTCTTCTACCAAGATGAGATCACATCTGGAATGCTATATCTGGGTCTGGGTGCTGCCTTGTAGGAAGGACATTAAGTAAGCTGGAGAGTGTCCAGAGGAAGGCATGCAGGGTGATGAAGGGTCTTTGGTTATCGTCATCTAAGGATTGGTTGAAGGCCCTGGGGCTGTTTAACCTGGAAAAGGAAAGACTTAAGGAGTTTGTGAAGGTTTGCCCTTTGAAAGAGGGACTAGACTTAGTCGCGTTGGCCCTTGAGGGCAGAATGAGCACTCAGTACAAGTTGCCAAAAGGCTTGGTGTCAGGAAAGCCTTCCTCGCAATGAGAGTAGAGTGGGCTGCTTCAGGAGGGGCCTCAGTGGACTCCACAGTGGAGGGCTTCTGGGACGTGGACTGGATGACTCCTTGTTGGGTGGTGTTGTGGGAGTTGTTTAGGGTGATGGTTTGGACTATGTGGCCCTGAGGCCCCTTCTAATTGTGAGATTCTGGGATTTTGCCATCATTAATATAAACCAGGTGGAGAATGATTATGAAACTTCCCCTTCCCGCCCTCCACATGTTCCCATATGTAACTGTGTGTGTTCTTGATAAGAATCCTTTATCAGAAGCATCGACTTTTCCTTTTAAATGCAGTACCAGTAGGTTGAGGGAAAGCCGTATTGAAGCCCTTTTATTGAGGCTGGCTAATAATTAATGACCTTGGCAGCCTTTGTCTCCTGGGAAGGAGATGGTTCTGAATTTGAACAGGCCATTGCTTTTACCAAACAGAGAAAGCACGTTTTGGGGTAGGGTCTTGGGTTCTTATTTTTAGTGCAAGGAAGAACTTCCCTCTCCAGCCCTTGACAGGATGGGAAGAGGCAGGGGAAGAACGAGAGAACATGAGAACGGCAGTGTGGACCACTTCAGCAGTCTCTTCTTGTGCCCACTTAGCTGGTCGGCCACCCGGAGCATGCATCTCCAGTGACTGCCTCTTGCCTTTACATCTAAGGCCTCCATGGTCTGAGCCCACCAGACTTCCAGCCTCATATCCTATCACCCCCTTCACACTCGCTGCACTCACTGCCGCTCTCTGTACCCGTACGCCTCCCTGGGCTCACTTTCTGCCTGGCCTTAGCTCGTGCTTTTGTTGCTGATTGCTCCTCCTTCTCTTGTAGACCTTACACAACACTTTCTTTGTGTTAATAACTAATATTTATATAGGACTCTAACGTTTGTAAATCCCTTGCTGTACATTCTCTCACTTGAGCCTCCCAATAACCCCATGAGGGAAGAACTGTGATAATTCTCCCTATTTGACTGATGAAGAGACTGAGGCCCAGGGAGCTGAGGTCACTTCCTTGTGATCACAGCTATTGAAGAAAGAAGAGCCAGAATCTCAGTGTAGGCCTCCAGCCACTGTCCTAGGCCATGGGGGCACAGGGAGGAGGGTTGGGCCTGAGCTCTGGCCAGGAAAGCCTGCATTCAGGGCTCTAGCCTCAGACCCTGGGCAAGGCACTTCACTGCTGTCTGCCTCAGTTTATTCATCTGTAAATGGAGGTAATAACATCTCCCCAGGGTTATTGTGAAAAACAAATGAGAATACATGTAAAGTGCTCTGTAAGCTTTAAAGTGGCGGAGTAAATCCTAGTTGTCCTCACACTGTCCCCTATCATAGCGATCTTTGTCTCTTACGTGTTTAAGATTAGTGATGGGGCTGATGAAAAAAGATTATGTTAGGCAGTACCCAGGTCATCAGGGAGTCCTGACTTTGTTAGTAAAATTGTTTTTGGTCATGGTGGGGTTGCCTGGTGAGGAGTTCAGGGTCACTCTGGCTTCTGTGGCTCACCTCTGTTACAGGATAGAGGCTAATAGACACCGATTCTGTTTCACTGAGCCCTCACTGGATCCTTGTTCCGTTTGTGTACATTCAGGCTACCCCACACCATGGCATGTACTCTCGGGAAGAAGAGCTCCTGAGGGAGCGGAAGCGTCTGGGTGTGTTTGGCATTACCTCCTATGACTTCCACAGTGAAAGTGGCCTCTTCCTCTTCCAAGCCAGTAACAGCCTCTTTCATTGCCGAGATGGAGGCAAGAATGGATTCATGGTGAGTTTTCTGAGCTGGGCTGGGTAGGTGTGTAGGTGATAAGGCCCACAAGATCTCTTCTTCATGTTCTGATTCCATCTGAATGCTATCTCCTGTCTCTGAGATTTTGCCCATAGTGTTTTTCAGGAGCTCTTCCCTTCCCCTGTGTTTCTGTCTGTTGATCCCAGCTTTGGAGTCAGTTTCTTCTTTAACATTTCCTTGATTATCTACCCTCTTCCCTCCTTCCCTTTCCTCCCTTCCTCAGACTTTTGTCTGAGGCTTTAACACCAGAGCTTTATATATCTGTCTCTTCCCTTCTAGTCACTGTCGCCCCACTCCTAGTATATATGTGCTCCTGCCCATAGAAGGTACTTAATAAGTGTCTGTTAACTGTATTGTATCTCCTCAGGTGTCTCCCATGAAGCCACTAGAAATCAAAACCCAGTGTTCTGGGCCTCGGATGGATCCCAAGATCTGTCCTGCTGACCCTTCCTTCTTCTCATTCATAAATAACAATGATTTATGGGTGGCAAATATTGAGACTGGAGAGGAGAGACGGATGACATACTGTCATAAAGGTGAGCTCAATGGGCTCCTTGAAAATCGGCCATCTCACTTACTTCTCTAGCTATTGTCTTTGGTAGTTGTTCTGGGGTGGTGTGGACTGTGGCTATCACCATCCCCACTCTTTCCTCCCTCACCCTGCCTACTGCCTCTTCCTGTCTACCCTGAGGCACCAGAGTGCATCCCCCCCAAAAAAACCCCAAACCAATAACACACTGCCTACTTCAGCAGATTCCTCCAGTTGATAGTACTCCCCACCCCCCATTTCTGGACTGCTGTAGCCCAGTTTGATCAGCCACTTTTCTAGTCTCGTCCCCCTTCAGGGCATGCTTAGTGACCTCTTCTTGTACAGCACTCACTGCTTTTTCTCCCCAGATAGATTGTGAGCTCCTGGAGAGCAGGGAACATGTGTTCAATGTCTGTGCTTGCCACAGCTCCCAGCCCAAGACAGAGGTTGAGGAGGTTTTCAATAAAGGCATATTGATTACTCTCCCTCTGCAGGTTTGTCCAGTGTCCTGGAGGACCCTAAGTCAGCAGGAGTAGCTACCTTTGTCATCCAGGAAGAATTTGATCGATTTACAGGCTACTGGTGGTGCCCAACAGCTTCCTGGGAAGGTGTGTGTTTCTTTTTGCCTATTTGATGGCCTGGGGCCTTTCAGGATTCTAAAGAAAGAGCACTTTTAGTCTCTACTTTCTTCCTTTTCCTTGATCTGTCAGTATCATAAGTTCTTGGTGCTGAGTTGACTTTGAAGTATGGGGAAAAGAGCTGGCTTCTTAGGTTGTGAAAGCTACATTGGCTTCTATTGGCATCCTGGATTAAGAACTTAAATATTGTTTTCTCCACCACAGTACTTCCAGGTAGGTAGTACAATCATAATTTGCCCCACTATCTGTGAGGAGTCTGGGGTATAGAGAGGGAGCATTGCTGATCCCAGGCCCACTGCTCACAGGGATTAAAGCCAAGATTCCCAGACCCACAGGCTCTTAGAATTGAAAGGGACTTGGCATCCAGAAGGAATCCTATTATAACATGCCCAACAAGGAACTATCCTTCTCTGCCCAAAGAGCCCCAGTGAAGAGCCACTAGCTGTCTCCTGGAACTGCCCCTGCTGCCTTTTCACAGCTCTAATTCTGAGGAAATTTTTCCTGAATTCAGACCTAAAATGTCACTCCTGGTTCTGTTCTCTGCTGTCAAACATAATACATCTAATTCTTCTTCCATATGTCAGTCCTTCCGGTACTTAAGTACTGCTGTCACGTGTCCTTCCCCACCTCTCCTCTGTGCACACCCTCCCAGGCTTCTCCAAGCTAAACATCTCCAGATCTTCTGAATTCCAAGTTCAGTGTCTTTTCTTCTTGCCATGCTAGAGACCTTAGGGCCTGAGGAAGAAAGAGGGCCCTCAGCTTATCCCACATGGCCCAGGTCCACTTGCCAGGACTTCCATGCCAGGGTTCTTCCTGGTAGTACTAGGATTTAGATGACTGTAGTGGACTTGGAATAGTTTGCCCTTATTCCAGGACCTTTACAGGCTGTGAAACCTGTGTAGCTAACTGATTTTCCCTTGGCCCTTAGGTCAGTTTTTCAAGAGGAATATTTACTAGAAGATCTTCAATAAAATTCCATAAACCTGATTGTTAAGAAATGTTTACTTCTTCCTTAATAGTTCTGCTGTATCATCTACTCATCTCTCCAAGTGACTTTGTGATAAAGGCCAAAACGTTTGAACTACTGAGCAGTCTGGGTGGATTGTCTCCTGGGTGCCTTTGTGCCTAGCAGGCAGTTTTGGTTGACAGCTCTTCTTTGGTAATGATAGAAGTCTTAGGGTCTCCCCAGCTTTGTTTAGGTCATTCAGTAGCTACTAATTAAGTGCCTACTTTATGTAGCACAAAGGGCAGACGTGCTTGCCCTCATCAAGCTTACAGTTATAAAAGGATACCTAATACAGAATATTACATGATAAGTAGATCAGAGAGGTGTGAATTAAAGAACCATGATCAAAGCTATTAATGTCTGGGAGAAAAGGGAATGAATGAATGAATGAATGAATGAATGAAGGGGGAGGCTTTTGATTTGAGTCAGGCCCTAAAGAATGGTCTACAAACTCATCAGGTGAAAGGGGAGAGGGAAACATTGCAAATTGTCATTCTGAATAGAACCTCGTGACTCTTGGCTTCTTAATCCTTTCTTTGTTTCCACTAAGTAAGTATCTCTGCCAGTCAGGGCTCCCATTTCCCAGTTTTTATAAGCCCTCCCCCCCCCACCCCACTTCTTTAGACATTCCATCCTAGGCATAAACTCCATCTGTCCTTGCTGTCATTCTTGGTCACAGTCCCCATCCCCTTCTTGTACCTCCTTTCGTCTTGCCCTTTGGCACTCTTTCCATTGTTAAACTCCCTTCATCCTTAAATGCTTCTTATACTCCCTTCCCCTACCTCACTTGAGCCTTCACTTTTTCCTAAGTGCTGACCACCTCTTTGGTCTGGTCCAGCACTAGCAACTTCTTTTCCCTGCTATCTCAGGGGATCTTGTGGATGAAATGACACATGCCAGGGTCATGCTGCCTTGATTCTTTCTAGATTCTTACTCTACTCTCATCACTCAGTAGCTGTCATGCTCTCCCATCATACCCTCCTCTCCCCATTCTGTTTCTGCCCTCAGTGGCCTCCAAGAACTGTCTACCCTCCCCAGCACCTCAGAGGCTGGCCTAGTCTTCCCTTTCCCCTTACCCTGCCATCATCCTTGGAGACATCTTTGTGCTGAAGATACTTTTGTCACTATCCTCATGGTTCCTTGAGTCCCTCAACTTGTTTGGCCACTCTTAACATTCTAAGTCAGCTACCACTTGGAGGGGGACATTGTAAATCTTGCCGTAGCTTAAAACCATCCCACATTCATGCTTTTCAATTCTGAAACTTCCTTCTTTGTCCACAATCTCCTGTCTTTTCACCTGTCATTCCTTTAAGCAGCTTCAGATAGAGGTGAGGAAGTGGAAATAGCCCTTGATTTGGACCAGCTCATACACATGTGCTTCTCATTGCCCCTGGCTAACATGGAACAAGTGTCACTTTTTCCTTCCCAAGTCCTAGTTTCTTCATCTGTAAAAGGATGGGTTTGGCCTAGATGATCTCTAGGGTTCCTTCCAACTCTCCTAAATCCAGTGATCTCTGGACTTTTTCCCCCTCAGCCTGCTTTCTGCTCTCTTGGCTCCTCGGATACCGATACTCTTTTCTCACTGTTCTCCCTACACAATCTTTGCCCCAATGGCCATCCATTTAACAGAATGTTTTTATTGATAGCTTTTATTTTTATACTACTCTGTTTATGAATATATCCCTACTTTATAACCCTGTCCAGCAAACTATCCCTTGTAATATTAAAAAAAGAACGGGGAGAGGAACATTTTAGCAAAATGAGCCGAAACAGAGTATATGCCTTGTTACATACCAGTATATCCCTATCTCTGGAAACAAGGACGGGAGGTGCATTCTCTCATCTTCTCTGAGAGCAAACTTGGCTCTTACAATCGCACAATGTTCTGTTTCATCTTTCTGTTATTTGCACATACATTGTTGTATTCTTTGCATGTATTGTTTTCCCAGGTCTATTTGCTTCACTTGGTATTGGTTTATATCGTTGTTTCTGTGCTTCTCTGAATTCTTTGTAGTCATTGTTTCTTACAGGACAGTAATATTCCATTACTGTCAAGTACTAAAGTTAGGTTAGCCATTCCCCAGTCAGTGGACATCTACTTTACAGATATTCTTTGCTGCCACAAAGTGCTGCCATGACTATTTTAGTGTATATGGGACCTTCTCAAGATCATAGATTTAGCCATGTCTTCCTCTTGTTTTAGGGTCTGAAGATCATAAGACCCTGCGAATCTTATATGAAGAAGTAGATGAATCTGAAGTGGAGATCATTCATGTTCCCTCTCCTGCTCTGGAAGAAAGAAAAACCGATTCCTATCGGTATCCCAGGACAGGTGAGCAATGCTGAGAGGGAAGCTGGAGCTGTCTCCCCCACTCTGGCCTTGATTGTCACAACAGATGTACTCCTTCCACTTATGGGACAAACCCCAGAAGCTCCAGTCATGCCTAAGTGTGGGATAAGCACCTCCTCATGCTTTGGCCTAAGGAGAGGTTGTAAGGAGGAAACACGTCCCTGCCCTCAAGGGTTTGCAGCTCAGCTGGGGAGGCAGTCACTTCTCTGCTTGCTTACTTGTTTGTTCTGCTCATTCTTCAGGATGTAGGCCCAGCCTTACTGCATCCTTTTGAGTTACCAGAGCACTCAGGGCCCGTGCCCTGAGCTTGATTGAGGTTTGACACAGATGTCTTGGTACTTTCCATGTTTTCCACCTGTCCAGCTAGTTTTATTTGCTCCTTGGGGACAGGATCCCACATCTCGGACTTCTTTGAATCCCTCACTTGGTGGCCTTGCACTGAGTAGGTGCTTAATATCAACTTAATTTACGTTTAATATGTAAAACACATTCAGTCTGAGGGTGGCTGTTTTTAGTTATTATGGATAACCTATCATATCTACCTTCGGATACCTAGCAGTTTGCTCCCTCTAGAAAAGTACCCTTTTGGTTCACCTTGACATGAACACCCTCCTCCCCACCCTGTACTCTCTACCCTAGGGACTGACCCAGAGATTGGCTTGTGGGCAGACACACAGAATGCTTAGCATTTGGCAGCTTCTCACTCCCTTGTCCTTTCCGCAGGCAGCAAGAACCCCAAGATCGCTTTAAAACTGGCTGAATTTCAGACAGACAGTCAGGGAAAGGTAAGAGGGCTTTCTTCCCCTCCCCTCCACACACACTCTCACACCCCCGTGGGGGAGTGACACAGGTAGGGCTGGCTGGGCATTTCCTGGCCTCCCAGCTACTGGTGCCTTCCCCCCACCTGAGGGTTATTGTGTATATTCCTTACCTCCCCAATGTAGAAATACATTATGTCTCCTCCTCCCATTAGAAGAGGAGCTTCTTGTCATCGTATGCATGCCTGGTGCCTAATAATATGCTTCTTAATTGGTTGGGAGCATTGCCCGAGGTGAGAGAAAGGTCATTCTGTCTCCAGGAACAGTTCCCATTCCCCGTTGTGGCACCTGGGTGCTTGTGGTAGAAAACAGGCCTATCACTGCTTTGTCAGCACAGCTGTTACTGTCTTCATGCTGCAGCTGAGGAGGCTGAGGCTCAGAGAATGCAGTAACAGTGACACGCCCAAGGTGACACGACCAGTGACTGGCAGAGCTAGAACTCTACCCCAAGTCTTCTGATGCTAGGTCCAGTTGTCTTCACAGGCTGTGGAATGTGGGCATGCTCTCCAGGGGTCATTCTCCTTACAAGAGAGTGTGTTTCTTGGGATGTAACCCCTATCGTTCTCTAAGGTATTTCAATTTAATTCAACAAGTATTTAAAGCCAGTTATGTATTAAAGCCCTGAATAGGGCCTTGGTGTTGCAAAAATACATAGACTCTATTGTCAAAGAGCTTGGGGAGCTAGATGATGCAACAGATAGGACATAGGCCTGAGGTCAGATTCAGCCTCAAATAGTTCCTAGCTGTGTGACCCTGGGCAAGTCACTTAACCCTGTTTGCCTCCACTTCCTCATCTATAAAATGAGCTGGAGAAGGAAATGGCAAACCTCTCCAATATCTTTGCCAAGAAAACCCCAAATGGGGAGAGTCAGATCTCACTGAACAGCAACAGCAGTCAAAGAGTTTACCATCTAGTGATGAAACATATAGAGGCATCTTAGTTTCTTTTGTATCACAGAGGTCCAGGCAAAGTACTGTGAAAGATTTGAGGTGGGTGGAGGAGGCAGGGAAGGCTTCATGGAGTCAACAGACCCACCAGAAAGGGGAGAGGCTTCGTCAGATGCACATTTAGACAGGCAGCCCTAGAAAACGTGCTTTTCAAATCAAATTCCACTTCAACATAAAACTCAGGCATGGTTTGCAGGCCCACTCATGACAGGCGGCATTCAGTACAATTGAAATCCATTAAAACATTGGATTGTAGAATTACAAGCTGGAAGGGACCTTAGAAATCCTCTTGTCTAATGTTGTCCTTTTGCAAATGAGAACATTGAAGCCCAGAGAGGTTGTGACTTGCCCAAGGTCACACATGTATTAAGTTGCAGAGGAAAGAACTCTTGACTCCCAATCCAAAGCCCTTGCCACTCAGCAGTGACTACTAATAGGATCTTGTGCCTGGGTCCAGAATTCATTGGATTTGCATTTCAATTGTGGTAACAAGATTAAAATGACTCAGACCCTTCTCTTCCAGACCCAGGTTGAGAAAAAGTTGAGGTGTGTGCCATATGTAGTACTCAGCCCACCACATATGTTTTAGATAATCTTCCTTTTTAGATAAGAAGCTCAAAGAATAGAAATGGTACTGGACTTAGAAAAATTGTGGACGTGTGACAATTTAGTTAATAACAGAATCATCCCACACTTGTCTTACACTTGACTCACACCCCTGCTTGTTTTTAGAGGACCTTGTCTACACGTTCCTTCCCCTGGACTCAGGCAGTAGATTTGAAAAACCAAAACATAGAATCTTTGTTTAGTCCACGTAGCCTGTGTTGTAGTGGATGTGCTCCTAGTGAGAGGCAGCATTGTGCAGTGGGGAAAGCATTGACTTCAAACCTTGCTTCTGCCCCTCCCTCTGTGACCTGGGCTAAAGGACAGCTTCTTTGGGCCTCAGTGTTTTCCCTGTTAAATAAGGGGTTGGACTGAATGACCTCCAAGGCCCTTTCCTTAGGGAAAGGTTGACTGGAGAAGTGTGTAACCTGATGTTTTGTTTTGGTCTAGATGGTTTGTGCTCAGGACAAGGAGTTGGTGCAGCCGTTCAGCACTCTCTTCCCTGCAGCAGAGTACATCGCCAGGGCTGGATGGACGCGAGATGGCAAATAGTACATAGGTTTTTCTTTAGCTTCCTTGGGTTCCAGAAAAAGTCACTGCCCATTCCCTCTCATATTTGGACCATAACTATTATCTTGTTTTACTTTGAATATTAATCCCATTTTATAGATGAAGGAGCTGAGGTTAGCTGACTTGTGAGTCACATGACTTGTCAGTGGGAAAGTTGGGACTGTAGGCCTTGGTCTTTTTCACTCTTTCCATAGCCCCTGGTATCTAAAAGGTTATAGTAAAGATTTGGACCAACTCCGAAAAAGCCAGATCTGCTAAACTGATTTCTGGCTTATTGTAGTACAAGTCATGGCTAGGTATAACTCTCAGAGAGCCAAGGATGGCTCAGTGATTTCTTTTCTGAGTCCATCAGGAGAAACAAGACATAGTTCAAACCCTAAAGAAGTACATAATCGTGACGAATAGCCTTGTTGGTGATAGCTGATGACTCAGATACAGGCCCTCCTTCTTCCCCAATCTGGCTTCTGTAAAACTTGGGTATGGCCTATAAGCCAACTCCAGATGGCCTTTGTCCAGCCAGTCTCTCCTTCTGGTGGTAAGTGGGAATCAAGTATGGAATTGACAGTCTGCCCCCACTGGCTGCTTTTTTCCTCCAGTGTCACGAATCCTTGTCTGAATTTGTTGACACTACCTCCTTGCAGGAGCCCTTCACTACCGTACTCTTTGCTATCTTTTCAGCTATCCATCTTTCACAGTAAAAAAAAAACAACAAAAACAAAACCATTATTTATTTACATTTATATGTGCTCACCACAAATAAAAATGTATGTATATCTTAATGATTATTTAAGTTAATAATTTTTTCAGTATGTTACCTATATCCTTTTTTTTCCTTTTTGGAGGTGGGAAGGTAGGGCAGTTGGGGTTAAGTGACTTGCCTAAGGTCCCACGGCTAGTTTTGTGTTAAGTGTCTGAGGCTGGATTTGAACTCAGGTCCTCCTGACCCCAGGGCCGGTGATCTATTCACTGTGCCACCTAGCTGCCCCTATATCCTTCTAAGGAGATCTCATTTTTGGAAATATGGCTTATGTTCAAGGATGACCTCTGGACCAATGTCTTAGGAATGGGGAGACATATGCTGGACTTGCAACAGTCGAAACAAGCAAAGGAGAGCAAAGGATTCTGATCACAAAGCAGAATTTTTATAACAATCACTTACATTTGTATAGGGCTTTATAGTATGTTACACTCTTGGGGCCTTTTATCTTTTGTGATACCAAGTAGAGAAGGGTGTTGAAAGTCCTGACATAATGGCAGAGATCCCATGATATGCCATTCTTTGGGGGATGGAATGGATATTCAGATTTTTCTATTAGAAGATGTAGGGCATAGACCTAGAACGGACCTTAGAGCAATGGTCCAACCTCCATCATCTTACAGTTGAAGAGACTAACCTGAGGCCCAGAGGACAAGAGATTTGCCTGAGGTTGCATGAGTAGGAAGAGGCAAGCTGGGCTCTAAATTCTGTTTTTCCAATTCTAAATCCAGTTTCCCTTCTACTTGCTGTTGTGCGCCCCATCCCCTCCCTCCCTCCCTTCATAGGAGTCAGATAACCAGAATGGCATCCCACACTATTGTGCTCTTTAAGTCTTACAAAAAACTTGTCCGTCCTTTGCTCCCTAGTGCTTGGGCCATGTTCCTGGACAGGCCTCAGCAACGGCTCCAACTGGTTCTCCTTCCTCCGGCCCTCTTCATCCCTGTCCCAGAGAGTGAGGAACAGCGCCTTGAATTTGCCAAAGCTGTCCCTGAAAATGTCCAGCCATATGTGGTGTATGAAGAGGTTACAGATGTGTGGATAAATGTAAGGACCAAGGGAGCACTGCTGTCCCCCTCAGTTGCCTCAGGCCTTTTTCCCCTTTTTCCCCCTTTTTCCTTTTCTTCTCTTCTGTTCCTTCTGGCTGAGTAGCCTGAACAAAGACAGACTCGTACCAGCTCAGCTACTTGTTCCATCTCCTGACTCGTGACTGAGGAGGAAGAGGCATTTATACTCTGGAAGAGGGCCAAGGGCATAGGCCCATGCCCGAGTCAGAGCAGTTCCCTGATTTCTTGGGATGTCCATGAGCTTCAGCTCTCTCCATTTGCTCTCCCTTTAGTAAGGCTTTCACCCAGGTCTTGGAGCTATTGATCTTTCTTATCCCCTTTTTTTGTTCTTTTCTTTGGTAGGTTCATGATATTTTTTATCCTTTTCCCCAATCGGAGGGAGATGAAGAGATCTGTTTTCTTCGAGCCAATGAATGCAAAACTGGCTTTTGCCACCTGTACAAAGTCACAGCAGTGCTAAAACCAAATGGCTATGACTGGACCCAACCTTTCATTTCTGGGGAAGGTGAGAGATATTTTATGCATTCATTCATGGTCAGTTGACTGACCCTTCCTGACTCAAGGTCTGTACTTGACATTGGAGGCAATGAGGACAGACCCAAAGAAGACCAAGTCCTAGCCTTTAGAACTCTAGTTAAGAAGAGGATGAGTAATCGTAGTAATGGCCCATATTTCTGAAGCACTTTAAGGTTTACAGAGTACTTTCCTCACAACAGTCCTGAGAGGGAGGTAAGGGGCAAGTGTTATTCCCATTTAATAGATGAGGAAACCAGAGTAAAATGACTTGGTTCTGGTCCAGGTCTTCTGGGTCCAAGGGCAGTGCTTCTTGCACACAAAAGCTGCCCCCGGGGCAGATGAGGAAGAGTGGTACAGACAAAAGCTGGTTTTATCTGGGGAGAGGCAGCTGCTCCCTGCTTCTGCGTTCCTCTTCCTACCCAGGCTAGCTCCCCAAAAAGGATGCCCAGACTTTGGCCGATGACATTTTATTCAGTCTTCAGAGTGTTACCATAGATCTGGGTTCTCCCATTGACTTGTCTCTTTCCTGTCTTCCAGATGACTTTAAATGCCCCATCAAAGAGGAGATTGCCTTGACCAGTGGTGAATGGGAGGTTTTGGCAAGGCACGGATCCAAGGTACCAGAGCCCTTTTTTTCCTGTAGTTCCCTGCCCCATTCATTCTGTGTACAGCCTCCATCTTCCTTTTCTGCCGCAGACCTCTTTGGGGAAGTCAGACTACTTCTTGTCTCTTTGTACTATGACCTGGAGAAGCATATCTCTCCATCTTTAGTGCTTGGCCTAAGGAGAGCCTGTCTGGCTGAGGAGCGATTAGCTGTTTATATGAGCCATGCCACTTGACCCTGAAGTCAGTCCTTACTGACCCCATTCATCCTAGTTGGGGTGAGAAGATGTACCTGCCGGATCTGGGCTTGGTTTGGAAGTGTAGATGAGGTGCAGCCCCTGGAAGGGTCCTTTGCTGCTGTGACATAGTCTTCTCTGTGGGAGATCAGTCAGTCTGAATCATCTGTAACCATTATTCACTGAGGTTTTAGAGGCCCCCAAAGAATCACCTTACACCACACCAAGTATGCTCCTCCAGACCCATTTCCGGAGGCAGCCTCTTCTACTTGGGGACCGTTGGAGTCTTTTAGGAAACTTGTCCTGTGTCCAGCCTTCAACCTCTTGGCGTCTTCCCATCATTGCTCCTCTTTCTGCCATTGGAGCCCAGCAGAACCAGGCTAATCCTTCTCCCTCTTGGTAGCCCTTCAAATACTTAAAGAGGGCTGTCATTTCCCCCCCACCCCAGTCTTCTCTTTGAAGTTCAGACTTAACATCTCTGGCTTAGTCAGTCAACAAGTACTTACTAAGTACCTTCTGTATGCTAGGAACCATCCTATACACGGGAGATACAGAGAAAGGCAAAAGATAGTCTCTGCTCTCAAGGAACTTGCTGTCCAATGGGGGAGAGATGGAATGCAAACAATTATGTACAAACAAGCCAGGTTCAGGATAAATTAGAGATAATTGACAGAGAAAAGACCACCAGTGTTGAGGGGCTTTGGGAGAGACTTCCTATGAAGGCGGGGATTTTAATCAAGGAGGCTAGGGCCACTGGATCAGAGTGTGGGGGAGGGGATGTAAGGTGTGAGAAGACTGGAAAGGTTATGAAGGACTTTAAATGCTAGAATATTTTATATTTGGTCAAATGGGTGATAGGAAGTCACTGAAGTTTCTTGAGTACAGAAGTGACAGTTAGACCTGCACTTAAGGAAAATGTGTTTAACAGCTGAGTGGAGGATGGAGTGGAGTGGGGAGAAACATGGGGCAAGGCAGATTCCCCCCCCCCCCAAGTAGGTTATTGTAGTAGTTCACTTCACTTGTGAAGAGATGAGGCCTACACCAGAGTGGTGGCAGTGTCAGAAGAGTGTCACAGGTGATAGTATTGGTTCCTTTAACCGGTTGCCAAATAGCATGTACTCAGAGCCCTTCACCATCCTAGTTTTCTTCCCCTAGAAGCTTATCAGCATTCTTCTAAGCGGTGTATACCCAGATGTGGTCCGGCGAGGGCAGAGCCATCTATTGCTTCCCTGTGTTTCCTGGATGGCCTACTTCTTTGAATGCAGCCCAAGGATGTGTTTGCCTTTTGGGCTGCTGCATCACACTGTTGACTCTTTATAGAGCTTAATTTTTCCACTAAAGCCTCCCAGACTCTTTTTTCAGCTGTTACCTAGCTATGCTTCCTTCCTCTTAGTTTTGGCCCAGTGTTCTCTGGATGCTTACTGTATTAGTGTTAGCCAGCATCCCTCCTGGCTTTGTGACATCTGCACATTTGGCTAACATGCAACCTATGCCTTTATCCACTTTATTTGGAGCATCTGCATCACTACGCTGAGTCAGACATAAAGCCACTGAACCCCAGAAAGTCAGAATGGGAAGGGATCTCAAAGAGCATTTTATCCAACCCACCTTCCCCAACAGAAATCCCTTCTCCTGCTTCCTGCTATGACTGGTCATCCACTTGCCACTTAAATTCCAGTCACTGCATTCTGAAGCAGCTTGTTTCACTTTTAGACACTTCTTTAATTTGGGGGAGGTTTATTTTGTTTTTCATGAGCAGATACTCCTGCCTCTTTGTAAGGTCCCCTCCCGTTGCTCCTAGTTTAATTCTCAGGGTTCGGGAAGAACAAAGTCTTCTTCATGGCAGGTCTTCAGATACGGTTGCCATGTACTCCCTGTCAGCACTTCTCTCAGCTTTCTTTAGCCATCACTCCTGTGGCCTGATTTCTAATCCTATCCCTATCTTGGCTGTTTTCCTAGGGCCATCACCCATCTTGTCATTCTCTCTCATAAAATAATGGGACTAGCCCTTTCCATTTTCCATTTTGTAACCAACCTGATAGAGTCTGTTTTTTTCAGAAGATGGAAAGGAAGCTCTGGATGTCCTTCAGGTTTTTCAGGGTGATGCTGTCTCTGTTCTCCTGAATACAACTGGCCTGGTTTCCCAAGGTTATATCCTTGTTTCTTCCAGTTGAGGGTGTCTGCCTCTCACAATATTTATAGGAGGGCATGACCGCTATTCCTAAACACCAGCCTCAAAGAGCAGAGACCTGCTTTAAAACATCCTTCTTTCCCATAGTAACCCATGCCAGGTTGCTCATCCACCTGGGGGATTTTCAGTCAGAGACAACTAAAGACTCACTTCTAGAATGAATTCTCTCCAGAACATCCTGTCTTGGACCTTGAGTTCTATTCTGTTGTCATTTGGCTTACCCTTTGAATTTGCCTTCTGAAAATCTGCTTTCCTATTTCTTCAATAAATCTCAGTTTTTTCATTAGAAACCAGCCATTTGTCATTGACCCAACCCTTAATAAAAGCTCCCATTTCTGTAGCACTTTAAGGTTTACAAAATGTTTTCCTCACAACAGCTCTCTGGGGTAGGCAATGAAAGCATTATCCTTGTTTTACAGATGGGGAAACTGAGACTCAAGAAGGTTATGTGACTTACCCAAGGTCACACAACTAGAAAATGTCGAGGCACCAGACACAGAACTCACATAAACCTGTCCTCTTACTGGGGCTTTTTCCATAGTCCTTCCTGCCTAGGACCCTCTCTTGGTATCACCCTTGGTCCTAGACTGTGGCCATGGGCCAGAAGCATTTGTAGATAGACCTACCCATCCATCCTAGACTCAGAAGGGATCTCATCCTTTGAAAAATGTTAGGCCAGCGTTCTGGCTTCCTTCCACACACACCTTTCCCTGCCTGCTAGCCAGAAATTACAAGAGTGCCTGTCCACTTGCTAACTTACGTTTTACAGCACAGTCACATTCATTACATTCATTTGCCACAATGTGTTTAACCATTCCCCAGTTGATGGGTATCTACTTAGTTTCCAGTTCTTTGCCATAGCAAAAAGTGCTGCAGTAAATATCTTGGTACTTTTTTCTAAGTAATGACCTCTCCTTGAGTCATATATGCATGGTAGTGAAATCTTTGCATTAAAGAATGTGTCTGTGTTAGTCACTTTTTTATATAATTCCAAATTGTTTTGCAAAATGGTTGTACTAATTCATATACAGCTCCACCAGCAATACTCTATTATATCTGTCCTTTAGTAACTACTCCAACATTGACCATTCCCATCTGTGGTCTTCTTTGCCGATTTTTGGGTTTGAGCTGAAACTTAAAAGTTGTTTTGATTTGTATTTCTGTCATTATTGGTGATTGGAGAATTTTTTCATATGGTTGTTAATAGTTTGCAATTTATCCTTTGAGAAGGAGATATTTGTTCATATCCTTTTGTCCTTTGTCCATTTACCTGTTGGGGAATGGCTTTTGGTCACATTGATAGATATAGATTTTTTATATATATATATATATATATATATATACATACATACATACGTGTGTGTGTATACATACATACATATATATATATACCTATTTATTTCTGTTCATTGTCCATATCTTAAATATAAAACTCTTATCTAAGAAATTTGATACAAAGATTTTTCCCATTTGTCAACTTCCTTTCTTAACCTAAATGCATTAATTTTGTTTGTGCCAAGCAGGAACTCTTTTTTTTTTCTTGAAACTTTAAATCTCTCCTCCATACCCAGCACAGGGCTCCACACACAATAGGAGCTTCATAAGTGGTTGCTGAGTTGAATTGCCCATTTTGTTTTAATATGTAGACCAGCTTCTGCCAATGGAGCATTTGCAACAGAGAGAAGTTTACCAGATGATAAGGGAGTTCATGGGCCAGGAACTGGGCTGTTCTTTTCCTGAAGTAATGGTATTCATTTTCTGATTGCAGATCTGGGTAAATGAGGAGACAAAGTTGGTGTATTTCCAGGCCACCAAGGACACCCCCCTGGAGCACCATCTCTACGTGGTCAGTTATGAGGCTTCGGGTGAGATTGTGAGACTTACCACGCCGGGCTTCTCTCACAGCTGCTCCATGAGCCAGGTCAGCCTGCTCAAGCCAACCA
This sequence comes from Gymnobelideus leadbeateri, assembly GCA_011680675.1. NCBI lineage: Eukaryota > Metazoa > Chordata > Mammalia > Diprotodontia > Petauridae > Gymnobelideus > Gymnobelideus leadbeateri. Next base: position 59,211 of record WOXC01006922.1, on the reverse strand, counting down.
GTCTGACCCCTATCACTTAGCACCCCAGCCCTAGCATGCAGCCCATGCACTCGGCATGCATGCACACACACGTGTTGTGGTCACCACCTTCTCAGGGCTAGCTAGCCTTCTGTAAGATAGCTTGAAGCATGGTGTCTATTGGCACACACACAGCAGTCGGGTAAGCATTTAGAGCAGCAGGAACACTTCTGTTAGGTCCTGTCCATGCTTTCTCACTGTCACCTTTAGGACCAATAGCACATATCTGGGTGAGGTTGTAGGACCTAGAGCAGGAAGGGGCCTTGAAGGTCATCTAATGCAACATTAGACATCCCGTCACACACACACCCTGGCCACACACACACACACACACACACACACACACACACTTAACCTCTTTTTACAGAGGAGGAAAGTGAGGTGAAGCCCAGAGTGGAGAGTGATTTCCTTAAGGTCCCACAGACAGCCAGTTAGTAGCCAGTAGAGCTGGATTCATACCCAGAGCTTTTGACTCCAAATCAGTCTTCTCTTCACTCCCCAGTGCTACCTCCCTGGCAGAGTTATAGTGTGAGTTCGTATGAACCCAAGGCCTTGGCTTTAGTGCCCTCTAACCTCAAGAACTCACCATCTCTTGGCAAGCAGGAAAAGACTTCAAACACTCATATTGGGGTTGTGAAAAGATTGATTTCATTAGGATTTTTTTGAGAGGAGTTTAAATGAATAAAGGGCTACTGAGTTCTATTTGAGATGTTCCTAGGAGACTGATTTCTATTTGAGGTGTTCCTTTTAAAAATTCAGTAGGATAATTTAATAATAGTTTATATAATGGAGTGTCATACATATGTTATTTTTGTTATTCTTTTTTTGCTTTTTGGAGGGCAATTGGCATTAGTTTTTGTGTTAAGTGTATGAGGCCGGATTTGAATCCAGATCCTCCTGACTCTAGGGCCAGTGCTCTATTCACTGTGCCACCTTGCTGCCCCAGTATCTTTGTTATTCTTGACAGTAACCCTTTGGGATAATAAAGGCAGGGTCATTGTCCACTTTTCACTGATGAAGAAGGCAGTGAGGCCCAAGAAGATAAGTAATTTGTCTGGGGTCTTACAGTAGATTAGTGACAGGACCAGGATGAAACCCCAGGGCCCATCCTGTGCTTTTTGAACCACACACCATCACCTTCCTTGAGAGGGGTTCATGGTGTTTGAGGAACAAGTCTTGCATTCCTACCAAGCCCTGGGAGGCTGTGTTTGGCATCCATAGGCTCTCAGTGGAACTCAGGATTGCTCCAAGACTTGCTTGTTTCTACTTGTGGGACCCAGGAGTCAAAAGACCTGCTCCTCTCTCAGCTGCTCTCTCCAGAATTACCAAGGGGCTCTTAATTGCCAGATCTGAGGGCTTTCTCTCAGTCCTCATCCTTGACTTTCTGTAACTTTTGATCACCTTCTTTTCCTGATATCCTTTTCTTGCTACAGTTTCTTGACCCTGTTCTCTCTTCATTCTCTTCCTATGGACATGACCATTCCTTCTCAGTCTTCTCTTCTGGATCTTCATCCACATCATTCCCACCAGCAGCGTCTCCAGGGCTTTGTCCTTCCCCCTTTTCTCCCTGATCTCATCCGATCCTGTGGGTTTAATTATCATCTCTATGTGGATGATTCCCAGATTGGTGTGTACAGCCCTAGCATCTCTCCTGAGCTCCAGTCTCCCATCACCAGCTTCCTTTGGGCTGTTCTTATCCAGATTTGCCACAGGCACCTCAAACTTATCCTGTCCAAAACAGACTTCATCTTTTCCCACCAAATCCTCCTAAATTCTTCTGCTGCTGCCTCTCAGTCCTTGAGGCTTGCAGGCTCAGGCTCCTCCTCCCTCCTCTCTGATACTCACTCCATGTATTCAGTGTGTTACCAGGCCTTGTTCTACACACACACACACACACACACACACACACACAGTGGGGAAGGCCTTCCTCCCCTCACACCTACGCTCTGGTTGGCCTTCCTGCCTTAAGTCTCTTCCTGCTCTAATGCATCCTTGACTAGCTGCCCAAGTGCAGATCTGACCACATTCCCCACTCTACTAAAAGTCCACATTATCTCTGGGACCAAATATCAAATGCTCTGTTTGGCATTTAAAACCCTTTACAGTTTGTCCCTTCCCACCATCCAGATTGCCATCTGGGGACACTGGGGCCTAGAATCCTCTCCCTCCTCACCTCTGCCCTCTGGCTCTCTTGGCTTCCATTCCCCGTTTCCTCCACTGGCAGCATTTTCCCTTTTGAGATGGCCTCCCATTTACACTATGTGTCCGTGCTGCCTCCTCCATGAGAAAAGAGCTCCTTGGGGACAGCGATTGTGTTTTTGTATTTTGAAGCACTTAGCATTGTTGTCTGGCACATAGTAAGTGTTTAATAAATGCTTGTTGACTGAATCCTTCCTGGCTATGTGACCTTGGGCAGGTCATCAGCCAAGTTCCTGCCTTCCTGTTTCTGGAACATAGATAGTGATAGTTATACCCCCTGTACTCACAGGCTTAATTTGAGGAAAGTACCATGTGAACTTTAAAGTGCTCTGGGGATAGAAACTGTTGTTATTATTGTGACTGATAATAATAAGGTGACGGTTCTCATTTTGTTCAGCATGGGTGTAGAGGAGAGAGGAAGAGAGGTTTTGAAGACAGATGCTGGGTGTTGATTGGATTGCCCCCACATTAGTCCAAGCTTGTTTTGTAGAAATAGAAACTGAAGCACTGCAGGAGGGGAAAGGACTGATCAGGTTCGTGCAGAGCTGGAGCTGGACCTCAGGCAGACCTTGTCACTCTAGAAGGGCCCTTGAGCCCCCCGCAGAGAAGCGCTGAGCCAGTCTCCTTAACGTGTCCTTGTTCTGTTTCTGCTCTGTAGAACTTTGACATGTTCGTCAGCCACTACAGCAGTGTCAGCACCCCGCCCTGCGTGCATGTCTACAAGCTGAGCGGTTCTGATGATGACCCACTCCACAGACAGCCCAAGTTCTGGGCCAGCATGATGGAGGCAGCCAGTGAGTACCAGCAACTCCCACTCTAGCTGTGAAAACACTGAGGCTGACCTCATGGGGGAAGGCTGCTGCATCCCCCACCCGCATTCTGAAATGGCCCCGGGACACCCAGCCCCTCCGGTCAGCCAGTCAAACAGAGTAGCAAAGGCCTCTGCAGCCAGGGGTGAGAGACAGGGCTTCGTCTGGTCATTGTCTCCTTTGTGACTCAGTTATTCTGCTGCTTTGGATTATGGCGACCTTCCAGCCTCTGAGGGTGCAGGAGGGAGGGGCTTTGTGACCCTTTCTCTGTTTTGTGAGTGAGTTGTTTTCTCTGACCTCTGTCAGAGGCAGCCCAGAGCAGTAGAAAGAACCCCTACCTAGAAATCTGGGTTTCTCGGGCAGTTGATCAATCAATATTTAATAAGAGCCTACTATATGCCAGGCACTGTGCTAAACACTAGCCTTCTCAGCTTTTGTCCCCTTCTGTCCTTACTCTGTTAACTTGGTCAGATAACTTCTTGGGGCTTCCTGTTCCTCCTTTCTACTGTGAAGGAAGAGAAATAGACCAGATGGCCTCTGGGGTCTCTCCCTACTCTGACATTCCCGTAACCTCTGTAATCTAGATTGCTAGAGGGGTGCTGTGAGTATAGACCAGAGTACTGGGCTGAAAGTTGGGTGGCCTGGCTTTGAGTCTGTCCCAGCCCTGCCACTGATCTCTCTCTCTCTTCTCTCTTTGGTCCCTTCATGTTTTTCCTTTGTAAAATAAGAGTGTCACACTAAGTGATCTCAGTGGGTCCCTTCCACTTTGGAGGGTCCAGGTTCTGTGTCCTCTAAAGTCCCTTTAGCTCTGACATTCTGTATTCAAGAGTCCTTCCCGCCTTGACATTCCAGGCCCCCATTCTGTGCATACAAAAGTGAATTGTTTGGGGTTAGCATAACCCAGGGGTGGTGCAGGATAAGCTACCCAGCTTTGGTTCTCAGATCTCTGGGCAGTGATTTCCAGAGGCTGAATGTAACCACTGAGCTGCCGGCTCTGTGCTTTCCAGGCTGTCCCCCAGATTATGTGCCTCCTGAAATCTTTCACTTCCATACACAGTCAGATGTGGAGCTGTACGGCATGATCTACAAACCCCACAACGTCCAGCCTGGAAAAAAGCATCCAACGGTGCTCTTTGTATACGGAGGACCTCAGGTCAGTGCACAGCTGGACCTCAGACCCTTTCCTCTTTGCACTCAGGACTGAAGCCATGTGACAGCACTGGCCTCCCAGGAAGACAGAGTAAGGTGGGCGTTGTTTGCCTGACCAGCGAGAATTTTAATTCTACAAATACCGATTCAGCATTTATTGGGCATCTGTGTTCATTCAGAGCCCAATGCTTGACTCAGGAAAGAGGAGGCAGCAGTTAATAACACATGGTCCTTGTCCTCATAATCTGCCTTCTGAAGGGGGCACAGCTGGTAGGATATGACTTGTACACAAATAACCATAATAGATCCTAAATGCATTAGAGGAGAAAAGTCCAGGCCCAGTGAGGTCTGAGGAAAGACAGACAATTTTAGTAAATCATTCGGTAAATGAATGTAGTACGTGAGCTCTAATGGACTGAAAAACTTGAGTACAGATCTGGTGATGGCTTTGTGCTCCAAGGCAGGCCTAGCTCAGTGCAGTGGCTCCTCAGGACAAAATAAACCATTGGTGGTGGGAACTTTGTTTGGTCACAGTAAAGCCTGGGGAGCAGGGTGTGGGTATTGCAATCAGTGTTGGGAGCACCCTTAATAACATTTTGGCTCACTGACTTTTGTGTTGATCTAGCACCTGCCAACAGTGCCCAGGCTCATCAGGCATGCTCCCTGGCCAGGAAGAACACACACAAAAAGATAATGAACAGATGAAGGGTTATGATAAAAGTCAAAACAGCAGGACAAAAGAATAGAGTGATAGCTAAAGGCTGGACTGGGTCCAGAAATATTCACAAGGGACATAGAGCTGCATCTCCTCAGGCTTTGGCTGAGGAGGTAACATGATAGGAGGGAGCACGGAGGGTTTTGAGTCAGGAGGCCTGAATTTGGGCCCTATTAGTTGTGGAGCCTTGGCCAGGTCAGTTGGCTTCTCTGAACTGAATGAGGGATTCAAAGCCTGGATGACACCCAAGGAGAGGAGGAGAAGGGACATTCTGAGATTGGGGGATGGGTTGGGGTCAGAGAGCAATGGCTTAGGTAGCTGTCCAGAGGTGGCAGGAGTGCTCAGGCTACATTTGTGGGACATGGAGTGATCCTTGATGGAATGCAGGCTACACGTTGGAGAGTATTGGGAAATGGGTCACAGTCAGGGGTGTGACCATCTTGGTTTAGAATGTACTGGGGCGCCATTAGGAAGAGAAAGGGATCTCCACTGGTTTTTGTGACTTCCAAAGGTTCCCCTCGGCCAACATCCCAAAACATGTCATGATGGTCTGTTTAATTGTGTTCCTTCTTTGCCCCACTGTAGGTACAACTAGTTAACAACTCTTTCAAAGGCATTAAATATTTGAGGCTCAACACATTAGCATCTCTTGGCTATGCTGTGGTTGTGATCGATGGCCGAGGCTCTTGTCAGCGAGGACTCCAGTTTGAAGGGGCTCTTAAAAACCAGATGGTAAATGTTTTTTTTTTTTTCAGTCTCTTCCTGAGTGATAGGCCCATGATGGGTTTCTCTGGGGACATGCTCCTGGGAGGACAGTTTTGTCTTTCCCACCACACTGTCCCTTTGTCAGAAACTGACTACAGGACTGCCTGGACCCCTTATGGCATTTCTTAATTTAAAAAGTCAACAATTACCTCTTAAGTGCTTTCTATGTGTCAGGCACTCTGCTAAGCACTGAGGATGCAAAGAAAGGCAAAAAGAGAATTCCCATTCTAATGGTGGAGACATGTGCAGACAGACAGATGTGCAAGCTGTGCAGAATTGTGTGAATGTATCTAGATGTTAATGTCTAGGGAATGTCAGAGGGAAGGCACTAAGATTAAAGGAGCCTGCTAAAGGTGGAACAACAAAGCCTGTCAATGAATCAATAAGCATTTAATGAGCAGCTCTGCTAGACACTTTGGGGAGGATGTAAGTACAGTCCCTGCCCTTAGCTCACCTTCTAGTTGAAGAGAGATAATTAAAATATGAAAACATTAGCAGTCTAGGCTGAATCTGACCAGGGACCCAGAAGACTAATGTGACCATTAGTCTCCAGGTGGTCAGGAAGAAGGGGAAAGATGCAAACTGTTAATGATCATGGGGTCAGGATTGGGACTTAGAAGACCTACATTAGAGTCTTGTCTTTGCCACCTCTCAGCTGCTTCGTGGTCCTGGGCACATAAACTCTGCCTCCTTGGTCTGAGGTGGAGGTGTCAGATAGGGACGTTGAATCAGATGCTCTCCAACATGCTCTTGGCTCTACTGTGCTGGGTAGCACTTCTTGGTTTACAAAGCACATTATGCACTATCTTCTTTGAACCTGAAAACTATCCTGGGAGTTCAGCCATACAAGTGTTCAATCTACCCATTCTAGAGATCAGGATACTGATGCTCAGGCAATGTTAAACAGAAGGCCATAAGGCTAGAAAGCCACAGTCAAGACTTGAACAAAGAGTCCTCTAGTCTGAATCTGGCCTCATTTCTACTGTCCCACGTGGTGAAGGAAGGCTTCTGGAGAAGGGTTGGACCTGAGTTCCACAGGCCTACCAGCAGGGATTCCAGATTCCCTTGGCCTTGTGGCAGTCTGTCCATCTGGTTCTGAGGGTCAGTGTCCATGTCCAGTGACCTTGGCCAGCTGGCTGAATCATATCTGTTGACTCTTCTTTCTCTGTTCCCCAGGGTCAGGTAGAAATAGAGGACCAGGTGGAAGGTTTACATTTTGTGGCAGAGAAGTACGGGTTCATTGACCTGAGTCGAGTCGCCATCCATGGCTGGTCTTATGGGGGCTTCCTTTCCCTCATGGGGCTGATTCACAAGCCCCACGTGTTCAAGGTGAGTGCCCCCCAGACTGGTTCTGGGCCCTGCCCTGCCCTTCTGTGCTTCTGTGCGTGAACTCAGTGTGCTGGGGACGGAACGTGGGCAGCTCCCGTGCCAGCGAGGTGGTCGTGCTACTTGGCTGTTTCTCCCTGCAGCAGTATTATGGGGAAGAGCCCTCTTTCCTCATTGCCCTCCACTGCTGATCCACGAACCCGCATCCGGCTTCACAAAACCCATCAGCAACTTTGTGTTTAAAGCTGAACCCGGGACTCCAGCCTCAGATGGGCAGAGGTGGGGAATGGTGTGGAGAGGAGTTGGGTGAGGGGTCATTAGGCCTGCGGAGGTGGCTGGGGTTGGGGGATGAGAATACAGCAAAGAAATACTAAATAGTGGGGATTTGGCTGCTGGGAGGGCCTCAAAAGCCGACCGTCTAAGGGCCCCCAACTTCCTCCCCACCAGCCCACTGATGTGCACAAAGGACCCAGTAGTCAAACTTTATGAAAACTCTATTCCTTTGAGTCTCTTGAGTTTAGAGTGGGGGCCAGCAGATCATTTTGTGTGTTGGGTTTGGATGACCTTAGCTTCTTGTGTTCTTGCCCATCTCTTGTTTGCCAGGTTGCCATTGCGGGTGCCCCAGTCACAGTGTGGATGGCCTATGATACTGGATATACAGAGCGGTACATGGATGTCCCAGAGAACAACCAGCAGGGTTATGAGGCAGGCTCTGTGGCATTGCATGTGGAGAAACTGCCTAATGAGTAAGTTAGCATACCCTTCTAGAATGCTTGGCAATGGGACACCGCCATGACTTGCCCTACCTTTCCTCCCCTGCACCTCTAAGTGAGGAGTCCTTAACTTATGGCAGGGGCGGGGGGGGGTCACAGATGCTCTGGCAGTCTAGTGAAGCGTGGATCTCTCAGAATCATGTTTCTAAGTGCAGAAAATAAAATGCATAGCATTGCAGAGGACACCAGTCATGTAAAAATACACTCATCAGAGTGCTTTAAAAGCCAGTTCATAAGCCCTAGGTTCGGAGCCCCAAGTTTGCACAGACTCTCTGCTTCAGCCATTCTGGTCAGGCTACTGTGGGCTTTTATTCATGCTGGTCTCATGGGCCAGGACAGTCACCCCTTGCTCTCCCTGTCTCCTCCCACCTAAACACCACCTATTGAGATGTGCTGCACCACCCAGTGCAGAATGCCTGTTTCTCTTGTGAAGCCTTTCCTGATTCTCGCTCTCCCAGTTCTCCAGGCCTAAGTAACTTCGCCATCCCAGAGTTCCCAATGTCTTGACCCCTTGTTCTTTGGGCCTCAGTTTCCTCATCTGTAAAATGAGGCCACTAGACTAGATTACCTCTGACCAGTACGGGGCATTGTACACAGTCAGCAGATGCCCAGTCAGTGCTCATTAATAATTAGAACTCTGAGTTGTCTTGGAGTTATTTGGTGACTTCCTCATAACAGCCCTGGGAGGAGGGCAGAGGAATGGCAGCACCTCCATTCTAAGGAGAGCTGGCCCTGTAGATTCATGTGGAGAACCCCTGGGATGGAAATTCCCTGTCTCAGCGCAGATGGGCAGCTTGCCTATAACTCACCCAGGTGGTGGTCTGTGTCAGAAGCAGGTCCAAGCCTCGGCTTGCTCTTTGACACTCCACTGCCTCACCCTCCATTTTGCAGATGAGGAATCTCGGACACAGGAAGGCCAGGTGATCTGCCCTTCACTGAGTCACACAGTAAGTGTCCGAACTGGGATAGGACCCTGGGCTCTCCTGGCCCCTCTGCCAGACTCAGTGTGTCAGGTCCCATTAGATTCTCACATGCTTGTTTCCATCAGAACCTCCTTCCTCCCCTGTGTTTGGTCACTTATCCCCCACTTCTTTAGATCAGCAGCTGGTTTCTCTTCCTCATCCTCCTCTCTTTGCTTGAACCTCCTTAGTGAATACTTCTTGACCATAAACACTAGTGCCCTCAAAGACCTGGCATGCTAAGGGCTCTGTTCCTGGTGGCCCTAGGGGGAGAAACCTTTGCTCCTAGTCATAAACATGTATCCGGCATAGGCTGTACCAGTTGGTACCTGGGTATATGCCCTAATTTCTTAAAAAAGTTTGGTATTTTGTGTCTCATTGTTAAAGTGTGTGTTTTAAAAGTAAGCTCTAGTTAATTAAGTTTGGGTTTCTGTAGTCTGTTGAATAAAGATATCTTTATGATAGATAATTCAATAAATGTTCTTAAAACTTTTTTTTAATTCCCTGGGTGCTGGCTGGGGGAAGTACTTGGGTTCTAGCCGCAAGGTAAGGCCATTATTCTGTCCCCTTGTCCAGAGGGTCTCATCCACATCTTCTTTTCTAGGCCAAATCGCTTGTTGATCCTCCATGGTTTCCTGGATGAAAATGTGCACTTTTTCCACACAAACTTCCTCGTTTCCCAGCTAATCCGAGCTGGAAAACCCTACCAGCTGCAGGTGGGTGTGGGCTGGTGAACATTCCCCCCATGATTTTGGGAGGCTTCTGGATAGGGCTGGGGTAGGGCCTAGGGACCGAAGCTTACTCAGTATATCAGTGTCAGAGTTGGAAGAGCCAATGGAAGGCCTTGTCACAGTCCTCATATTTCACAGGTGAGAACCCTATGCGGCCTACAGAGCTACAGTGATGTGCCCAAGGGTAGAGCTGGGATGGGGACTTGGGTCCTCAGTCCACATACAAAGCCCTTTCCACTGCCAGGAGGCTCAGAGAGGGGGATACTAAACTGTGGGTCATTCTCCTGCTAGTGGAGATGAGGTCATTTCTTAAGGAACTTCCAGCTCTAAATCCTCTCATCCTGGGACTGAGCAAGGACAGGCAGAGTGGGTAGGGAGGGTAAGAGGGCAGACTGCTGCTTGTAGAGGAACAGCTGCCATTTATGGAAGGCTTTCAGCTTAGTTAGCTCTGAGAAGGAGGGAATATACCCCAATTTTACCTATGAGAAAGCTAAGGCTTAGAGAGGTCAAGTGGCCATTGAACAGTGTTTTGTAAGAAATGTTAAAGGAAATCAAGGGACTTCACTAAAAAATCCTGGGATAAGGGCAGCTAGGTGGCACAGTGAATAGAGCACGGGGCCCTGGAGTCAGGAGGACCTGAGTTCAAATCTGGCCTCAGACACTTAACACTTACTAACTATATGATCTTGGGCAAGTCACTTAACCCCAATTTCCCTGCATTCCCCCCTCCAAGAAAACAAAAAAATAAAAAATCCTGGGATACTAGGGGGTTGAGTCAGGATTGCTGAAGGTCACATCCTGAGTTGAGGATTCAGTTTGTCTCCTAGCTGTGCTCCTTCCCCACAGCAAAGGCTGTAAGGTTGCTGCATTTGCATTTTAAATGGAGACTTGAGGATGGGCAAGTCTTTGGTGACCTAATGGGGTGTGGTGTTGCTACTGGTATTTTGTGGTAGGGGATCTACGATCCATAGAGAGAAGTCTGTGGAGAGGAAGGAGCCTATCCCTCTGTTTTACTTTCTTCCTCTTCTCCTGGTTACCTTCCCTTTCCCTTCCCACCTCCTATACCCCCTCCAGGCTTCACCAGATCCCTTATGCTACAGCCATTCCCTCAGGGGAGTTGTGCCCAGGCAGTTGGCATTACCTACTTACCTTGTTTTTGAAGAAGAGCCCCCACCCATTCACATCATGAAAAATAATAGTTCCCATTGATAGAATGCTTTAAGGTTTATAGAGTAAATTCTTTTCTAGTTTTTTTAAAGTTTTTTTTTAATTTATTTTTAGTTTTCAACCTTCATTTCCACAAGATTTTGAGTTACAAATTTTCTCCCCATCTTTCACCTAGCCCCCATCCCAAGATAGCAAGCCTACTGAATACCTCTTTCCCCAGTCTGCTCTCTCTTATATTCTTCCCCATTCTCCCTATAGAGTAAATTTTTTAAATTTAAAAAAAGCTTTATTTTTTTAGTAAATGGAGTCATGGTATGCCTCCTGTGTCCTTTGGGCGGAGTGGGTATGACTAGTTACTTTACACTCACCTCCTGGCATATCCATTAGCATGACTGAGGATGCCCTGGAGGCAGTCCTTGTGCCCAGGCAGAGTTGGGGAATTAATCATTCACATTTCTATTAGACTTTCTGGTTATGGGGCTCTTCTGTGCTCATTCTTTCTTTTGATCCTCACAAGAGCAAGAGGGAGCTAGTCACTTATTCTAGTTGGCAGGTGAGGGAACAGAAGTTTAGACAGGTCAGGGGACTTGGCCAAGATCACACCACTGGTAATTAGTGAGCCCAGGTTCTCTGACCCCTACACCCCACTGCTGCTCATAGTATGACTTGAGGTGTGGCAGGAAGACAGCCCTGCCCAAGTAATCCTCCTCTCACCCTCACTCCTTATAAAGTATATGTTGGTAGCCTGAAATTCTGCAATTTGAGATTCATTTCTTAAGATAGACAGCCATAGGAGGCATTTATTAGTCACAGAATCTCAGCATTGGGGAGGACCTCCATGGCTACTTACCTCAACTCATAGCTGAACAATCTTCTCCTCTACAATACACTCAACAAATGGTCATCCAGTTTTTGCTTGAGGATCAGTTGTATTGGGAGAGTCCCCTTCCTCCTGAGCAGTTCATTCTCTTTTGGAGCTGATTTTTAGGGAAACTTCCTTAAAACAGTCATTTATTCTTTAGTGTGTATTCACTTATCAGCTTCCCTACTCACCCCCAGTGATATCCAAAAGCTTAGTAGGGAGGGTGGAGAACTAGAGGAATCTGGGCCCTTTGGGATAGGAGACTGGAAGGAGAAGGGTCCTGAAGAATGGTGTGGATGGTGTGTCCTGGACTTTGTGCTTCATAGAAGCAGGGAGCAAGGCTGATGTAATCAGAGAGATCTCTGTTCTTTGTCTTGGTGCTAAGTTCCCCTTCCTTCCATCCCTTTTTTCGGGTTGGTGCCCAGAGACAGATATTAACAATTACAGTAATGAGCTCCTTCTGTCTCCCACACAGATCTACCCCAATGAGAGACACAGTATTCGCTGCCCTGAGTCAGGAGAGCACTACGAAATCACACTGCTGCACTTTCTACAAGAATACCTCTGAGCACACGGTCTTGGCCAGACCCATGGAACACTGACAGCTCACCTCTGACCCCTAATAGCCTTCTTATCCAGAGCACAAATGGCCAGCAGCCCACCTCCTGGCTCCCCATAGCCTGGCCTGAGCATGGGGAAGGGGCCAAGGATGCTTGGAATGGTGCCTCCTCCCTTGACTCACCCCTGTGGAATTGCTCTCCATTGCCAGCTGATGCTTGTCATTTTTTTTAACGTCCCTCTATTTTGGCTCCCACTTCTTTGATCCCAGGACTAAAAGACAGTGGCCAGTCTCCACTAAGGCTCTCTTTCTGCATCTTCCTCCTACCGGTTTTATGGCTGTCTGGTGGGGAATAGAATAAAGGGCCCTGAAGCAGCTGGAATCGGTCCTGGTTAGGTGGGGATGGGGGAGGAGCACCCAGAGTCAAGATGAGTGAATTAGGAAAGCGGCCTTAAGCCAGGAGGCTGTGGCTTCCAGATTGGCCACCTGCTTCTGGTCCCTGAAAGAAACAATAGCATAGGAGTGGATGTCTGGGACCTAAGCATATGGTGTTTCCCTCCTCCGTACTTTGGTTTCTTTATGATTAGAGCTTTCACATATGATTGGGCAGCCTGAGAGATTTATCTGGGGCTGTTTGAGGGGGCAGCCCAGTTGCTTGGGGCTGTTGGGATGGCTCAGAGCACACGCTCTTCTCCTGTTCCCCAGAATGGGCAGAACAGGGCCAGCAGGTATCTTGGCCTCTGGATGGGTCATCCATCTAGGGGCTGCAGAAGTGGCATCCAGGATTTTTTCCTAGATGAGATGAAATGAATATTTATGTTTCTTGTCCTGTTTCCTCTCTGGTTCTTCTCCATCAGCTTCTCCCCCGCTCCCTCCCTTCCCCATCACCGTTCCCTGAGCTTTCAGGCATGCACTGAAATATTTGCTGTGCTTCAGTTCTCTGCAGGTCAGTGACTGTTATCCCTTGCCATCTCTCCTGCAATGCATCTCTGTTCACCTAGCTCATGTGAATCACGAGTCTGGGGTTGGGAATTAGAACCATCCCACCTCAGGGTAATCCCTTCCTTCCTTCCCCACCTTCCTTCCCAGCCAAGAGTTCCGCCAGGGGCGTTAAAAGAAAAGTAAACGAACCACATCTACTTTGCCCGAGTATTTTAAGTGCGTATTATGAAAAGAAAATATTTTTGTGGATTCTTATTCTTTTATAATTATGAGTGTAAGACGTAGCAACTCATTAAAAATATTACAAATGGCAGCCTAGCATCTGGTGGAGTGTTCTTTGAAGTGAAGATTCAGGCGGGTCAGGCCTCTCAATGTAACTGGAAGGAGTGGGTATATGTGAGCAGATTTGGGAGGAGAACCCCAGCCTGAGCCCTTGCCAAGCTAGGAGGAAGGAACATTGGAATCATAGTCAAAGGGACTGGAGCTATATTAGAGTATTTCCTTTGTGACCCTAGGAAAGTCACTTAATATTCACTCTCTGGGTCTCCACTTCTGCCTCTAGAACGAGGGGGCTGGACTACATGGTGCAAAGGTTCTGTCCAGTCTGAGAACCCATGAATTATGAATAGTCATCGAGAGATGTTGGCTACCGTGGTAGAGAGTGGCCCATCTTCTGATTCTATAAAGATGCTACTCTAGCAAGGGCACAGATTCTTCTTGTTAAAGAAAGTAACGCCTACTCAGACTTGTGTGATCGAGAGAATTTGCTGCTTCCATCTGTGAACTCTGTACAGTGCTGGCTAACCTACTGACCTTCAAACCAACAGTGCCTTTGATAAAGTTTTCAGAAGGGCAAATTCTTACTCCCTGTCCCTTGTGCTTCCTACACATAGGAGTGAACTGGAGGCCGGAGAATCTCAGAGCCGTAAGAGACCGCAGAGGTCACATTAATGAGCCTTCTTATCTTACAGAGAGGCGAGATGTGAGGGACAGTCCAGATCACACTGCTGGAAGGCAGGAATGACCCTATGGTACAAGCTACCTGCCCTGTGAACCACAGAACAAAATGGGCATGGCTTAATCTGTTAGACATTTATAACAATAATTTGCCATAACTGGGTTTGACTGTAATTTTCACTTAATCATTTGTAACAGCAATAGATGGAGGCAGTTGTCTTCCAGACATCAAACTTCTAAAGGTAATCACACACTTGAGTCACCGATTAGGTTAAATTGTGGGGAAAGGGAAGAGTGGTGGGCCCTAAGAGTTCTAATCCTGACACTGTCACCAACTCACTATGTAACTGTTTGAGGCAGGATTCTAACTCAGTCAAGTCAAACCACCCCTGCCACCTTAACAGCCATCTTTCTTTATACCCCTATGGGGACAACAGCCCGGGAACATGAACCTTTGAAAATTCATGGCCCCGACCTACCAGACTTTCTTCCATCCCAGCCCCATGGCTGTCATTGAGGGAAGAAACTGGAAAAAAGGCCCATCTTCCTCACTGCCACTGATAGGCATATAAACAAGAACCCTGAGAGTGGCAGCACTGTTGTCCCCCTGTACCATGACCTGCCCACTATCTATCTTGGACCGTTATGGGTCCCCAGGATCTTGAACTCAGCCTTGGGAATCACAAGACTTCCAGTGCAGCCCATACTGCAGCTTAGCAACTAAGTGTTCCTTCCGGTGCTACAAGACCCAGGAAAGAAAACTTTTGTCACCAAAGTCTTTGGTGCTGCCCAGTGGTTCAGCATCAGACACTGGCATGACTTTTATCAGTGGAAATGACCTAAAAGAGGCATTAGCCTCTGCTTTGGGGCTGCACCCTAAGGAGCGTGGGCCTTTCCATGTGACTTCCGTTATGTGTTATCTCCTCCATTAGAGTGTGAGCTCCGTGAGGGCAGGGCCTAACTTCCTTTCCTATTTGTATCTCCAGTACTTAGCTTTGCATATAGCAAGTGCTTAATAAATGCTTTATTCATGCATTCATCATATGACCTTGAGCTAGTTTTTTCCCCTCTAACCTTCAGGTTCTTTTTCTATAACAAAACAAAACCAAAAAACTAACTTCCCTTGGGTCCCCTCCAATGTTTTCTAAATCTGTGCCTTAATTGTAAGAGATTCAAGAAAACATCAGATCCAACCATCCCCTGCCTTATCTTTCACCTCAGGTCATGAGTAGACACCCACTGATCACTTTACTGCCAGACCCATTCCTGAGTAATTCCAGGGAGACTGGTGGGTAAGAGAGTTTGGTCTGGTTAAGGAGATGAAGGATGCAGAGGAAAAGTTACCGGATTAAGTTGAAATTAAATTAAAAGTTTAGATTAAAGTGTTAAGTAACAATGACAATAAGACTGAGATCATCCGTGATGGTAGGGTAGGGCTAGACCTCAGAGGTCGTCTGCCTTGTTTTAGAGGTTTACCTCTCATTTTGCAGATGAGGGAGTTGGGGCCCAAAAACGAAGTCACTTAACTACACACAGCTCCTGAGAGGCAGAATTTAAACCCAGAACCTCTGAAGCCAGATCACAAGGCAGCTTATGGGCAACACAAGTGAGAGGGACACAGGACTCTTGGCCGAGCACACACATACTGGCTTTACCAGGACAGTCCTGTTGTTCAGAAAAGAAAGTGGACATCTTAAGAGGCTTTGCAAAATGAATGTCCTGGGTCAGACCTAGCCTCCATTTCTGGTTCAGAAAGTCCCCATGCATGTAAGTGTATGAGGGATGGTGGGGTGAGGGGAGGAAGGAAAGGTGAGAAGCAGATACAAAGGCTTCACTGAAGAGGTGTTAGTAAATGTAAGCATTAAGGCCTAGGTAGGGAAAGGAAGGGCCTTCTAAGACAAGAGAGAAATTGTGCCCTTTCTGACTCAGGCCAGAACACCTGGACTCCTACCCAGTTTGGAGGGCACTTTGTATGATGATGGTGAAGAAAGGCGATCCTCTTATTTCAGACACTCCCTATCTTACTCCCTATAGCAGTTGCTCCAAACCTCTCACAAGCCCCCAAACTCCATTGTCTTCCCATCATTGACTTGAGGAAGTGAAGCCACCCCAACCTCGTAAGCATCCTCATCTCTCCTAAGGCCCCTCCTATCCTTCCTTGTTTTTGCCCCAAAGTTCCCCCCTCCCCATTTGTGCCCTTGATCCAGTAAAATGTAAGCTCTTAGAGGGCACAGAGGATGCCCAGCATAGAGACTTTACTGGTGGAATTAATGGAATTGGTCCCATTCCCATCTCCTCCCAGGCCTTGCCTCTGGTTAATTCCCCTCCTCTCCCTTATCTCCAGTCTCTCCTTATCTAGTGGTTCCTTTCCTTTAGTCTACAAAGAGGTTCTGGTCTTCCCTTCCCTAACTTCAAAACAAACAAACAAAAAAAAAAACCCCACCCTTCCATAGGCCCTGCTTCATTCTATAAAGCTTCATCTCTCTCTTCCCTTCACTGAGCACACACTAGAAAAACTAATCTACATTTACTGCCTCCCCTTAATCAAACAAACACAGAAAGTGCTTCCTCTATACTGGGGTTACAAAAACCAAAACCAATCCCTGTATCAAAGGATTATCAGCTAAGGTATTGCATTGGATACAGCTCTGGGCCTGGAGTCAGGAAGACCAGAGTTCAAATCCAGTCTCAGACATTTAATTAGCTGTGTAACTGTAGGCAAGTCACTTAACCCATGACTGCCTCTGCTGCCTCAACTACAAAATGAGGATGAGAATAGCATCTGTTTCCCAGGGTTGTTTTGAAGATCAAATGGGACAATATTCGTAAAGTACTTAGCATAGCACCTGGCTTGTTCCTTTCCCCTTCACCACATCCTGTCCCTTGTCTTTTCACTGATTATGCTAAGCCTCAATTGTAGATTACTCCCACAATCCACCTTTGCACCAATTCATGTGTAGCAGAATGGAGCTGGAGAAAATCATGTAATTATTCCAAGTCTGTACAAATGTATGATCCGTAACCTCACCTGGAGTCCTCAGCATGGTAAGGCAATCCTTTTGCATTTCCCCAACCAGTTCAATATACCACACACCACAGCAGTTACAACAAACCTTTTCATTCTTCCTCAAGTCTTTCAAGGTACCCCCTGGCACCACCCTCTCAGCTGGGGAATTTTTAATATTTCACAAAAGAAAAAAAAATGAGGCCATCCTTATGAGCTCTCTCTTCTCCTGTCCTCCTCATCTGGAATCAGATGCCTTCTTCAGCCATGTGACGAGGTGCCCCTTTTCCTTGCCAAGGCAAAACCCTGCATATGCACGCTTGCTCTCATCCCATCTTCAGAAGATTGCCCCCCACCATCTTCCCTGCTCTGGCTAATCTTCAGCCTCTTCCCATCTACTGGCTGCCTACAGACACTTGCAAAGTCTCCCGTATTTCTAAAATACCCTCACTTGATCTGTTTATCCCCACTATAATCCTACATCTCACCTCCCCTTCAAAATAAAAGGGGGGAAATGTCTCACTTCCTCACCCTCACTCAACTCTCTTCAATGGAGCTCTTGACCTCATAATTCAACAGAAAGCACTCTCGGCATAGTCACTAATGGTCTCCTCATTGCCAAATCTAATGGCCTTTTCTCAAACCTCATTCTTCTTGATCTCTCTGAAGCCTTTGGCACTGCTATGTCATCTACTGAATATTTTCCTCTGTAGGTTTTCCTGACCCTGATCTATCCTGGTTCTCTTCCTATAGGTCTGACCATTCCTTCTCAGTCTCCTTTGCTGAATAGTCACCTAAATCATTCCTGCTAACCATGGGTGTTTCCCCACCCCAACGCTCTCTCCTGGGCATTTAAAGCCCTTCTCTTCTCCCAAGCTCACGTGATCTCATCAGCTCCCAAAATTCAATTATCATCTTTATGCAAATACCCAGATCAATATATCCAGCCCATGTGTCTCTCTCCTGAGTGCCAGTCTCTCCAAATTAATTGCCTTTGGACATCTTGAACTAGATGTCCCATAGACATCTCAAACTCAATATGTCCAAAAAAGAACTCTATCTTTTCCCCCAAACCCTCCCCTCTTCTAAACTTGCCTACTACTATCAAGGGGACCACTATCCTCCTAGTCATTCATTCTCATAATCTCTACCATTCTCTACTCCTTACAAATTCACTGAATCCAATTTGTTGCCAAGTCTTGTCACCTTCCCCACATCTTTCCATGTGGCCCCTTCTCTCCACTCACACAGCTGCCATCCTGATGCAGGCCTTCATAACCTCAAGCCTGGGCTATTTTAAATTGGTCTCCCTGCCTCAAATGTTTCCCACTCCAGCCCATCCTCCAGTCAGCTTGGTGATTTTCATAAAGCCCAGTTCTGATAATGTCACCCTACTTCACAAACTCTAATGGTTCCCTATTATTTCCCAAATAAAATAAAAAATACCCTATTGGGCATTTAAAGCCCTTTATGGCCTGTCCTCTTTCACTTTCCAGCCTTATTACACTTTATTCCTTTCTACAACTGAGCCACGCTAGCCTTTTTACTATGTGACGGTCCATCCATCTCCCAACTCTGTGTCTTTTCCCTAGCTGTCCCCTCCCATGCTGGAAATGCTCTCCCCTCTCATATCTACTTCCTGGCTTCCTTCAAGACACAACTCAAGTCCTACCTTCTGCTGGAAGCTGTTCTTGGTTACCCCCTGACCCCAATGCTAGTGTCACCCCTTCTAGGTCATCTACCATTTATATTGTATAACAACTGGGATATCGTTATCTACACATTGCCTCCTCCTTGACAGGAGGGTCTGTGTTTTTGCCTTTCTTTATATCTCCACAACCTAGCACAGTAGCTGGCATACAGTGAGCACTTAATCAATGCTCACTGGCTGGTTGTTTGTGGTGTGCAAAGTGGAACTTAGCACCTTTTCCCCTAAACCCATCCTCTCTTCTGGACTTTGTACTGTCTTCCCAATTTTACCCCACTTCAGAACCTTATCTGTGCCTCTTCTTCCTTTGATCCTCCAGATTCAATTGGTCTGTCAAGTCCTGTAGGTTTTACTACCATGGTGTTTCTTGCATCCATCCTTTACTCACATGACTACCACCTGGTTGATGCCCTTATTACCTCTGGTTTGGAATATTTCAGTAGCCTCCTAACTAACCTCCCTGTGCCCACTCTATCCTCCATACAGCTAAGGGAGCTACTAGTTACAGGGGACAAAATGTTGGACTTGGGAGCCAGGAAGGACTACGTTTAAATCCTGCCTCAGATGCTTACTGGCTATGGAAAATTACTTTCCAGAATAGCTGAATCAGGGGTGGGGAACTGTTGGTCTCGAGGCCACATGTGGCCCTCTAGGTCTTCAAATGCAGCCCTTTGAATCCAAACTTCACAAAATAAATCCTCTTAATAAAAGGATTTGTCCTGTAAAACTTGGATTCAGTCAAAAGACTTCACCCTAGGACCTAGACGTGTTCCCCACCCCTGAACTAATTTACAACTACACCAATCCTGCACCAATAGGATTCTTTCCTTGAGCCCCTGCATCCAACATATCATATTATATCAATTTATTTATTTACATCAGTTTTGCCAATGGGATGAGTTTGAGATGGAATCTCAAAAGTTACTTTAATTTACATTTCTTTAATTATTAGTGGAGGCCAGCTAGGTGATGCAATGGATGTTCTGGGACTCATCTGGGATTCATCTTTCTGACCTCAGACCTTGCTAGGTGTGTGACCCTAGGCAAGTCACTTGACCCTGTTTGCCTCACTCTCCTCACCTGTAAAAATGAGCTAGAAAAGGAAATGGCAAATCACTCCAGTATCTTTGCTGAGAAAACCTCAAACCCTAATTGGGTCACAGAGTCTAAAACAACTGAGCAATGACGATGATTTGGAACATTTTTTTTCTCATGGTTATATATAGTGTGGGTTTCTTCCCTTGAAAACTGCTTATTTCACATCCTTTGATCATTTGTCCGTTGGGCAATGGCTCCAATTCATTGTAAACTTCTGGAGAGCAGGCTCTGTGTTTCATGCCCTGCATTTCAATCCAATTTAACAATACTTGATTAAGCATGTAATATGTCCAAGGCACTGTGCTTGGTTGCTGGGGAAACAGCTACAAAAATGAACTTCCTACTGCGAAGACACATGGCTTTAGAGCCCCAAGAGATCTTAGAAGTTGTCTGTTCCAATTCCAAAAGACTGATGATGGAAAATGCTATCCATATCCAGAGGGAGAACTATGGAATTTGAATGTAGATGGAAGCAAGCTATTTTCACTTATTTTTGTTTTTGTAGCTTTTCTCTTTTGTTCTGTTTCTTTTTTCACAACATAACTAATGTGGAGATTTGCTTACATGATTGCACACGTATAATCTATAGCAGATTGCTTGCCATCTTGGGGAAGGAGGATGGGAGGGAGAGGGAAAATATTTAAATCCAAAAATCTTCTAAAAATATGAACTTTGAAAACTATCTTTACATATAATTGGAAAAAATAAAACACTATTTGCACACACATAAAAAGTCTATTCCCAACCCCTCATTTTAGAGCAAAAGAGGAAACAGGATCAGTGTGCCATGACTTGTCCAAGATAAAGGCTGTAAACAGCAGTTAAGAGTTCCAACTGTCTTCTACAAATTCGACGTGCATACAAGTACGCAGACGCAAAGCAAGTCATTTCAGGGAGAGAGCGCTAATAACTTTATAGCCCAGCAAGGGTAATTCCAGTGCAGCGCCTGCAGGACTTGGCTAGGCGTTCTCCCGCGTGCCCATCTGAAACTTCAGGAAAGGAATGACGTAACGGCATGGAGCGTGACATAACAGCACGGAAGGGAAGGAAATGAATGGATAGTGGAAGAAGCGCCATCTGTGGGCGGGGCTTTTCCGGTACTGGATACATGTCCACTTCTTTCTCACTGGGGTCAAGCGCAGATTGAAGGGTGCTCCTCACAGCACAAGGGGAGCACCCCATTACAGCCCCGAGGGGACCCCCAATTCTAAAGGCGAGGCAGACCTGGACGCTGTGGGGCCCCTAGCTTAAGGTCATCTCCTTCACGCGCAAGATGGCGACCTGGCGGCGGAGGGGGCGGGGAACTGGTCACGTGGCCACCGCTCTGACGTGGAGCTCTCTTCCTCCCCACCCCCCAGCCCGCCCCGCGGCCGGCCTAACTTGTCCCTCTCGGCGCCCCGTCAGCGTTTCCTTTCCTCCCAGCCTCCGATCCGAATGGCGGCGCTCAGCGGCCGTGGCAGCGCCGGCGCCCCCGGCCCACGCCCCTGGGCCACACTCTTCCTGCTCCTGGCTACGGCGGCGGCGGCGGGAGGCAGTGACGGTGACCGCGCCGTGGAGTTTGACGTGCGGCCCGGCGGGGTGGTGCACTCCTTCTCGCAGAGCCACGCGCAGGTGGTACGGGCCGGGGCTGGGCTGGGGCCAGGTTGGGTTCAGGGCGGCCGGAGGGGCGGGCCCTTCACCCCTGTTCCCCACCCCCACCCCGAGCGAGCGGAGCTCGTTTGGAGGCGAGGCGGACACCCGGGCCTGCGGGGGAGGGGCGCCCCAGCGGCCCCCCCGCCTCTGACAGTCTGGCGTCCAAGACCCCCTCCCCGGCAGGAGCCTAATGAGTATCGGCCCCAAAATGATCCAGGGTCCCCACGAGTAGGCCTGGTTCTGTGTGGCCCAAGGGTCTCTCACCTCGGACCTCCTCTGTCTCCGGGCCCCTTTCCCCCCAGAAGTCTGCTCCGAGGTCCTTTCTACCTGTCAGTCAGCAAGCATTTATTAAGAGCTGGGGAAACCCCTGCCCTCAAGGAGCTTGCAGCCTGCTGCAGCTTCAGCTTAGGAAGGGCACTCACTGGGAGAGGCGGGAGCCCTGTGGGACCTGATGAAGTCAGGGAAACAGGAGGGAGAGGCGGGTCTTTGCTGTTGATTCGTTTTCGGTCACGTCCAGCAGCTGCATTTGGGGTTTCCTTGGCAGACACTGGAGCGGTTGGCCATTTCCTTCTTGAGCTCATTTGACCGATGAGGGGACTGAGGCAGACAGGGTGAGGTGACAGGGTCACACAGCTGCTATGCGTCTGTGGCCAGACTTGAACTCAGGTCTTCCTGACTCTAGGAGCAGTGCTCTCTCCACGGAGCCACCTAGCCAGTAAAAATAGATGGAGGTGGAGAGATTAAGTGATTGGAAGCAGTGTCTTCTGGGAGAAATGGCAAAGGGTGGACCAGGGCTAGAGCAAGTGGGAGATTTATTGAACAGGTACATACATTGAACCCTGTGCTAGGCATGGAGGGAGACCCTGAGAGAATTGAACTTTGGGCCCTGTGCATGACTCAGTCTGGTACAGAAGATAAAACCTGTGCAAATAGAATGTGGTCAAATATGGTAAGTGCTTAAGTCTAATAGAAACAATATGAGACTTGGAGTTCCACCTAAAACTAAGCAATCACTGAGTGTCTATGGTATACAAGCCTGCACTGGGGGTACAGATGGAAAATTAGGCTAGTCCTGGCCTTGCCCCCGTTAGGTGGGGCATTTTACCTCTGTGAAGCTCAGTTTCCTAAGTTTTCAAAGAATCATTTCTATCTCCATGTCATCTCTTTCCTGTTTAGTTCCCTTGTTTACTTTTAACAGCCACCACTTTAGCTCAGGCCTCAGCACCTCTTGCCTGGACGATTTCAGTATCCTCGTCTTTGGTCTCCCTTCCTTCCTCAAATCTCCTCTCCAGTCCACTCTCCACACAGATTCCTGTGAAAGGGATCATTCTAAAGCAAAGGTTTGTTTCTCTCCCTCTCCTTTCTCTGTCTCTGTCTCTCTTTCTCTCTACACACACACACATTTGTTTTGCTTTTTTTTTTGGAGGGCAATTGGGGTTAAGTAACTTGCCCAAGGTCACACAGCTAGGTTTTTGTTTGTGTGTGCATTAAAAGTGTCTGAGGCTGGATCCGAACTCAGGTCCTTCTGACTCCAGGGCCAGCACTCTATACACTGCATCACCTAGCCGCCCCTTACACACACATTTGTAAAATCTGTTTCTCTATATAAAATCTGTCTTGTTTCTTTCTCTTACACACACATGCACACACGTATGCACACACTCCAATGAATCCCCATTCTTTCCAGGTTTACAACTTTCCCATTTGACATGCAGAATTCTTCACCACCTGGTCCCTTCCTACCCTTGCAGACTTCTTAGCTGGTGTTTATCCTCTCTGTGTTCTCTACAGTCCAGATGCACACATGGAGTCTCCCATCTGTGTACCTTTGCACTATACAGGCTGTCCACCAGTCCCAGAATGCACATCACTTCTCACCTCTGCCCCTTGAGATCCCTGATTTTTTTCACGACTGTTGAAGGCCCACGTCATACCTGAAGCCTTTCCTGATCCACCTTCAGCTGTCAGGGCCCACTCAAAAGTGCCTCATGTTCCTTTCGTCTGTATTCTGCTCACACTTCTATGCATACGTGTGGTCTCTCCTGTTAGTAGGTAAGCACCTTGAGGACAGAGACTATTTAAATTTTGTCTTTATGGCCCCAACACTTAGCCCAGAGCCTGGCACATAGTAGATGCTTAACAAGTATTTGTTATTTGATTCATTCCTCTGTAAAAAATAGACAATGACTGCTGCTCTCCCTACTTCCCCTCACATGATTGTAAAGATTAAGTGAAATAAAAAATGGCCATGAGCTGAAATCCACAAAGATGAGATCTGCTGGACCCCTTGCCTAGCCCGGAGCCCTGCTTATAGTAGGTGTTAAATAACTGTTGTGTTAATGAGACCAAGTGCTCTGGGATGAAGGAAAGAGAGCACAGGTAGGATGTTCCCAAGACTAGAGTCCAGAGGTGCTGGAGCTCATCCCAGGGCCCCACTATCCAGTGCTGGGGGGCCTGGGGTCTTTTAGGAAGTGGCTAGTGCAGCCCTCTCTGCAGAACCCCATCAGCCTGGGGCCTTGTCTGAGAGGAAGGAGGAGATGTATTCTGTTAGAGCCTCATACACTGGAGCATACAGAACTCTGCTGTGACTTTCTCAGAAAAAGACTCCAGACAGCACCAAGGTTCTCCCAAAAGAGGTTATGTTATTAGAGGGTCTAGACTGTTAGAATAGCCTTCATCTATTGAGTTGAAATCTGCACTCCTGCTAAATAAATCCATTTGTGTGCCCTAGTGTAACCTGGAAATCCTGGTGCCATGGACAGAAAGAAAGAGTGAGATCCCAGGGCTCCTCTGCTCCTGAAGTAGGAAGCCTCTGCAGCATGCTGCTGAATTCAGCAAGTGTTTATTAAGCATATACTGTGGGCAGTGCTCAGTGCTGGCCTTAGGAAAGCAAAAGCAAATAATTTCTGCCCTCAAGGAGCTTTTATTCAGTTGAGATGACAATTTATATACAGATATAGCGATACCAAGTTCTTTGGGGTTGGGGGAGATCAGGAGAGGCATCACATAGGACAAGTGTCTTGTGAGCTAGTCCTGAAAGAATGGAGGTGAGAAGGAGCCTCAGCATCCAAGCAGAAGGTAGAGCTGCTCCAAAGAAAGGTGGGAGGCTGTGGACAGGCCCCAAAGAGCAGGCAAGTTTAACCAGTTCACCAAGTGTACAAGAGCATATATAAAGGGAAATTTCTGGGAGAATAAGCTGGGGCCAAATCGTGAAGGACTTTGAAGGCCAAACAAAGGAGTTAGTTTCCTTTTTACCTAGAGTCAGTAGGGAGTCACTGTGGTTTCTAGACAGCTTGAGGACCTAGGGGGATAGAGTACTGGACTTGGAATTAGGAAGTCCTGACTCTGAATCTGCCCTCAGATACTTAGTAACTGTGTGATCCTGGGTAAGTCACTTAATCTCCCTCTGCCTCAGTTTCTTCCTGTTTTGATAGGTATAATATAGTAATAATATATTATTATTATTGTTAATAATACTATATAAGGAGAATAGCACTGGTCTTACAGGTTCTGCCTTCTCCATATCTTTAATGTGGCATCCAGAACTGTTCCTGATCTTCCAGGATTACAGGGACCCTCACCTCCCTCAGATCTATGGGTATTGAGTCCTTGGAAAGGTTCTGGAGAACATCCAAGAGGAGGATACATGGTCCTACTTGAAATAAGTGGTAGATTGTATATTTAGGGTTGTAGATGGGCTGGTTCAGGGAACGGAAGGCATGTGTATGTTATCGATCAAGCCATTTTAGAGTAGCCAGGAGGGAAGGCTAAAAATGACAAAGAGAGAGATTTCAGCTCAGCATAAAAAAGTCTCCAATAACTAGTTGTCCAAAAATAGAATGAATACTGTGCCTCTGGGGGTAGTGAGTTTCCTTTCACTGGAGGCACCCATATTGGATGAGCTTGTCAGAAAGGTTGCAGAGGGTGTTTATTCTTCAGCTGGAAATAGGATTTTTCTAAGGTCCTTTTCCACTTTGGGCTCCTGTTCCCCTCCCTAACTTCTTGGTGTAGATAAGTGAGTTAATTGATTGCTGTTTGCCTATAGCAGTGCCTAACAAAGGCATTTGATTTCTTCTCATGCTCAGAGCAAGAAACTAAAAAGGAGGGATGTATTTAACAACTCTGGGTGACTTCCCATCGCCTGCTTTTCCCAACACTGACTTTTTCTCCTTTGTTCTCCAGGGAGGGCACACCTGCACATTCACATATGCTTCTCAAGGTGGGACTAATGAGGTGAGTTAATTCAAATCCTAGCACAGCTTGATCAAAGGACAGTTCCATTCCTCCACAGATGCAAGCTTTTCACTGTCAGCCTTTCCTTAAGAGGCTGAGTGAGCACATTCTCCTGACAGGCAGATAGAATAGCCTGACTCTGGGGTCAGGAGACCTGGCAGCTTGTCCTGGTTCATTGTATGACCCCAAGCAGGGCTTTGAACCCTGAGAGGCCTTACTGTCAGTGCAGTGAAGAAAATGTTACCTGCCTTGTACCTCCCAAACTTTGCTGGAAAGGGCCTTGGGTCTGGACCCAGAAGACCTAGGTTGGAATCCTCCCACTGCCTCTTAGGGGGCCTGTGTGGGTACCCTCAGGTAGGGATAGCAGTAACTATGTGGTCTGACTCACAGGGTAGGGGACACAGGAAGATTAAATGTAATGAGGTGTTTAAAGTGCTATGTAAATGTCACCTACTATTATTATCATTTTTATTATTGATTCTTATTTCCTTTCCTTGCACTCCCTGGGATGAAGGAATCGTTGTATAATAGGTTTTGAGTTTTTATGGAACCCATGGTGATGATGTAATTTAAAAGATGCCGACTATTGAATTTCACGATTTTATGGTGGTAATTGTTTAGAATTTCTTAGCATTTCCTTAGCACTTTACCTTTGAGAAGGACTTTATGATAACTAAGAAATATTGAGAAGTAGATTAATGACCTGTCCCCTTTCTTCCTCTGCCTTTTCTTCCCATTTCGCCCTCTGGAATCCCCTAAGCCATTAACAAACCCGCCTCCATCCTTCATCTCTTCTTTTCATACTTTCTGTCATCTAGGACTCACTAGTCCCTCTCCATTGCTTAGTCGCTCCTTCTGTCATTCCTCAAGACTCTGGCTAGGAACAGGAAAGGACATCCAGCAGCTCCTCTTTAAGACTCACTCTGTCTCTATCAGGGCTTCTTCACTTGGGGTCTGTGCCGTTAAATGGGAAAAAGGTTACTCTTGGTTGCCTTGTAATCCTGTGCACCTTATTTTATCTTATTCCTTTAAAAACATTCTGAGACTTCAGCCTGCCAAAGGGTCCGTAGCAGAACAGAGATCAAGAACCTTTGATCCATGTTGTCCAGTCCAGATTCTTGTTGCTGTGATCTGCTGGCCGCTGGGTTGTTCTTATTTTGTCATAGCTCAGTACGTGTGAACAGGGCCATCTATTAGAAGGGAAGTGCATTGCCCTAGTCCAGATGACAAGTGAAGGGTGTTTGCTGTAGGCATGGAGGGAGCAGCTGAGACAGGAGGTGACCAATAAGTGAGGGGAGAGAAGGCTCAGCATGGGGGAGGAGATGTGAAGGTAGGACCAGCAAGGCCTGGCAACGGATTGCTTTGATTGGATTACTGTCATGCTACCAAAATACTCCATTCATGCAGAGGTTACATTTACACCTGTGTTTACCACATGAGTTGTGATCAGGGGCTGAAAGTCAGTGCTGGGGAGGCAAGGCTGCCCTGCAGCCAGTAACATGGCCCTGGAAGCAGGGAGAAGTGACTCTTTGAGACAGCCCTCCCTCTCTGGGCCCTTCCACACAGGAACCTTGCTGACATGGATTCTTTCACATGCTTCCTCAGCAAGTCAGTTTCCTTCTTAGGTAATTTTCTAAATGCAGGGAGAGCTTTCCTGGATTTGTTCGATGCTGTGCTTGGGTTAGAACATTTTACTGTTGCTCAGGGGCCTCAGAGCAATTTTAAGTAGAAAAAAGTCATGAGATGTTTTCCGTTTACTAGCATCATGAGACTTAAGCTATCTTCCATTCACAGAAATGGCAAATGAGCCTGGACCTCAGTGATGACAGCCGACTCCTCACCTGCGTCATTTGGAGGCAAGTTCAGTCATTTCACTGCTACTTTATCTGTCCTCTGGCTCCTTTAGAACCTATAATGGATACAGCTTTGGGCTTGGAGTCAGCATGACCTGGGTTCACATCCTGCCCCTGACACTGGCTCTAGACAAATCACTTCACCTTTCTTGCCTCGGTTTCCTCACCTGTAAAATGGGGGAAATCATAGTGTTTGTAAAGTGCTTTGCAAACTTTAAAATGCTAGATAAAAGAAGGCGGAGCTGCAGCTGCAGTGGTGATGGCCAAGCCATGGAAAGCTATTGAAGGAGCAGCCTTGGAACACAAAATAAAGGACGTCTTCAGAGCTGGAAAGGGACCTTAGAGCACTCTTTGTGCCAAGCACTGTGCCAAGTGCTGGGGATACAAGCAGAAAAAGGAGATACTCCCTTGTTTTTAAGTTTTTATATTGTAATTAGGGGAGAAGAGACAAAGCAGAGCAGGTGAAAAAAAGTCTTAGGTGTGTAGCCTCAGCAAGGCCCAAGCACCCTTGTGTTATGGTCAGCAGTTCAGGTGATAGTAAAGTGGTCTTGAGGCCTAGAGGTGGGCAGTTGTTAAGGTCTGGAGGAGCTTAGCATACAAGGGCAGATCAGATGATAAGGCCTGGGGCTTCTCCATCTGACAGGAAGAAAAAGACTTGGTGACTCCCATCTTATCTGTGTGGACAGCTTGGATGGGGTCTGGGACTGCTGGGCTGCAGAGGAGTCAGGGAAAGACCTCAGATCATCATTTGTTCCATCTCCCTCCTTTTCCAGTTAAGGAGACCTAGAAAGGACTTAGAGGCATTTCTCACTTAGTATTGCTAAGGATTGTCCTTTGCCTCCAGGAATGAATGATACAGTAGTGGTTTTCAAGGTTTTCTTGAATACTCCAATGGTCCCATCATTGGGCAGAGGACAGTAGCCAGCTGTAATTAAGTGCTAGGTTGTGTGGAATGGACATTCAGCTCTGTAAGTGTTCAGAGAATGGAGCAGTGTGGACAGAAAGGCTTTCGAGAAGAGAAAGGACTGGAACTAGGTCCTGAAAGGGGGGTAGGATTTGGGTGAACAGAAGGGGGAAGCAGGGAGAAAGAAAACGAGCATATAATTATGCTTTGTGTTTTCAGTTAGCTTTTCATGTATAATATGGGCCTTCTCTTTACCCAAGCCTACTGTGAGCTCTTTGAGGCCTGGAAATGCCTCACCTAGTGCTTGCCCTTAGTAGGTGCTCAATAACTATGCAATACTTGGGCCTCACTCTTTGTTTAATTGACCTAGATTCTCTACATTAGCTGAATCAGAAGCCCTGAGGCTATCTCAATAGGTTCTGGATGGCCCAGGTTTTCAGAGTACTGCTCTTTTTACTAAAGAACAAATGCATCATTGTAGTATGGGGAGCTCAGGCCATGGGCTAGTAACTTTAAAGTAGCATTGGCTTATAGTTCTGACTCTACTGTTGCCTTACCTGGGATCTGGAGGAAACCTGTTCAGCCTTTGTTTCTTAGTTTGGCCACCCTCAAAATGCAGGTGATCACTAACCCCTTGAAGGGTGTTTTAAATTTTATGTGTTAACTAAGGTGTTACCTAGAGATCATCAGAATGTAGCTTTCGATGCATTAACAATTCTGTATGAAGGAATGGGAACCCTTGACCTAAAATATTTGACAAACTTTAAAGCTGAATTGAATGTCATTCATTCTTGTCATTATTGGTTTTTTCTTGGCTGCTGGGACTCCCTCTGCCAGTGCAGTGCCCAGAGTCAATGACCTGGTTTTAAGAAGCCAGGCTCAAAGGCTAAGAGGACAGGGTTCCAACCCGTGGATCAGCTGCAGAGCATTTAGGCCATGATTTTGAACCAGCTTCCCTTCTCTGAATGACTCTATGATTTTTTTTTTTTTTGCAGGCCCCAGGGAAAGTCTTACCTGTTCTTTACTCAGTTTAAGGCAGAAGTTCAGGGAGCAGAGGTTGAATACGGCATGGCTTATGTAAGTCTTAATATATGGCTCTAATTGAAGAGTGGGCATTTGGGGATAATGCTGTGAGTGCTAGGATTGCTGCCCAGGCTTCTGCTCCATGAAACCAGGCACCCGTGTTGATGGGAGGCAGGGCAGAGGAGGCTGTCGGAATTAATGACAAGTCTGACTTGAGAAAGTGTTTAAAATTCAATTTTGTTACTCAGAAAGCCAGAGAGTAACACACACTTAGATGGTTTTAAATGAGTTGCCAAGTAGAGGCCCTTCGTGACTGCTTTAATGAATAGATAATGGGTCATTTGTAATTAGCTCTGGGGTTTTGGGTGGATGCTGCAGAAGGGAAGGGAAGTCTATTCCCTGAAGTAAGTTAAATGTTTCCCTTTTTTCCTAGGCTTTCCTGTAGGCAGAATACGCCAGAATTATCTAATTCTGAATTGGTGGGATGTCAATAAATGAAATTTTCTTCTGTGTATAAAGCTACATTTTAGTTAGAAAGGTTGGACTTTATTTTTGAAAAAGGCACCTCTTCTATAGTGTTTTTGGGGGTATCCCAGGGCTCCTCATGTCAGGAAATGAACTTAGTTCTGGCTACCAGCCTGTGGCTTCCATGCAAGCATTTTGCCTACCTTTGGCTAATGTGAAATTGCTGATAAATGTTACTTGGCAGAGCCTGCCTTTCCCATATCCTTTTCACAAATCACTGACTGAAAGAAAAACTTAGAAATAACAGCACTGATAGTGGGTAGAGAGAGCACTGGGTATAGATGGATGCAGGAGGCCTGGTTCAGGCCCCACTTAGGCTCAGTTCTCATATTCACTGGCTGGGTGACTCTAGACAAGTCTGTCTTGTTTGGTCATTAGGAATATAGGTGTGGGCAGACTGCATCCCCTCCATGGAGGCTTTGTAAGGAACGCCTGAAAGTGTCATAGAAAACCACGTGTCTTATTTAAAATGCCAGTAGACATTTCTGAGAGCATCAAGGCCCAGGGCTCTGGGTAAGCCTCACAGGAGCTCCATGAGGGAGGTTGTGAAAGCATTATTTTACAGATGAGAATGAGCCTCGGAGAGGGGAAATGACTGTCCATAGTCGCTCTGCCAGTAAGTGTCTGAGGCAGAACCGGTTCCCCTGTGCCCTTGCTAGCTCTTGGTAAGCCATTTGATGATCTTTGAAATAGATTAATGTACACAGCAGCACGCTGGCATCTCTGGCAAAAGAACTGATTTTTTTGTTTGGAGCAAATGGAACAGTTAGACTCCTTGTACAGAGGCCTCTGGTAAACCTCAGAATTGGTTCTTTTTCAGTCTAAAGCTTCAACTGGAAAAGATGCAGATGTTCCCCTGAAACCTGAAGAATTTGAAGTGACCAGCACAGCAGGTAAATATTTACTTTAGAAGACCAGTGAAGGTGAACTGTGAGAGTTGGGCCAAAAGGGAAAGAAGGCATGAAAGAGAAATGAATAATGAATTCAGTATTTATGGGAAAGTGTGTTAAAGTCACCTTGTGGGTTTCCTTACTACCACCCAAATGACCTTAAACAAGTCACTTTAGGGGAGGCTGGGTGGCACAGTGAATAGAGCGCTGGCGCTGGAGTCAAGAGGACCTGAGTTCAAATCCAGCCTCAGACACTTAACACTTAACTAGCCGTGTGACCTTGGGCAAGTCACTTAACCCCAATTGCCCTGCCCTCCCCCCTCCAAAAAAAGCAAAAAACAATAATAACCAAAAAAAGAAGTCACTTTAGCTGGGGGTGGGCACACATTTGTGATCCCTGCTCCTGGGGAGAGGGAGATTGGTGACCAAGTGAGCTTGCAAGTTCTGAACTTTGGGGCTGTTTAAGAAGAGTCTTGTCAGCCCACACCTCAGCCCCTGGGAGCAGGTCAAAGATTCCTCCCCAAACAGCAGTGGGATCAGATCTTTGAGAGCCGCTGTACTTCCAGCCTTGGGAGACCCAGGCTCTAAGAACAAAAAAAAGGGGGAGGGGGGGCGGATTTCTTTTCTGTGGTCCTCAGTTTCCTCATCTGTAAAACTGGGGATTGAACTAAATAATCTCTTTAAGTTTCCTTATAGCTGTAAAACCCATGACCCAATGACTCAGTGATTTTGTTGCTTAGATACAGTGATGTGATAGATTGGGGTGTGGCTACCTGGAGTAAGGTAGTGGGAGGTCCAAACAGAAGGGATTGAAAGGCAACAGACATGGGAGAGGAGAGGACTGGATTTGGAGGCAAGAGAGCTGTGTTCAGGTCCAGACTTGGAACTCAGAGATGAGCTCTGTCTTAGCCTTTGTTTTCCTTATTAGGAAAACGAAAATAATTGCCCTTATGGTATCCTACCCAATGTGACTGTTGTAAAGGAGTCAGCCTGTCACCTGAAAGCACCCCCTGGAGTTTCTGTCTTTATTAAGAAGTCTGATTACAGTCCAGGAACAGCCCATGTTTTCATTAGGTCTTGGGCCTTGGGATCACTCACTTGCCAGAATAAGAGAAAGGAAAGTTTGGAGGCAGCTTGATATCACAGAAAGCACATGTTTGATGTTCAAACAGAATTTATTAGCTTGGATCTGAGGTGCTGCAAATGTCTGCCATTTCAGTACAGAGTTATAGTTTCAAGGGAGAATCCCTCGTCTTTTAGGCCTTAAATCTACTGACATTCTACCCATAGTTACCTTTCAAATAAACCTAAACATAGTTACCTTTCAAACGTAGTTACCAGGCCTCTGTTAATACAGTAGGACATCTTATATTGGGAGTGAGTCCCAGAGTTTGGCTCCATCCTAAGAAAGTGTATGTGTTTCATCCATTCATTTCAATCATTCTGGAGCCTACAAGAGCCAGATGTGGCAGAGGTTCCTGATGAAAGACCTTGAATCAGAAACACTCGACTTATTCAAGGCTCAGATGCCAAGAAGCAAGGTCTTTGATTGGGAAATAGAGCACTGGCCCTGGAGTCAGGAGGACCTGACCTGTTGTCCTAAAGTCCACACCTCTGAGAGAGAGGCAGAACTGAAGGTGACAGTTGATGAAAGAAAAAGAAGAGGGAAAAACCCTGGATCTAGTTCTAGCTCTCAGCACAGAGCCTGGCACGTGGTAGGCACTTGATAAATGTTGATTGATTGATCAAGATACATAGCTCTCTAGGCCTATTTAACAGACAGGCAAGTAGCCCTGAAGGCATCGTTCATTGTGTGACCAGATGTGTCCCCTCATGTAGCCCTTTATTGGTGCAGGGACCTTTGATTTCATTGGTATAGGAAACTTCCAGTGAGGAAACTGTTGATATAGGTAGAAAAATTGTGGTGTTACTATATAGTAATTTACTTTAACTAGTAGAACATCTTTCTTTAATCTGGAAGGAATTTTATACTCAGAACTAGTCCAACTCCATTTTTCAAATAAGGAAACTGAGGCCTCCAGAGATGAGGACTTATTCAAGGAAACAGTGGGTTGATGGATGGCTAAGCCGGCCACTTGTGTTCTCAAAAGTACTTGAGTGTGAGTGTGGGGTGGAGTTTTTTCAATGTCATTGCATTTTTTCCCCTCTGATTGTATATTTTTGTCTGTGTGTGTATTTTTTCAGTGACCCACAGGCAAGGAGCATTCCGATCTGAACTGTCCAAAATCGTATTAGTGGCCAGAACAGGTCACGTTGAGCTGTGATCTGAAGCCAAGTCCAAAGTTTGTCTTGTTTTGTCTCTACTTGAAGTGACCAGAAGAGACCATTTCATGTGCTAATTTCCTGGAGGGTATTTTCATGGTTTTGCCACACAGATGCCACACAGGACTCTGCAGGTGTCAGAGAGAGTAAAGCTCAGGAGCCTCTCTTTCAAGCAAGCAGGAGTGGCCCAGATTCTGGCTTGCCCTCAGGCAGCCTGTCACTGCTTTTCCTTCCATACCTCATGGTACTTCTGTTCCAAACAAGACTACTTTGATGCTTCCTAAGAAGGCTGGCCTAAAGCAAATGGTCCCAAAGGGGCCTCAGAATCACTTCAATGTTGCAGGAGCAGATTTGCTTTCCTGCCTAGATGGGTGCCTCTATCCAGGGTCCTTTTTGTCCCCAGAGGGTGTGCCAGCCATCTGCTGCCCCATGTCCAGATCTGAAATCATCGGTATGAGGAAGGGGCAGGGCAACTTGACTCTGACACAAACAGAAATCCAACCAACTTGTTTCGTCTCTCAGTATAGTTTCAGAATTATTTTCGTACGTCTACCCCATTTATTTCCTTGTAGATTGACTGTGAAAGGAATTCAATATTCTTTTCATGTCTAAATAAATGAATGGAGGCCAGGGCAGGGTTAAAAACTTGCCTCTGTTTTTGAAGAGCTTTTCTTATTCAAAGGTGTCAGTATCTTCAAGCTGCTGGTTGTGGCCTGGCAGGGAGCCCTCTGCCAGGAGGGGCGTGCCTCCTGAGTATAACTTTGCCTGGGTGGAAGCCAGTCTAGTGTGAGCAGTTACCCAAAGGCTGAGGAAATGGTCTAACTCAGGGCCCAACACTCCCTTAGAGCATATTAGCTAACATAGGCTTAGAGATGGAAGAGAACTTCTATTCCAGACACCTCTTTAAACTGAGGCAAACTTTGCACACAGAGTGGCAGAGATGACCTTTGAGCCCAGGTGGGTCTTCTGATTCTTCTCTCTCCACTGTACCGAATTGTCTCTACCAAGTAGCAAAGCTCTAGCTCCACCCAGGCCTTTTGATTCCACGTCTAGTGTTTTTGTCCCACTCTCTAGAAAGAATCATGAGATTGTAGGATTTAGAGCTGGAAAGCACCTTCCTTAGAGACCCTTAGTTCAGTCCCTTCATTTTAGATGAAAATGAAGCGTCATGAAAGAGAAGTCAGTTGCTCAGGGTCACACGGCAGCAAACCAAACCAGGATTCAAACTCAGGTCTTTGGCTTCATGTCAGGCTGCCTCTCCTGCTTTTGGGGGAGCCACTGCTGATGACAGGCAGGTCATCCTTATAGCCTGCTGGTTGAGCCACTTGCCTGATGCTTAGGAGAGCATCAGTAGGGGGCAGGGCCTGGGAAGCCTAGAGCTTAGCATTCCCACTGGAGTGCTGTCTTATCTGGGCAGAGACACTCCCAAGTCAAACCATTTGGTTTCTTTCCCTCCCCTTTTGGAAAATAGAGCTAATAAAAGCACTAACCTAGTTCTTGGGGTGGTCTAGTTGTTAAGGGTAAAGCCCTTCTGAGGATGAAATTCTCAGTTTAAGTGCCCTAAATTGTGCCTTAATGGCAAAGGAGGATGTGCCAGATGGAAAAAATCTTTTTGAGTTCAGAGCAATTTAACTGCACTCTGACACCCTGAAGACCCTGATGGGACTGGACTGTCTGGCATTATGTCTGCACCTAATGGAGATACTTCACTGGCTCTGTCATTTTTTTGTCCCTGTGTAGCATTTTCCTAACAGGAGAAATAATTTCATCCTCAGCTACTGGCCTGGGCAGCCGACTCAGCAGTCAGAGGAGCTGGGGAGGCGGAGCCTAGAGCAGAAGGCACAAGGGTCACCATCACTCTTCAGGGGGCTACCGTGTGAAAAGGATTAGGCTTGTTCTGCTTGGAGAGCAAGGTGCTCAGTGTAAGGAAAGTAATGATGGCTAAAGTTTGTATACTACTTACTTTGTGTTGGGCACCTGTGCTAAGTACTTTACAAGTATTACCTTATTTGATCCTCACAGCAGTCCTGGGACATAGGTGCTGCCACAGATGAGGAAACTGAGGCAGACAGAGTTCCAAGTGATTTGCCCAGGATTACACAGCTAGTGTCTCAGGCTGGATTTGAACTCGGGTCTTACAGAGTTAAAAAAAAAAAGTTCAAAAACTTAAGATGATCAGCTATCCAAAGTGGAATTGCCTGCATTATGAGGTAGTGAGTAATGGGAACATCACTGAAAGTCTTCAAATGTAGAGACGTGAGCTCTCATAGAAGAGATTTCCCCCTTAGGTGTAGGCTGGTCTAGGTGCTCCAAAGACCTGTGTAGCATTGTGATTCTGGTTTGGTTTTCCCACTGATGATGTCTGCTGTTTCCGTTAAGCTGACTTTCCTTCCTCCCTCCCTCCCTTTCCTTCCTTCCTTCCTTCCTTCCTTCCTTCCTTCCTTCCTTCCTTCCTTCCTTCCTTCCTTCCTTCCTTCCTTCCTTCCTTCCTTCCTTCCTTCCTTCCTTCCTTCCTTCCTTCTTTCCTTCCTTCCTTCCTTCCTTCTTTCCTTCCTTCTTTCCTTCCTTCCTTCCTAAAAAGGAGGTATTCAGAAAGTTCTCTTCGTGGTGAAAAGGTTGCTGCTATTCCTTAGCTTCAGCTTCAGGACATGCATATTATAGGGTGGAAGAAACCAGTGATCCCAAGGGTGGTTGTTGGTGAACCATGGTCACAGAAGTGGTTCTAGGTAGTGGCCCATAAAGGTGTATGGTACCAGTTCCTTCCACCCTTTTCTCGATGCCTCTGAAGACCTTCATTTCTTACATCTCACAGTACAATCGCTCAAGCCAAGAATCACATTTTATGAAAAGCCTTGACTGCCTTTGATGTTTGGGGAAAGAAAAAGAAAAGCAGACTCAAGGAATAAACAAACAAAAACCCACAAGGATTCTGATCTCATTGGAGCAAGGAGTCTGGGAGTTTGACTCCTGGGCTTTCTTTCTAGGTCTCCTTGCTGCTGTTTTCCTACTGTGCAAATCAGTCAAGAGTCTTCAGTTTGCCTGTTGGATAAATGGAACTCTGGTCACTTCCCAGAGGATTGGATGCCAAGGTGAAAGGCATTTAAGTACAAATCAGTGTTCTCAAAATAAGGGGTAGAGGGAGAGAGGATGGATCAAACTGGAACTACAGATTCTAAAATCTGTGGCCCCAGCATGACGGTGCAGGACAGTAGCATAGGCCACGAATGGCATATTGGACTGGAGGTTAAAACAGACTCCAAGCCCAGCTCTACCATTACCTGGCCATGAACTCTGGTGTAGAAGATGGAGTGCTGGCCCTGGAGTCAGAAAGACCTGCATTCAAATCTGACCTCTTAGACTTACTAGCTGTGTGACCCTGGGCAAGTCACTTAACCCTGTTTGCCTCAGTTTCCTCATCTGTGAAATGAACTGGAGAAGGAAATGGCAAACCACTCAGAGCAGTATCTGCCAGGAAAGCCCCAAATGGGATCACAAAGAGTCAGACATGCCACAAATGAACAACAGCAAGTGCAGGCAAATCACTTCCACTCAAGTGTTTGGGAGATAGAAAGATTGAATTAGGCTCTTTTCTCATGGAGGTTACAGTCTACAAGGGAACAGACCTAATCAAAGTCACTCTAACAATAATACATATTGAGTGCCTTAGATGAAAAATGAGGGGCTCTGTGAGGTCAAAGGAAGGGAAGAATGGCCATGTTGGGATTGGGAAAGGTTTTTCATCAATGTCATTTGAACTTGGTTTTAATATATTTAAATTTTTGCTTTTTGGAGGGGGGATGGGAGGGCAATTGGCATTAAGTGACTTGCCCAAGGTCACACAGCTAGTTTTTGTGTTAAATGTCTGAGTCAGGTCCTCCTGACTACAGGGCCAGCTCTCTATTCACTGTGCCATCTAGCCACCCCTTGAACTTGGTTTTAAAGGATAGGAAAGCAATAGGGGTGGAAACAGTCTAGTCCTCATGGTCAGCATATGAAGTTAAAACATGAGACCTATGCCATGAACAAGTCGTCCTGTTGTGGGGGACAGGCTAAGTGTAAGACCAATGTAAGCTTGGTAGGCGCCAAGGCTGGTGCATGAAGACGAGCCTGGCCACTGCATGGATGGCTTGGAGGAGGGTGGGAAAGCCAGGTGTCCCAGGGGATGCTAATGAGGACTGGCATCAAGGTGGAAGCAGTGTGATGAGATGGGAGACATTCAGGCCATCTCTGAGCCTCTTCTGCCAAATGAGGAAGCCCTTTCAGGCTTTGACACTCAGTGCTTCTAGTGCACTTCTAAATTAGCTTCCATCTATGGGGGAATGTACTTAGACCCAATGTGGTTGGGCTTTGAAACATGAAAGCCTGAAATTTATCCACTTGGTGAACTGATTGAAGAGCAGGAAGCATCCGGCAGGCAGAGCAGCTCCATGTTCCAAACCTTGTAGTCATTTGAAAGACCAGGCTTGCAAAAGCACTCTTCACAGCAGGCACGAGGTTGAAAAGCTAAGCCAGACCTGGGTCTGCCAAGGACCCATTGCCTTCACTAAGGGGGTGATTCATATGTGACAGAACCAAGGTCTAAGCTGTGGCCCAACCCCCTCTGGGATGAGATAGTCTTACTGCTCTCCTCTGGGCCCCCACCAGTCAAACAGGCAGGAACTTATCCAAGGCTCTGCTTTCTGTGCCTTCCTGAGAGCAGCCTACCTCATTTTCAGTTGTTTTGATGTGTGGGATGTGGACAATGCTCTCAGTGGCAGTTGGGGTGGGGCATGGAGACTTGTGGTTCCAGACAGACCACCTCAGTCACTTTGTTTGCCAGCATGGATGGGCTTTTCTTCCAGCTCCCCCCTGCCCTGTGTGTGTGTGTGTGTGTGTCTTAAAGCTTGTGCTTTTAAGATAAGTAAAAAACAAATGAGCTGCATTGGTCTCCGGAATCCACAGCCAAGCTGACCACTTCTTAAACAGACCCTTTGTTTTGGGATAGAGTGGCCCACACTCCCACTGCCTGTAGCCTCCGAACTGAGGGACGGGAGGAATGGGAGCTGTTGTCAGAAAAGGTCACCGGACTATGATCATTTGTGCAGTGCTAGTGACATTATTTCCATCTAAAAGGGAGAGCAAGAGCAGACTGGGAACCAGTTGTGTACCAGTTAATTACCAGCTTTGAGCCAGTCCCAAGTAGAAGACATGTGATTTTATTTAAATAGGTCAGTAGTGTCAGTTGTCTTTAAAAAAATTTTTTTTTAATCCCAAACCCATGAAATACTAAGGACAGTTTGGAGAGTGACCAAGGAACAAACACAAGCAACGATATTGATAGAATCAGTTGGAGGAACTAAGGACAGAATGTCATTTGGGAACCTCTTGGTTCCTCTTAGGATAAGCAAAGTGCCCATTTGTCATTTGGTCTGAAGCCGCATCTCTGATCTCACTGGAAAGAGGATCTATAGTATGGAAGATTAATTTGCATCTCATGGATGAGGATGGGGGTGGTCATGGCCTTTTGCCCACGTGTGGAAAGGGAGTCCCAGCCACGGTGGAAAAATACCACAGGATAAACAACTATATGCCTTTGAGTTCAAAAAGGGACATGTAAGATGAACCATCAATCTCTCAACAGTAGTCTCTATCTTCCCTCTGCAAGCTGTTTCTTTAGCCTAAGATTATATCCTAAACAGATCTGGTTCTTACAAACCTTGAAGTCCTAAAAAAACCAAATAAAAAACCAAATCTGAACCTTCTGCAGGCTTTGCGGATAGAGACAGCACCTAAGCATGTGCTGGCACTCCCAGGCCTTTCCCTTAGTTTGCTGAATAAATGTCTCAGCCCTAACTAGCTTTGCATGAAACAGCCCCAAAGTCCTGTTAACATTGTGAGTGGGAAGGAGGCCTGCTCCTATGCGGTAGGTTTTCCCTAGCCAGCTCTTGGACTGCATACACTGGGCTTTCAGAGGTGTGAATGCAGCTGGATCTCATAAGACCACTGGGCAATTCCTGAGCTACACACAGGAATGAGAACTCAGACCAAATCAGAGGATGGGACGTTCACTGGGGGTGTGTGGCCAGTTCCCCAAAGCTGAGGTCCTGCTAGTCCCCACGGCCATATTCTCCTCCAAGGTAAAATACACTGCTCTTTGAAGCAAAAAGCCCTTTGGGCACCTCCATTCCCTGAGAGCACTTCCTACACACGGAGGCGATGCCTGTGAAATCTGCTGGTAAAACAATTCTGTGGGTTGCAAATTCTCTGTTATTCCATAAGGAATGACAGAAGATCAAGTCAGTTGGGCTAGATTCAGATTGAGAGAAAAGAAATAGGAATGAAAAGCACATCTCCCCCACCCTTGGAGGCCAAGAGCAGGAGAGTTGCGCCTGTGCTTCACATAGTTTCTGAGGTCATATGCTATCTTCATCTAGCATTTTATTGATCCCATCACAGATCCGTCGCAGGTGGGAGCGGTAGGGCTCAGAGGGTCCATATAGAGCTGCCAGGAATTCAAAGTCTGCGAAGTGGTTAAAGACGTGGTTGATCCTCGAATGGGACTTGCTGGTCAGGTGTGTGTTGACAGCCTGGTGCAGCAGGTCTCGACACTCCTGGAGGGTGGTGGCCATGACCCGACGGTCAAACGTAAAGTCTATCTGGTAGAAGCTGACCGCTGTCATGGCCAGGTGGTGGACCTTCTTTCGAAAGCGGTCCATCAGCACCAGCTCTTCGGGGCTGAACTGCCCGTTGCGGTAGAGGATGCCCAGCTTCATGACGATCTTGATGAGGTCCTTAATTATCTTCTGAGCCTCCTTGCGGTTCCGGGTGAATTCCTTTGTCACCCTGTAGAGCTCATCCAGGACCTCACTGCTTGTATCATCGATGAAGACGCTGGCCATGGTCTTGGAGGCCATCTTACTCAGGAGTTTCTTCTGAGCCTGCAGGGCAAGGTTCTTGGTGCTGAAAGTGTCCATGTTTGCTAAAGGCAAGAGGGGAGAGAGAAAGAAAGAAAGAGAAAAGCACATGTGAGTAAACAATCCTTAATGCTCCAACTAGGAGTTCTTTAGCCAGCCTTCCTCCCATCTTGGCTGGCTGAAGAGTCAGGGAGCTTCTTCACTTTCATTTTGTTGTGACATCATTCACCTTCTCCCCTTCCCATTTGTGAAATGGGCTCTGTATTCACACTCCCTAGCTGTATGACTTAAGGCAAGTCACATCTAGAAGCCTGTTTCCTCCTCTGAAAACAAGGGGGTCAGACTCCATCTCTGATTCTTCGTGGCCCTGACAGTCAAGAATCCTCTAATGACTTCTTACATTTTTTTTAATAAAGACATTTCATTTGTACCTTTTTGGCTTTATATCACTGCACTTTCCTTCCCTTATTAAAAAAAAAATAAGGCAAAACCACCCAATACATCAAGGTAGCTTTTAGTGTAAATGACATCTTGCACTTGAAGGATTCTACTTTTCTAGGGAAGCTGGGAGTGGGGTGCCTTTTTTCCTGTCCAGGACAAAGACTGGTCACCTAATAACTTCATCAAGGTTTTTGGTTTGTTAAAAAGAAAAAAAAAAGCAAATGGCCAGGTAGTAAAGTGCAGTTGGAAGACCCGAGTTCGATTTTGTTATAGTTGTGTGACTTTGGGCAGGTCATTTTACCGTCTGCCTCAGTTTCCTCAACTGTAAGATAGTGGCAATAACAGCACCTACCTATTACAAAGGGTTTTTGTGAGGACTAAATGAGGTAATATTTGTAAAATGCTTAGCATAAGTGCCTGGCACACAGTAGGTACTATATAAATGTTTATTCCTTTCCCCTTCCCTTAATAGAAGTAAATTATTTCAGTTTAACAAATGGAAAGGAAAAATAAAGACACATTTCTCCAACAGCAGGTGTATAGAGGGGGTAGGGATGAGGGTGGGTTATAAGTATTTTAAGAATTGGAAAGCAATTTCCTTGTTCCTGAAAATGACAGGTTGAGAATTGCATCCCTCAGGAAACAGGAGAACTGTCTCCCCATTTAAGAAAGGCAGTCCTAACATCTTGGGCATTCAGAGATGCCATCATCTCCCCAAATTTCTGGGGGACCTCGGAATCATCCTGGACTCCCTTCTCTTTCCCACACTTAAATATTTATTCATTTTCCAAGCCTCACCAGTTGATTCTACCCAAACAAAATCTTTCCCATCCACCATCCCTTTCTTTCCAGTATGATAGCTGCTACCCTACTGGAGGCTGTGATTACCTCTCATAGCTTCTTAACAGGTCTGCTTGTTCTCAGTCTTCCCCTATTCCTCTCCACCCTCCACACAGCTGCCCAAATAATCTCCCTAAAGCACCACTCAGATCAAGTCAGCCCCCTGCTTCAAGAATCTGCACTGCCTCGATATTGACTCTAGGATAAAATTTGAACTCCTCAGCCTGGCATTTAAAACCCTTCACAATCTGCCTCTAGCTTCCCTCCCTTTCCAGACTTACTTCATATAACTCTTCTTCATACACTTTTTGAGATTTTGCCCAAGACTGTCTATTTGTTCTTCCCCAAAGGTGTCATTTCATCCTCTGCCTCCCTGACTTTGTATGACTGTTCCCCATGCCAGGGATACACTCCCTTACCTCTGCTTTTTAGAATCTCTAGCTCCCTAGAGACTCAGCCCATGTGCCTGATTCTCCCTCCTCAAATTACGGTGGATCTTATTCTCCCGTAAAACATAAACTTTCTGAGGGCTGAGGCTGTTTTTCATTTTTATCCCTGAATCTCACACTGTGTACTGTGCATTTAATAAATCCTTATCCAACTGAAGAGAAGTAACATCATCCCTGTGGGCATTTGTAGATTACTTTTTGGGGGGAAATTGTTAAAATCATCAGAACTAGGACTTACCATAATAACGTAAGTTATAGTAAGTGGCTTTAGAATTGAGAAGATCACTGATTTAGAATTGGAAGGGCATTTGGAGGTAATCTAGTACGGTTTCATTCTATAGATAAGGAAACAGGCCCAGAAAGGTAAAGTGACTTGCCCAAGGTCACTCACACATGGAGTGAGTGGCAGAGCCAGGACTCCAATTCAAGCCTCATGTCTCCCAGTTCAGTTTCAGCACTCTTTGGCTTCACACTGCCTTGCCATCTAGTCCATTTTCCAGATAAGGAAACTGAGGTCTGGGAAGTGATAATCACTTGCTTAAAATAATCACTCTTGCTTTTAAAGCCCTTTGAAGTTTTCCATACAAGAAGAATTATCTCCCTTTTGGTGAAGTCACCTTCCAGTCATGCACACATGCTATCTAGTATCAAAGGCAGAACTTCTAACCCCAAGCCCCAGTGCTCCTTCCCCTCCACAAAGCTAAGTCTCCTCTAGAGGGGAGGAGGATTGCTACCACCTCACCCAATCTTCAAATGCAAGCGGGGGTGGGGGGGGAGTGGAAACAGCATGGGATTTAGGGTCAGAAGACCCTAAATGTGCCCTCTCACTCTGTCACTGGCTACCTCAGTGCTCATTTCTGTAATTCCCATTCCCTCCTCAAAGTTCCTGGTTCATAACAGATTGAATCACAGGATGGCACACCCAGAAGCCAGTGCCATTCTTTGGGCACTGCCCTCTGGTAGCAGCTCATGTGTTTTTTACCAGCAGTGACCCAAGGAAGCTTGTTATGAAACCAGCCAGTAAGAAAGGGTAGCCTGATCTGTTCTGGGTTAGGATAAACTATTTGGAAGGGTATGTGCAGGCACTATCTTTCTTTTGTATAGAGATTGGGAACCATGGGTGTAGAATATTATACATGCTGTCAGATGGGTCTCTGTGTGGGTTAGGTTTGCTTAACTCTTTTTCTTTTGCTACAAGGGAAGGCTTGAAGGGTGGGGAAGAATGGGAGAGGTGTGAAGGATATAAGGAAAAATATTTCTATGAGCAAAAAACAAAAAAATCCCAAAACTTTAAAAAATAAAATAAAAAATTTAAAAACAATGACAAGACATGTGAATCACACAGGATAAGCAGGCATGGGTGGAATGCAGTTTTCCTGGCTGAAAGGAATGTGCAAATTAATGTGACCACAGAAAGAACTTGGTTCTTGGTTGGTCTTCAAATACTTGCTGAGTGCCCACTATGCACTTTTGGTTCTTCCTTCAAGGCTTGTCAAAGGATTAGACTCAGCAAACCCACTACCCCAAACCTAGAGTCAGACCCTCAAGCTCATAGAGCTGGAAAAAACTTGTCAATAGAGGCCAATCTTCTCATTTTACAGATGGGGAAACTGAGAACTTGGATGGGGAAGAGACTCTTCCAAATACTTATTGACAGAGCTGGCCCAGAACCCAGAATTGCTAGCCCATCCAGGACACTTTCCATTGCACCACACTGTGGGAATAAGTGCACTTTTCCTCAATGCATTCAATTCCTTTATTATTCCTTCCCCCAATTCATTCAGTGTGCATTTATGAAGCACCTACTAGATGCAAAGTTTTGTTTCACCAAATCCTAGCATATATGGAACTTCGCATTTAGAAGATGCCTCATAAATAAGTGTTGAATGAATGGAGGAAGGAATAAGTCCTTATGAAGGACTACTACTACCAGTGGTAGTCTTTTAAATGTTTAATAACTGGCTCTCCAGAAAAAAAAAAGTTTGAAGAACACACTTTTAAGATTAATTTGCAGTATTAACATTTCCCTCATCACTTTCTTAAGTCTAAATGATCAACAAAACAATA
Source organism: Gymnobelideus leadbeateri (assembly GCA_011680675.1). Taxonomy (NCBI): domain Eukaryota; kingdom Metazoa; phylum Chordata; class Mammalia; order Diprotodontia; family Petauridae; genus Gymnobelideus; species Gymnobelideus leadbeateri. Next base: position 15,437 of record WOXC01006922.1, on the reverse strand, counting down.
AAACAAGCTGTAAGCCTCAAGTTGTATCATTTGCAAATTCCAAGGTGTAAATGCTCACACTGAAAATTTAACAACCAGCTCTTGTGAGCCAGTTCAAGCTGCCTCCAGCACAGCCCTGGACATTTACACAGATAAATAAATGTGACTTAATTTGAGAGGCAAGAGAAAGCAGTGATAAACTAGGGAGAACAGGAAAGGCTTCTCATAGGAGGTGCCCCCTCAGTTGAGCTTGGAAAAAGCAGAGGGTTTCTAAGAGTAAGAGTATTTCACACATGGAAGAGGAAGGGACAGAGGCTAGAGATGGAACTCCAAGTTTAAGGAATAGCAGAAGGAGGGCGGGTTGGTTGCAATTTGTAGTTTGTAAAAGGGAGGAATATGAAATGAACCTGGAATAAAATGAAAGTGAGGCTGGAGTCAGATTGTATCTTATTCTTGTTCCTCCCTCTTTTCTAAGAGGACCAATGACATCACAGAGTGATGTTTTGACTCAGCAAATTGGATTTAAGTGAGGCAGAGCTGCACAGTTGTCTGCCTCACTATGTCTTCCAGAGTCATTGAGATCCGGTGGCAAGACAAAAGTCAAGACCACTGGTGATGGCCTGGGATGTAATTGGTGTCTTTGATGCCTGACCAAGCTCTAAGCCCCACAAGGCCTTCATGGCTATGGGACAAATTGCTCTCATCTGCCCTGTACTGGGGAAATCTTCACATGCTCAAGGTGGACATAACTAGAGTGTCCTAAAGCAGGAGAGGGACAAGTTCACCCTTTTGGAGAAAGAATTTGGAAAGAGAAGAATCTGGAAACATTCTCCAAATGCCTAGATCTTTTTGTGTTTATGTCGTCTAATGAGTCCAGGCCATGGTTGGTCAGAAGAGTCCTGGTAGTCATGGGGTGAGAATGTGAAGCTGGACCCCTTTCCGTGGTTCTGAGTGAATGTTTGTGCCAATGATCATCAGAGCAACAATTTGTGTTTCTGCAGAACTTTTAGATTCATAAAGCACTTTCCTCACAGAGATGCCCGGGAGGGAGAGTTCAGAGGATCCAGACCTGGGAGGGCCCTCAACAGTGCTTAGTGAAGGGGTTCTTCACCTGGGGTCTGCAGACTTGATAACTGTATCTCACTAGAACTGGTTTCCTTCAGAATCCTCTATGTTTTGTTTTGTGCCTTTAAAAACATTCTTCTGAAAAGGAGTCCCTAGGCTTCCCCAGTCTGACTGCCAAAGGGGTCCAGGACAGAAAGATGAAGGCCTCTTGCTGCAGTCTCCCCTGTCCTTTTTTAGGAGGAACCTCAGAGGGAGAACAAGTGATTTATACAAAGTCACATGTAAGTAGAAGAAACTTAACTCCTGACACTGAGGCTGGGGCTCTTTTCACCCTATAACAGCATATTTCTACCCTTGTTTTACAAAGGAGGCCCAGAGTACATCTATGCTCCCTAAGGCTGATTCAGACCCAGTTCTCTGAACTCTGAATTTAAACCCCTTCATCACACCACAACAGAGTGTATTTCTTTCTTTCTTTTTTTTTTTGGAGGGGCAATTGGGGTTAAGTGACTTGCCCAAGGTCACATGGCTAGTAAGTGTGTCAAATGTCTGAGGCCGGATTTGAACTCAGGTCCTCAGGGCTGGTGCTTTATTCACTGCACCACCTAGCCTCCCCAACAGAGTGTATTTTTATCCCCATTTTGGAAATGAAGAAACAGGCCTAGAGTAGGCCCTTGCCACGTAGCTAGTTAGTGATGAAGCCCAGGATTTGGCTGGAGGGCCCCTGATTCTAGCTGAAGCTTCCTTCCACTATAATTAACACCTAGTACTTTGCACTTAAAGTGTGGAGCCGGCCTTAGTCATCCAGACCCCAGCCCAGCAGACAATAGGGACTCCTCCCTAACCCCAAAGCTTGTCATAGATTAGCCAGCTGATCAGAATGGAGCCACCAAGAAATTTATTGTGTCCATGCCTTTCACGACAGTCATTTATGGCTCTCTGGAAATGCAACAGTTAGTCAGCATTTCCTTTGATGTAAAAACATTGATTTTTAACAGTGTGAACTTTGGACGGGGGCTAGTTCCCACTCCTAATAAGGAGCAGAGAAAATACAGGGGCAGCCGGCACTGACCATAGCTGGGAGTCGGCAGGCCCGGGCTGGGGCTCCTAACCAGGGACCAATCATTTATTGCCTTAGCAGAGGAGGAGGAAGAGGAAGCCCAGTTCAGGTGGTTAGGGCCTTGGCAGTGGCCTGGGCCCTCCAGCAGTCTAGTTCTGGCTTTGCTATTCTAACTGGGTGACTTTGGGCATGTCAGCCTGTTCTCTGGGCCTTAGTTTTTCTGTCTATAGGATCATAGGTTTTGGAGCTGGAAGGTTTCATAGGAGATTATCTGGTCCAACCTCTTCATTTTCCAGATGAGAAAGCTGAGGCCCAGGGAGGTTATGGGTTGTTTGTTCAAGGTCATACCAACATCAGATTTGATATTCAGACCAAAGAACAAGATTCTTCTTATTCCAAGTCTAGGACTTATGTGACTGATTAGTCATTTTTCAGTCTTACCCAATTTTCTGTGTCCCCTTTCGGCGGTTTTCTTGGCAGAGATACTGGAGTGGTTGGCCATTTCCTTCTCTAGCTCATTTTATAGATGAGGAAACCGAGGCAAACAGAGTTAAATGACTTGCCCAGGGCCACACAGCTAGTAAGTGTCTGAGGCCAGATTTCAATTCAGATCTTCCTGACTCCAGGCCCAACATTCTACCCACTGCACCTTTAGTACTTATATCACACTATAAGATGATAGAATGAGAGAATGTCTTTAAAGTTTTTGTAGAATGAAAGCGCTCGAGTGCAGGGAGTCTTGTTTTTGTCTTTATATCTCCAGGGCTTAAGGCCATAAAGCCTGGTAACATCAAACACTAAGAAATGCTTGTGAACTGATGATTCCTCTGACA